>CM061490.1:85889565-86584565 GCA_030867185.1 Tagetes erecta | reverse complement strand
GATCAGGATGATATTCAATCTCAAAAACTTGCTAATGTGAATAATGAAATTGAATTTGGGAGGTTTAAAGCTGAGTTCATTAAGAACAAGAGCCCATTGCATGTCATAAACTCTGGTTTTTCTGTTGGAATGGATAATGAAGTTGTGAATGTTTCACCTGCTGCTGCTATTGAAACTATGCCAAAGAAGGATAAAATCTCTACTAAAGCTATGAAGAAAAGGTTAGAAACTGTGAGGAAACAAGATAAGAAGAATATGCCTAATATTAATAAGAGCTTCAACCTTTTCCCAAACTCTGTGCAGAAATCATGGAATCAAATTCCATTGGTTAAGAATGTGAGTTTCACTACTACAGGGGAGGGTATCAAAATTGATGTGCAAATGGATGAGGCTAAACCAGCTCAGAAAACTCCTGGTTCATATGCTAATGCTGTTTCAGGACAAAAGAAAGTTGATTACTCTAAACTGATTGATCCTATTGTGTTTTGTCCCCCTAAAATTCTTGAATCTGGTGAGAAAGTTGCAGTTATTCAACCATGTTTCATTGAGAAGGCTAAACAGGAGTCCAAAACTCAACTCTATGGTTATTTTGTTGGATTAGAGTTAAACCTGAAATTTGTTAGAGCCAATCTCTATAAGATGTGGAGAAAGTTTGGAATAACAAGTATTGTGGCTAATGGCACTGGTGTTTTCTTTTTCAAATTTAAAAGTGAAGAAGGGCTGAATGAGGTTCTTAAGTTGGGTCCATGGGCTGTTGATGGTGTACCCCTCTGTCTACACAAGTGGAAGATGGGAACCAAAATGACAAAGGTTGAACCAGAGAACATTCCTATTTGGACTACATTTACTAATCTCCCTCTTGAGCTGTGGAATGCTACTTGTATATGTCAATTGGCTAGCTGCATTGGTAAACCATTGGTGTTTGACAATGTTACAGCTGAAAAATGTCTCAAACCCAATGGGGCTGCTGGTTTTGCTAGAGTGTTGATTGAAATTAATGCTAGAGATCAACTCTTGGAGAAGGTTAGAGCTGTGTATCCATCAGATGGAATTGAAGGTGAGGAAAATGTGTTTGTTAATGTTAAATATCAGCAGCATCCTCCTAAGTGTGTCCATTGCCATGTTTATGGGCATAGCTTTATTGATTGTAAAAAGAAACCTTTTGCTGAGAAAAATTCTGATCCCATTCCTCTTGAGAAGCAACAAGGGGGTGTTCATAGTAAACCTAGCAGTCATGAATTGGAAGATGGCTTTCAGGAGGTTGGAAGAAATGGAAAACCAATGAAATTTGGTCCTAGAAACAACTATTCTGACTCACAGATAAGGGTGAGTGGTAATGAAAATTTGAAATCTTCAAGTAAAAGAGGGAATCAGGAAGAGAAGATGAAACAGAATACTCTGAATATCTCTGAAGTAAACTTAGAATCAGATGCAGGATTGAATGGAGCTTCTACTTCAAATAAGAACAAAGGCAGGCAAGAATATAGAGTTGTATCTGATAGCAATATGAAGAACAAAGAGTCTAAACCAGTTGAAACTTTAAATCCATTTGGTATTTTATCTGAAGATATCCCTGAAAAAACTATGGAAGTTGACTTGAATATGCAGTCTGATCCCATGTCTACTCCATCTCAACAGCCTTGTCATCCTGTCTTTTTTCCTGCCCCTTCTGTTTTGGAAACCCCTGTTGACTCTCCTGTCAAACCTTTATCCTCTCAGTCACACTCTAAAAACAATCCTACCTCCCTTTCCAAACCTGAACCTACTGCTCCACCTCCTCACTCTAAAAATCATAAACATGCCAATTCTAAACCTTTGAGTCACTTCCAGTCTGGCAACCTTGGTCCCTCTTCATCCTCACCTGATCTGTACCCTGCCTCTTTTGCACCTAAACCACACCCAAATTCTAAATCTCAACCTTCCTCTGCACCTTTGACAAGGGCTTCTGCCAGAAAACTGTCTTCAAAACCTATTCCTGCTCCTGTTGTTAAACCTAAGACTGATGATGATCTTGCTTCACAGTGGGATAAGTATAAATGGGAAGAAAAGTATAGCTTTTTGAAGAGGAGCACTGGTATTATGGGAATGAGTGTGAAAAGAATGATGAGAACACTTTGTAAGAATGATAAACCCCTTACACCTGATCAAACTGAAGATGTCATGCAATTGATAGATGCTAAGTCTGTCCCTGATGTTGAAGTGTTTAATAACTGGCCAAGACAGCAAAAGACATTTTTCTCACATTTGTGTGCATTGGCTGATTTTTATGAAGGTTGCAAATTTGTTAATGAATTGGAAGAAGAGGTTGCTTCTGATGAGGATGAATGTGCTCAATCCATGAAATTAGGAAGAATGGGGAATGATGGCATGGCTATTGATGATCAAGAAAATGATCAGAGGGCTCAGACATTGGGCTCATCTGTGAACCCTGCAAATTGTTCCAAATGACTAACATTCTTACTTGGAACATAAGAGGTTTTCTGAGTAGGGACCATCAGGAGCAGGTTATGAAACTGATCAATGATAAAGACATTAACATTTGTTGTCTGGTGGAAACTCATATCAAAACTGGAACTAAATTGAGGAAAGCCTGTCTTAAAACTTTCAGAAGATGGGATTGGGTTTCTAATAGGGATCAGTGTAATGGTTGGATTAGAATTGTGATTGGTTGGGACCCTGGTGCTGTGGATGTTTCTGTGATCAACATGACTGACCAGGTCATAAATTGCCAGGTCAGAACTGTTGATAATAAACATATGTTCTTTTGCTCTTTTGTGTATGGCCATGTGAAAGCTGCTAAAAGAAAGCCTCTTTGGGTTGAACTTGGTAAATTTAAAAATTTTGTCAATGGAGAGCCTTGGTTAGTTTTGGGTGATTTTAATGTGGTTCTTAACCCATCTGAATGCTCTATGGGGTCTTCTAAAAGTACTCAGGCTATGGCTGATTTGTTTGATTGCTGTAATGATTGTGACATTGATGATCTTCCTAATTCTGGTCTCAAATTTACATGGAATCAGTCACCTGGTAAAGTTGGGGGTATCTTGAAAAAGCTGGACAGAGTCATGGGTAATCAGGAGATCCTTGCTAAATATCCGTCTTTACAGGCTATGTTTCTTCCATTTTACACTTCTGATCACTCTCCAAGTGTTGTCATTCTGCCCATTAAAAAGGTTTGGAAGCAAAGATCCTTCAAGTTTATGAATTTTTTAACCAAAAAGAAGGAGTTTTTGCCTTTAGTCAAAGAGGCTTGGAGTACCTACATTCCTGGGTGTACTATGTTTAGTATTGTTTGTAAACTGAAAAACTTGAAGAAAAGCCTCAGAAAACTTGGGCAAAATCATGGGAATCTCCATGAGAAAGTCCAGTTTTTGAGAAAGGAATTGGGCAGGGTCCAGGAGGCTATGGTGTGTGACCCTTTGAACCAAGAAATTAGAGATGAAGAACTTGCCTATGTTCAGGCTCTCAAGTCTGCTGTTGATGATGAAGAGGATATGCTTAAACAACAAGCCAAAGTTGAATGGCTTTCTGCAGGTGATCAGAACTCTAGTTATTTTCACAAAGTTGTTAAGGGACAGCAAACTAGAAATAGAATTGTTGCTGTTGTGGACAGTGTTGGTAATTTCCATGAAGGTGTTAATGTCTGTGATGCTTTTGTTAATCACTATAAAGATTTTCTGGGAAGAGAAGAGCAGGTTGAGCAATTGATAAATGCTGAGTCTTTGTTTGTTTCTAAATTGCCAAAGGACACAGCTGATGCTATGGTTTCTCCTATTACCAAACAAGAAATAAGGGATGCCTTGTTTGATATTAATGATGATAAAGCCCCTGGTCCTGATGGTTTCACTGCCAAGTTTTTTAAAGCTTCTTGGGGTATTATTGGTGATGAAGTGTGTGCTGCTATTCAAGAGTTCTTCTTCAATGGCAAACTCTTGAATGAAATCAATGCTACTGTCATTTCTTTGGTGCCTAAATGTTCTAATCCTGCTTGCATTGCTGATTACAGACCTATTGCTTGCTGCAATGTCTTATACAAATGTATCACTAAAATCATTTGTAATAGAATGAAAGGTGCTTTGGATTTAATTGTCAGCCAGAACCAATCTGCTTTCATCCCTGGTAGACAAATTCTTGACAATATTCTGCTCACTCAGGAACTAATGAAACATTATCACAGAGAGAGAGGGGTGCCTAGGGTGGCTATGAAGATTGATCTTCAAAAAGCATATGATACTGTCAACCATGGGTTTGTTAGAGAATGTTTGGTCAAATTTGGATTTCATCCATGCATGATCCATTGGATCATGACATGCCTGTCTTCTGCCTCTTATTCTATCAATATCAATGGGGTGACTAATGGTTTTTTTAAGGGCAGAAGAGGTCTTAGACAAGGGGACCCTATGTCACCTTATCTTTTCACTTTGGTTATGGAAGTTTTGACCTTAATAATCAACAGAAGAATCCAATCAGATGAGGGGTTTAAATATCATTGGAAGTGTGATACTTTAAAGGTTACAAATTTATGTTTTGCTGATGATCTTTTGGTTTTTTCTCATGCTGATACTCACTCTGTTAAGATTCTCAAAGACTCTCTTGAGGAATTTAGCAGAGTTTCTGGTTTGATTCCTAATCTGAATAAAAGTTCTATTTTCTTTGGACATGTACCTCCTATTTTGAAAGCTAATATCTTGGAGATCTTGCCATTCAAAGAAGGTAAACTTCCTGTTAAATACTTGGGGGTCCCCTTATTATCTAAACGTCTTTACTCTAAAGACTGCCACATATTGATTGATAAAATTAAGAAGAGGGTTGGGGATTGGAAAAATAAATCTTTGTCTTTTGCTAGAAGATTACAACTTGTTAAATCTGTCTTATCCTCTATGCAAATCTACTGGGCTTCTGTGTTTCTTCTTCCTATCAATATCATTGAAGAGATTGAATCCATGATGAATAAATTCCTTTGGGCTCAAGGTGATGATCTTAAAGGTAAAGTTAGAGTGAGCTGGGAAGATGTCTGTTTGCCTAAATATCAAGGTGGTCTGGGTATCAAATCTCTTAGAACCAGGAATCTTGCTCTTATAGCCAAACTGGTATGGAGCATTATTAATGGTCAAAAGAATATTTGGACTAGATGGATAATTGCCCATAGGTTAAAAGGGAAAAGTTTCTGGGATGTTAATGCTAAAGATGGGGCTTGCTGGAGCTGGAGGAATATCTTACTATGCAAACAAGCTATTCAACATCATTGTTTCAAAGTATTGGGGGATGGTTCTAACACTTATGCCTGGCATGATAATTGGTCACACTTGGGACCTTTGGCTACATTTATCAGACCAAGATCTATTCACTGTGCTGGGTTTTCTATGGATAGTAAGGTCTGTGATATCATTGATAATAATGGGTGGAAATGGCCTAGTGAATGGGTGAACAGATTTTCCATTCTTACTGGGTTTGATCCTCCTAATTTGAAGCCTGGACAGAGGGATAAATTGGTATGGAAATGTAATGCTGGTAATCTTGTTCCTTTTTCTGTTGCACAAGCATACAATGATCTTTGTGTTGTGCAACCTGTTAAAGAATGGGCCAAATTTGTTTGGTATAGTCAATGTATTCCTAGACATGCTTTTGTTCTCTGGATGGCCATCAAAGGCAGGCTGCTAACTCAAGATAGATTGGAGAGATGGGACTCTTCCATAGTGATGAAATGTGCCTTCTGCATGTCTCAACTGGATTCTCATCAACACTTATTTTTTGAATGCAATTATCCTTTTCAAGTCTGGGATACCTTACATCAGGAAGCTTACCTTGATAATGTGCCACCTGATTTAGCTAATGCTGTTCTTTTGTTGTCAGGATTTGCAACCAACAAGAAGTTTAAGAACATTGTGAGAAGACTTATGTTGGCTGCAATGGTCTATTTTATATGGCAAGAGAGAAACTTGAGAACTTTTCAACAAAAACAAAGATCTGTGAAGGTTATCTGTGACCAAATTCGAGCCCTTATAAGAATGAGACTTCAAACTCTGAAGATCTATGCTTGCAAAGACTCTCTTATTGCTGAAAAAACATGGGGATTCAAAACTGTCACAAGATCAAATGAATAACATGGAGTCATTGCTGCTTGGAGACCTGGTGGACTGGGGTAAGGCTAAGGTTTGGTTTCTTTTTAATTTTATCATTGTCATTATATATAAGTTTGTCATAAGAAAATTGGGGCAAAAGGATTGGGATTGGTTTGTGCAAAACATATACAATTCTGGTGAAGGATGGATGTGGTTTTACTGGGGTTGGGGAGGGAGAAGGTGGCAAGGGTTGGAATGTAGGTGTTCCACAAATCCTTGTTTCTCTGCTTTTTGGTATATTGGTCTCTTACTCCACTTGTATTCTTTTGTTTGGGATACTGAATATTATAGTATCATACTCATGGTTAAGAAATGGTATCTTTGGATCTATTTCTTTACTATTCTGTGTAAGAATTGGTGGTGTAGTTGTGTGCATTACCCAGGAGTTGGGTCTAACCATGGAGAGATAAGGATGGATGTGACCATTTGGTTTGTTTTGAAAACTAATAGATTGTTAGGCAGTGCTTGCAAATGGTCACAAACCCAATCCCTTTGCTTTGCTTATTCTAATTCTGAGCCTGTTTGTACTTTTGAGTTGGTAAGTTTACTACGGTTTGGGATGAAATTGGCTTGGGGAGGGAAGGTGAGGCAGGGTCTGGGTAGTATCTATCTTGGTGCCTTTAGATCTTCTGTCACAACCTTGTGTGTTCGATCTTTTCTATCTGCTTGGTCTTTAGGAAACCTTCTTGTGGTATTAAAGATTATTCCTTATTGTCTATTAATGATCACATTGTTTGCCAAAATTATGGCCATTGTTTTCATTCTGCTTAGTGGAAGGGGATTAGTTTTGACAAGTCTGCATGGAGTATGCAGCATCCTGGGAGTCATAAGGAAGCAGCTGCCCAAGTGTGTTTTTGATGATATTTCTAGATGGTTAGGCATTGCTTACACTTGGGCACAAACCCACCCCTGTGTCTACTTCTGGTTTGAGCCTTTCATGTATTTTTTTGAGTCCAGAGTCTGGGTTGGTTATTATTTGGATTGGGGAGGGTGGCAGAGAGAGGGTCTGGTAGTTATCTTTCTTGGTGCCTCTAGATTTTCTGTCTTCATCTTTGAGTGCTCTTCTATTCCTCATTATGCTTGGTCTTTAGGAAAAATTCCTTTGTTAATCATGATTGCTTGGTCTGCCTTCTTGGCCCTTGCAAGATTTCTGCTGTTTGATGGGGATTTAGGAGATATTAGTCTATTTGGAGCAAATAGCAAGCTGGGAGATATAAGGAAGGAGCAGTCCAAGTGTTTTTTGTTGAATTTTCATAGAAGGATAGGCATAGCTAACACTTGGACTCAAACCCAATTCTGTGTCCATGTTAATCTTGAGCCTTTCTTGTATTCTGGTCTTGAGTCTGTTGACTGGGAGGGGTTCTATTTGGGTTGGGACAGGTTGTTTTTTGCTGCAGAATGGTCAAAAAATATATGGGTCAAGGTGGATAATAGCAAAGATGTTGACTTTATCACAAGCAAAAGACCTTATTCTACACAAATGGGAGAATCTAAGGGTCTTGATAACAAAGTGTATTGGATGAAGTGGATTTGTTATATGTCCCTGGAGAATGATGTGAGCAATGCTATTCAACAGGTCAAATATGCAAAAGTTGACTTTGTACAAAAAAGTCAACGTGAGTACTACTACTTGCACATATTGAAAATTGGATGTTTTGATCATGAAAACTGGGATGTTGTTCTTAATTGCTTGTCTAGAAGCGGCTGGATGATGTGGCAAAGATGGGATCTGGTTGACAAAAATGGTTCATTGACTAACTGGTGGTTTAAAGAACATTGGAATGGGTTAGTTTGGCTTATCACATTTTGGGCTGCTGATGGGCTCATGTCGAAGATCGGCTGCAATAATGGTTGGAATAGGATTAGGTTGCATTGGTATGGGCTAAATGGAAGTATTTTGCTTTGGGTTAATTGGAATAAATGGGTCTATGATGGCAAAATCTGGTATATAGTGGGTTACTGGATCAGATGTATATGGTATGGGCTGGGCTATTCAATGACGTGTTGGGCTGCTTTTGTGATTAAGCTGTTTGAAGGCTTCAAGTGGCATTTCTTTTTGGGCCGGCTTTGGTCTAGAAAGATTAGTTTAGTTACGTTTTATCTTGTGTTTTATTTGATTGTACTCTGTTTCTTTCTTAGGGATGTTTTGCCTTGGCCAAAAAGCCTTGGCAATTCATTGCCTTAGTTTGTACCTTTTTTTGTTTGTTGAATAAATGTTTGCCAAGGGCACTGCCCTTTTTCAAAAAAAAAAAAACCCTAAACCCTAAACCCTAAACCCTAAACCCTAAACCCTAAACCCTAAACCCTAAACCCTAAACCCTAAACCCTAAACCCTAAACCCTAAACCCTAAACCCTAAACCCTAAACCCTAAACCCTAAACCCTAAACCCTAAACCCTAAACCCTAAACCCTAAACCCTAAACCCTAAACCCAACCCTAAAACCCTAAACCCTAAACCCTAAACCCTAAACCCTAAACCCTAAACCCTAAACCCCTAAACCCTAAACCCTAAACCCTAAACCCTAAACCCTAAACCCTAAACCCTAAACCCTAAACCCTAAACCCTAAACCCTAAACCCTAAACCCTAAACCCTAAACCCTAAACCCTAAACCCTAAACCCTAAACCCTAAACCCCTAAACCCTAAACCCTAAACCCTAAACCCTAAACCCTGAACCCCAACCCTAAACCCTAAACCCTAAACCCTAAACCCTAAACCCTAAACCCTAAACCCTAAACCCTAAACCCTAAACCCTAAACCCTAAACCCTAAACCCTAAACCCCTAAACCCTGAACCCTAAACCCTAAACCCTAAACCCTAAACCCTAAACCCTAAACCCTAAACCCTAGGATTCTCATTTGTCGTTTTCTTAAGTGCGGGTTTTCTAAGGTGCGATTTTTTCCTCTGGGCGATTTTGGCGATTTTTCTGTATCTTCTTCATTTCATCTCTGATTTGCTTCATTCTTGTTTCTATTTGATCACAACTCAATGCCTGTTCCATCTAATCCATCACAATTGTCTGGGCGTGCTGGGGGATTACCGGAAAAGCCGCCGGACCCCCTGGGGGTTCAAACTCGGTCTCGTAGTCGTACTCCTTTGAAGGAATTAAGTATCAGGAAGTCATCTAACAACTACCCTGAGGTAATTCATGCTGGATTTAAGCTATTTGCAGCTGCCGATGATCCAGGTTTGTCTAAATTGGGCTCGGTTAAACCTGATCAAGATTCTATTGGTGATATTGATGTGGATAACAGTGCTTCTTCTAATCTGAATGATTCTATGGGCACGGATGATCCTTCTTCCTTTGTTCCAGCTTCACAAGTTCTCAATTCTGATCCAATGGTGAAACATGGCAAAAATTCTGCTCAGGGTAAACCATCTTTTCCTGATTTGGAGTGTTCTGGTAATATTATCTTTGTTACTAAAGATAATCTAAATGATATATGTGCAAATACTGCTGCCTCTGTTTATGAATTCATGCATAAGATCTATGAAGGGGGGGTAGTTGCTGTTAGTATAAAAAAGTTATCTCAGGAGTTCATTTCTAGTGAATTAGTTGAAGCTGCTATGATTGCATATTTGTCTAGAGCATGTATATCTCCTGAGTTTGTTAACATCATGAAACCTTTTATTGCTTATCATATTCTTAATCCTGTGTTTGAGGCAAAATTTAGTAAGCTTTTGTCTTATGAATTTAAAGTAAAAGAAATGGTGGATCAAGTGTGTTTGGATAGTGGTAAGTATGTTAAGAGGAAAGAGCTGACGGGTCAAGAAGGCATTGGGGGGTTACTATATAGTTCAGATGGTCTTCAGTCTCCTTTTTGTAGTATATTGGGTGAATCTGTTCTTGGAGAAATTGTGGTAGAAAGGCAGCCGGGTACTGGAAAGAAAGCTAGATCAATAGTGGTTGATGATATCATGGAAGAGAAGGTTAACAATAATGGGTCAAAGGTTAAACAAGTGGATACTCAAAGAAAGGTGGTCAAAATTTTGGAAGCTAAAGGTAAATCAAGGAAAACTGCTGTTAATAAGGATGAATCAGGTGGAGATGGGGGGTTTCAACCTATGGGGAGTAGGTTTTTTGCTTTGAAAAATTCTCTTTATAATGCTTGCTTTAATATTGGAAGGATTGTGTATGGGACTGAGAAACCTGTTACATCTAGGATGGTTACTAAAATGATTGAGGTGCCTGTTCTAAATAAAGAAGCTAATGAAATGGAAGATGATGGTAATGATGCTGCTAGTAATGGAAGTGAACCTCTAACTGTGAAAATTTTGAAGAAAAGGGTTTGTGTTAGAAAGTCTGACAAGGAGATTTTGGAAGATTTAAAATGGAAAGAACAAAAGATTAAAGAAGAAAAGGCTGAATTGGTGAATAATGTGCAAGGGATAGAGTTGGTCAATAATGATAAGATGTCTGGTGGGGTAATGATGTTTAAAGCTGGTGAATCAAAGGAATCAACTGCTGTAAGAGAAAAATTAATGGGTATTGGTAAGTCCTCTTATGCTGCAGCAACATCAGGGGTGAAATCTAAAGAGTTTAATGACTCAATTAAATTTACCCCTCCTACTATGATGGAGAATGGAGAGTTGGTTGTTTTAGTTGAACCAAGTATAGTTGAGAAAGCTAAATATGTTTATAACAATTCTCTGTATGGATATTTTGTGGGATCTTATGTTCGTTTGGATTTTGTTAGATTTAATCTTTATAAGATGTGGAAGAAGTTTGGGATCAAAGATATTTCTTCAAATGGTAATGGGGTATTCTACTTTAAGTTTCAGTCTGAAGGTGGTATGGAGGAGGTTCTGAAAGCTGGGCCATGGATTGTCAACAATATTCCTTTATGTCTGAAAAAATGGGAACCTGCTATTTGTTTATCTAAGCCTGAACCAAAGTCTGTACCAGTTTGGGTTGTCTTGAAAAATCTACCTCTGGAGCTCTGGAACACTGAGTGGATCTGTAAAGTGGTTAGTTGTATTGGTAACCCAATCACTTTTGACAATGCAACTAAGTTCAGGTGTGCAAATTCTGGTGGTGCTGGTGGATTTGCTAGAGTTTTGGTGGAAATAGAAGTCAAGGAAAAATTTCCTGATTATGTTAAGACTATCTATTTAAAGGAAGGGGAAATGACCAATAAGGAAATTTTAATTCAAGTGGAGTATCATGGGATGCCTATTAACTGTAAGCATTGTAAAGTATTTGGGCATTTGTATGATAAATGTAGTATGAGGCCTATGACTGAGGATGAGAAGAAATTGCATGAGGATAATCAAAACAAAGTGGGTTCTTCAAATGGGAAGACTGTTAATGTAGATGAAGATGGGTTCCAACAAGCTTCTAAAAGATTCTGGAATGTCAGACCACCTGCTAAACAACAGAATAATGGAAGTTGGCAAAGAAATAAAGGGCCTGCTCGTACTAATATAGGGACTCAATGGCAGCAATCTGGTAGAAAGGTTAATTATACTCAACATACAGTGGTGAACCCCTCTACTGGTCAGATTCATGAAAATTTGAGTGGGAAAAAGAAAGATGATGCTAGAAATATTGATAAAGCTGGTGGGGTCTCATATAATGCATCTAGTGGTGGTATTGGTAAGAGTGGGAATTTTGGATTGCATCAGCAGGGAAAATTTAGTCATCCAAAGTATGTGAAAGTTAATAATATTGGTAAAAATGCTGTTAGAGGGGATCAGGGGGTTAAAATTCAGAATAGATTCAATGGGTTGGAGCAGTTGGGTGAAGAAGATACTATGTTAAATGATGTGCACAAGCCTGAAGTTGAGAATGTCCCTAATAGAGACAAGGATAGCATACCTCCTTTGAAAGAACCTAAGAAGATTTTTTTGGGGGTTCCATTAACTGTAAAGCAAGAAGCTGAAGTTATGGTTGTGTTTAATAAAAGAGTTGCTCCTGAAGTGGGTGTGTTTGGGAAATGGTCTGATGCTCAATGTAGGTACTTCAAATGGTTATGTCTTGATAATGATTTTGTGGAAGGCCTGAAGCATATGATTAAAGAGGATGAATCTATGGATGAAGAAGTAGAGTCAGAAACTGATGAAAGTGCAAAGTTTTTGTTCAAAGGTATAAAGGGTGAATCAGCTGTTAGAAAGAATCATGCTCAAGCTATTGGTATTAATGGTTCTGTTACTGCTCCTGTATTGAGCAGTCCTGTTGTAAATTCTGTCTTTTAATGGATTTAAATCTTATGTCATGGAATGTGAGGGGGCTGAACAAGACTTCTCATCAAAATCAGGTTATTGAGTTATTGAATGAGCATCATATTAATATTTGTTGTCTGCTGGAATCTCATGTTATTGGGTCAAAGATGGATGGTATTTGTAATAAAATTTCAAACTCATGGGAGTGGTTCTCTAATTCTGTTTATTGTGGTAATTGGGTGAGAATTATTATTGGTTGGGACCCTACTTTGATTGACCTCTTGGTTATAAATCATTCTGACCAGGTTGTAAACTGTTTGATAACTGCTAAAAATGGAAAGTACAGGTTCTTTTGTTCTTTTGTTTATGGTCATGTGAGAGCTTTCAAAAGAAGGCCCTTGTGGAGGGATTTAGTGGCTTTGAATGGGTTGGTTGGTGATGAACCATGGCTTCTGGTTGGGGATTTTAATACTACTCTTAATCCTGATGAAGCTAATTTGGGTACTTCTTGTTTTACTGCTTCAATGGAAGATTTCAAGGATTGTTGTGAACAAATTGGTATTAATGACCTTCCTTTTTCTGGGTGCAAATTCACTTGGAACAAGTCCCCTGGTAAGGTTGATGGTTTATTAAAAAAGTTGGATAGGGTTATGGGTAATATGCAGTTTTTGTCTTCTTGGCCATTGGTTCAAACTTTCTTTCATCCGTTCTTTACTTCTGATCATTCTCCTGCTATTGTATCTTTCCCTTGTGGTAAGAAATGGAAGCCTAGATCTTTCAAATTTTTGAATTATCTCACTAACAAAGAGTTGTTCTTACCTATTGTGGAGAATGTGTGGAAACAAGATGTGAATGGTTGTCATATGTTCTCTGTTGTAAGTAAACTCAAAAGCTTGAAAAGCCCCTTAAGAAAGCTTACAAGAGAACAAGGTAATTTGCATGAAAAAGTTCTAAGGCTTAAAAAGGAGTTGGCCTGTGTTCAATCTGCTATGGTGAATGATCCTTCCAATTCTGTCCTTAGAGAAGAAGAGTTGATATATCTTAAAGCTGTGAATAAAGCTGTTGAGGATGAAGAAATTTACTTGAAGCAAAAAGCTAAAATTGATTGGTTGGCAGCTGGTGATCAGAACACTAGTTATTTCCATAAAGCTGTGAAAGGAAGGCAATCTAGGTACAGAATTAATTCAATTTCTGATGGTGATGGTATGTTTTGGGAAGGGGAGCAGGTGGGTGATGCATTTGTCAAGCATTTTAAGGGGTTTATGGGGATGAAAGGCTGTGTTCAACCTGTTAATCAGCCAGATTCTTTGTTCACTAATGTTTTGCCTGGTCATGTTGCTGATGAAATGGTAAAACCTGTTTCTAGAGAAGAGATTAAGAATGCTATGTTTGGCATTGAGGATGATAAGGCTCCTGGTCCTGATGGATTTTCTTCCAAATTCTTTAAGGCTACTTGGCATATTATTGGTAATGAAGTTGTTGCTGCTGTTCAGGAGTTCTTTTATAATGGTAAATTGTTAAGGGAGGTAAATGCTACTGTGTTATCTCTTGTTCCCAAATGCAACCTTCCTCAGAATGTGGTGGATTTTAGGCCTATTGCATGTTGCAATGTATTGTACAAATGCATCACCAAAATCTTGTGTGAAAGAATCAAGTGTGGCCTGGATATCATTGTTAATTTCAATCAGTCTGCTTTCATCCCTGGGAGACAAATTAGTGATAACATTTTGCTGACTCAAGAACTAATGAGGAATTATCATAGGAATAGAGGGCCTGCGAAAGTTGCTTTGAAGATTGATTTGCAAAAAGCCTATGATACTGTGGATCATGATTTTTTACAGTTTTGTTTGGTCAGATTTGGGTTTCATCCGTGTATGATTGAGTGGATAATGACATGTTTGAGGTCTGCTATGTACTCTGTTAATGTAAATGGGAATGTTCATGGGTTCTTTCAGGGCTATAGAGGTCTCAGACAGGGGGATCCTATGTCACCATACTTGTTTACTATTGTCATGGAAGTTTTAACTCTTTTGATCCAGAGGAATTTGAAGGAGAAGGGTAACTTCACCTATCACTGGCAGTGTAAGGAGTTGGGTATTACAAATCTGTGCTTTGCTGATGACTTACTTGTCTTTTCTCATGCTGATGTGGATTCTATTAATTTGGTGAAAGAGTCATTAGAAGAGTTTGGCAAAGTTTCTGGGCTTTTGCCAAACATGAGTAAAAGTACAATGTTTTTTGGCAATGTGAAGATCAGTATGCAAAAGAAGATCCAATCTATTCTTCCATTCAAAGTTGGCAAGCTCCCTGTTAAGTATCTTGGTGTTCCACTTCTTTCTAAGAGGCTTTATTCAAAGGATTGTGTGGTGTTAATTGAAAAAGTCAAAAAGAGGCTTAATGATTGGAAAAACAAATCTCTCTCATTTGCTGGAAGATTACAGTTAATTAAATCAGTTGTCTCTTCTATGCAGATCTACTGGGCTTCTATGTTCTTGCTACCTGTGAATATAATTGATGATATTGAAGGATTAATGAACAAATTCCTGTGGGCTCCTGGTGATGCTATAAAGGGCAGAGTGAGAGTTAATTGGAAAGAGGTTTGCACTTCTAAACTTCAAGGGGGATTGGGGATTAAATCTTTAAAAATCAGAAATATGGCATTGGTGTCTAAACATATCTGGAGCATACTGAATAATAATGATACTGTTTGGGTGAGATGGATTAAGCAGCACAGGTTGAAGAATAGGAATTTTTGGGATGTTGGAGATTCTGAGGGCAGGTGTTGGAGTTGGAAAAATATTATGAGAAGCAGAAGGTTAATTAGATCTCATTGTGTGTCTAAAATTGGTGATGGAAAGTCTACTTCTGTTTGGTTTGACAATTGGCATCCTTTGGGCCCTTTATGTCAGCTTATAACCAGAAGACAAATTAGAGATGCTGGGTTAAGTCTGGATCTTAAAGTTGCTGATATTGTTCAAAATGGGCAATGGAAGTGGCCTCCTCTATGGAGAGATGATCTCTCTATCCTTTTTGAAACTGGTCCACCTGACTTAAGTGAAAACAAAGTTGATATGTTAATATGGAAGAGTAACTTTGGGAAGGAAGATAAATTCAATGTTAAACAAGTTTATATTGATTTATGTGAGCAAGTGCCTGATGTTCCATGGGCAAGAGTGGTGTGGTTTAGTCAAGGCATACCAAGACATGTGTTTCATTTGTGGTTGGCTTGTAAAGAGAGGTTGCTAACTCAAGATAGAATGGATCGATGGGATGGGTCTTCTGATAGGAAATGTGTTTTCTGCAAAACTCAGCCTGATAGCCATTCACATTTATTCTTTGAGTGTCCTTTCTCTAGAAGAATCTGGGATTCTCTTTGTGGTAAAGCTTTGCTGGAATCATATCCTAGTGATCTTAAATCATGTATTAGCAATTTGAGTAATGAGGCTATGGGAAAATCTTTCAAGAGTATTGTTCAAAGACTAATGCTTGCTGCTATGGTGTATTTCATATGGCAGGAAAGAAATATAAGATTATTTCAAGAGAAATGCAGAAATTATGAAGAAGTTTGTAAATTGATTGAGGAGACTGTTAGACTAAAACTGTTGGGGTTGAAAATCTATGCCACTGGGAAGACTATTGCTGCTAGTAAAGTGTGGGGCTTTAAAGTTCATGAGAGGCCTCATAAATTATGTCAATCTGATCAATGAATTGTGTTAATCATCCTATGAAACAGCATGGTGGAAATGGCTTAATGAGAATCCTTTTAATGTCTTTCTGGGTCTTTCACTGGTCTGAGAGGGGCCTGGGTGGGTTCTGGTTTGGTTGTCTTAGCTTTCTTGAGTGGTTCATGGATGGGGGGTTATCTTGGGTTGGTACACAATTCACACAATGCACCCACTTTAAATTGGGAGGTGTGTGTAGTATTGGTAAGGTAGGTGGGTATGGGTGTTATTATTTGGATTGGGGAGGGAGGTGTTGTGAGGGTTTGGTAGGCTTCTGTGAGGTTTCTCTTAGATTTTCTGTCCTAATCACTGTGAGAGTTTGCTTCTACTGCTGTAATTCTTTAGGTTGTATTCTGAGTGAATCTAAGATTATAGGATTTGTTATAAATCCTGTTATCTTTCAGCTTTTGTGTTTGGGTAGTAGTTGTGTAAAAGTGCCAGGAGATGGCATAAACCCGGGAGATATAAGGATGGAGAACTACACCAGTCCATGTTTATACTTTCATAGATCTTTAGGCAATATTGCTAACTGGTGTAGTCAATCCCAACCCTGTGTATTTTGCTTCTTAAACCTTTCTTTCTTCTGGTTTTATGGTTATATTTCTGCTGGGAATGGGTTTACTTTGGTTTGGGGAGGGTGTAGATGTGAGGGTATGGTAGTTCTCTTTGCTTATGATCTTAGTTTTTCTGTCAAAATATTGATGTCTGTGTGCTTCTTCATATCTGAGTCTTCTTTAGGTAAAAATCCTTTGTTTTATGAGGTGCTTTGGTTTGATAACATTATGTACCAAGGTACTTTTCTGCTGTTAAATATGGAGATTAGGCTGTTACTCATGCCAGGAGTTGGCTTTAGCCTGGGAGTTATAAGGAAGGAGAGACCCACCAGTTCCTTTATATCTTTTCCTAGATTTGTAGGCAAAATTGCTAACTGGTGGGTCCAAACCCAATCCTGTGTCTTCTTTTTTTCTGTGCCTTTCATGTATGTTGTTGTGTCTCAGGTTCTGTCTGGGTCATGTGGCTGGGTGTCTGTTTTTTGGGTTGGGTATCCTTGGTTGGTTCTGAATGGATTAAGCAGGTTACAATTTGATTGTGGAATATGTACTGGGATTGAGATAACAAAGATTATGGCAATGAAAAGGGGACAAGATCAGTTTTTGATGCTATTTAGAAAAGGGCTGTTGACTTTTCAGATTCAATATATTGATAACTACTTTGGTACAAGGGGATGGCAACTTCTGAATCTGAATGGTTACAATCAAGGGCAGCCTATGTATTGGAAGATTGATAATCAGAAAGGGGAGTTACGCTGGACTGATAGTCATGAGGTGAAGGTGTGGTTTGATAAGGATGATTGGATAAGTTTCTTTTGTTTGTTGATATGGTCAAAACAGATGGATTTTACTCTGAAAATCACAAATAATGTGGAAATCAGAGTTGAAATCTTCATAAGCTTAAGTTTACTGAAATGGTGTTGTTGCTTTGAAGATTTAAGGAATAAGTTTTACATATTTGTGTTGCAGTTGACTTTTCAAAGTCAACTGGACTGGAATTTGGTTGTTGATGCTTCTGAGCCAGGGATAATTCTTGCTGATAATGAGTATGAAAGAAGAAAGATGTTAGGAAAAAAGGATGCTGCTTATCAAGTTGAGAATTATGAAGGTCTTGGGATTAATTGGCTTATGAATAAACAGAGGCTGACTTTAAAAAGTCAATGGCCGGCTTTGATGGAAATATGGTCTAAATGTTACTATGATCACTTAGAAGGGCTGGGCTGCTGTTTATTACATGGAAATAGTGGTGTTGTGTGGGCTAATGATGAAGGAAGATTGGTATTTTGGTTCGATATGGGCTACTTATATGGATTGGATGAAAGGGGTGGTGAGTATGGTAAGTGGGCTTTGTCTTGTATGGGCCGAGATTCTCTTGGTACTTGGCATGTTATGGCTTCTTTGTTAATGGCTGGATTTGTTATTGTTGGTAATGGCTGGTTTTGCTTTGGGCTGTCTTTATTATTTCCTTTGTTGTATTGGATTGTTTTAGCCTTCTTTAAATGGGCTATTAGGATAGCTTTGTCTAGCTATAGTTGGATTATTGTAATGTTTTTGATTTGGGTCTTGTTACTTGGATGTTGTATCCAAGTTCTAAGATGCCTTTGCTTGTAATTATCTTTTGTGTTTGAATAAAATTTACCAAGGCTCTTGCCTTTTCCAAAAAAAAAAAAAAAAAAAAACCCTAAACCCTAAACCCTAAACCCTAACCCTAAACCCTAAACCCTAAACCCTAAACCCTAAACCCTAAACCCTAAACCCTAAACCCTAAACCCTAGGGCATTTCATTTTTCCGTTTTTTGTGTGTGTGTTTTAAGGTGCGATTTTGGCGACTAGGGCGACTCTAGGCGATTTTCACTGTTCCTTTCATTTCTGCTTTATTCTGTTGATTTCTTCCATTGTTCTTCTTCTAATCCATTCCAGTTGCGTCTTCTGATCATTTCTATGTCTGAATCTTCCAATTCCATGGGGGATTTCTCCAATTTTCATCTCGACCCTGGAGACCCTCCTCCTAATGTTTTATCGGGTGAGCTATATCAACCTTCGATAGCTGATTCTTCTGCATCGTTGGGTCTTAAACATCTTATTCCATCTACTTTCGTATCATCTAATCATCATTCTTCAAATCCACCTGACTCAAATTTTCAAGCTATGAATCTTAATGTTATGACTGATGTAGCTTCGGTATGGTCTTCTCAGCCTTCAGAGAGTGTAATTGATGCTAATATGGGATCTATGTCTACTTCATTACCTGAAAGTGTAAATCTGAATGATAGTGGAGGTGTATCTTCTGTTCGTGCTGTCAATCCTAAGGGGGGAAGAGTTTTTATGTCTATTAGCAAGAATAGAAGGTTGAGCTCATCATTGAAGGATAGCAGGGGGAGTTTATCGGGTGGTGATGTATCTATGGAAACTGGAATTGATAAGGATCATCCTTCTTTTGATTCTATTCAGAAAGATCAATGTATTAATGTTGCTTCAGCAAAACAAGGTAACAGTTCTATGCCTGAATTTGTTGATAGTGTAGAAATAGAAGCTGCTATGAATGCTTTTATTAGTAAAACTTGTGTTGATCCTGCATTTGTTGCAAGTGCTAAAGCTTTTATCTCTTTACATATTTTATGTCCTGAATTTGAGGAAAAATATGGTAAACTGTTGAGAGGTATGGGCTCTAAGGGTAATGCATTTAAGAGAAAAGGTGAGTTGGGAACTAGGCTGGATGATATTTCTATAGAAAATGGTGATAAGAAGGCTAGGGAGTCTTTAGTTTTGAAGGAAGGGGAAGAAGGTAATTTTGGTATTGATGACAAGGGGTATGAAAATATTAAAAGGCTGCAGGATAATGTTATTAAAGAAGGGGTTAATGTTGCTGAAATGAAATTCATCAAGGAGGCTGCTCTACAAGGTAAACAGTTTGAGGAGAAAAAGCCTATCTTACCTATGATTTGGCCTAAGTTTAACATGGGTAAAGGGGATAATAAAGATAAGGTTCTTCCTAACCTTATTCTTGACAAAATGTTGAAAGATGGGTGTACTTCTTTTAAAAAAGTAAAACAGGAAGTGAGTAAAGAGAAGGTGTTAATGAAAGCTATGGCTGATAAAATGTTGGCTCAAAAGGCTAAAATTGTGGGGATTAAACATATTAACCCTTTCACTGTTCCTAATCTTGCAAATGCAAAGTTTGAAGCAGGGAAAAAAGAAGGATCTTATATGGGGGCTTTGAAAGGCAGGACCAAACCTGTTTTGAATGAACCAATTGAATTTTGTCCTCCTGTGGTTCTTGAGACTGGTGAGAGGGTGGCTATGATTGAGCCTGTGTTTTTGGAGAAGGCTGTGGTGACTTATAAGACTCTTTTATATGGGTTTTTTGTGGGTACTGATGTGGAACTGCAGTTTGTTAGATTTAATTTGTATAAAATGTGGAGAAGGTTTGGAATTATGGATATATCAACAAATGGGAGTGGGATCTTTTTCTTTAAATTCAGAACTGAAGAGGGGATGAAAGCTGTGATGAAAACAGGGCCTTGGGTGGTTGATAACATACCTTTATGTATCTTTAAGTGGGAGATGGGTATGAATGTGGTAAGGGAGGAACCTGAATCTATTCCCATATGGATTACTTTGAAAAATCTGCCTCTTGAGCTTTGGAACACCAAATGTATTTGTCAAATTGCTAGTTGTGTGGGCAAGCCTATGACATTTGATTATATAACTACTGAAAAATGTGCAAAGAGGAATGGTGTAGCAGGGTTTGCTAGAGTGCTAGTTGAAGTCTCAGCTAAATCTGTATTACCTGATTGTGTTAAAGCAGTATATCCTGCCTATGGAGAGCTAATGGGGGGTAATATTTCTATTGGTATTGAATATCAAAAGCACCCTGCAAGCTGTAAGCATTGTGGAGTGTTTGGGCATAGTTTTGAAAATTGTAAAATTAGACCTCTGTCAGATGCTGAAAAAGCTGATAAGGAAAAACTGAAAGCTGAAGTTGAGGGTCAGGGTATAAGCATGGATAAAGGAAAAGAAGTGATTGATGAAGAGGGGTTTGAAACTGTGGCTAGTAAACATAAAACTGGAAGGCAGCAAAGGATTATGAACAATGGTGGGCAATTAAATAGAAGGTATACTCAAGCTGTTAATGGGGCATATAAGATGGGAAGAAATAAGGGATTTAATGGAAGGCAATGGAGGGTTGTTGGTGAAAATAATAGAAATGAAATTCATGATAAGAGTAACCCTGTTAAAAGTGGGGACAGGAAGCAGCAGATGAAGGTTAATGGTGGTGCTTCCTCTTCTTCAAAGGGTAATGATACTAATAGTGTAAATGTTAATAAAGGTAAGGGTATTGGGGTTGAGCAAATGAGGATGGCTAATAGATTTGAGGTGTTATCTGTTGATGAAGTGATTAAGGAGAATAAGGGGAATCAAGAGACTGTTAATGATGTCTCTTCTGATAGCTTCAACAGGGCGAGTGCAGAGAAAAAACAAAATAAACCTAAAGTGCTGCCTCCTGTTAGAACTATTTTTACAAGACAAGTGGCTGCTGCAGAAAAGCTTAAGTCTGATCTAGGGACTTCTTCTGATGGTGGTACTGGTGAGATGAAATCAATGGACAAAGACTTTAAATCAGGGCCCCTTTTTGAAAAGGTTAATCCTTTTGAAGTTGATCTATATAGTGTTGCAAGAATTTTGAACAAAAATAACCCAAAGTTATTAAAAGCTCAAGAAGTGGAAATCATTGATATGATTTTGAAGAAACAAATCCCCTCTAAAAAGATGCTGGAGTCTTGGACCAAATTTCAAAGAAAGTTTTACTTGCAAATGTGTGACTCTACAAATTTTTTTAAGGGTTGTAATGCTGTTGTTGAATTGGGGGAAGAGATTGATAATGAGGTTGAAGTTGATTCAGATAATGAGCAGGCTGCACAAGACATGAAAGTTGATGAAGTTAATATTGGGAATGGGGTTGATTTAAAGCAGGACACTCAAGCATTGGGTGCTGCTTCTTCTTCTAAGTGTGTTTAAATGGTGGGTATTTTATCCTGGAATATAAGGGGTATGAATAAGATTGATCATCAGGATAATCTGAAGAGTTTAATTAATACTTATAACATCAATATTTGCTGTGTTCTTGAAACTCATACAAAAGCTTCTAAACTGCAAAATCTATGTAATAAAGTGTTTGGCAGATGGGAATGGGCATCTAACAAAGAGTTCTGTAATAATTGGGTTCGTATAGTTGTGGGCTGGGACTCTGCTGCTGTTGATCTGGAGATTATTCAGTGTACTGATCAGATTATTCATTGTCTTGTTAGAACTGTGGATGGTAATTACCAGTTCTACTGTTCATTTGTTTATGGGCATGTTAAAGCTTTTAGAAGGAGGGTTTTATGGAATGATCTGTGCAGAATCAAAGGTCTTGTCAAAAATGAACCCTGGCTGGTTCTGGGTGACTTTAATGTTGTTCTTGAGCCAGCTGAATGTTCTATGGGTTCTTCTTCTATGACTCATGCTATGGTTGATTTTGCTGAATGTTGTGATGAATGTGGCATTGAAGATTTACCTAAATCTGGGTTGGTGTTTACTTGGAACAAATCTCCAGGTAAAGTGGATGGGATCCTTAAGAAGCTTGATAGGGCCATGTGTAATCAAAGTTTTTTATGCAATCTTGTTAATGCAAAAGCCAGCTTTCTTCCTTATTTATCTTCTGACCACTCTCCAGTGGTTGTCAATTTGGCTAGTAGCCAAAAATGGAGGCCAAAACCTTTTAGATTCATGAACTACCTTGTCTCAAAGCCTGAATTTTTGCCTATAGTAAAATCTGAATGGGCTGCTCAAATTGTTGGTTGTAACATGTTCAAAGTTGTTTCAAAGTTAAAAGCAATGAAGAGACCTCTGAGAAATCTGGGTAAGCAGCAGGGTTGTTTAAAGGGGAAAGTGTTGAAAATTTATGAAGAATTATCTAGAGTACAGACTGAAGTTGAGAGAAATCCTTGGAATAAGGACTTAAGATTTGAAGAATTGAACTATTTGAATGCTTATAGACTTGCTGTGAAGGATGAGGAAAGTTTGCTTAAACAGCAAGCCAAGATTGATTGGCTTAAGGGAGGAGATAGTAATTCTGCTTATTTTCACAAAGTTGTCAAAGGAAGAAAAATCAAGAACAAAATTTATTCTGTTGAAGATATGCAGGGATCTGTTTATGAAGGAAGAAATGTTGGGGAGGCTTTTGTTAATCATTTTAAGGGTTTTATGGGGAAGGAGGTGAAAGTTGATATGGTCAAGCAGCCTAATACTCTCTTCATTAACAAACTGTCTAGGAGTGTTTCTGATGAAATGGTTAAGCCTATTACTAAAGATGAGATTAAAATTGCTTTGTTTGATATTGATGATGATAAGGCTCCTGGGCCTGATGGATATACAGCAAAATTCTTTAAAGCTGCCTGGGAGATCATTAATGATGACTTTTGTATTGCTATTCTGGATTTCTTTGAAAATGGGAAGATCTTGAAAGAGATAAATGCTACTATTATTTCTTTGGTTCCTAAGTGTAGTAACCCTTCTAAAGTTGCTGATTATAGACCTATTGCATGCTGCAATGTGATCTACAAATGTATTTCTAAAATTATCTGTAACAGGATCAAGGATGCCTTGGATATAATTGTCAGCCAGAACCAATCTGCTTTCATTCCTGGTAGGCAGATAAGTGATAATGTTCTTCTTGCTCAAGAGCTGATGAGACACTATCATAGAAATAGAGGGCAGGCAAAGGTTGCTTTGAAGATTGATCTGCAAAAAGCCTATGATACTGTAAATCATGGTTTCTTAAAATTCTGTTTGGTCCAGTTTGGGTTTCATCCATGTATGGTGTCATGGATTATGACTTGTTTGGAAACTGCTTATTATTCTATTAATGTGAATGAGGAGAGTTATGGTTTTTTCAAAGGGATGAGAGGATTGAGGCAAGGAGATCCAATGTCACCTTATCTTTTTACAATTGTCATGGAAGTTTTAACTTTAATGATGCAAAGAAATATAAAGGAAGATCATTCTTTTAGATATCATTGGGGTTGTGAAAAGTTGGGTATCACTAGTCTGTGCTTTGCTGATGATCTCTTGGTTTTTTCTCATGGTGACACTCAATCTATTAAACTCATTAAGGAATCTCTTGATGAATTTAGTAGTGTGTCTGGTCTGGTGCCTAATCTATTAAAGAGTACTATTTACTTCAGTAGTGTGTTACCTGTTGCAAAAAAGAGGATTCTTGACCTACTGCCTTTTAAAGAAGGTAAGCTTCCTGTGAGATACTTGGGTGTGCCTTTATTGGCAAAAAGGTTATATTCTAAGGATTGTGAAGTGTTGATCCTTAAAGTCAAGAAGAGAGTTAGTGATTGGAAGAATAAATCTCTCTCATTTGCTGGAAGGCTGCAGTTGATCAATTCAGTTCTATCCTCTATGCAAGTTTATTGGGGATCTATGTTCTTATTGCCTGGGAATGTTATTGAAGATATTGAAAGAGTTATGAACAGATTCTTATGGGCTCATGGTGAAAACATCAAAGGAAAAGTTAGAGTTGGATGGGATGAAGTTTGCAAACCTAAATCTCAAGGGGGTCTTGGAATTAAATCTCTTAAAGTTAGAAACAGAGCTTTAGTCTCTAAAATTATTTGGAGTATTGTGAGTGGTCAAGAAAACATTTGGACAAGATGGATTCAATGTTACAGATTAAAAGGTCATAGTTTATGGGAGATGAGATGTAAAGATGGGGCCTGCTGGAGCTGGAGGAATATTATTCAATGCAAAAATGATGTTTGGGCACATTGTAGAAGTATGCTGGGAAATGGTTGTAACACTTCTGCTTGGTTTGATATGTGGCATCCTTTTAGTCCATTGTGTTCCTTTTTAAAGCCTAGAGAGATTCATAAAGCTGGTCTGAATATGGAATGTAAAGTTGTTGAATTAATTGTTGGAAATGAATGGAAATGGCCTACTGAATGGGTTAGCAAATACCCTGGATTGAGTTTAAGTAATCCTCCTATCCTCAATGAATGCAAGAAAGATAAAATCATGTGGAAGACTAGAGATGGCAAGTTGCTGAATTTCACTGTGAAGCAGGTGTTTTATGATCTTAGTGAGCAAAGTGATGATGTGAATTGGGCTAGGGTGGTGTGTACAGTCAATGTATCCCAAGACACTCTTTTATTCTTTGGCTGGCAATTAAACAAAGACTGTTGACTCAAGATAGGCTTACTAAATGGGATGGTAACAAACATTTATTATGTGCTTTTTGTCAAAGGCAGCAAGACTCACATTTTCATCTATTCTTTAATTGTGATTATTCTTTGAAAGTATGGAAAGGCTTAGCTAAACTGGCTGAGTTGGAAGAATGTAAACCAGGGCTGTTGGAATGTGTTGAATTTATTACTAAGCAGGGAGTTAATAAGAGTTTCAAAAGCATTATTCAGCGTTTGATGATAGCTGGGATGACTTATTTTCTTTGGCAGGAAAGAAATCTAAGGATTTTTCAGCAAAAACACAGGACTGAGGATGAGCTGTGCAGTCTGATCAAGAATACAATCAGGTTTAGGTTGTTGAGTTTGAAAATATACTCAACACCTAGAACTATTGAAGCAAGTGCATATTGGGGATTTCAGGTGTATAAGAAGACAACAGTTCAAAATAATTCTAAATGAAGAAGATTTTAATCTTTTTTCTCTGGAGTGTTGGGAATGGTATATTGGAGTACTCTGGTAATGGTTGGTTGACTCATCTCTGTCAATATTTGAACTTTAATAGCCTACACATGAAGAAAGGGAATTTGAAATGCCTTTATCTATGTCATTATTTTGATTCCAACTTGGAGTGGAGTGTGAGGTTTGGGTGGGTAGGTTTGGTGTTCTGTTTTGAGTGTTTCAAGGGTATTGGTGGGCATAGGGTTGGTTCACATTACACACTAAACACCTTCTCCAAATGGAAAGATGTGTGTAGATATGGTGAGGTAGGAACTAATGGGGTTTGGATTTTGGGTTGGGGAGGGAGGTATTTTAATGTGAGGATGGTAGTTCTCTGTGAGGTGATCTATAGATTGTGTGTTCTTGAGTATGTGGACCATTATGGTCTGTCTGTTGGTTTTATAGGAACATTTCTGAGAGGTTATAAGAGTATGCAATTTTTAATGAATTGTATATTCTTTCAGCTTGAGAATATGGAGATTAAGTGTGTGAATATACCTGAAGTAGGTATGACCCTGGGAGTTATAAGGAAGGAGCAAACCACCAGTTCCTTGACATTTTTTCATAGATCTTTAGGCAAAAAAGCTAACTGGTGGTTGCAAACCCAATCCTGTGTCTTTAGAGTCTCTGAGCCTTTCTTGTATCTTCTTGTGTTTGATGTTTGGTGGGATAACTGCTTGGTTTGGGGAGGGTGTGTTGGTAAGAGGTTGGTAGTTCTCTCATACACTAATCTTAGATTTTCTGTCAAAAAATCTGTGTGTCCTTCTTTTTCTGAGTATTTTTTCACTAGGAAAATTCTGGTTGGTCATGGGGTTTTATTCAGAGCTATCATAACAGCCTATTTAACCCCTCTGCTTTTTTGTTGGTGGTTTAGGATTGTAAGTCTATCAGGAGTTGATAGCAAACCTGGAGTGATAAGGATGGAGTGGTCCACTAATCCATTTACATATTTTCTTAGGTCTTTAGGCAATATTGCTAATTGGTGGACCCAAACCTACTTCTGTGTCTTGAATTTTTTTGAGCCATTCTTTCTATTTTGTGGGGGCTGGGGTGTATTTACTAAGGGTTGGGTTATTTTTATTATCATTATTGGAAGGCATTTTGGATGGTGCAGGCAATTGTTGGGTGATGGGATAATGGACTATATGATGATTGAAGAAGTTAAAGGAGAGAAACAGTTGCAAAAGCTGGATTTACTAAGTGGAAGGTCTTGGCTTTTAACTGCTCAAAGTCAGTATGGGACTATTGCTATGACTACCTATGAAGATAAGCTGTTATGTTGGAAGATTAGTGATCAAATAAAGAAGGTTTGCTGGATAGATAGACATATGGTGAGGTTATGGCTGGATGAGGTTTGCTGCAGGTTCTCCTGTTGGTCTGTGGTATGGTTAAATAATAGGATTTTAGCTTTGAAGGACACACCTAGTGTGGAAGTCAAAGCTGATATCTCATTAAGACTATGTTGTTTTAAATGGTATTATTATTTTGATAAGAAGAAGGAAGAGTTTAGTATGTTTTTGTTGTTGCAGTTGACTTTTCAAAGTCAACTGGATGGTATGTTGGTTGATGAAGTGTTTAAGGAAAGATATGAAGGGTTGAAGAGCTTAAAAAAAGGAGATGATGGTCTTAAAATGAAGAATAAGAAGATTGTAATATTTGTTTGGTGTATGTACAAGCAGCAGTTGACTTTTAAAAGTCAACTGCCTGCTAAAATGGACAAAGGGAATGAAGATTGTTTTGGCAAAAGTGTTGGGTTGGGCTGCTGCTTGGTTCAAGGTTTATGTCGGCTGGATTGGACCACTTTTAGAAGTAAATTGAAGTGTGGTAATCGCTTGGGCTGCTTATATGGTTTGAGGATAATGATTAGTGGTGATGGGGAATGGGTTGTGCCAAGTATGGGCCGAGTTTTGCTTATGGGCTGGAGAGTTGATAACTTACTAATGAAGGCCTTTGAGGGTGTCATGGGTGTTGTTAGGAGTTGGTTTGGGCTGTTAGTAAATGGTGAGATTTATGGTATAGGTTCTGGAAATATTATGGGCTTTTCATCTGGTATGATTAAGTGGATTGGGGGTATTGGAGATTGGGCTATATCTGGGCTGGGCCGAGATGAATATAGGGATTTGCACATGGGCCTTACTCAGATTCTGTTATTTGGAGCTTCATCTTTAAAGTTATGGTTTGAGTTGGTGCTGAAAGAGTGGTATTGTTGTGGGCTTTTAGTTATTGTTTGTTTGTTGCCTTGGATTATCTTAGGCTTTTTCAAATGGGCTATTAGAATAGCTTTGTTTAGTTCTTGTTGGTCTTTTGTAATGTTTTTGTCTTGGGTCTTATTACTTGGTTATTGTATCCAAGTTATAAGATTCCTTTGGTTGTAATTATTTCTAGTTTTTGAATAAAATTTACCAAAACTTCTGCCTTTTTCAAAAAAAAAAAAAAAAAACCCTAAACCCTAAACCCTAAACCCTATTTCGAACGGGTCACGGGTAAGCTCCGGAGAGTTTTCATTGATCCGATTCTTTCGTGGAGTCATAAAATCGGATCAATGAAAACTCCCTCGAATATTTTATGACTTCCCTCGAATATTTTATGACTCCACGAAAGAATCGGATCAATGAAAACTCTCCGGAGCTTTCCCGTTACCCGTTCGAAATTTTGCTATTAGGGCCCTAGGGGTAGGTACACAGCGTGCCGGAAAAACTGAGTACGGGTCTGTTCACCGAATCTGACCATAATTTTGGTCCTGGAGACTTCCCTCGAATATTTTATGACTCCACGAAAGAATCAGATCAATGAAAACTCTCCGGAGCTTTCCCGTGACCCGTTCGAAATTTTGCTAGAATGGCCCTAGGGGTAGGTACACAGCGTGCCGGAAAAACTGAGTATGGGTCTGTTCACAGAATCTGACCATAATTTTGGTCCTGGATACTTCCCTCGAACATTTTATGACTCCACGAAAGAATCGGATTAATGAAAACTACCTAGAGCTTTCCCGTGACCAGTTCGAAATTTTGCTAGTATGCCCTAGGGGTAGGTACACAGCGTGCCGGAAAAACTGAGTATGGGTCTGTTCACCGAATCTGACCAGAATTTTCATCCTGGAGACTTCCCTCGAATATTTTATGACTCCACGAAAGAATCGGATCAATGAAAACTCTCCGGAGCTTTCCCGTGACCCGTTCGAAATTTTACTAGAATGGCCCTAGGGGTAGGTACACAGCGTGCCGGAAAAACTGAGTACGGGTCTGTTCACCGAATCTGACCATAATTTTGGTCCTAGAGACTTCCCTCGAATATTTTATGACTCCACGAAATAATCGGATCAATGAAAACTCTCCGGAGCTTTCCCGTGACCCGTTCGAAATTTTGCTCGAATGGCCCTAGGGGTAGGTACACATCGTGCCGGAAAAACTGAGTACGGGTCTGTTCACCGAATCTGACCATAATTTTGATCCTGGAGACTTTTCTCGAATATTTTATGACTCCACGAAAGAATCAGATCAATGAAAACTCTCCAGAGCTTTCCCGTGACCCGTTCGAAATTTTGCTATTAGGGCCCTAGGGGTAGGTACACAGCGTGCCGGAAAAACTGAGTATGGGTTTGTTCACCGAATCTGACCATAATTTTCATCCTGGATACTTCCCTCGAATATTTTATGACTCCACGAAAGAATCGGATCAATGAAAACTCTCCGGAGCTTTCCCGTGACCCGTTCGAAATTTTGCTATTAGGGCCCTAGGGGTAGGTACACAGCGTGCCGGAAAAACTGAGTACGGGTCTGTTCACCGAACCTGACCATAATTTTGGTCCTGGAGACTTCCCTCGAATATTTTATGACTCCACGAAAGAATCGGATAAATGAAAACTCTCCGGAGCTTTCCCGTGACCGGTTCGAAATTTTGCTAGAATGGCCCTAGGGGTAGGTACACAACGTGCCGGAAAAACTGAGTATGGTCTGTTCACAGAATCTGACCATAATTTTGGTCCTGGAGACTTCCCTCGAATATTTTATGACTCCACGAAAGAATCGGATCAATGAAAACTCTCCGGAGTTTTCCCGTGACCCGTTCGAAATTTTGCTATTAGGGCCCTAGGGATAGGTACACAGCGTGCCGGAAAAACTGAGTACGGGTCTGTTCACCGAATCTGACCATAATTTTGGTCCTGGAGACTTCCCTCGAATATTTTATGACTCCACGAAAGAATCGGATAAATGAAAACTCTCCGGAGCTTTCCCGTGACCCGTTCGAAATTTTGCTAGAATGGCCCTAGGGGTAGGTACACAGCGTGCCGGAAAAACTGAGTATGGGTCTGTTCACAGAATCTGACCATAATTTTGGTCCTGGAGACTTCCCTCGAATATTTTATGACTCCACGAAAGAATCGGATCAATGAAAACTCTCCGGAGCTTTCCCGTGACCCGTTCGAAATTTTGCTATTAGGGCCCTAGGGGTAGGTACACAGCGTGCCGGAAAAACTGAGTACGGGTCTGTTCACCGAATCTGACCATAATTTTGGTCCTGGAGACTTCCCTCGAATATTTTATGACTCCACGAAAGAATCGGATCAATGAAAACTCTCCGGAGCTTTCCCGTGACCCGTTTGAAATTTTGCTATTAGGGCCCTAGGGGTAGGTACACAGCGTGCCGGGAAAACTAAGTATGGGTCTGTTCACAGAATCTGACCATAATTTTGGTCCTGGAGACTTCCCTCGAATATTTTATGACTCCACGAAAGAATCGGATCAATGAAAACTATCCAGAGCTTTCCCGTGACCAGTTCGAAATTTTGCTAGAATGGCCCTAGGGGTAGGAACACAACGTGCCGGAAAAACTGAGTATGGGTCTGTTCACCGAATCTGACCAGAATTTTCATCCTGGAGACTTCCCTCGAATATTTTATGACTCCACGAAAGAATCAGATCAATGAAAACTCTCCGGAGCTTTCCCGTGACCCGTTCGAAATTTTGCTAGAATGGCCCTATGGGTAGGTACACAGCGTGCCGGAAAAACTAAGTATGGTCTGTTCACCGAATCTGACCGTAATTTTGGTCCTGGAGACTTCCCTCGAATATTTTATGACTCCATCAATGAAAACTCTCCGAAGCTCTCCCGTGACCCGTTCGAAATTTTGCTAGAATGGCCCTAAGGATAGGTACACAGCGTGCCGGAAAAACTGAGTATGGGTCTGTTCACCGAATCTGACCATAATTTTCATCCAGGATAATTCCCTCGAATTTTTTATGACTCCACGAAAGAATCGGATCAATGAAAACTCTCCGGAGCTTTCCCGTGACCAGTTCGAAATGTTGCTATTAGGGCCCCAGGGGTAGGTACACAGCGTGCCGGAAAAACTGAGTACGGGTCTGTTCACCGAATCTGACCATAATTTTGGTCCTGGAGACTTCCCTCGAATATTTTATGACTCCACGAAAGAATCGGATCAATGAAAACTCTCCGGAGCTTACCCGTGACCCGTTCGAAATTTTGCTATTAGGGCCCTAGGGGTAGGTACACAGCGTGCCGGGAAAACTGAGTATGGGTCTGTTCACAGAATCTGACCATAATTTTGGTCCTGGAGACTTCCCTCGAACATTTTATGACTCCACGAAAGAATCGGATCAATGAAAACTACCTAGAGCTTTCCCGTGACCAGTTCGAAATTTTGCTAGAATGGCCCTAGGGGTAGGTACACAGCGTGCCGGAAAAACTGAGTATGGGTCTGTTCACCGAATCTGACCAGAATTTTCATCCTGGAGACTTCCCTCGAATATTTTATGACTCCACGAAAGAATCGGATCAATGAAAACTCTCCGGAGCTTTCCCGTGACCCGTTCGAAATTTTGCTAGAATGGCTCAAGGGGTAGGTACACAGCGTGCCGGAAAAACTGAGTAGGGGTCTGTTCACCGAATCTGACCATAATTTTGGTCCTAGAGACTTCCCTCGAATATTTTATGACTCCACGAAAGAATCGGATCAATGAAAACTCTCCGGAGCTTTCCCGTGACCCGTTCGAAGTTTTGCTAGAATGGCCCTAGGGGTAGGTACACATCGTTCCGGAAAAACTGAGTACGGGTCTGTTCACCGAATCTGACCATAATTTTGATCCTGGAGACTTTTCTCGAATATTTTATGACTCCACGAAAGAATCAGATCAATGAAAACTCTCCAGAGCTTTCCCGTGACCCGTTCGAAATTTTGCTATTAGGGCCCTAGGGGTAGGTACACAGCGTGCCGGAAAAACTGAGTATGGGTTTGTTCACCGAATCTGACCATAATTTTCATCCTGGATACTTCCCTCGAATATTTTATGACTCCACGAAAGAATCGGATCAATGAAAACTCTCCGGAGCTTTCCCGTGACCCGTTCGAAATTTTGCTATTAGGGCCCTAGGGGTAGGTACACAGCGTGCCGGAAAAACTGAGTACGGGTCTGTTCACCGAATCTGACCATAATTTTGGTCCTGGAGACTTCCCTCGAATATTTTATGACTCCACGAAAGAATCGGATAAATGAAAACTCTCCGGAGCTTTCCCGTGACCCGTTGGAAATTTTGCTAGAATGGCCCTAGGGGTAGGTACACAACGTGCCGGAAAAACTGAGTATGGTCTGTTCACAGAATCTGACCATAATTTTGGTCCTGCAGACTTCCCTCGAATATTTTATGACTTCACGAAAGAATCGGATCAATGAAAACTCTCCGGAGTTTTCCCGTGACCCGTTCGAAATTTTGCTATTAGGGCCCTAGGGGTAGGTACACAGCGTGCCGGAAAAACTGAGTACGGGTCTGTTCACCGAATCTGACCATAATTTTGGTCCTGGAGACTTCCCTCGAATATTTTATGACTCCACGAAAGAATCGGATAAATGAAAACTCTCCAGAGCTTTCCCGTGACCCGTTCGAAATTTTGCTAGAATGGCCCTAGGGGTAGGTACACAGCGTGCCGGAAAAACTGAGTATGGGTCTGTTCACCGAATCTGACCATAATTTTGGTCCTGGAGACTTCCCTCGAATATTTTATGACTCCACGAAAGAATCGGATAAATGAAAACTCTCCGGAGCTTTCCCGTGACCCGTTGGAAATTTTGCTAGAATGGCCCTAGGGGTAGGTACACAACGTGCCGGAAAAACTGAGTATGGTCTGTTCACAGAATCTGACCATAATTTTGGTCCTGCAGACTTCCCTCGAATATTTTATGACTTCACGAAAGAATCGGATCAATGAAAACTCTCCGGAGTTTTCCCGTGACCCGTTCGAAATTTTGCTATTAGGGCCCTAGGGGTAGGTACACAGCGTGCCGGAAAAACTGAGTACGGGTCTGTTCACCGAATCTGACCATAATTTTGGTCCTGGAGACTTCCCTCGAATATTTTATGACTCCACGAAAGAATCGGATAAATGAAAACTCTCCAGAGCTTTCCCGTGACCCGTTCGAAATTTTGCTAGAATGGCCCTAGGGGTAGGTACACAGCGTGCCGGAAAAACTGAGTATGGGTCTGTTCACAGAATCTGACCATAATTTTGGTCCTGGAGACTTCCCTCGAATATTTTATGACTCCACGAAAGAATCGGATCAATGAAAACTCTCCGGAGCTTTCCCGTGACCCGTTCGAAATTTTGCTATTAGGGCCCTAGGGGTAGGTACACAGCGTGCCGGAAAAACTGAGTACGGGTCTGTTCACCGAATCTGACCATAATTTTGGTCCTGGAGACTTCCCTCGAATATTTTATGACTCCACGAAAGAATCGGATCAATGAAAACTCTCCGGAGCTTTCCCGTGACCCGTTTGAAATTTTGCTATTAGGGCCCTAGGGGTAGGTACACAGCGTGCCGGGAAAACTGAGTATGGGTCTGTTCACAGAATCTGACCATAATTTTGGTCCTGGAGACTTCCCTCGAATATTTTATGACTCCACGAAAGAATCGGATCAATGAAAACTATCTAGAGCTTTCCCGTGACCAGTTCGAAAGTTTGCTAGAATGGCCCTAAGGGTAGGTACACAGCGTGCCGGAAAAACTGAGTATGGGTCTGTTCACAGAATCTGACCATAATTTTGGTCCTGGAGACTTCCCTCGAATATTTTATGACTCCACGAAAGAATCGGATCAATGAAAACTCTCCGGAGATTTCCCGTGACCCGTTCGAAATTTTGCTATTAGGGCCCTAGGGGTAGGTACACAGCGTGCCTGAAAAACTGAGTACGGGTCTGTTCACCGAATCTGACAATAATTTTGGTCCTAGAGACTTCCCTCGAATATTTTATGACTCCACGAAAGAATGGGATCAATTAAAACTCTCCGGAGCTTTCCCATGACCCGTTGGAAATTTTGCTAGAATAGCCCTAGGGGTAGATACACAGCGTGCCGGAAAAACTGAGTATGGTCTGTTCACCGAATCTGACCGTAATTTTGGTCCTGGAGACTTTCCTCGAATATTTTATGACTCCACGAAAGAATCAGATCAATGAAAACTCTCCGGAGCTTTCCCGTGACCCGTTCGAAGTTTTGCTATTAGGGCCCTAGTGGTAGGTACACAGCGTGCCGGAAAAATTGAGTATGGGTCTGTTCACAGAATCTGACCATAATTTTGGTCCTGGAGACTTCACTCGAATATTTTATGACTCCACGAAAGAATCGGATCAATGAAAACTCTCCGGAGTTTTCCCGTGACCCGTTCGAAATTTTGCTATTAGGGCGCTAGGGGTAGGTACACAGCGTGCCGGAAAAACTGAGTACGGGTCTGTTCACCGAATCTGACCATAATTTTGGTCCTGGAGACTTCCCTCGAATATTTTATGACTCCACGAAAGAATCGGATCAATGAAAACTCTCCGGAGCATTCCCGTGACCCGTTCGAAATTTTGCTAGAATGGCCCTAGGGGTAGGTACACAGCGTGCCGGAAAAACTGAGTATGGGTCTGTTCACAGAATCTGACCATAATTTATGTCCTGGAGACTTCCCTCGAATATTTTATGACTCCACAAAAGAATCGGATCAATGAAAACTCTCCGGAGCTTTCCCGTGACCCGTTCGAAATTTTGCTATTAGGGCCCTAGGGGTAGGTACACAGCGTGCCGGAAAAACTGAGTACGGGTCTGTTCACCGAATCTGACCATAATTTTGGTCCTCGAGACTTCCCTCGAATATTTTATGACTCCACGAAAGAATCGGATCAATGAAAACTCTCCGGAGCTTTCCCGTGACCCGTTTGAAATTTTGCTATTAGGGCCCTAGGGGTAGGTACACAGCGTGCCGGGAAAACTGAGTATGGGTCTGTTCACAGAATCTGACCATAATTTTGGTCCTGGAGACTTCCCTCGAATATTTTATGACTCCACGAAAGAATCGGATCAATGAAAACTATCTAGAGCTTTCCCGTGACCAGTTCGAAAGTTTGCTAGAATGGCCCTAAGGGTAGGTACACAGCGTGCCGGAAAAACTGAGTATGGGTCTGTTCACAGAATCTGACAATAATTTTGGTCCTGGAGACTTCCCTCGAATATTTTATGACTCCACGAAAGAATCGGATCAATGAAAACTCTCCGGAGATTTCCCGTGACCCGTTCGAAATTTTGCTATTAGGGCCCTAGGGGTAGGTACACAGCGTGCCGGAAAAACTGAGTACGGGTCTGTTCACCGAATCTGACAATAATTTTGGTCCTGGAGACTTCCCTCGAATATTTTATGACTCCACGAAAGAATGGGATCAATTAAAACTCTCCGGAGCTTTCCCATGACCCGTTGGAAATTTTGCTAGAATAGCCCTAGGGGTAGATACACAGCGTGCCGGAAAAACTGAGTATGGTCTGTTCACCGAATCTGACCGTAATTTTGGTCCTGGAGACTTTCCTCGAATATTTTATGACTCCACGAAAGAATCAGATCAATGAAAACTCTCCGGAGCTTTCCCGTGACCCGTTCGAAGTTTTGCTATTAGGGCCCTAGTGGTAGGTACACAGCGTGCCGGAAAAATTGAGTATGGGTCTGTTCACAGAATCTGACCATAATTTTGGTCCTGGAGACTTCACTCGAATATTTTATGACTCCACGAAAGAATCGGATCAATGAAAACTCTCCGGAGTTTTCCCGTGACCCGTTCGAAATTTTGCTATTAGGGCGCTAGGGGTAGGTACACAGCGTGCCGGAAAAACTGAGTACGGGTCTGTTCACCGAATCTGACCATAATTTTGGTCCTGGAGACTTCCCTCGAATATTTTATGACTCCACGAAAGAATCGGATCAATGAAAACTCTCCGGAGCATTCCCGTGACCCGTTCGAAATTTTGCTAGAATGGCCCTAGGGGTAGGTACACAGCGTGCCGGAAAAACTGAGTATGGGTCTGTTCACAGAATCTGACCATAATTTATGTCCTGGAGACTTCCCTCGAATATTTTATGACTCCACGAAAGAATCGGATCAATGAAAACTCTCCGGAGCTTTCCCGTGACCCGTTCGAAATTTTGCTAGAATGGCCCTAGGGGTAGGTACACAACGTGCCGGAAAAACTGAGTATGGGTCTGTTCACCGAATCTGACCATAATTTTGGTCCTGGAGACTTCCCTCGAATATTTTATGACTTCACGAAAGAATCGGATCAATGAAAACTCTCCGGAGCTTTCCCGTGACCCGTTCGAAATTTTGCTATTAGGGCCCTAGGGGTAGGTACACAGCGTGCCGGAAAAACTGAGTACGGGTCTGTTCACCGAATCTGACCATAATTTTGGTCCTGGAGACTTCCCTCGAATATTTTATGACTCCACGAAAGAATCGGATCAATGAAAACTCTCCGGAGCTTACCCGTGACCCGTTCGAAATTTTGCTATTAGGGCCCTAGGGGTAGGTACACAGCGTGCCGGGAAAACTGAGTATGGGTCTGTTCACAGAATCTGACCATAATTTTGGTCCTGGAGACTTCCCTCGAACATTTTATGACTCCACGAAAGAATCGGATCAATGAAAACTACCTAGAGCTTTCCCGTGACCAGTTCGAAATTTTGCTAGAATGGCCCTATGGGTAGGTACACAGCGTGCCGGAAAAACTGAGTATGGGTCTGTTCACCGAATCTGACCAGAATTTTCATCCTGGAGACTTCCCTCGAATATTTTATGACTCCACGAAAGAATCGGATCAATGAAAACTCTCCGGAGCTTTCCCGTGACCCGTTCGAAATTTTGCTAGAATGGCTCAAGGGGTAGGTACACAGCGTGCCGGAAAAACTGAGTAGGGGTCTGTTCACCGAATCTGACCATAATTTTGGTCCTAGAGACTTCCCTCGAATATTTTATGACTCCACGAAAGAATCGGATCAATGAAAACTCTCCGGAGCTTTCCCGTGACCCGTTCGAAGTTTTGCTAGAATGGCCCTAGGGGTAGGTACACATCGTGCCGGAAAAACTGAGTACGGGTCTGTTCACCGAATCTGACCATAATTTTGATCCTGGAGACTTTTCTCGAATATTTTATGACTCCACGAAAGAATCAGATCAATGAAAACTCTCCAGAGCTTTCCCGTGACCCGTTCGAAATTTTGCTATTAGGGCCCTAGGGGTAGGTACACAGCGTGCCGGAAAAACTGAGTATGGGTTTGTTCACCGAATCTGACCATAATTTTCATCCTGGATACTTCCCTCGAATATTTTATGACTCCACGAAAGAATCGGATCAATGAAAACTCTCTGGAGCTTTCCCGTGACCCGTTCGAAATTTTGCTATTAGGGCCCTAGGGGTAGGTACACAGCGTGCCGGAAAAACTGAGTACGGGTCTGTTCACCGAATCTGACCATAATTTTGGTCCTGGAGACTTCCCTCGAATATTTTATGACTCCACAAAAGAATCGGATAAATGAAAACTCTCCGGAGCTTTCCCGTGACCCGTTGGAAATTTTGCTAGAATGGCCCTAGGGGTAGATACACAGCGTGCCGGAAAAACTGAGTATGGTCTGTTCACAGAATCTGACCATAATTTTGGTCCTGCAGACTACCCTCGAATATTTTATGACTCCACGAAAGAATCGGATCAATGAAAACTCTCCGGAGTTTTCCCGTGACCCGTTCGAAATTTTGCTATTAGGGCCCTAGAGGTAGGTACACAGCGTGCCGGAAAAACTGAGTACGGGTCTGTTCACCGAATCTGACCATAATTTTGGTCCTGGAGACTTCCCTCGAATATTTTATGACTCCACGAAAGAATCGGATAAATGAAAACTCTCCAGAGCTTTCCCGTGACCCGTTCGAAATTTTGCTAGAATGGCCCTAGGGGTAGGTACACAGCGTGCCGGAAAAACTGAGTATGGGTCTGTTCACAGAATCTGACCATAATTTTGGTCCTGGAGACTTCCCTCGAATATTTTATGACTCCACGAAAGAATCGGATCAATGAAAACTATCTAGAGCTTTCCCGTGACCAGTTCGAAAGTTTGCTAGAATGGCCCTAAGGGTAGGTACACAGCGTGCCGGAAAAACTGAGTATGGGTCTGTTCATAGAATCTGACCATAATTTTGGTCCTGGAGACTTCCCTCGAATATTTTATGACTCCACGAAAGAATCGGATCAATGAAAACTCTCCGGAGCTTTCCCGTGACCCGTTCGAAATTTTGCTATTAGGGCCCTACGGGTAGGTACACAGCGTGCCGGAAAAACTGAGTACGGGTCTGTTCACCGAATCTGACAATAATTTTGGTCCTGGAGACTTCCCTCGAATATTTTATGACTCCACGAAAGAATGGGATCAATGAAAACTCTCCGGAGCTTTCCCGTGACCCGTTGGAAATTTTGCTAGAATAGCCCTAGGGGTAGATACACAGCGTGCCGGAAAAACTGAGTATGGTCTGTTCACCGAATCTGACCGTAATTTTGGTCCTGGAGACTTTCCTCGAATATTTTATGACTCCACGAAAGAATCAGATCAATGAAAACTCTCCGGAGCTTTCCCGTGACCCGTTCGAAGTTTTGCTATTAGGGCCCTAGTGGTAGGTACACAGCGTGCCGGAAAAATTGAGTATGGGTCTGTTCACAGAATCTGACCATAATTTTGGTCCTGGAGACTTCACTCGAATATTTTATGACTCCACGAAAGAATCGGATCAATGAAAACTCTCCGGAGTTTTCCCGTGACCCGTTCGAAATTTTGCTATTAGGGCGCTAGGGGTAGGTACACAGCGTGCCGGAAAAACTGAGTACGGGTCTGTTCACCGAATCTGACCATAATTTTGGTCCTGGAGACTTCCCTCGAATATTTTATGACTCCACGAAAGAATCGGATCAATGAAAACTCTCCGGAGCATTCCCGTGACCCGTTCGAAATTTTGCTAGAATGGCCCTAGGGGTAGGTACACAGCGTGCCGGAAAAACTGAGTATGGGTCTGTTCACAGAATCTGACCATAATTTATGTCCTAGAGACTTCCCTCGAATATTTTATGACTCCACGAAAGAATCGGATCAATGAAAACTCTCCGGAGCTTTCCCGTGACCCGTTCGAAATTTTGCTATTAGGGCCCTAGGGGTAGGTACACAGCGTGCCGGAAAAACTGAGTACGGGTCTGTTCACCGAATCTGACCATAATTTTGGTCCTCGAGACTTCCCTCGAATATTTTATGACTCCACGAAAGAATCGGATCAATGAAAACTCTCCGGAGCTTTCCCGTGACCCGTTCGAAATTTTGCTATTAGGGCCCTAGTGGTAGGTACACAGCGTGCCGGGAAAACTGAGTATGGGTCTGTTCAAAGAATCTGACCATAATTTTGGTCCTGGAGACTTCCCTCGAATATTTTATGACTCCACGAAAGAATCGGATCAATGAAAACTATCCAGAGCTTTCCCGTGACCAGTTCGAAATTTTGCTAGAATGGCCCTAGGGGTAGGTACACAGCGTGCCGGAAAAACTGAGTATGGGTCTCTTCACAGAATCTGACCATAATTTTGGTCCTGGAGACGTCCCTCGAATATTTTATGACTCCACGAAAGAATCGGATCAATGAAAACTCTCCGGAGCTTTCCCGTGACCCGTTCGAAATTTTGCTAGAATGGCCCTAGGGGTAGGTACACAACGTGCCGGAAAAACTGAGTATGGGTCTGTTCACCGAATCTGACCATAATTTTGGTCCTGGAGACTTCCCTCGAATATTTTATGACTTCACGAAAGAATCGGATCAATGAAAACTCTCCGGAGCTTTCCCGTGACCCGTTCGAAATTTTGCTATTAGGGCCCTAGGGGTAGGTACACAGCGTGCCGGAAAAACTGAGTACGGGTTTGTTCACCGAATCTGACCATAATTTTGGTCCTGGAGACTTCCCTCGAATATTTTATGACTTCACGAAAGAATCGGATCAATGAAAACTCTCCGGAGCTTTCCGTGACCCGTTCGAAATTTTGCTATTAGGGCCCTAGGGGTAGGTACACAGCGTGCCGGAAAAACTGAGTACGGGTCTGTTCACCGAATCTGACCAGAATTTTCATCCTGGAGACTTCCCTCGAATATTTTATGACTCCACGAAAGAATCGGATCAATGAAAACTCTCCAGAGCTTTCCCGTGACCCGTTCGAAATTTTGCTATTAGGGCCGTAGGGGTAGGTACACAGCGTGCCGGAAAAACTGAGTACGGGTCTGTTCAACGAATCTGACCATAATTTTAGTCTTGGAGACTTCCCTCGAATATTTTATGACTCCACGAAAGAATCGGATCAATGAAAACTCTCCGGAGCTTTCCCGTGACCCGTTCGAAATTTTGCTATTAGGGCCCTAGGGGGTAGGTACACAGCGTGCCGGGAAAACTGAGTATGGGTCTGTTCAAAGAATCTGACCATAATTTTGGTCCTGGAGACTTCCCTCGAATATTTTATGACTCCACGAAAGAATCGGATCAATGAAAACTATCCAGAGCTTTCCCGTGACCAGTTCGAAATTTTGCTAGAATGGCCCTAGGGGTAGGTACATAGCGTGCCGGAAAAACTGAGTATGGGTCTGTTCACAGAATCTGACCATAATTTTGGTCCTGGAGACTTCCCTCGAATATTTTATGACTCCACGAAAGAATCGGATCAATGAAAACTCTCCGGAGCTCTCCCGTGACCCGTTCGAAACTTTGCTATTAGGGCCCTAGGGGTAGGTACACAGCGTGCCGGAAAAACTGAGTACGGGTCTGTTCACCGAATCTGACCATAATTTTGGTCCTCGAGACTTCCCTCGAATATTTTATGACTCCACGAAAGAATCGGATCAATGAAAACTCTCCGGAGCTTTCCCGTGACCCGTTTGAAATATTGCTATTAGGGCCCTAGGGGTAGGTACACAGCGTGCCGGGAAAACTGAGTATGGATCTGTTCACAGAATCTGACCATAATTTTGGTCCTGGAGACTTCCCTCGAATATTTTATGACTCCACGAAAGAATCGGATCAATGAAAACTATCTAGAGCTTTCCCGTGACCAGTTCGAAATTTTGCTAGAATGGCCCTAAGGGTAGGTACACAGCGTGCCGGAAAAACTGAGTATGGGTCTGTTCACAGAATCTGACCATAATTTTGGTCCTGGAGACTTCCCTCGAATATTTTATGACTCCACGAAAGAATCGGATCAATGAAAACTCTCCGGAGCTTTCCCGTGACCCGTTCGAAATTTTGCTATGAGGGCCCTAGGGGTAGGGACACAGCGTGCCGGAAAAACTGAGTACGGGTCTGTTCAAAGAATCTGACAATAATTTTGGTCCTGGAGACTTCCCTCGAATATTTTATGACTCCACGAAAGAATGGGATCAATGAAAACTCTCCGGAGCTTTCCCGTGACCCGTTGGAAATTTTGCTAGAATAGCCCTAGGGGTAGATACACAGCGTGCCGGAAAAACTGAGTATGGTCTGTTCACCGAATCTGACCGTAATTTTGGTCCTGGAGACTTTCCTCGAATATTTTATGACTCCACGAAAGAATCAGATCAATGAAAACTCTCCGGAGCTTTCCCGTGACCCGTTCGAAGTTTTGCTATTAGGGCCCTAGTGGTAGGTACACAGCGTGCCGGAAAAACTGAGTACGGGTCTGTTCACCGAATCTGACCAGAATTTTCATCCTGGAGACTTCCCTCGAATATTTTATGACTCCACGAAAGAATCGGATCAATGAAAACTCTCCGGAGCTTTCCCGTGACCCGTTCGAAATTTTGCTATTATGGCCCTAGGGGTAGGTACACAGCGTGCCGGAAAAACTGAGTATGGGTCTGTTCACCGAATCTGACCATAATTTTGGTCCTGGAGACTTCCCTCGAATATTTTATGACTCCACGAAAGAATCGGATCAATGAAAACTCACCGGAGCTTTCCCGTGACCCGTTTGAAATTTTGTTAGAATGGCCCTAGGGGTAGGTACACAGCGTGCCGGAAAAACTGTGTATGGGTCTGTTCACAGAATCTGACCATAATTTTGGTCCTGGAGACTTCCCTCGAATATTTTATGACTCCACGAAAGAATCGGATCAATGACAACTCTCCGGAGCTTTCCCGTGACCCGTTCAAAATTTTGCTATTAGGGCCCTAGGGGTAGTTACACAACGTGCCGGAAAAACTGAGTACGTGTCTGTTCACCGAATCTGGCCATAATTTTTGTCCTGGAGACTTCCCTCGAATATTTTATGACTCCATGAAGGAATCGGATCAATGAAAACTCTCCGGAGCTTTCCCGTGACCCGTTCGAAATATTGCTATTAGGGCCCTAAGGGTAGGTACACAGCGTGCCGGAAAAACTGAGTATGGTCTGTTCACCGAATCTGACCATAATTTTGGTCCTGGAGAATTCCCTCGAATATTTTATGACTCCACGAAAGAATCGGATCGATGAAAACTCTCCGGAGCTTTCCCGTGACCCGTTCGAAATTTAGCTATTAGGGCCCTAGGGGTAGGTACACAGCGTGCCGGAAAAACTGAGTATGGGTCTGTTCACCGAATCTGACCATAATTTTGGTCCTGGAGACTTCCCTCGAATATTTTATGACTCCACGAAAGAATCGGATCGATGAAAACTCTCCGGAGCTTTCCCGTGACCCGTTCGAAATTTAGCTATTAGGGCCCTAGGGGTAGGTACACAGCGTGCCGGAAAAACTGAGTATGGGTCTGTTCACAGAATCTGACCATAATTTTGGTCCTGGAGACTTCCCTCGAATATTTTATGACTCCACGAAAGAATCGGATCAATGAAAACTCTCCAGAGCTTTCCCGTGACCCGTTCGAAATTTTGCTATTAGAGCCCTAAGGGTAGGTACACAGCGTGCCGAAAAAACTGAGTATGGGTCTGTTCACAGAATCTGACCATAATTTTGGTCCTGGAGACTTCCCTCGAATATTTTATGACTCCACGAAAGAATCGGATCAATGAAAACTCTCCAGAGCTTTCCCGTGACCCGTTCGAAATTTTGCTAGAATGGCCCTAGGGGTAGGTACACAGCGTGCCGGAAAAACTGAGTATGGGTCTGTTCACCGAATCTGACCATAATTTTGGTCCTAGAGACTTCCCTCGAATATTTTATGACTCCACGAAAGAATCGGATCAATGAAAACTCACCGGAGCTTTCCCGTGACCCGTTTGAAATTTTGTTAGAATGGCCCTAGGGGTAGGTACACAGCGTGCCGCAAAAACTGTGTATGGGTCTGTTCACAGAATCTGACCATAATTTTGGTCCTGGAGACTTCCCTCGAATATTTTATGACTCCACGAAAGAATCGGATCAATGACAACTCTCCGGAGCTTTCCCGTGACCCGTTCAAAATTTTGCTATTAGGGCCCTAGGGGTAGTTACACAACGTGCCGGAAAAACTGAGTACGTGTCTATTCACCGAATCTGGCCATAATTTTTGTCCTGGAGACTTCCCTCGAATATTTTATGACTCCATGAAAGAATCGGATCAATGAAAACTCTCCGGAGCTTTCCCGTGACCCGTTCGAAATATTGCTATTAGGGCCCTAAGGGTAGGTACACAGCGTGCCGGAAAAACTGAGTATGGGTCTGTTCACAGAATCTGACCATAATTTTGGTCCTGGAGACTTCCCTCGAATATTTTATGACTCCACGAAAGAATCGGATCAATGAAAACTCTCCGGAGCTTTCCCGTGACCCGTTCGAAATTTTGCTAGAATGGCCCTAGGGGTAGGTACACAACGTGCCGGAAAAACTAAGTATGGGTCTGTTCACCGAATCTGACCATAATTTTGGTCCTGGAGACTTCCCTTGAATATTTTATGACTTCACGAAAGAATCGGATCAATGAAAACTCTCCGGAGCTTTCCCGTGACCCGTTCGAAATTTTGCTATTAGGGCCCTAGGGGTAGGTACACAGCGTGCCGGAAAAACTGAGTACGGGTCTGTTCACCGAATCTGACCATAATTTTGGTCCTGGAGACTTCCCTCGAATATTTTATGACTTCACGAAAGAATCGGATCAATGAAAACTCTCCAGAGCTTTCCCGTGACCCGTTCGAAATTTTGGTATTAGGGCCCTAGGGGTAGGTACACAGCGTGCCGGAAAAATTGAGTACGGGTCTGTTCACCGAATCTGACCAGAATTTTCATCCTGGAGACTTCCCTCGAATATTTTATGACTCCACGAAAGAATCAGATCAATGAAAACTCTCCAGAGCTTTCCCGTGACCCGTTCGAAATTTTGCTATTAGGGCCCTAGGGGTAGGTACACAGCGTGCCGGAAAAACTGAGTACGGGTCTGTTCAACGAATCTGACCATAATTTTAGTCTTGGAGACTTCCCTCGAATATTTTATGACTCCACGAAAGAATCGGATCAATGAAAACTCTCCGGAGCTTTCCCGTGACCCGTTCGAAATTTTGCTATTAGGGCCCTAAGGGTAGGAACACAGCGTGCCGGGAAAACTGAGTATGGGTCTGTTCACCGAATCTGACCATAATTTTGGTCCTGGAGACTTCCCTCGAATATTTTATGACACCACGAAAGAATCGGATCAATGAAAACTCTCCGGAGCTTTCACGTGACCCGTTCGAAAATTTGCTAGAATGGCCCTAGGGGTAGGTACACAGCGTGCCGGAAAAACTGAGTATGGGTCTGTTCACCGAATCTGACCAGAATTTTCATCCTGGAGACTTCCCTCGAATATTTTATGACTCCACGAAAGAATCGGATCAATGAAAACTATCCAGAGCTTTCCCGTGACCAGTTCGAAATTTTGCTAGAATGGCCCTAGGGGTAGGTACACAGCGTGCCGGAAAAACTGAGTATGGGTCTGTTCACCGAATCTGACCATAATTTTGGTCCTGGAGACTTCCCTCGAATATTTTATGACTCCACGAAAGAATCGGATCAATGAAAACTCTCCGGAGCTTTCCCGTGACCCGTTCGAAATTTTGCTATTAGGGTCGTATGGGTAGGTACACAGCGTGCCGGAAAAACTGAGTTTGGGTCTGTTCACAGAATCTGACCATAATTTTGGTCCTGGAGACTTCCCTCGAATATTTTATGACTCCACGAAAGAATCGGATCAATGAAAACTATCCAGAGCTTTCCCGTGACCAATTCGAAAATTTGCTATTAGGGCCCTAGGGGTAGGTACACAGCGTGCCGGAAAAACTGAGTATGGGTCTGTTCATAGAATCTGACCATAATTTTGGTCCTGGAGACTTCCCTCGAATATTTTATGACTCCACGAAAGAGTCGGATCAATGAAAACTATCCAGAGCTTTCCCGTGACCAGTTCGAAATTTTGCTAGAATGGCCCTAGGGGTAGGTACACAGCGTGCCGGAAAAACTGAGTATGGGTCTGTTCATAGAATCTGACCAGAATTTTCATCCTGGAGACTTCCCTCGAATATTTTATGACTCCACGAAAGAATCGGATCAATGAAAACTCTCCGGAGCTTTCCCGTGACCCGTTCGAAATTTTGCTAGAATGGCCCTAGGGGTAGGTACACAGCGTGCCGGAAAAACTGAGTATGGGTCTGTTCACCGAATCTGACCAGAATTTTCATCCTGGAGACTTCCCTCGAATATTTTATGACTCCACGAAAGAATCGGATCAATGAAAACTCTCCGGAGCTTTCCCGTGACCCGTTCGAAATTTTGCTATTAGGGCCCTAGGGGTAGGTACACAGCGTGCCTGAAAAACTGAGTACGGGTCTGTTCACAGAATCTGACCATAATTTTGGTCCAGGAGACTTCCCTCGAATATTTTATGACTCCACGAAAGAATCGGATCAATGAAAACTATCCTGAGCTTTCCCGTGACCAGTTCGAAATTTTGCTAGAATGGCCCTAGGGGTAGGTACACAGCGTGCCGGAAAAACTGAGTATGGGTCTGTTCACCGAATCTGACCATAATTTTGGTCCTGGAGACTTCTCTCGAATATTTTATGACTCCACGAAAGAATCGGATCAATGAAAACTCTCCGGAGCTTTCACGTGACCCGTTCGAAAATTTGCTAGAATGGCCCTAGGGGTAGGTACACAGCGTGCCGGAAAAACTGAGTATGGGTCTGTTCACCGAATCTGACCAGAATTTTCATCCTGGAGACTTCCCTCGAATATTTTATGACTCCACGAAAGAATCGGATCAATGAAAACTATCCAGAGCTTTCCCGTGACCAGTTCGAAATTTTGCTAGAATGGCCCTAGGGGTAGGTACACAGCGTGCCGGAAAAACTGAGTATGGGTCTGTTCACCGAATCTGACCATAATTTTGGTCCTGGAGACTTCCCTCGAATATTTTATGACTCCACGAAAGAATCGGATCAATGAAAACTCTCCGGAGCTTTCCCGTGACCCGTTCGAAATTTTGCTATTAGGGCCGTATGGGTAGGTACACAGCGTGCCGGAAAAACTGAGTATGGGTCTGTTCACAGAATCTGACCATAATTTTGGTCCTGGAGACTTCCCTCGAATATTTTATGACTCCACGAAAGAATCGGATCAATGAAAACTATCCAGAGCTTTCCCGTGACCAGTTCGAAATTTTGCTATTAGGGCCCTAGGGGTAGGTACACAGCGTGCCGGAAAAACTGAGTATGGGTCTGTTCACCGAATCTAACCATAATTTTCATCCTGGAGACTTCCCTCGAATATTTTATGACTCCACGAAAGAAACGGATCAATGAAAACTCTCCGGAGCTTTCCCGTGACCAGTTCGAAATTTTGCTAGAATGGCCCTAGGGGTAGGTACACAACGTGCCGGAAAAACTGAGTATTGGTCTGTTCACCGAATCTGACCAGAATTTTCATCCTGGAGACTTCCCTCGAATATTTTATGACTCCACGAAAGAATCGGATCAATGAAAACTATCCAGAGCTTTCCGTGACCAGTTCGAAATTTTGCTAGAATGGCCCTAGGGGTAGGTACACAGCGTGCCGGAAAAACTGAGTATGGGTCTGTTCACCGAATCTGACCAGAATGTTCATCCTGGAGACTTCCCTCGAATATTTTATGACTCCACGAAAGAATCGGATCAATGAAAACTCTCTGGAGCTTTCTCGTGACCCGTTCGAAATTTTGCGAGAATGGCCCTAGGGGTAGGTACACAGCGTGCCGGAAAAACTGAGTATGGGTCTGTTCACCGAATCTGACCATAATTTTGGTCCTGGAGACTTCCCTCGAATATTTTATGACTCCACGAAAGAATCGGATCAATGAAAACTCTCCGGAGCTTTCCCGTGACCCGTTCGAAATTTTGCTATTAGGGCCCTATGGGTAGGTACACAGCGTGCCGGAAAAACAGAGTATGGGTCTGTTCACAGAATCTGACCATAATTTTGGTCCTGGAGACTTCCCTCGAATATTTTATGACTCCACGAAAGAATCGGATCAATGAAAACTATCCAGAGCTTTCCTGTGAGCAGTTCGAAATTTTGCTATTAGGGCCCTAGGGGTAGGTACACAGCGTGCCGGAAAAACTGAGTATGGGTCTGTTCATAGAATCTGACCATAATTTTGGTCCTGGAGACTTCCCTCGAATATTTTATGACTCCACGAAAGAATCGGATCAATGAAAACTATCCAGAGCTTTCCCGTTACCAGTTCGAAATTTTGCTAGAAAGGCCCTAGGGGTAGGTACACAGCGTGCCGAAAAAACTGAGTATGGGTCTGTTCACCGAATCTGACCATAATTTTCATCCTGGAGACTTCCCTCGAATATATTATGACTCCACGAAAGAATCGGATCAATGATAACTCTCTGGAGCTTTCCCGTGACCCGTTCGAAATTTTGCTAGAATGGCCCTAGGGGTAGGTACACAGCGTGCAGGAAAAACTGAGTATGGTCTGTTCACCGAATCTGACCATAATTTTGGTCCTGGAGACTTCCCTCGAATATTTTATGACACCACGAAAGAATCGGATCAATGAAAACTCTCCGGAGCTTTCCCGTGACCCGTTCGAAAATTTGCTAGAATGGCCCTAGGGGTAGGTACACAGCGTGCCGGAAAAACTGAGTATGGGTCTGTTCACCGAATCTGACCAGAATTTTCATCCTGGAGACTTCCCTCGAATATTTTATGACTCCACGAAAGAATCGGATCAATGAAAACTATCCAGAGCTTTCCCGTGACCAGTTCGAAATTTTGCTAGAATGGCCCTAGGGGTAGGTACACAGCGTGCCGGAAAAACTGAGTATGGGTCTGTTCACCGAATCTAACCATAATTTTCATCCTGAAGACTTCCCTCGAATATTTTATGACTCCACGAAAGAATCGGATCAATGAAAACTCTCCGGAGCTTTCCCGTGACCAGTTCGAAATTTTGCTAAAATGGCCCTAGGGGTAGGTACACAGCGTGCCGGAAAAACTGAGTATGGGTCTGTTCACCGAATCTGACCAGAATTTTCATCCTGGAGACTTCCCTCGAATATTTTATGACTCCACGAAAGAATCGGATCAATGAAAACTCACCGGAGCTTTCCCGTGACCCGTTCGAAATTTTGCTAGAATGGCCCTAGGGGTAGGTACACAGCGTGCCGGAAAAACTGAGTATGGATCTGTTCACCGAATCTGACCAGAATTTTCATCCTGGAGACTTCCCTCGAATATTTTATGACTCCACGAAAGAATCGGATCAATGAAAACTATCCTGAGCTTTCCCGTGACCAGTTCGAAATTTTGCTAGAATGGCCCTAGGGGTAGGTACACAGCGTGCCGGAAAAACTGAGTATGGGTCTGTTCACCGAATCTGACCAGAATTTTCATCCTGGAGACTTCCCTCGAATATTTTATGACTCCACGAAAGAATCGGATCAATGAAAACTCTCCGGAGCTTTCCCGTGACCCGTTCGAAATTTTGCTAGAATGGCCCTAGGGGTAGGTACACAGCGTGCCGGAAAAACTGAGTATGGGTCTGTTCACCGAATCTGACCAGAATTTTCATCCTGGAGACTTCCCTCGAATATTTTATGACTCCACGAAAGAATCGGATCAATGAAAACTATCCTGAGCTTTCCCGTGACCAGTTCGAAATTTTGCTAGAATGGCCCTAGGGGTAGGTACACAGCGTGCCGGAAAAACTGAGTATGGGTCTGTTCACCGAATCTGACCATAATTTTGGTCCTGGAGACTTCCCTCGAATATTTTATGACACCACGAAAGAATCGGATCAATGAAAACTCTCCGGAGCTTTCCCGTGACCCGTTCGAAAATTTGCTAGAATGGCCCTAGGGGTAGGTACACAGCGTGCCGGAAAAACTGAGTATGGGTCTGTTCACCGAATCTGACCAGAATTTTCATCCTGGAGACTTCCCTCGAATATTTTATGACTCCACGAAAGAATCGGATCAATGAAAACTATCCAGAGCTTTCCCGTGACCAGTTCGAAATTTTGCTAGAATGGCCCTAGGGGTAGGTACACAGCGTGCCGGAAAAACTGAGTATGGGTCTGTTCACCGAATCTAACCATAATTTTCATCCTGGAGACTTCCCTCGAATATTTTATGACTCCACGAAAGAATCGGATCAATGAAAACTCTCCGGAGCTTTCCCGTGACCAGTTCGAAATTTTGCTAAAATGGCCCTAGGGGTAGGTACACAGCGTGCCGGAAAAACTGAGTATGGGTCTGTTCACCGAATCTGACCATAATTTTGGTCCTGGAGACTTCCCTCGAATATTTTATGACTCCACGAAAGAATCGGATCAATGAAAACTCACCGGAGCTTTCCCGTGACCCGTTCGAAATTTTGCTAGAATGGCCCTAGGGGTAGGTACACAGCGTGCCGGAAAAACTGAGTATGGATCTGTTCACCGAATCTGACCAGAATTTTCATCCTGGAGACTTCCCTCGAATATTTTATGACTCCACGAAAGAATCGGATCAATGAAAACTATCCTGAGCTTTCCCGTGACCAGTTCGAAATTTTGCTAGAATGGCCCTAGGGGTAGGTACACAGCGTGCCGGAAAAACTGAGTATGGGTCTGTTCACCGAATCTGACCAGAATTTTCATCCTGGAGACTTCCCTCGAATATTTTATGACTCCACGAAAGAATCGGATCAATGAAAACTCTCCGGAGCTTTCCCGTGACCCGTTCGAAATTTTGCTAGAATGGCCCTAGGGGTAGGTACACAGCGTGCCGGAAAAACTGAGTATGGGTCTGTTCACCGAATCTGACCAGAATTTTCATCCTGGAGACTTCCCTCGAATATTTTATGACTCCACGAAAGAATCGGATCAATGAAAACTATCCTGAGCTTTCCCGTGACCAGTTCGAAATTTTGCTAGAATGGCCCTAGGGGTAGGTACACAGCGTGCCGGAAAAACTGAGTATGGGTCTGTTCACCGAATCTGACCATAATTTTGGTCCTGAAGACTTCCCTCGAATATTTTATGACACCACGAAAGAATCGGATCAATGAAAACTCTCCGGAGCTTTCCCGTGACCCGTTCGAAAATTTGCTAGAATGGCCCTAGGGGTAGGTACACAGCGTGCCGGAAAAACTGAGTATTGGTCTGTTCACCGAATCTGACCAGAAATTTCATCCTGGAGACTTCCCTCGAATATTTTATGACTCCACGAAAGAATCGGATCAATGAAAACTATCCAGAGCTTTCCGTGACCAGTTCGAAATTTTGCTAGAATGGCCCTAGGGGTAGGTACACAGCGTGCCGGAAAAACTGAGTATGGGTCTGTTCACCGAATCTGACCAGAATTTTCATCCTGGAGACTTCCCTCGAATATTTTATGACTCCACGAAAGAATCGGATCAATGAAAACTCTCTGGAGCTTTCTCGTGACCCGTTCGAAATTTTGCGAGAATGGCCCTAGGGGTAGGTACACAGCGTGCCGGAAAAACTGAGTATGGGTCTGTTCACCGAATCTGACCATAATTTTGGTCCTGGAGACTTCCCTCGAATATTTTATGACTCCACGAAAGAATCGGATCAATGAAAACTCTCCGGAGCTTTCCCGTGACCCGTTCGAAATTTTGCTATTAGGGCCCTATGGGTAGGTACACAGCGTGCCGGAAAAACTGAGTATGGGTCTGTTCACAGAATCTGACCATAATTTTGGTCCTGGAGACTTCCCTCGAATATTTTATGACTCCACGAAAGAATCGGATCAATGAAAACTATCCAGAGCTTTCCCGTGAGCAGTTCGAAATTTTGCTATTAGGGCCCTAGGGGTAGGTACACAGCGTGCCGGAAAAACTGAGTATGGGTCTGTTCATAGAATCTGACCATAATTTTGGTCCTGGAGACTTCCCTCGAATATTTTATGACTCCACGAAAGAATCGGATCAATGAAAACTATCCAGAGCTTTCCCGTTACCAGTTCGAAATTTTGCTAGAAAGGCCCTAGGGGTAGGTACACAGCGTGCCGAAAAAACTGAGTATGGGTCTGTTCACCGAATCTGACCATAATTTTCATCCTGGAGACTTCCCTCGAATATATTATGACTCCACGAAAGAATCGGATCAATGATAACTCTCTGGAGCTTTCCCGTGACCCGTTCGAAATTTTGCTAGAATGGCCCTAGGGGTAGGTACACAGCGTGCAGGAAAAACTGAGTATGGTCTGTTCACCGAATCTGACCATAATTTTGGTCCTGGAGACTTCCCTCGAATATTTTATGACACCACGAAAGAATCGGATCAATGAAAACTCTCCGGAGCTTTCCCGTGACCCGTTCGAAAATTTGCTAGAATGGCCCTAGGGGTAGGTACACAGCGTGCCGGAAAAACTGAGTATGGGTCTGTTCACCGAATCTGACCAGAATTTTCATCCTGGAGACTTCCCTCGAATATTTTATGACTCCACGAAAGAATCGGATCAATGAAAACTATCCAGAGCTTTCCCGTGACCAGTTCGAAATTTTGCTAGAATGGCCCTAGGGGTAGGTACACAGCGTGCCGGAAAAACTGAGTATGGGTCTGTTCACCGAATCTAACCATAATTTTCATCCTGAAGACTTCCCTCGAATATTTTATGACTCCACGAAAGAATCGGATCAATGAAAACTCACCGGAGCTTTCCCGTGACCCGTTCGAAATTTTGCTAGAATGGCCCTAGGGGTAGGTACACAGCGTGCCGGAAAAACTGAGTATGGATCTGTTCACCGAATCTGACCAGAATTTTCATCCTGGAGACTTCCCTCGAATATTTTATGACTCCACGAAAGAATCGGATCAATGAAAACTATCCTGAGCTTTCCCGTGACCAGTTCGAAATTTTGCTAGAATGGCCCTAGGGGTAGGTACACAGCGTGCCGGAAAAACTGAGTATGGGTCTGTTCACCGAATCTGACCAGAATTTTCATCCTGGAGACTTCCCTCGAATATTTTATGACTCCACGAAAGAATCGGATCAATGAAAACTCTCCGGAGCTTTCCCGTGACCCGTTCGAAATTTTGCTAGAATGGCCCTAGGGGTAGGTACACAGCGTGCCGGAAAAACTGAGTATGGGTCTGTTCACCGAATCTGACCAGAATTTTCATCCTGGAGACTTCCCTCGAATATTTTATGACTCCACGAAAGAATCGGATCAATGAAAACTATCCTGAGCTTTCCCGTGACCAGTTCGAAATTTTGCTAGAATGGCCCTAGGGGTAGGTACACAGCGTGCCGGAAAAACTGAGTATGGGTCTGTTCACCGAATCTGACCATAATTTTGGTCCTGGAGACTTCCCTCGAATATTTTATGACACCACGAAAGAATCGGATCAATGAAAACTCTCCGGAGCTTTCCCGTGACCCGTTCGAAAATTTGCTAGAATGGCCCTAGGGGTAGGTACACAGCGTGCCGGAAAAACTGAGTATGGGTCTGTTCACCGAATCTAACCATAATTTTCATCCTGAAGACTTCCCTCGAATATTTTATGACTCCACGAAAGAATCGGATCAATGAAAACTCTCTGGAGCTTTCCCGTGACCAGTTCGAAATTTTGCTAGAATGGCCCTAGGGGTAGGTACACAGCGTGCCGGAAAAACTGAGTATGGGTCTGTTCACCGAATCTGACCAGAATTTTCATCCTGGAGACTTCCCTCGAATATTTTATGACTCCACGAAAGAATCGGATCAATGAAAACTCTCCGGAGCTTTCCCGTGACCCGTTCGAAATTTTGCTATTATGGCCCTAGGGGTAGGTACACAGCGTGCCGGAAAAACTGAGTATGGGTCTGTTCACCGAATATGACCATAATTTTGGTCCTGGAGACTTCCCTCTAATATTTTATGACTCCACGAAAGAATCGGATCAATGAAAACTCTCCGGAGCTTTCCCGTGACCCGTTCGAAATTTTGCTAGAATGGCCCTAGGGGTAGGTACACAGCGTGCCGGAAAAACTGAGTATGGGTCTGTTCACCGAATCTGACCATAATTTTGGTCCTGGAGACTTCCCTCGAATATTTTATGACTCCACGAAAGAATCGGATCAATGAAAACTCTCCGGAGCTTTCCCGTGACCCGTTCGAAATTTTGCTATTAGGGCCCTATGGGTAGGTACACAGCGTGCCGGAAAAACTGAGTATGGGTCTGTTCACAGAATCTGACCATAATTTTGGTCCTGGAGACTTCCCTCGAATAATTTATGACTCCACGAAAGAATCGGATCAATGAAAACTATTCAGAGCTTTCCCGTGACCAGTTCGAAATTTTGCTATTAGGGCCCTAGGGGTAGGTACACAGCGTGCCGGAAAAACTGAGTATGGGTCTGTTCATAGAATCTGACCATAATTTTGGTCCTGGAGACTTCCCTCGAATATTTTATGACTCCACGAAAGAATCGGATCAATGAAAACTATCCAGAGCTTTCCCGTGACCAGTTCGAAATTTTGCTAGAATGGCCCTAGGGATAGGTACACAGCGTGCCGAAAAAACTGAGTATGGGTCTGTTCACCGAATCTTACCATAATTTTCATCCTGGAGACTTCCCTCGAATATATTATGACTCCACGAAAGAATCGGATCAATGATAACTCTCTGGAGCTTTCCCGTGACCCGTTCGAAATTTTGCTAGAATGGCCCTAGGGGTAGGTACACAGCGTGCAGGAAAAACTGAGTATGGTCTGTTCACCGAATCTGACCATAATTTTGGTCCTGGAGACTTCCCTCGAATATTTTATGACACCACGAAAGAATCGGATCAATGAAAACTCTCCGGAGCTTTCCCGTGACCCGTTCGAAAATTTGCTAGAATGGCCCTAGGGGTAGGTACACAGCGTGCCGGAAAAACTGAGTATGGGTCTGTTTACCGAATCTGACCAGAATTTTCATCCTGGAGACTTCCCTCGAATATTTTATGACTCCACGAAAGAATCGGATCAATGAAAACTATCCAGAGCTTTCCCGTGACCAGTTCGAAATTTTGCTAGAATGGCCCTAGGGGTAGGTACACAGCGTGCCGGAAAAACTGAGTATGGGTCTGTTCACCGAATCTAACCATAATTTTCATCCTGGAGACTTCCCTCGAATATTTTATGACTCCACGAAAGAATCGGATCAATGAAAACTCTCCGGAGCTTTCCCGTGACCAGTTCGAAATTTTGCTAGAATGGCCCTAGGGGTAGGTACACAGCGTGCCGGAAAAACTGAGTATGGGTCTGTTCACCGAATCTGACCAGAATTTTCATCCTGGAGACTTCCCTCGAATATTTTATGACTCCACGAAAGAATCGGATCAATGAAAACTCTCCGGAGCTTTCCCGTGACCCGTTCGAAATTTTGCTAGAATGGCCCTAGGGGTAGGTACACAGCGTGCCGGAAAAACTGAGTATGGGTCTGTTCACCGAATCTGACCAGAATTTTCATCCTGGAGACTTCCCTCGAATATTTTATGACTCCACGAAAGAATCGGATCAATGAAAACTCTCCGGAGCTTTCCCGTGACCCGTTCGAAATTTTGCTATTAGGGCCCTAGGGGTAGGTACACAGCGTGCCTGAAAAACTGAGTATGGGTCTGTTCACAGAATCTGACCATAATTTTGGTCCAGGAGACTTCCCTCGAATATTTTATGACTCCACGAAAGAATCGGATCAATGAAAACTCTCCGGAGCTTTCCCGTGACCAGTTCAAAATTTTGCTAGAATGGCCCTAGGGGTAGGTACACAGCGTGCCAGAAAAACTGAGTATGGGTCTGTTCACCGAATCTGACCATAATTTTGGTCCTGGAGACTTCCCTCGAATATTTTATGACACCACGAAAGAATCGGATCAATGAAAACTCTCCGGAGCTTTCCCGTGACCCGTTCGAAAATTTGCTAGAATGGCCCTAGGGGTAGGTACACAGCGTGCCGGAAAAACTGAGTATGGGTCTGTTCACAGAATCTGACCATAATTTTGGTCCTGGAGACTTCCCTCGAATATTTTATGACTCCACGAAAGAATCGGATCAATGAAAACTATCCAGAGCTTTCCCGTGACCAGTTCGAAATTTTGCTAGAATGGCCCTAGGGGTAGGTACACAGCGTGCCGGAAAAACTGAGTATGGGTCTGTTCACCGAATCTAACCATAATTTTCATCCTGAAGACTTCCCTCGAATATTTTATGACTCCACGAAAGAATCGGATCAATGAAAACTCTCCGGAGCTTTCCCGTGACCAGTTCGAAATTTTGCTAGAATGGCCCTAGGGGTAGGTACACAGCGTGCCGGAAAAACTGAGTATGGGTCTGTTCACCGAATCTGACCAGAATTTTCATCCTGGAGACTTCCCTCGAATATTTTATGACTCCACGAAAGAATCGGATCAATGAAAACTCTCCAGGGCTTTCCCGTGACCCGTTCGAAATTTTGCTAGAATGGCCCTAGGGGTAGGTACACAGCGTGCCGGAAAAACTGAGTATGGGTCTGTTCACCGAATCTGACCAGAATTTTCATCCTGGAGACTTCCCTCGAATATTTTATGACTCCACGAAAGAATCGGATCAATGAAAACTATCCTGAGCTTTCCCGTGACCAGTTCGAAATTTTGCTAGAATGGCCCTAGGGGTAGGTACACAGCGTGCCGGAAAAACTGAGTATGGGTCTGTTCACCGAATCTGACCATAATTTTGGTCCTGGAGACTTCCCTCGAATATTTTATGACACCACGAAAGAATCGGATCAATGAAAACTCTCCGGAGCTTTCCCGTGACCCGTTCGAAAATTTGCTAGAATGGCCCTAGGGGTAGGTACACAGCGTGCCGGAAAAACTGAGTATGGGTCTGTTCACCGAATTTAACCATAATTTTCATCCTGAAGACTTCCCTCGAATATTTTATGACTCCACGAAAGAATCGGATCAATGAAAACTCTCCGGAGCTTTCCCGTGACCAGTTCGAAATTTTGCTAGAATGGCCCTAGGGGTAGGTACACAGCGTGCCGGAAAAACTGAGTATGGGTCTGTTCACCGAATCTGACCAGAATTTTCATCCTGGAGACTTCCCTCGAATATTTTATGACTCCAAGAAAGAATCGGATCAATGAAAACTCTCCGGAGCTTTCCCGTGACCCGTTCGAAATTTTGCTAGAATGGCCCTAGGGGTAGGTACACAGCTTGCCGGAAAAACTGAGTATGGGTCTGTTCACCGAATCTGACCAGAATTTTCATCCTGGAGACTTCCCTCGAATATTTTATGACTCCACGAAAGAATCGGATCAATGAAAACTCTCCGGAGCTTTCCCGTGACCCGTTCGAAAATTTGCTAGAATGGCCCTAGGGGTAGGTACACAGCGTGCCGGAAAAACTGAGTATGGGTCTGTTCACCGAATCTAACCATAATTTTCATCCTGAAGACTTCCCTCGAATATTTTATGACTCCACGAAAGAATCGGATCAATGAAAACTCTCCGGAGCTTTCCCGTGACCAGTTCGAAATTTTGCTAGAATGGCCCTAGGGGTAGGTACACAGCGTGCCGGAAAAACTGAGTATGGGTCTGTTCACCGAATCTGACCAGAATTTTCATCCTGGAGACTTCCCTCGAATATTTTATGACTCCACGAAAGAATCGGATCAATGAAAACTCTCCGGAGCTTTCCCGTGACCCGTTCGAAATTTTGCTAGAATGGCCCTAGGGGTAGGTACACAGCGTGCCGGAAAAACTGAGTATGGGTCTGTTCACCGTATCTGACCAGAATTTTCATCCTGGAGACTTCCCTCGAATATTTTATGACTCCACGAAAGAATCGGATCAATGAAAACTATCCTGAGCTTTCCCGTGACCAGTTCGAAATTTTGCTAGAATGGCCCTAGGGGTAGGTACACAGCGTGCCGGAAAAACTAAGTATGGGTCTGTTCACCGAATCTGACCATAATTTTGGTCCTGGAGACTTCCCTCGAATATTTTATGACACCACGAAAGAATCGGATCAATGAAAACTCTCCGGAGCTTTCCGTGACCCGTTCGAAAATTTGCTAGAATGGCCCTAGGGGTAGGTACACAGCTTGCCGGAAAAACTGAGTATGGGTCTGTTCACCGAATCTGACCATAATTTTCATCCTGGAGACTTCCCTCGAATATTTTATGAATCCACGAAAGAATCGGATCAATGAAAACTATCCAGAGCTTTCCCGTGACCAGTTCGAAATTTTGCTAGAATGGCCCTAGGGGTAGGTACACAGTGTGCCGGAAAAACTGAGTATGGGTCTGTTCACCGAATCTGACCATAATTTTGGTCCTGGAGACTTCCCTCGAATATTTTATGACTCCACGAAAGAATCGGATCAATGAAAACTCTCCGGAGCTTTCCCGTGACCCGTTCGAAATTTTGCTATTAGGGCCCTATGGGTAGGTACACAGCGTGCCGGAAAAACTGAGTATGGGTCTGTTCACAGAATCTGACCATAATTTTGGTCCTGGAGACTTCCCTCGAATATTTTATGACTCCACGAAAGAATCGGATCAATGAAAACTATCCAGAGCTTTCCCGTGACCAGTTCGAAATTTTGCTATTAGGGCCCTAGGGGTAGGTACACAGCGTGCCGGAAAAACTGAGTATGGGTCTGTTCACCGAATCTAACCATAATTTTCATCCTGGAGACTCCCCTCGAATATTTTATGACTCCACGAAAGAATCGGATCAATGAAAACTCTCCGGAGCTTTCCCGTGACCAGTTCGAAATTTTGCTAGAATGGCCCTAGGGGTAGGTACACAGCGTGCCGGAAAAACTGAGTATGGGTCTGTTCACCGAATCTGACCAGAATTTTCATCCTGGAGACTTCCCTCGAATATTTTATGACTCCACGAAAGAATCGGATCAATGAAAACTATCCAGAGCTTTCCGTGACCAGTTCGAAATTTTGCTAGAATGGCCCTAGGGGTAGGTACACAGCGTGCCGGAAAAACTGAGTATGGGTCTGTTCACCGAATATGACCAGAATTTTCATCCTGGAGACTTCCCTCGAATATTTTATGACTCCACGAAAGAATCAGATCAATGAAAACTCTCCGGAGCTTTCTCGTGACCCGTTTGAAATTTTGCGAGAATGGCCCTAGGGGTAGGTACACAGCGTGCCGGAAAAACTGAGTATGGGTCTGTTCACCGAATCTGACCATAATTTTGGTCCTGGAGACTTCCCTCGAATATTTTATGACTCCACGAAAGAATCGGATCAATGAAAACTCTCCGGAGCTTTCCCGTGACCCGTTCGAAATTTTGCTATTAGGGCCCTATGGGTAGGTACACAGCGTGCCGGAAAAACTGAGTATGGGTCTGTTCACAGAATCTGACCATAATTTTGGTCCTGGAGACTTCCCTCGAATATTTTATGACTCCACGAAAGAATCGGATCAATGAAAACTATTCAGAGCTTTCCCGTGACCAGTTCGAAATTTTGCTATTAGGGCCCTAGGGGTAGGTACACAGCGTGCCGGAAAAACTGAGTATGGGTCTGTTCATAGAATCTGACCATAATTTTGGTCCTGGAGACTTCCCTCGAATATTTTATGACTCCACGAAAGAATCGGATCAATGAAAACTATCCAGAGCTTTCCCGTGACCAGTTCGAAATTTTGCTAGAATGGCCCTAGGGATAGGTACACAGCGTGCCGAAAAAACTGAGTATGGGTCTGTTCACCGAATCTGACCATAATTTTCATCCTGGAGACTTCCCTCGAATATATTATGACTCCACGAAAGAATCGGATCAATGATAACTCTCTGGAGCTTTCCCGTGACCCGTTCGAAATTTTGCTAGAATGGCCCTAGGGGTAGGTACACAGCGTGCAGGAAAAACTGAGTATGGTCTGTTCACCGAATTTGACCATAATTTTGGTCCTGGAGACTTCCCTCGAATATTTTATGACACCACGAAAGAATCGGATCAATGAAAACTCTCCGGAGCTTTCCCGTGACCCGTTCGAAAATTTGCTAGAATGGCCCTAGGGGTAGGTACACAGCGTGCCGGAAAAACTGAGTATGGGTCTGTTCACCGAATCTGACCAGAATTTTCATCCTGGAGACTTCCCTCGAATATTTTATGACTCCACGAAAGAATCGGATCAATGAAAACTATCCAGAGCTTTCCCGTGACCAGTTCGAAATTTTGCTAGAATGGCCCTAGGGGTAGGTACACAGCGTGCCGGAAAAACTGAGTATGGGTCTGTTCACCGAATCTAACCATAATTTTCATCCTGGAGACTTCCCTCGAATATTTTATGACTCCACGAAAGAATCGGATCAATGAAAACTCTCCGGAGCTTTCCCGTGACCAGTTCGAAATTTTGCTAGAATGGCCCAAGGGGTAGGTACACAGCGTGCCGGAAAAACTGAGTATGGGTCTGTTCACCGAATCTGACCAGAATTTTCATCCTGGAGACTTCCCTCGAATATTTTATGACTCCACGAAAGAATCGGATCAATGAAAACTCTCCGGAGCTTTCCCGTGACCCGTTCGAAATTTTGCTAGAATGGCCCTAGGGGTAGGTACACAGCGTGCCGGAAAAACTGAGTATGGGTCTGTTCACCGAATCTGACCAGAATTTTCATCCTGGAGACTTCCCTCGAATATTTTATGACTCCACGAAAGAATCGGATCAATGAAAACTCTCCGGAGCTTTCCCGTGACCCGTTCGAAATTTTGCTATTAGGGCCCTAGGGGTAGGTACACAGCGTGCCTGAAAAACTGAGTATGGGTCTGTTCACAGAATCTGACCATAATTTTGGTCCAAGAGACTTCCCTCGAATATTTTATGACTACACGAAAGAATCGGATCAATGAAAACTATCCTGAGCTTTCCCGTGACCAGTTCGAAATTTTGCTAGAATGGCCCTAGGGGTAGGTACACAGCGTGCCGGAAAAACTGAGTATGGGTCTGTTCACCGAATCTGACCATAATTTTGGTCCTGGAGACTTCCCTCGAATATTTTATGACACCACGAAAGAATCGGATCAATGAAAACTCTCCGGAGCTTTCCCGTGACCCGTTCGAAAATTTGCTAGAATGGCCCTAGGGGTAGGTACACAGCGTGCCGGAAAAACTGAGTATGGGTCTGTTCACCGAATCTGACCAGAATTTTCATCCTGGAGACTTCCCTCGAATATTTTATGACTCCACGAAAGAATCGGATCAATGAAAACTATCCAGAGCTTTCCCGTGACCAGTTCGAAATTTTGCTAGAATGGCCCTAGGGGTAGGTACACAGCGTGCCGGAAAAACTGAGTATGGGTCTGTTCACCGAATCTGACCATAATTTTGGTCCTGGAGACTTCCCTCGAATATTTTATGACTCCACGAAAGAATCGGATCAATGAAAACTCTCCGGAGCTTTCCCGTGACCCGTTCGAAATTTTGCTATTAGGGCCCTATGGGTAGGTACACAGCGTGCCGGAAAAACTGAGTATGGGTCTGTTCACAGAATCTGACCATAATTTTGGTCCTGGAGACTTCCCTCGAATATTTTATGACTCCACGAAAGAATCGGATCAATGAAAACTCTCCGGAGCTTTCCCGTGACCCGTTCGAAAATTTGCTAGAATGGCCCTAGGGGTAGGTACACAGCGTGCCGGAAAAACTGAGTATGGGTCTGTTCACCGAATCTAACCATAATTTTCATCCTGAAGACTTCCCTCGAATATTTTATGACTCCACGAAAGAATCGGATCAATGAAAACTCTCCGGAGCTTTCCCGTGACCAGTTCGAAATTTTGCTAGAATGGCCCTAGGGGTAGGTACACAGCGTGCCGGAAAAACTGAGTATGGGTCTGTTCACCGAATCTGACCAGAATTTTCATCCTGGAGACTTCCCTCGAATATTTTATGACTCCACGAAAGAATCGGATCAATGAAAACTCTCCGGAGCTTTCCCGTGACCCGTTCGAAATTTTGCTAGAATGGCCCTAGGGTAGGTACACAGCGTGCCGGAAAAACTGAGTATGGGTCTGTTCACCGAATTTGACCATAATTTTCATCCTGGAGACTTCCCTCGAATATTTTATGACTCCACGAAAGAATCGGATCAATGATAACTCTCCGGAGCTTTCCCGTGACCCGTTCGAAAATTTGCTAGAATGGCCCTAGGGGTAGGTACACAGCGTGCCGGAAAAACTAAGTATGGGTCTGTTCACCGAATCTGACCAGAATTTTCATCCTGGAGACTTCCCTCGAATATTTTATGACTCCACGAAAGAATCGGATCAATGAAAACTATCCAGAGCTTTCCCGTGACCAGTTCGAAATTTTGCTAGAATGGCCCTAGGGGTAGGTACACAGCGTGCCGGAAAAACTGAGTATGGGTCTGTTCACCGAATCTAACCATAATTTTCATCCTGGAGACTTCCCTCGAATATTTTATGACTCCACGAAAGAATCGGATCAATGAAAACTCTCCGGAGCTTTCCCGTGACCAGTTCGAAATTTTGCTAGAATGGCCCTAGGGGTAGGTACACAGCGTGCCAGAAAAACTGAGTATGGGTCTGTTCACCGAATCTGACCAGAATTTTCATCCTGGAGACTTCCCTCGAATATTTTATGACTCCACGAAAGAATCGGATCAATGAAAACTCTCCGGAGCTTTCCCGTGACCCGTTCGAAATTTTGCTAGAATGGCCCTAGGGGTAGGTACACAGCGTGCCGGAAAAACTGAGTATGGGTCTGTTCACCGAATCTGACCAGAATTTTCATCCTGGAGACTTCCCTCGAATATTTTATGACTCCACGAAAGAATCGGATCAATGAAAACTCTCCGGAGCTTTCCCGTGACCCGTTCGAAATTTTGCTATTAGGGCCCTAGGGGTAGGTACACAGCGTGCCTGAAAAACTGAGTATGGGTCTGTTCACAGAATCTGACCATAATTTTGGTCCAGGAGACTTCACTCGAATATTTTATGACTCCACGAAAGAATCGGATCAATGAAAACTATCCTGAGCTTTCCCGTGACCAGTTCGAAATTTTGCTAGAATGGCCCTAGGGGTAGGTACACAGCGTGCCGGAAAAACTGAGTATGGGTCTGTTCACCGAATCTGACCATAATTTTGGTCCTGGAGACTTCCCTCGAATATTTTATGACACCACGAAAGAATCGGATCAATGAAAACTCTCCGGAGCTTTCCCGTGACCCGTTCGAAAATTTGCTAGAATGGCCCTAGGGGTAGGTACACAGCGTGCCGGAAAAACTGAGTATGGGTCTGTTCACCGAATCTGACCAGAATTTTCATCCTGGAGACTTCCCTCGAATATTTTATGACTCCACGAAAGAATCGGATCAATGAAAACTATCCAGAGCTTTCCCGTGACCAGTTCGAAATTTTGCTAGAATGGCCCTAGGGGTAGGTACACAGCGTGCCGGAAAAACTGAGTATGGGTCTGTTCACCGAATCTGACCATAATTTTGGTCCTGGAGACTTCCCTCGAATATTTTATGACTCCACGAAAGAATCGGATCAATGAAAACTCTCCGGAGCTTTCCCGTGACCCGTTCGAAATTTTGCTATTAGGGCCCTATGGGTAGGTACACAGCGTGCCGGAAAAACTGAGTATGGGTCTGTTCACAGAATCTGACCATAATTTTGGTCCTGGAGACTTCCCTCGAATATTTTATGACTCCACGAAAGAATCGGATCAATGAAAACTCTCCGGAGCTTTCCCGTGACCCGTTCGAAAATTTGCTAGAATGGCCCTAGGGGTAGGTACACAGCGTGCCGGAAAAACTGAGTATGGGTCTGTTCACCGAATCTAACCATAATTTTCATCCTGAAGACTTCCCTCGAATATTTTATGACTCCACGAAAGAATCGGATCAATGAAAACTCTCCGGAGCTTTCCCGTGACCAGTTCGAAATTTTGCTAGAATGGCCCTAGGGGTAGGTACACAGCGTGCCGGAAAAACTGAGTATGGGTCTGTTCACCGAATCTGACCAGAATTTTCATCCTGGAGACTTCCCTCGAATATTTTATGACTCCACGAAAGAATCGGATCAATGAAAACTCTCCGAAGCTTTCCCGTGACCCGTTCGAAATTTTGCTAGAATGGCCCTAGGGTAGGTACACAGCGTGCCGGAAAAACTGAGTATGGGTCTGTTCACCGAATCTGACCAGAATTTTCATCCTGGAGACTTCCCTCGAATATTTTATGACTCCACGAAAGAATCGGATCAATGAAAACTATCCTGAGCTTTCCCGTGACCAGTTCGAAATTTTGCTAGAATGGCCCTAGGGGTAGGTACACAGCGTGCCGGAAAAACTGAGTATGGGTCTGTTCACCGAATCTGACCATAATTTTGGTCCTGGAGACTTCCCTCGAATATTTTATGACACCACGAAAGAATCGGATCAATGAAAACTCTCCGGAGCTTTCCCGTGACCCGTTCGAAAATTTGCTAGAATGGCCCTAGGGGTAGGTACACAGCGTGCCGGAAAAACTGAGTATGGGTCTGTTCACCGAATTTAACCATAATTTTCATCCTGAAGACTTCCCTCGAATATTTTTTGACTCCACGAAAGAATCGGATCAATGAAAACTCTCCGGAGCTTTCCCGTGACCAGTTCGAAATTTTGCTAGAATGGCCCTAGGGGTAGGTACACAGCGTGCCGGAAAAACTGAGTATGGGTCTGTTCACCGAATCTGACCAGAATTTTCATCCTGGAGACTTCCCTCGAATATTTTATGACTCCAAGAAAGAATCGGATCAATGAAAACTCTCCGGAGCTTTCCCGTGACCCGTTCGAAATTTTGCTAGAATGGCCCTAGGGGTAGGTACACAGCTTGCCGGAAAAACTGAGTATGGGTCTGTTCACCGAATCTGACCAGAATTTTCATCCTGGAGACTTCCCTCGAATATTTTATGACTCCACGAAAGAATCGGATCAATGAAAACTATCCTGAGCTTTCCCGTGACCAGTTCGAAATTTTGCTAGAATGGCCCTAGGGGTAGGTACACAGCGTGCCGGAAAAACTGAGTATGGGTCTGTTCACCGAATCTGACCATAATTTTGGTCCTGGAGACTTCCCTCGAATATTTTATGACACCACGAAAGAATCGGATCAATGAAAACTCTCCGGAGCTTTCCCGTGACCCGTTCGAAAATTTGCTAGAATGGCCCTAGGGGTAGGTACACAGCGTGCCGGAAAAACTGAGTATGGGTCTGTTCACCGAATCTAACCATAATTTTCATCCTGAAGACTTCCCTCGAATATTTTATGACTCCACGAAAGAATCGGATCAATGAAAACTCTCCGGAGCTTTCCCGTGACCAGTTCGAAATTTTGCTAGAATGGCCCTAGGGGTAGGTACACAGCGTGCCGGAAAAACTGAGTATGGGTCTGTTCACCGAATCTGACCAGAATTTTCATCCTGGAGACTTCCCTCGAATATTTTATGACTCCACGAAAGAATCGGATCAATGAAAACTCTCCGGAGCTTTCCCGTGACCCGTTCGAAATTTTGCTAGAATGGCCCTAGGGGTAGGTACACAGCGTGCCGGAAAAACTGAGTATGGGTCTGTTCACCGTATCTGACCAGAATTTTCATCCTGGAGACTTCCCTCGAATATTTTATGACTCCACGAAAGAATCGGATCAATGATAACTCTCTGGAGCTTTCCCGTGACCCGTTCGAAATTTTGCTAGAATGGCCCTAGGGGTAGGTACACAGCGTGCAGGAAAAACTGAGTATGGTCTGTTCACCGAATCTGACCATAATTTTGGTCCTGGAGACTTCCCTCGAATATTTTATGACTCCACGAAAGAATCGGATCAATGAAAACTCTCCGGAGCTTTCCCGTGACCAGTTCGAAATTTTGCTAGAATGGCCCTAGGGGTAGGTACACAGCGTGCCGGAAAAACTGAGTATGGGTCTGTTCACCGAATCTGACCAGAATTTTCATCCTGGAGACTTCCCTCGAATATTTTATGACTCCACGAAAGAATCGGATCAATGAAAACTCTCCGGAGCTTTCCCGTGACCCGTTCGAAATTTTGCTATTAGGGCCCTAGGGGTAGGTACACAGCGTGCCTGAAAAACTGAGTATGGGTCTGTTCACAGAATCTGACCATAATTTTGGTCCAGGAGACTTCCCTCGAATATTTTATGACTCCACGAAAGAATCGGATCAATGAAAACTATCCTGAGCTTTCCCGTGACCAGTTCGAAATTTTGCTAGAATGGCCCTAGGGGTAGGTACACAGCGTGCCGGAAAAACTGAGTATGGGTCTGTTCACCGAATCTGACCATAATTTTGGTCCTGGAGACTTCCCTCGAATATTTTATGACACCACGAAAGAATCGGATCAATGAAAACTCTCCGGAGCTTTCCCGTGACCCGTTCGAAAATTTGCTAGAATGGCCCTAGGGGTAGGTACACAGCGTGCCGGAAAAACTGAGTATGGGTCTGTTCACCGAATCTGACCAGAATTTTCATCCTGGAGACTTCCCTCGAATATTTTATGACTCCACGAAAGAATCGGATCAATGAAAACTATCCAGAGCTTTCCCGTGACCAGTTCGAAATTTTGCTAGAATGGCCCTAGGGGTAGGTACACAGCGTGCCGGAAAAACTGAGTATGGGTCTGTTCACCGAATCTGACCATAATTTTGGTCCTGGAGACTTCCCTCGAATATTTTATGACTCCACGAAAGAATCGGATCAATGAAAACTCTCCGGAGCTTTCCCGTGACCCGTTCGAAATTTTGCTATTAGGGCCCTATGGGTAGGTACACAGCGTGCCGGAAAAACTGAGTATGGGTCTGTTCACAGAATCTGACCATAATTTTGGTCCTGGAGACTTCCCTCGAATATTTTATGACTCCACGAAAGAATCGGATCAATGAAAACTCTCCGGAGCTTTCCCGTGACCCGTTCGAAAATTTGCTAGAATGGCCCTAGGGGTAGGTACACAGCGTGCCGGAAAAACTGGGTATGGGTCTGTTCACCGAATCTAACCATAATTTTCATCCTGAAGACTTCCCTCGAATATTTTATGACTCCACGAAAGAATCGGATCAATGAAAACTCTCCGGAGCTTTCCCGTGACCAGTTCGAAATTTTGCTAGAATGGCCCTAGGGGTAGGTACACAGCGTGCCGGAAAAACTGAGTATGGGTCTGTTCACCGAATCTGACCAGAATTTTCATCCTGGAGACTTCCCTCGAATATTTTATGACTCCACGAAAGAATCGGATCAATGAAAACTCTCCGAAGCTTTCCCGTGACCCGTTCGAAATTTTGCTAGAATGGCCCTAGGGTAGGTACACAGCGTGCCGGAAAAACTGAGTATGGGTCTGTTCACCGAATCTGACCAGAATTTTCATCCTGGAGACTTCCCTCGAATATTTTATGACTCCACGAAAGAATCGGATCAATGAAAACTATCCTGAGCTTTCCCGTGACCAGTTCGAAATTTTGCTAGAATGGCCCTAGGGGTAGGTACACAGCGTGCCGGAAAAACTGAGTATGGGTCTGTTCACCGAATCTGACCATAATTTTGGTCCTGGAGACTTCCCTCGAATATTTTATGACACCACGAAAGAATCGGATCAATGAAAACTCTCCGGAGCTTTCCCGTGACCCGTTCGAAAATTTGCTAGAATGGCCCTAGGGGTAGGTACACAGCGTGCAGGAAAAACTGAGTATGGTCTGTTCACCGAATCTGACCATAATTTTGGTCCTGGAGACTTCCCTCGAATATTTTATGACTCCACGAAAGAATCGGATCAATGAAAACTCTCCGGAGCTTTCCCGTGACCAGTTCGAAATTTTGCTAGAATGGCCCTAGGGGTAGGTACACAGCGTGCCGGAAAAACTGAGTATGGGTCTGTTCACCGAATCTGACCAGAATTTTCATCCTGGAGACTTCCCTCGAATATTTTATGACTCCACGAAAGAATCGGATCAATGAAAACTCTCCGGAGCTTTCCCGTGACCCGTTCGAAATTTTGCTATTAGGGCCCTAGGGGTAGGTACACAGCGTGCCTGAAAAACTGAGTATGGGTCTGTTCACAGAATCTGACCATAATTTTGGTCCAGGAGACTTCCCTCGAATATTTTATGACTCCACGAAAGAATCGGATCAATGAAAACTATCCTGAGCTTTCCCGTGACCAGTTCGAAATTTTGCTAGAATGGCCCTAGGGGTAGGTACACAGCGTGCCGGAAAAACTGAGTATGGGTCTGTTCACCGAATCTGACCATAATTTTGGTCCTGGAGACTTCCCTCGAATATTTTATGACACCACGAAAGAATCGGATCAATGAAAACTCTCCGGAGCTTTCCCGTGACCCGTTCGAAAATTTGCTAGAATGGCCCTAGGGGTAGGTACACAGCGTGCCGGAAAAACTGAGTATGGGTCTGTTCACCGAATCTGACCAGAATTTTCATCCTGGAGACTTCCCTCGAATATTTTATGACTCCACGAAAGAATCGGATCAATGAAAACTATCCAGAGCTTTCCCGTGACCAGTTCGAAATTTTGCTAGAATGGCCCTAGGGGTAGGTACACAGCGTGCCGGAAAAACTGAGTATGGGTCTGTTCACCGAATCTGACCATAATTTTGGTCCTGGAGACTTCCCTCGAATATTTTATGACTCCACGAAAGAATCGGATCAATGAAAACTCTCCGGAGCTTTCCCGTGACCCGTTCGAAATTTTGCTATTAGGGCCCTATGGGTAGGTACACAGCGTGCCGGAAAAACTGAGTATGGGTCTGTTCACAGAATCTGACCATAATTTTGGTCCTGGAGACTTCCCTCGAATATTTTATGACTCCACGAAAGAATCGGATCAATGAAAACTCTCCGGAGCTTTCCCGTGACCCGTTCGAAAATTTGCTAGAATGGCCCTAGGGGTAGGTACACAGCGTGCCGGAAAAACTGAGTATGGGTCTGTTCACCGAATCTAACCATAATTTTCATCCTGAAGACTTCCCTCGAATATTTTATGACTCCACGAAAGAATCGGATCAATGAAAACTCTCCGGAGCTTTCCCGTGACCAGTTCGAAATTTTGCTAGAATGGCCCTAGGGGTAGGTACACAGCGTGCCGGAAAAACTGAGTATGGGTCTGTTCACCGAATCTGACCAGAATTTTCATCCTGGAGACTTCCCTCGAATATTTTATGACTCCACGAAAGAATCGGATCAATGAAAACTCTCCGAAGCTTTCCCGTGACCCGTTCGAAATTTTGCTAGAATGGCCCTAGGGTAGGTACACAGCGTGCCGGAAAAACTGAGTATGGGTCTGTTCACCGAATCTGACCAGAATTTTCATCCTGGAGACTTCCCTCGAATATTTTATGACTCCACGAAAGAATCGGATCAATGAAAACTATCCTGAGCTTTCCCGTGACCAGTTCGAAATTTTGCTAGAATGGCCCTAGGGGTAGGTACACAGCGTGCCGGAAAAACTGAGTATGGGTCTGTTCACCGAATCTGACCATAATTTTGGTCCTGGAGACTTCCCTCGAATATTTTATGACACCACGAAAGAATCGGATCAATGAAAACTCTCCGGAGCTTTCCCGTGACCCGTTCGAAAATTTGCTAGAATGGCCCTAGGGGTAGGTACACAGCGTGCCGGAAAAACTGAGTATGGGTCTGTTCACCGAATTTAACCATAATTTTCATCCTGAAGACTTCCCTCGAATATTTTATGACTCCACGAAAGAATCGGATCAATGAAAACTCTCCGGAGCTTTCCCGTGACCAGTTCGAAATTTTGCTAGAATGGCCCTAGGGGTAGGTACACAGCGTGCCGGAAAAACTGAGTATGGGTCTGTTCACCGAATCTGACCAGAATTTTCATCCTGGAGACTTCCCTCGAATATTTTATGACTCCAAGAAAGAATCGGATCAATGAAAACTCTCCGGAGCTTTCCCGTGACCCGTTCGAAATTTTGCTAGAATGGCCCTCGGGGTAGGTACACAGCTTGCCGGAAAAACTGAGTATGGGTCTGTTCACCGAATCTGACCAGAATTTTCATCCTGGAGACTTCCCTCGAATATTTTATGACTCCACGAAAGAATCGGATCAATGAAAACTATCCTGAGCTTTCCCGTGACCAGTTCGAAATTTTGCTAGAATGGCCCTAGGGGTAGGTACACAGCGTGCCGGAAAAACTGAGTATGGGTCTGTTCACCGAATCTGACCATAATTTTGGTCCTGGAGACTTCCCTCGAATATTTTATGACACCACGAAAGAATCGGATCAATGAAAACTCTCCGGAGCTTTCCCGTGACCCGTTCGAAAATTTGCTAGAATGGCCCTAGGGGTAGGTACACAGCGTGCCGGAAAAACTGAGTATGGGTCTGTTCACCGAATCTAACCATAATTTTCATCCTGAAGACTTCCCTCGAATATTTTATGACTCCACGAAAGAATCGGATCAATGAAAACTCTCCGGAGCTTTCCCGTGACCAGTTCGAAATTTTGCTAGAATGGCCCTAGGGGTAGGTACACAGCGTGCCGGAAAAACTGAGTATGGGTCTGTTCACCGAATCTGACCAGAATTTTCATCCTGGAGACTTCCCTCGAATATTTTATGACTCCACGAAAGAATCGGATCAATGAAAACTCTCCGGAGCTTTCCCGTGACCCGTTCGAAATTTTGCTAGAATGGCCCTAGGGGTAGGTACACAGCGTGCCGGAAAAACTGAGTATGGGTCTGTTCACCGTATCTGACCAGAATTTTCATCCTGGAGACTTCCCTCGAATATTTTATGACTCCACGAAAGAATCGGATCAATGAAAACTATCCTGAGCTTTCCCGTGACCAGTTCGAAATTTTGCTAGAATGGCCCTAGGGGTAGGTACACAGCGTGCCGGAAAAACTAAGTATGGGTCTGTTCACCGAATCTGACCATAATTTTGGTCCTGGAGACTTCCCTCGAATATTTTATGACACCACGAAAGAATCGGATCAATGAAAACTCTCCGGAGCTTTCCCGTGACCCGTTCGAAAATTTGCTAGAATGGCCCTAGGGGTAGGTACACAGCTTGCCGGAAAAACTGAGTATGGGTCTGTTCACCGAATCTGACCATAATTTTCATCCTGGAGACTTCCCTCGAATATTTTATGAATCCACGAAAGAATCGGATCAATGAAAACTATCCAGAGCTTTCCCGTGACCAGTTCGAAATTTTGCTAGAATGGCCCTAGGGGTAGGTACACAGCGTGCCGGAAAAACTGAGTATGGGTCTGTTCACCGAATCTGACCATAATTTTGGTCCTGGAGACTTCCCTCGAATATTTTATGACTCCACGAAAGAATCGGATCAATGAAAACTCTCCGGAGCTTTCCCGTGACCCGTTCGAAATTTTGCTATTAGGGCCCTATGGGTAGGTACACAGCGTGCCGGAAAAACTGAGTATGGGTCTGTTCACAGAATCTGACCATAATTTTGGTCCTGGAGACTTCCCTCGAATATTTTATGACTCCACGAAAGAATCGGATCAATGAAAACTCTCCGGAGCTTTCCCGTGACCCGTTCGAAAATTTGCTAGAATGGCCCTAGGGGTAGGTACACAGCGTGCCGGAAAAACTGAGTATGGGTCTGTTCACCGAATCTAACCATAATTTTCATCCTGAAGACTTCCCTCGAATATTTTATGACTCCACGAAAGAATCGGATCAATGAAAACTCTCCGGAGCTTTCCCGTGACCAGTTCGAAATTTTGCTAGAATGGCCCTAGGGGTAGGTACACAGCGTGCCGGAAAAACTGAGTATGGGTCTGTTCACCGAATCTGACCAGAATTTTCATCCTGGAGACTTCCCTCGAATATTTTATGACTCCACGAAAGAATCGGATCAATGAAAACTCTCCGAAGCTTTCCCGTGACCCGTTCGAAATTTTGCTAGAATGGCCCTAGGGTAGGTACACAGCGTGCCGGAAAAACTGAGTATGGGTCTGTTCACCGAATCTGACCAGAATTTTCATCCTGGAGACTTCCCTCGAATATTTTATGACTCCACGAAAGAATCGGATCAATGAAAACTATCCTGAGCTTTCCCGTGACCAGTTCGAAATTTTGCTAGAATGGCCCTAGGGGTAGGTACACAGCGTGCCGGAAAAACTGAGTATGGGTCTGTTCACCGAATCTGACCATAATTTTGGTCCTGGAGACTTCCCTCGAATATTTTATGACACCACGAAAGAATCGGATCAATGAAAACTCTCCGGAGCTTTCCCGTGACCCGTTCGAAAATTTGCTAGAATGGCCCTAGGGGTAGGTACACAGCGTGCAGGAAAAACTGAGTATGGTCTGTTCACCGAATCTGACCATAATTTTGGTCCTGGAGACTTCCCTCGAATATTTTATGACTCCACGAAAGAATCGGATCAATGAAAACTCTCCGGAGCTTTCCCGTGACCAGTTCGAAATTTTGCTAGAATGGCCCTAGGGGTAGGTACACAGCGTGCCGGAAAAACTGAGTATGGGTCTGTTCACCGAATCTGACCAGAATTTTCATCCTGGAGACTTCCCTCGAATATTTTATGACTCCACGAAAGAATCGGATCAATGAAAACTCTCCGGAGCTTTCCCGTGACCCGTTCGAAATTTTGCTATTAGGGCCCTAGGGGTAGGTACACAGCGTGCCTGAAAAACTGAGTATGGGTCTGTTCACAGAATCTGACCATAATTTTGGTCCAGGAGACTTCCCTCGAATATTTTATGACTCCACGAAAGAATCGGATCAATGAAAACTATCCTGAGCTTTCCCGTGACCAGTTCGAAATTTTGCTAGAATGGCCCTAGGGGTAGGTACACAGCGTGCCGGAAAAACTGAGTATGGGTCTGTTCACCGAATCTGACCATAATTTTGGTCCTGGAGACTTCCCTCGAATATTTTATGACACCACGAAAGAATCGGATCAATGAAAACTCTCCGGAGCTTTCCCGTGACCCGTTCGAAAATTTGCTAGAATGGCCCTAGGGGTAGGTACACAGCGTGCCGGAAAAACTGAGTATGGGTCTGTTCACCGAATCTGACCAGAATTTTCATCCTGGAGACTTCCCTCGAATATTTTATGACTCCACGAAAGAATCGGATCAATGAAAACTATCCAGAGCTTTCCCGTGACCAGTTCGAAATTTTGCTAGAATGGCCCTAGGGGTAGGTACACAGCGTGCCGGAAAAACTGAGTATGGGTCTGTTCACCGAATCTGACCATAATTTTGGTCCTGGAGACTTCCCTCGAATATTTTATGACTCCACGAAAGAATCGGATCAATGAAAACTCTCCGGAGCTTTCCCGTGACCCGTTCGAAATTTTGCTATTAGGGCCCTATGGGTAGGTACACAGCGTGCCGGAAAAACTGAGTATGGGTCTGTTCACAGAATCTGACCATAATTTTGGTCCTGGAGACTTCCCTCGAATATTTTATGACTCCACGAAAGAATCGGATCAATGAAAACTCTCCGGAGCTTTCCCGTGACCCGTTCGAAAATTTGCTAGAATGGCCCTAGGGGTAGGTACACAGCGTGCCGGAAAAACTGAGTATGGGTCTGTTCACCGAATCTAACCATAATTTTCATCCTGAAGACTTCCCTCGAATATTTTATGACTCCACGAAAGAATCGGATCAATGAAAACTCTCCGGAGCTTTCCCGTGACCAGTTCGAAATTTTGCTAGAATGGCCCTAGGGGTAGGTACACAGCGTGCCGGAAAAACTGAGTATGGGTCTGTTCACCGAATCTGACCAGAATTTTCATCCTGGAGACTTCCCTCGAATATTTTATGACTCCACGAAAGAATCGGATCAATGAAAACTCTCCGAAGCTTTCCCGTGACCCGTTCGAAATTTTGCTAGAATGGCCCTAGGGTAGGTACACAGCGTGCCGGAAAAACTGAGTATGGGTCTGTTCACCGAATCTGACCAGAATTTTCATCCTGGAGACTTCCCTCGAATATTTTATGACTCCACGAAAGAATCGGATCAATGAAAACTATCCTGAGCTTTCCCGTGACCAGTTCGAAATTTTGCTAGAATGGCCCTAGGGGTAGGTACACAGCGTGCCGGAAAAACTGAGTATGGGTCTGTTCACCGAATCTGACCATAATTTTGGTCCTGGAGACTTCCCTCGAATATTTTATGACACCACGAAAGAATCGGATCAATGAAAACTCTCCGGAGCTTTCCCGTGACCCGTTCGAAAATTTGCTAGAATGGCCCTAGGGGTAGGTACACAGCGTGCCGGAAAAACTGAGTATGGGTCTGTTCACCGAATTTAACCATAATTTTCATCCTGAAGACTTCCCTCGAATATTTTATGACTCCACGAAAGAATCGGATCAATGAAAACTCTCCGGAGCTTTCCCGTGACCAGTTCGAAATTTTGCTAGAATGGCCCTAGGGGTAGGTACACAGCGTGCCGGAAAAACTGAGTATGGGTCTGTTCACCGAATCTGACCAGAATTTTCATCCTGGAGACTTCCCTCGAATATTTTATGACTCCAAGAAAGAATCGGATCAATGAAAACTCTCCGGAGCTTTCCCGTGACCCGTTCGAAATTTTGCTAGAATGGCCCTCGGGGTAGGTACACAGCTTGCCGGAAAAACTGAGTATGGGTCTGTTCACCGAATCTGACCAGAATTTTCATCCTGGAGACTTCCCTCGAATATTTTATGACTCCACGAAAGAATCGGATCAATGAAAACTATCCTGAGCTTTCCCGTGACCAGTTCGAAATTTTGCTAGAATGGCCCTAGGGGTAGGTACACAGCGTGCCGGAAAAACTGAGTATGGGTCTGTTCACCGAATCTGACCATAATTTTGGTCCTGGAGACTTCCCTCGAATATTTTATGACACCACGAAAGAATCGGATCAATGAAAACTCTCCGGAGCTTTCCCGTGACCCGTTCGAAAATTTGCTAGAATGGCCCTAGGGGTAGGTACACAGCGTGCCGGAAAAACTGAGTATGGGTCTGTTCACCGAATCTAACCATAATTTTCATCCTGAAGACTTCCCTCGAATATTTTATGACTCCACGAAAGAATCGGATCAATGAAAACTCTCCGGAGCTTTCCCGTGACCAGTTCGAAATTTTGCTAGAATGGCCCTAGGGGTAGGTACACAGCGTGCCGGAAAAACTGAGTATGGGTCTGTTCACCGAATCTGACCAGAATTTTCATCCTGGAGACTTCCCTCGAATATTTTATGACTCCACGAAAGAATCGGATCAATGAAAACTCTCCGGAGCTTTCCCGTGACCCGTTCGAAATTTTGCTAGAATGGCCCTAGGGGTAGGTACACAGCGTGCCGGAAAAACTGAGTATGGGTCTGTTCACCGTATCTGACCAGAATTTTCATCCTGGAGACTTCCCTCGAATATTTTATGACTCCACGAAAGAATCGGATCAATGAAAACTATCCTGAGCTTTCCCGTGACCAGTTCGAAATTTTGCTAGAATGGCCCTAGGGGTAGGTACACAGCGTGCCGGAAAAACTAAGTATGGGTCTGTTCACCGAATCTGACCATAATTTTGGTCCTGGAGACTTCCCTCGAATATTTTATGACACCACGAAAGAATCGGATCAATGAAAACTCTCCGGAGCTTTCCCGTGACCCGTTCGAAAATTTGCTAGAATGGCCCTAGGGGTAGGTACACAGCTTGCCGGAAAAACTGAGTATGGGTCTGTTCACCGAATCTGACCATAATTTTCATCCTGGAGACTTCCCTCGAATATTTTATGAATCCACGAAAGAATCGGATCAATGAAAACTATCCAGAGCTTTCCCGTGACCAGTTCGAAATTTTGCTAGAATGGCCCTAGGGGTAGGTACACAGCGTGCCGGAAAAACTGAGTACGGGTCTGTTCACCGAATCTGACCATAATTTTGGTCCTGGAGACTTCCCTCGAATATTTTATGACTCCACGAAAGAATCGGATCAATGAAAACTATCCAGAGCTTTCCCGTGACCCGTTCGAAATTTTGCTATTAGGGCCCTAGGGGTAGGCACACAGCGTGCCGGAAAAACTGAGTACGGGTCTGTTCAACGAATCTGACCATAATTTTCATCCTGGAGACTCCCCTCGAATATTTTATGACTCCACGAAAGAATCGGATCAATGAAAACTCTCCGGAGCTTTCCCGTGACCAGTTCGAAATTTTGCTAGAATGGCCCTAGGGGTAGGTACACAGCGTGCCGGAAAAACTGAGTATGGGTCTGTTCACCGAATCTGACCAGAATTTTCATCCTGGAGACTTCCCTCGAATATTTTATGACTCCACGAAAGAATCGGATCAATGAAAACTATCCAGAGCTTTCCGTGACCAGTTCGAAATTTTGCTAGAATGGCCCTAGGGGTAGGTACACAGCGTGCCGGAAAAACTGAGTATGGGTCTGTTCACCGAATCTGACCAGAATTTTCATCCTGGAGACTTCCCTCGAATATTTTATGACTCCACGAAAGAATCAGATCAATGAAAACTCTCCGGAGCTTTCTCGTGACCCGTTTGAAATTTTGCGAGAATGGCCCTAGGGGTAGGTACACAGCGTGCCGGAAAAACTGAGTATGGGTCTGTTCACCGAATCTGACCATAATTTTGGTCCTGGAGACTTCCCTCGAATATTTTATGACTCCACGAAAGAATCGGATCAATGAAAACTCTCCGGAGCTTTCCCGTGACCCGTTCGAAATTTTGCTATTAGGGCCCTATGGGTAGGTACACAGCGTGCCGGAAAAACTGAGTATGGGTCTGTTCACAGAATCTGACCATAATTTTGGTCCTGGAGACTTCCCTCGAATATTTTATGACTCCACGAAAGAATCGGATCAATGAAAACTATCCAGAGCTTTCCCGTGACCAGTTCGAAATTTTGCTATTAGGGCCCTAGGGGTAGGTACACAGCGTGCCGGAAAAACTGAGTATGGGTCTGTTCATAGAATCTGACCATAATTTTGGTCCTGGAGACTTCCCTCGAATATTTTATGACTCCACGAAAGAATCGGATCAATGAAAACTATCCAGAGCTTTCCCGTGACCAGTTCGAAATTTTGCTAGAATGGCCCTAGGGATAGGTACACAGCGTGCCGAAAAAACTGAGTATGGGTCTGTTCACCGAATCTGACCATAATTTTCATCCTGGAGACTTCCCTCGAATATATTATGACTCCACGAAAGAATCGGATCAATGATAACTCTCTGGAGCTTTCCCGTGACCCGTTCGAAATTTTACTAGAATGGCCCTAGGGGTAGGTACACAGCGTGCAGGAAAAACTGAGTATGGTCTGTTCACCGAATCTGACTATAATTTTGGTCCTGGAGACTTCTCTCGAATATTTTATGACACCACGAAAGAATCGGATCAATGAAAACTCTCCGGAGCTTTCCCGTGACCCGTTCGAAAATTTGCTAGAATGGCCCTAGGGGTAGGTACACAGCGTGCCGGAAAAACTGAGTATGGGTCTGTTCACCGAATCTGACCAGAATTTTCATCCTGGAGACTTCCCTCGAATATTTTATGACTCCACGAAAGAATCGGATCAATGAAAACTATCCAGAGCTTTCCCGTGACCAGTTCGAAATTTTGCTAGAATGGCCCTAGGGGTAGGTACACAGCGTGCCGGAAAAACTGAGTATGGGTCTGTTCACCGAATCTGACCAGAATTTTCATCCTGGAGACTTCCCTCGAATATTTTATGACTCCACGAAAGAATCAGATCAATGAAAACTCTCCGGAGCTTTCTCGTGACCCGTTTGAAATTTTGCGAGAATGGCCCTAGGGGTAGGTACACAGCGTGCCGGAAAAACTGAGTATGGGTCTGTTCACCGAATCTGACCATAATTTTGGTCCTGGAGACTTCCCTCGAATATTTTATGACTCCACGAAAGAATCGGATCAATGAAAACTCTCCGGAGCTTTCCCGTGACCCGTTCGAAATTTTGCTATTAGGGCCCTATGGGTAGGTACACAGCGTGCCGGAAAAACTGAGTATGGGTCTGTTCACAGAATCTGACCATAATTTTGGTCCTGGAGACTTCCCTCGAATATTTTATGACTCCACGAAAGAATCGGATCAATGAAAACTATCCAGAGCTTTCCCGTGACCAGTTCGAAATTTTGCTATTAGGGCCCTAGGGGTAGGTACACAGCGTGCCGGAAAAACTGAGTATGGGTCTGTTCATAGAATCTGACCATAATTTTGGTCCTGGAGACTTCCCTCGAATATTTTATGACTCCACGAAAGAATCGGATCAATGAAAACTATCCAGAGCTTTCCCGTGACCAGTTCGAAATTTTGCTAGAATGGCCCTAGGGATAGGTACACAGCGTGCCGAAAAAACTGAGTATGGGTCTGTTCACCGAATCTGACCATAATTTTCATCCTGGAGACTTCCCTCGAATATATTATGACTCCACGAAAGAATCGGATCAATGATAACTCTCTGGAGCTTTCCCGTGACCCGTTCGAAATTTTACTAGAATGGCCCTAGGGGTAGGTACACAGCGTGCAGGAAAAACTGAGTATGGTCTGTTCACCGAATCTGACTATAATTTTGGTCCTGGAGACTTCTCTCGAATATTTTATGACACCACGAAAGAATCGGATCAATGAAAACTCTCCGGAGCTTTCCCGTGACCCGTTCGAAAATTTGCTAGAATGGCCCTAGGGGTAGGTACACAGCGTGCCGGAAAAACTGAGTATGGGTCTGTTCACCGAATCTGACCAGAATTTTCATCCTGGAGACTTCCCTCGAATATTTTATGACTCCACGAAAGAATCGGATCAATGAAAACTATCCAGAGCTTTCCCGTGACCAGTTCGAAATTTTGCTAGAATGGCCCTAGGGGTAGGTACACAGCGTGCCGGAAAAACTGAGTATGGGTCTGTTCACCGAATCTGACCAGAATTTTCATCCTGGAGACTTCCCTCGAATATTTTATGACTCCACGAAAGAATCAGATCAATGAAAACTCTCCGGAGCTTTCTCGTGACCCGTTTGAAATTTTGCGAGAATGGCCCTAGGGGTAGGTACACAGCGTGCCGGAAAAACTGAGTATGGGTCTGTTCACCGAATCTGACCATAATTTTGGTCCTGGAGACTTCCCTCGAATATTTTATGACTCCACGAAAGAATCGGATCAATGAAAACTCTCCGGAGCTTTCCCGTGACCCGTTCGAAATTTTGCTATTAGGGCCCTATGGGTAGGTACACAGCGTGCCGGAAAAACTGAGTATGGGTCTGTTCACAGAATCTGACCATAATTTTGGTCCTGGAGACTTCCCTCGAATATTTTATGACTCCACGAAAGAATCGGATCAATGAAAACTATCCAGAGCTTTCCCGTGACCAGTTCGAAATTTTGCTATTAGGGCCCTAGGGGTAGGTACACAGCGTGCCGGAAAAACTGAGTATGGGTCTGTTCATAGAATCTGACCATAATTTTGGTCCTGGAGACTTCCCTCGAATATTTTATGACTCCACGAAAGAATCGGATCAATGAAAACTATCCAGAGCTTTCCCGTGACCAGTTCGAAATTTTGCTAGAATGGCCCTAGGGATAGGTACACAGCGTGCCGAAAAAACTGAGTATGGGTCTGTTCACCGAATCTGACCATAATTTTCATCCTGGAGACTTCCCTCGAATATATTATGACTCCACGAAAGAATCGGATCAATGATAACTCTCTGGAGCTTTCCCGTGACCCGTTCGAAATTTTACTAGAATGGCCCTAGGGGTAGGTACACAGCGTGCAGGAAAAACTGAGTATGGTTTGTTCACCGAATCTGACCATAATTTTGGTCCTGGAGACTTCTCTCGAATATTTTATGACACCACGAAAGAATCGGATCAATGAAAACTCTCCGGAGCTTTCCCGTGACCCGTTCGAAAATTTGCTAGAATGGCCCTAGGGGTAGGTACACAGCGTGCCGGAAAAACTGAGTATGGGTCTGTTCACCGAATCTGACCAGAATTTTCATCCTGGAGACTTCCCTCGAATATTTTATGACTCCACGAAAGAATCGGATCAATGAAAACTATCCAGAGCTTTCCCGTGACCAGTTCGAAATTTTGCTAGAATGGCCCTAGGGGTAGGTACACAGCGTGCCGGAAAAACTGAGTATGGGTCTGTTCACCGAATCTAACCATAATTTTCATCCTGGAGACTTCCCTCGAATATTTTATGACTCCACGAAAGAATCGGATCAATGAAAACTCTCCGGAGCTTTCCCGTGACCAGTTCGAAATTTTGCTAGAATGGCCCTAGGGGTAGGTACACAGCGTGCCGGAAAAACTGAGTATGGGTCTGTTCACCGAATCTGACCAGAATTTTCATCCTGGAGACTTCCCTCGAATATTTTATGACTCCACGAAAGAATCGGATCAATGAAAACTCTCCGGAGCTTTCCCGTGACCCGTTCGAAATTTTGCTAGAATGGCCCTAGGGGTAGGTACACAGCGTGCCGGAAAAACTGAGTATGGGTCTGTTCACCGAATCTGACCAGAATTTTCATCCTGGAGACTTCCCTCGAATATTTTATGACTCCACGAAAGAATCGGATCAATGAAAACTCTCCGGAGCTTTCCCGTGACCCGTTCGAAATTTTGCTATTAGGGCCCTAGGGGTAGGTACACAGCGTGCCTGAAAAACTGAGTATGGGTTTGTTCACCGAATCTGACCATAATTTTGGTACAGGAGACTTCCCTCGAATATTTTATGACTCCACGAAAGAATCGGATCAATGAAAACTATCCTGAGCTTTCCCGTGACCAGTTCGAAATTTTGCTAGAATGGCCCTAGGGGTAGGTACACAGCGTGCAGGAAAAACTGAGTATGGGTCTGTTCACCGAATCTGACCATAATTTTGGTCCTGGAGACTTCCCTCGAATATTTTATGACACCACGAAAGAATCGGATCAATGAAAACTCTCCGGAGCTTTCCCGTGACCCGTTCGAAAATTTGCTAGAATGGCCCTAGTGGTAGGTACACAGCGTGCCGGAAAAACTGAGTATGGGTCTGTTCACCGAATCTGACCAGAATTTTCATCCTGGAGACTTCCCTCGATTATTTTATGACTCCACGAAAGAATCGGATCAATGAAAACTATCCAGAGCTTTCCCGTGACCAGTTCGAAATTTTGCTAGAATGGCCCTAGGGGTAGGTACACAGCGTGCCGGAAAAACTGAGTATGGGTCTGTTCACCGAATCTGACCATAATTTTGGTCCTGGAGACTTCCCTCGAATATTTTATGACTCCACGAAAGAATCGGATCAATGAAAACTCTCCGGAGCTTTCCCGTGACCCGTTCGAAATTTTGCTATTAGGGCCCTATGGGTAGGTACACAGCGTGCAGGAAAAACTGAGTATGGGTCTGTTCACAGAATCTGACCATAATTTTGGTCCTGGAGACTTCCCTCGAATATTTTATGACTCCACGAAAGAATCGGATCAATGAAAACTCTCCGGAGCTTTCCCGTGACCCGTTCGAAATTTTGCTATTAGGGCCCTAGGGGTAGGTACACAGCGTGCCTGAAAAACTGAGTATGGGTCTGTTCACCGAATCTGACCATAATTTTGGTCCAGGAGACTTCCCTCGAATATTTTATGACTCCACGAAAGAATCGGATCAATGAAAACTATCCTGAGCTTTCCCGTGACCAGTTCGAAATTTTGCTAGAATGGCCCTAGGGGTAGGTACACAGCGTGCAGGAAAAACTGAGTATGGGTCTGTTCACCGAATCTGACCATAATTTTGGTCCTGGAGACTTCCCTCGAATATTTTATGACACCACGAAAGAATCGGATCAATGAAAACTCTCCGGAGCTTTCCCGTGACCCGTTCGAAAATTTGCTAGAATGGCCCTAGTGGTAGTTACACAGCGTGCCGGAAAAACTGAGTATGGGTCTGTTCACCGAATCTGACCAGAATTTTCATCCTGGAGACTTCCCTCGATTATTTTATGACTCCACGAAAGAATCGGATCAATGAAAACTATCCAGAGCTTTCCCGTGACCAGTTCGAAATTTTGCTAGAATGGCCCTAGGGGTAGGTACACAGCGTGCCGGAAAAACTGAGTATGGGTCTGTTCACCGAATCTGACCATAATTTTGGTCCTGGAGACTTCCCTCGAATATTTTATGACTCCACGAAAGAATCGGATCAATGAAAACTCTCCGGAGCTTTCCCGTGACCCGTTCGAAATTTTGCTATTAGGGCCCTATGGGTAGGTACACAGCGTGCCGGAAAAACTGAGTATGGGTCTGTTCACAGAATCTGACCATAATTTTGGTCCTGGAGACTTCCCTCGAATATTTTATGACTCCACGAAAGAATCGGATCAATGAAAACTATCCAGAGCTTTCCCGTGACCAGTTCGAAATTTTGCTATTAGGGCCCTAGGGGTAGGTACACAGCGTGCCGGAAAAACTGAGTATGGGTCTGTTCATAGAATCTGACCATAATTTTGGTCCTGGAGACTTCCCTCGAATATTTTATGACTCCACGAAAGAATCGGATCAATGAAAACTATCCAGAGCTTTCCCGTGACCAACTCGAAATTTTGCTAGAATGGCCCTAGGGGTAGGTACACAGCGTGCCGGAAAAACTGAGTATGGGTCTGTTCACCGAATCTGACCATAATTTTCATCCTGGAGACTTCCCTCGAATATATTATGACTCCACGAAAGAATCGGATCAATGATAACTCTCCGGAGCTTTCCCGTGACCCGTTCGAAATTTTGCTAGAATGGCCCTAGGGGTAGGTACACAGCGTGCAGGAAAAACTGAGTATGGTCTGTTCACCGAATCTGACCATAATTTTGGTCCTGGAGACTTCCCTCGAATATTTTATGACACCACGAAAGAATCGGATCAATGAAAACTCTCCGGAGCTTTCCCGTGACCCGTTCGAAAATTTGCTAGAATGGCCCTAGGGGTAGGTACACAGCGTGCCGGAAAAACTGAGTATGGGTCTGTTCACCGAATCTGACCATAATTTTCATCCTGGAGACTTCCCTCGAATATATTATGACTCCACGAAAGAATCGGATCAATGATAACTCTCCGGAGCTTTCCCGTGACCCGTTCGAAATTTTGCTAGAATGGCCCTAGGGGTAGGTACACAGCGTGCAGGAAAAACTGAGTATGGTCTGTTCACCGAATCTGACCATAATTTTGGTCCTGGAGACTTCCCTCGAATATTTTATGACACCACGAAAGAATCGGATCAATGAAAACTCTCCGGAGCTTTCCCGTGACCCGTTCGAAAATTTGCTAGAATGGCCCTAGGGGTAGGTACACAGCTTGCCGGAAAAACTGAGTATGGGTCTGTTCACCGAATCTGACCAGAATTTTCATCCTGGAGACTTCCCTCGAATATTTTATGACTCCACGAAAGAATCGGATCAATGAAAACTATCCTGAGCTTTCCCGTGACCAGTTCGAAATTTTGCTAGAATGGCCCTAGGGGTAGGTACACAGCGTGCCGGAAAAACTGAGTATGGGTCTGTTCACCGAATCTGACCATAATTTTGGTCCTGGAGACTTCCCTCGAATATTTTATGACACCACGAAAGAATCGGATCAATGAAAACTCTCCGGAGCTTTCCCGTGACCCGTTCGAAAATTTGCTAGAATGGCCCTAGGGGTAGGTACACAGCGTGCCGGAAAAACTGAGTATGGGTCTGTTCACCGAATCTAACCATAATTTTCATCCTGAAGACTTCCCTCGAATATTTTATGACTCCACGAAAGAATCGGATCAATGAAAACTCTCCGGAGCTTTCCCGTGACCAGTTCGAAATTTTGCTAGAATGGCCCTAGGGGTAGGTACACAGCGTGCCGGAAAAACTGAGTATGGGTCTGTTCACCGAATCTGACCATAATTTTGGTCCTGGAGACTTCCCTCGAATATTTTATGACTCCACGAAAGAATCGGATCAATGAAAACTATCCAGAGCTTTCCCGTGACCCGTTCGAAATTTTGCTATTAGGGCCCTAGGGGTAGGTACACAGCGTGCCGGAAAAACTGAGTACGGGTCTGTTCAACGAATCTGACCATAATTTTAGTCTTGGAGACTTCCCTCGAATATTTTATGACTCCACGAAAGAATCGGATCAATGAAAACTATCCAGAGCTTTCCCGTGACCAGTTCGAAATTTTGCTATTAGGGCCCTAGGGGTAGGCACACAGCGTGCCGGAAAAACTGAGTATGGGTCTGTTCACCGAATCTAACCATAATATTCATCCTGGAGACTCCCCTCGAATATTTTATGACTCCACGAAAGAATCGGATCAATGAAAACTCTCCGGAGCTTTCCCGTGACCAGTTCGAAATTTTGCTAGAATGGCCCTAGGGGTAGGTACACAGCGTGCCGGAAAAACTGAGTATGGGTCTGTTCACCGAATCTGACCAGAATTTTCATCCTGGAGACTTCCCTCGAATATTTTATGACTCCACGAAAGAATCGGATCAATGAAAACTATCCAGAGCTTTCCGTGACCAGTTCGAAATTTTGTTAGAATGGCCCTAGGGGTAGGTACACAGCGTGCCGGAAAAACTGAGTATGGGTCTGTTCACCGAATCTGACCATAATTTTGGTCCTGGAGACTTCCCTCGAATATTTTATGACTCCACGAAAGAATCGGATCAATGAAAACTATCCAGAGCTTTCCCGTGACCCGTTCGAAATTTTGCTATTAGGGCCCTAGGGGTAGGTACACAGCGTGCCGGAAAAACTGAGTACGGGTCTGTTCAACGAATCTGACCATAATTTTGGTCCTGGAGACTTCCCTCGAATATTTTATGACACCACGAAAGAATCGGATCAATGAAAACTCTCCGGAGCTTTCCCGTGACCCGTTCGAAAATTTGCTAGAATGGCCCTAGGGGTAGGTACACAGCTTGCCGGAAAAACTGAGTATGGGTCTGTTCACCGAATCTGACCAGAATTTTCATCCTGGAGACTTCCCTCGAATATTTTATGACTCCACGAAAGAATCGGATCAATGAAAACTATCCTGAGCTTTCCCGTGACCAGTTCGAAATTTTGCTAGAATGGCCCTAGGGGTAGGTACACAGCGTGCCGGAAAAACTGAGTATGGGTCTGTTCACCGAATCTGACCATAATTTTGGTCCTGGAGACTTCCCTCGAATATTTTATGACACCACGAAAGAATCGGATCAATGAAAACTCTCCGGAGCTTTCCCGTGACCCGTTCGAAAATTTGCTAGAATGGCCCTAGGGGTAGGTACACAGCGTGCCGGAAAAACTGAGTATGGGTCTGTTCACCGAATCTAACCATAATTTTCATCCTGAAGACTTCCCTCGAATATTTTATGACTCCACGAAAGAATCGGATCAATGAAAACTCTCCGGAGCTTTCCCGTGACCAGTTCGAAATTTTGCTAGAATGGCCCTAGGGGTAGGTACACAGCGTGCCGGAAAAACTGAGTATGGGTCTGTTCACCGAATCTGACCATAATTTTGGTCCTGGAGACTTCCCTCGAATATTTTATGACTCCACGAAAGAATCGGATCAATGAAAACTATCCAGAGCTTTCCCGTGACCCGTTCGAAATTTTGCTATTAGGGCCCTAGGGGTAGGTACACAGCGTGCCGGAAAAACTGAGTACGGGTCTGTTCAACGAATCTGACCATAATTTTAGTCTTGGAGACTTCCCTCGAATATTTTATGACTCCACGAAAGAATCGGATCAATGAAAACTATCCAGAGCTTTCCCGTGACCAGTTCGAAATTTTGCTATTAGGGCCCTAGGGGTAGGCACACAGCGTGCCGGAAAAACTGAGTATGGGTCTGTTCACCGAATCTAACCATAATATTCATCCTGGAGACTCCCCTCGAATATTTTATGACTCCACGAAAGAATCGGATCAATGAAAACTCTCCGGAGCTTTCCCGTGACCAGTTCGAAATTTTGCTAGAATGGCCCTAGGGGTAGGTACACAGCGTGCCGGAAAAACTGAGTATGGGTCTGTTCACCGAATCTGACCAGAATTTTCATCCTGGAGACTTCCCTCGAATATTTTATGACTCCACGAAAGAATCGGATCAATGAAAACTATCCAGAGCTTTCCGTGACCAGTTCGAAATTTTGTTAGAATGGCCCTAGGGGTAGGTACACAGCGTGCCGGAAAAACTGAGTATGGGTCTGTTCACCGAATCTGACCATAATTTTGGTCCTGGAGACTTCCCTCGAATATTTTATGACTCCACGAAAGAATCGGATCAATGAAAACTATCCAGAGCTTTCCCGTGACCCGTTCGAAATTTTGCTATTAGGGCCCTAGGGGTAGGTACACAGCGTGCCGGAAAAACTGAGTACGGGTCTGTTCAACGAATCTGACCATAATTTTGGTCCTGGAGACTTCCCTCGAATATTTTATGACACCACGAAAGAATCGGATCAATGAAAACTCTCCGGAGCTTTCCCGTGACCCGTTCGAAAATTTGCTAGAATGGCCCTAGGGGTAGGTACACAGCTTGCCGGAAAAACTGAGTATGGGTCTGTTCACCGAATCTGACCAGAATTTTCATCCTGGAGACTTCCCTCGAATATTTTATGACTCCACGAAAGAATCGGATCAATGAAAACTATCCTGAGCTTTCCCGTGACCAGTTCGAAATTTTGCTAGAATGGCCCTACGGGTAGGTACACAGCGTGCCGGAAAAACTGAGTATGGGTCTGTTCACCGAATCTGACCATAATTTTGGTCCTGGAGACTTCCCTCGAATATTTTATGACACCACGAAAGAATCGGATCAATGAAAACTCTCCGGAGCTTTCCCGTGACCCGTTCGAAAATTTGCTAGAATGGCCCTAGGGGTAGGTACACAGCGTGCCGGAAAAACTGAGTATGGGTCTGTTCACCGAATCTAACCATAATTTTCATCCTGAAGACTTCCCTCGAATATTTTATGACTCCACGAAAGAATCGGATCAATGAAAACTCTCCGGAGCTTTCCCGTGACCAGTTCGAAATTTTGCTAGAATGGCCCTAGGGGTAGGTACACAGCGTGCCGGAAAAACTGAGTATGGGTCTGTTCACCGAATCTGACCAGAATTTTCATCCTGGAGACTTCCCTCGAATATATTATGACTCCACGAAAGAATCGGATCAATGATAACTCTCCGGAGCTTTCCCGTGACCCGTTCGAAATTTTGCTAGAATGGCCCTAGGGGTAGGTACACAGCGTGCAGGAAAAACTGAGTATGGTCTGTTCACCGAATCTGACCATAATTTTGGTCCTGGAGACTTCCCTCGAATATTTTATGACACCACGAAAGAATCGGATCAATGAAAACTCTCCGGAGCTTTCCCGTGACCCGTTCGAAAATTTGCTAGAATGGCCCTAGGGGTAGGTACACAGCGTGCCGGAAAAACTGAGTATGGGTCTGTTCACCGAATCTGACCATAATTTTCATCCTGGAGACTTCCCTCGAATATATTATGACTCCACGAAAGAATCGGATCAATGATAACTCTCCGGAGCTTTCCCGTGACCCGTTCGAAATTTTGCTAGAATGGCCCTAGGGGTAGGTACACAGCGTGCAGGAAAAACTGAGTATGGTCTGTTCACCGAATCTGACCATAATTTTGGTCCTGGAGACTTCCCTCGAATATTTTATGACACCACGAAAGAATCGGATCAATGAAAACTCTCCGGAGCTTTCCCGTGACCCGTTCGAAAATTTGCTAGAATGGCCCTAGGGGTAGGTACACAGCGTGCCGGAAAAACTGAGTATGGGTCTGTTCACCGAATCTGACCATAATTTTCATCCTGGAGACTTCCCTCGAATATATTATGACTCCACGAAAGAATCGGATCAATGATAACTCTCCGGAGCTTTCCCGTGACCCGTTCGAAATTTTGCTAGAATGGCCCTAGGGGTAGGTACACAGCGTGCAGGAAAAACTGAGTATGGTCTGTTCACCGAATCTGACCATAATTTTGGTCCTGGAGACTTCCCTCGAATATTTTATGACACCACGAAAGAATCGGATCAATGAAAACTCTCCGGAGCTTTCCCGTGACCCGTTCGAAAATTTGCTAGAATGGCCCTAGGGGTAGGTACACAGCTTGCCGGAAAAACTGAGTATGGGTCTGTTCACCGAATCTGACCAGAATTTTCATCCTGGAGACTTCCCTCGAATATTTTATGACTCCACGAAAGAATCGGATCAATGAAAACTATCCTGAGCTTTCCCGTGACCAGTTCGAAATTTTGCTAGAATGGCCCTAGGGGTAGGTACACAGCGTGCCGGAAAAACTGAGTATGGGTCTGTTCACCGAATCTGACCATAATTTTGGTCCTGGAGACTTCCCTCGAATATTTTATGACACCACGAAAGAATCGGATCAATGAAAACTCTCCGGAGCTTTCCCGTGACCCGTTCGAAAATTTGCTAGAATGGCCCTAGGGGTAGGTACACAGCGTGCCGGAAAAACTGAGTATGGGTCTGTTCACCGAATCTAACCATAATTTTCATCCTGAAGACTTCCCTCGAATATTTTATGACTCCACGAAAGAATCGGATCAATGAAAACTCTCCGGAGCTTTCCCGTGACCAGTTCGAAATTTTGCTAGAATGGCCCTAGGGGTAGGTACACAGCGTGCCGGAAAAACTGAGTATGGGTCTGTTCACCGAATCTGACCATAATTTTGGTCCTGGAGACTTCCCTCGAATATTTTATGACTCCACGAAAGAATCGGATCAATGAAAACTATCCAGAGCTTTCCCGTGACCCGTTCGAAATTTTGCTATTAGGGCCCTAGGGGTAGGTACACAGCGTGCCGGAAAAACTGAGTACGGGTCTGTTCAACGAATCTGACCATAATTTTAGTCTTGGAGACTTCCCTCGAATATTTTATGACTCCACGAAAGAATCGGATCAATGAAAACTATCCAGAGCTTTCCCGTGACCAGTTCGAAATTTTGCTATTAGGGCCCTAGGGGTAGGCACACAGCGTGCCGGAAAAACTGAGTATGGGTCTGTTCACCGAATCTAACCATAATATTCATCCTGGAGACTCCCCTCGAATATTTTATGACTCCACGAAAGAATCGGATCAATGAAAACTCTCCGGAGCTTTCCCGTGACCAGTTCGAAATTTTGCTAGAATGGCCCTAGGGGTAGGTACACAGCGTGCCGGAAAAACTGAGTATGGGTCTGTTCACCGAATCTGACCAGAATTTTCATCCTGGAGACTTCCCTCGAATATTTTATGACTCCACGAAAGAATCGGATCAATGAAAACTATCCAGAGCTTTCCGTGACCAGTTCGAAATTTTGTTAGAATGGCCCTAGGGGTAGGTACACAGCGTGCCGGAAAAACTGAGTATGGGTCTGTTCACCGAATCTGACCATAATTTTGGTCCTGGAGACTTCCCTCGAATATTTTATGACTCCACGAAAGAATCGGATCAATGAAAACTATCCAGAGCTTTCCCGTGACCCGTTCGAAATTTTGCTATTAGGGCCCTAGGGGTAGGTACACAGCGTGCCGGAAAAACTGAGTACGGGTCTGTTCAACGAATCTGACCATAATTTTGGTCCTGGAGACTTCCCTCGAATATTTTATGACACCACGAAAGAATCGGATCAATGAAAACTCTCCGGAGCTTTCCCGTGACCCGTTCGAAAATTTGCTAGAATGGCCCTAGGGGTAGGTACACAGCTTGCCGGAAAAACTGAGTATGGGTCTGTTCACCGAATCTGACCAGAATTTTCATCCTGGAGACTTCCCTCGAATATTTTATGACTCCACGAAAGAATCGGATCAATGAAAACTATCCTGAGCTTTCCCGTGACCAGTTCGAAATTTTGCTAGAATGGCCCTACGGGTAGGTACACAGCGTGCCGGAAAAACTGAGTATGGGTCTGTTCACCGAATCTGACCATAATTTTGGTCCTGGAGACTTCCCTCGAATATTTTATGACACCACGAAAGAATCGGATCAATGAAAACTCTCCGGAGCTTTCCCGTGACCCGTTCGAAAATTTGCTAGAATGGCCCTAGGGGTAGGTACACAGCGTGCCGGAAAAACTGAGTATGGGTCTGTTCACCGAATCTAACCATAATTTTCATCCTGAAGACTTCCCTCGAATATTTTATGACTCCACGAAAGAATCGGATCAATGAAAACTCTCCGGAGCTTTCCCGTGACCAGTTCGAAATTTTGCTAGAATGGCCCTAGGGGTAGGTACACAGCGTGCCGGAAAAACTGAGTATGGGTCTGTTCACCGAATCTGACCAGAATTTTCATCCTGGAGACTTCCCTCGAATATTTTATGACTCCACGAAAGAATCGGATCAATGAAAACTCTCCGGAGCTTTCCCGTGACCCGTTCGAAATTTTGCTAGAATGGCCCTAGGGGTAGGTACACAGCGTGCCGGAAAAACTGAGTATGGGTCTGTTCACCGTATCTGACCAGAATTTTCATCCTGGAGACTTCCCTCGAATATTTTATGACTCCACGAAAGAATCGGATCAATGAAAACTATCCTGAGCTTTCCCGTGACCAGTTCGAAATTTTGCTAGAATGGCCCTAGGGGTAGGTACACAGCGTGCCGGAAAAACTAAGTATGGGTCTGTTCACCGAATCTGACCATAATTTTGGTCCTGGAGACTTCCCTCGAATATTTTATGACTCCACGAAAGAATCGGATCAATGAAAACTATCCAGAGCTTTCCCGTGACCCGTTCGAAATTTTGCTATTAGGGCCCTAGGGGTAGGTACACAGCGTGCCGGAAAAACTGAGTACGGGTCTGTTCAACGAATCTGACCATAATTTTAGTCTTGGAGACTTCCCTCGAATATTTTATGACTCCACGAAAGAATCGGATCAATGAAAACTATCCAGAGCTTTCCCGTGACCAGTTCGAAATTTTGCTATTAGGGCCCTAGGGGTAGGCACACAGCGTGCCGGAAAAACTGAGTATGGGTCTGTTCACCGAATCTAACCATAATTTTCATCCTGGAGACTCCCCTCGAATATTTTATGACTCCACGAAAGAATCGGATCAATGAAAACTCTCCGGAGCTTTCCCGTGACCAGTTCGAAATTTTGCTAGAATGGCCCTAGGGGTAGGTACACAGCGTGCCGGAAAAACTGAGTATGGGTCTGTTCACCGAATCTGACCAGAATTTTCATCCTGGAGACTTCCCTCGAATATTTTATGACTCCACGAAAGAATCGGATCAATGAAAACTATCCAGAGCTTTCCGTGACCAGTTCGAAATTTTGCTAGAATGGCCCTAGGGGTAGGTACACAGCGTGCCGGAAAAACTGAGTATGGGTCTGTTCACCGAATCTGACCAGAATTTTCATCCTGGAGACTTCCCTCGAATATTTTATGACTCCACGAAAGAATCAGATCAATGAAAACTCTCCGGAGCTTTCTCGTGACCCGTTTGAAATTTTGCGAGAATGGCCCTAGGGGTAGGTACACAGCGTGCCGGAAAAACTGAGTATGGGTCTGTTCACCGAATCTGACCATAATTTTGGTCCTGGAGACTTCCCTCGAATATTTTATGACTCCACGAAAGAATCGGATCAATGAAAACTCTCCGGAGCTTTCCCGTGACCCGTTCGAAATTTTGCTATTAGGGCCCTATGGGTAGGTACACAGCGTGCCGGAAAAACTGAGTATGGGTCTGTTCACAGAATCTGACCATAATTTTGGTCCTGGAGACTTCCCTCGAATATTTTATGACTCCACGAAAGAATCGGATCAATGAAAACTATCCAGAGCTTTCCCGTGACCAGTTCGAAATTTTGCTATTAGGGCCCTAGGGGTAGGTACACAGCGTGCCGGAAAAACTGAGTATGGGTCTGTTCATAGAATCTGACCATAATTTTGGTCCTGGAGACTTCCCTCGAATATTTTATGACTCCACGAAAGAATCGGATCAATGAAAACTATCCAGAGCTTTCCCGTGACCAGTTCGAAATTTTGCTAGAATGGCCCTAGGGATAGGTACACAGCGTGCCGAAAAAACTGAGTATGGGTCTGTTCACCGAATCTGACCATAATTTTCATCCTGGAGACTTCCCTCGAATATATTATGACTCCACGAAAGAATCGGATCAATGATAACTCTCTGGAGCTTTCCCGTGACCCGTTCGAAATTTTACTAGAATGGCCCTAGGGGTAGGTACACAGCGTGCAGGAAAAACTGAGTATGGTCTGTTCACCGAATCTGACCATAATTTTGGTCCTGGAGACTTCTCTCGAATATTTTATGACACCACGAAAGAATCGGATCAATGAAAACTCTCCGGAGCTTTCCCGTGACCCGTTCGAAAATTTGCTAGAATGGCCCTAGGGGTAGGTACACAGCGTGCCGGAAAAACTGAGTATGGGTCTGTTCACCGAATCTGACCAGAATTTTCATCCTGGAGACTTCCCTCGAATATTTTATGACTCCACGAAAGAATCGGATCAATGAAAACTATCCAGAGCTTTCCCGTGACCAGTTCGAAATTTTGCTAGAATGGCCCTAGGGGTAGGTACACAGCGTGCCGGAAAAACTGAGTATGGGTCTGTTCACCGAATCTGACCAGAATTTTCATCCTGGAGACTTCCCTCGAATATTTTATGACTCCACGAAAGAATCAGATCAATGAAAACTCTCCGGAGCTTTCTCGTGACCCGTTTGAAATTTTGCGAGAATGGCCCTAGGGGTAGGTACACAGCGTGCCGGAAAAACTGAGTATGGGTCTGTTCACCGAATCTGACCATAATTTTGGTCCTGGAGACTTCCCTCGAATATTTTATGACTCCACGAAAGAATCGGATCAATGAAAACTCTCCGGAGCTTTCCCGTGACCCGTTCGAAATTTTGCTATTAGGGCCCTATGGGTAGGTACACAGCGTGCCGGAAAAACTGAGTATGGGTCTGTTCACAGAATCTGACCATAATTTTGGTCCTGGAGACTTCCCTCGAATATTTTATGACTCCACGAAAGAATCGGATCAATGAAAACTATCCAGAGCTTTCCCGTGACCAGTTCGAAATTTTGCTATTAGGGCCCTAGGGGTAGGTACACAGCGTGCCGGAAAAACTGAGTATGGGTCTGTTCATAGAATCTGACCATAATTTTGGTCCTGGAGACTTCCCTCGAATATTTTATGACTCCACGAAAGAATCGGATCAATGAAAACTATCCAGAGCTTTCCCGTGACCAGTTCGAAATTTTGCTAGAATGGCCCTAGGGATAGGTACACAGCGTGCCGAAAAAACTGAGTATGGGTCTGTTCACCGAATCTGACCATAATTTTCATCCTGGAGACTTCCCTCGAATATATTATGACTCCACGAAAGAATCGGATCAATGATAACTCTCTGGAGCTTTCCCGTGACCCGTTCGAAATTTTACTAGAATGGCCCTAGGGGTAGGTACACAGCGTGCAGGAAAAACTGAGTATGGTCTGTTCACCGAATCTGACCATAATTTTGGTCCTGGAGACTTCTCTCGAATATTTTATGACACCACGAAAGAATCGGATCAATGAAAACTCTCCGGAGCTTTCCCGTGACCCGTTCGAAAATTTGCTAGAATGGCCCTAGGGGTAGGTACACAGCGTGCCGGAAAAACTGAGTATGGGTCTGTTCACCGAATCTGACCAGAATTTTCATCCTGGAGACTTCCCTCGAATATTTTATGACTCCACGAAAGAATCGGATCAATGAAAACTATCCAGAGCTTTCCCGTGACCAGTTCGAAATTTTGCTAGAATGGCCCTAGGGGTAGGTACACAGCGTGCCGGAAAAACTGAGTATGGGTCTGTTCACCGAATCTAACCATAATTTTCATCCTGGAGACTTCCCTCGAATATTTTATGACTCCACGAAAGAATCGGATCAATGAAAACTCTCCGGAGCTTTCCCGTGACCAGTTCGAAATTTTGCTAGAATGGCCCTAGGGGTAGGTACACAGCGTGCCGGAAAAACTGAGTATGGGTCTGTTCACCGAATCTGACCAGAATTTTCATCCTGGAGACTTCCCTCGAATATTTTATGACTCCACGAAAGAATCGGATCAATGAAAACTCTCCGGAGCTTTCCCGTGACCCGTTCGAAATTTTGCTAGAATGGCCCTAGGGGTAGGTACACAGCGTGCCGGAAAAACTGAGTATGGGTCTGTTCACCGAATCTGACCAGAATTTTCATCCTGGAGACTTCCCTCGAATATTTTATGACTCCACGAAAGAATCGGATCAATGAAAACTCTCCGGAGCTTTCCCGTGACCCGTTCGAAATTTTGCTATTAGGGCCCTAGGGGTAGGTACACAGCGTGCCTGAAAAACTGAGTATGGGTCTGTTCACCGAATCTGACCATAATTTTGGTCCAGGAGACTTCCCTCGAATATTTTATGACTCCACGAAAGAATCGGATCAATGAAAACTATCCTGAGCTTTCCCGTGACTAGTTCGAAATTTTGCTAGAATGGCCCTAGGGGTAGGTACACAGCGTGCAGGAAAAACTGAGTATGGGTCTGTTCACCGAATCTGACCATAATTTTGGTCCTGGAGACTTCCCTCGAATATTTTATGACACCACGAAAGAATCGGATCAATGAAAACTCTCCGGAGCTTTCCCGTGACCCGTTCGAAAATTTGCTAGAATGGCCCTAGTGGTAGGTACACAGCGTGCCGGAAAAACTGAGTATGGGTCTGTTCACCGAATCTGACCAGAATTTTCATCCTGGAGACTTCCCTCGATTATTTTATGACTCCACGAAAGAATCGGATCAATGAAAACTATCCAGAGCTTTCCCGTGACCAGTTCGAAATTTTGCTAGAATGGCCCTAGGGGTAGGTACACAGCGTGCCGGAAAAACTGAGTATGGGTCTGTTCACCGAATCTGACCATAATTTTGGTCCTGGAGACTTCCCTCGAATATTTTATGACTCCACGAAAGAATCGGATCAATGAAAACTCTCCGGAGCTTTCCCGTGACCCGTTCGAAATTTTGCTATTAGGGCCCTATGGGTAGGTACACAGCGTGCCGGAAAAACTGAGTATGGGTCTGTTCACAGAATCTGACCATAATTTTGGTCCTGGAGACTTCCCTCGAATATTTTATGACTCCACGAAAGAATCGGATCAATGAAAACTATCCAGAGCTTTCCCGTGACCAGTTCGAAATTTTGCTATTAGGGCCCTAGGGGTAGGTACACAGCGTGCCGGAAAAACTGAGTATGGGTCTGTTCATAGAATCTGACCATAATTTTGGTCCTGGAGACTTCCCTCGAATATTTTATGACTCCACGAAAGAATCGGATCAATGAAAACTATCCAGAGCTTTCCCGTGACCAACTCGAAATTTTGCTAGAATGGCCCTAGGGGTAGGTACACAGCGTGCCGGAAAAACTGAGTATGGGTCTGTTCACCGAATCTGACCATAATTTTCATCCTGGAGACTTCCCTCGAATATATTATGACTCCACGAAAGAATCGGATCAATGATAACTCTCCGGAGCTTTCCCGTGACCCGTTCGAAATTTTGCTAGAATGGCCCTAGGGGTAGGTACACAGCGTGCAGGAAAAACTGAGTATGGTCTGTTCACCGAATCTGACCATAATTTTGGTCCTGGAGACTTCCCTCGAATATTTTATGACACCACGAAAGAATCGGATCAATGAAAACTCTCCGGAGCTTTCCCGTGACCCGTTCGAAAATTTGCTAGAATGGCCCTAGGGGTAGGTACACAGCGTGCCGGAAAAACTGAGTATGGGTCTGTTCACAGAATCTGACCAGAATTTTCATCCTGGAGACTTCCCTCGAATATTTTAAGACTCCACGAAAGAATCGGATCAATGAAAACTATCCAGAGCTTTCCCGTGACCAGTTCGAAATTTTGCTAGAATGGCCCTAGGGGTAGGTACACAGCGTGCCGGAAAAACTGAGTATGGGTCTGTTCACCGAATCTAACCATAATTTTCATCCTGGAGACTTCCCTCGAATATTTTATGACTCCACGAAAGAATCGGATCAATGAAAACTCTCCGGAGCTTTCCCGTGACCAGTTCGAAATTTTGCTAGAATGGCCCTAGGGGTAGGTACACAGCGTGCCGGAAAAACTGAGTATGGGTCTGTTCACCGAATCTGACCATAATTTTGGTCCTGGAGACTTCCCTCGAATATTTTATGACTCCACGAAAGAATCGGATCAATGAAAACTCTCCGGAGCTTTCCCGTGACCCGTTCGAAATTTTGCTATTAGGGCCCTATGGGTAGGTACACAGCGTGCAGGAAAAACTGAGTATGGGTCTGTTCACAGAATCTGACCATAATTTTGGTCCTGGAGACTTCCCTCGAATATTTTATGACTCCACGAAAGAATCGGATCAATGAAAACTCTCCGGAGCTTTCCCGTGACCCGTTCGAAATTTTGCTATTAGGGCCCTATGGGTAGGTACACAGCGTGCCGGAAAAACTGAGTATGGGTCTGTTCACAGAATCTGACCATAATTTTGGTCCTGGAGACTTCCCTCGAATATTTTATGACTCCACGAAAGAATCGGATCAATGAAAACTATCCAGAGCTTTCCCGTGACCAGTTCGAAATTTTGCTATTAGGGCCCTAGGGGTAGGTACACAGCGTGCAGGAAAAACTGAGTATGGGTCTGTTCACAGAATCTGACCATAATTTTGGTCCTGGAGACTTCCCTCGAATATTTTATGACTCCACGAAAGAATCGGATCAATGAAAACTCTCCGGAGCTTTCCCGTGACCCGTTCGAAATTTTGCTATTAGGGCCCTATGGGTAGGTACACAGCGTGCCGGAAAAACTGAGTATGGGTCTGTTCACAGAATCTGACCATAATTTTGGTCCTGGAGACTTCCCTCGAATATTTTATGACTCCACGAAAGAATCGGATCAATGAAAACTATCCAGAGCTTTCCCGTGACCAGTTCAAAATTTTGCTATTAGGGCCCTAGTGGTAGGTACACAGCGTGCCGGAAACACTGAGTATGGGTCTGTTCATAGAATCTGACCATAATTTTGGTCCTAGAGACTTCCCTCGAATATTTTATGACTCCACGAAAGAATCGGATCAATGAAAACTATCCAGAGCTTTCCCGTGACCAGCTCGAAATTTTGCTAGAATGGCCCTAGGGGTAGGTACACAGCGTGCCGGAAAAACTGAGTATGGGTCTGTTCACCGAATCTGACCATAATTTTCATCCTGGAGACTTCCCTCGATTATATTATGACTCCACGAAAGAATCGGATCAATGATAACTCTCTGGAGCTTTCCCGTGACCCGTTCGAAATTTTGCTAGAATGGCCCTAGGGGTAGGTACACAGCGTGCAGGAAAAACTGAGTATGGTCTGTTCACCGAATCTGACCATAATTTTGGTCCTAGAGACTTCCCTCGAATATTTTATGACACCACGAAAGAATCGGATCAATGAAAACTCTCCGGAGCTTTCCCGTGACCCGTTCGAAAATTTGCTAGAATGGCCCTAGGGGTAGGTACACAGCGTGCCGGAAAAACTGAGTATGGGTCTGTTCACCGAATCTGACCAGAATTTTCATCCTGGAGACTTCCCTCGAATATTTTATGACTCCACGAAAGAATCGGATCAATGAAAACTATCCAGAGCTTTCCCGTGACCAGTTCGAAATTTTGCTAGAATGGCCCTAGGGGTAGGTACACAGCGTGCCGGAAAAACTGAGTATGGGTCTGTTCACCGAATCTGACCATAATTTTCATCCTGGAGACTTCCCTCGAATATATTATGACTCCACGAAAGAATCGGATCAATGATAACTCTCCGGAGCTTTCCCGTGACCCGTTCGAAATTTTGCTAGAATGGCCCTAGGGGTAGGTACACAGCGTGCAGGAAAAACTGAGTATGGTCTGTTCACCGAATCTGACCATAATTTTGGTCCTGGAGACTTCCCTCGAATATTTTATGACACCACGAAAGAATCGGATCAATGAAAACTCTCCGGAGCTTTCCCGTGACCCGTTCGAAAATTTGCTAGAATGGCCCTAGGGGTAGGTACACAGCGTGCCGGAAAAACTGAGTATGGGTCTGTTCACAGAATCTGACCAGAATTTTCATCCTGGAGACTTCCCTCGAATATTTTAAGACTCCACGAAAGAATCGGATCAATGAAAACTATCCAGAGCTTTCCCGTGACCAGTTCGAAATTTTGCTAGAATGGCCCTAGGGGTAGGTACACAGCGTGCCGGAAAAACTGAGTATGGGTCTGTTCACCGAATCTAACCATAATTTTCATCCTGGAGACTTCCCTCGAATATTTTATGACTCCACGAAAGAATCGGATCAATGAAAACTCTCCGGAGCTTTCCCGTGACCAGTTCGAAATTTTGCTAGAATGGCCCTAGGGGTAGGTACACAGCGTGCCGGAAAAACTGAGTATGGGTCTGTTCACCGAATCTGACCATAATTTTGGTCCTGGAGACTTCCCTCGAATATTTTATGACTCCACGAAAGAATCGGATCAATGAAAACTCTCCGGAGCTTTCCCGTGACCCGTTCGAAATTTTGCTATTAGGGCCCTATGGGTAGGTACACAGCGTGCAGGAAAAACTGAGTATGGGTCTGTTCACAGAATCTGACCATAATTTTGGTCCTGGAGACTTCCCTCGAATATTTTATGACTCCACGAAAGAATCGGATCAATGAAAACTCTCCGGAGCTTTCCCGTGACCCGTTCGAAATTTTGCTATTAGGGCCCTATGGGTAGGTACACAGCGTGCCGGAAAAACTGAGTATGGGTCTGTTCACAGAATCTGACCATAATTTTGGTCCTGGAGACTTCCCTCGAATATTTTATGACTCCACGAAAGAATCGGATCAATGAAAACTATCCAGAGCTTTCCCGTGACCAGTTCGAAATTTTGCTATTAGGGCCCTAGGGGTAGGTACACAGCGTGCAGGAAAAACTGAGTATGGGTCTGTTCACAGAATCTGACCATAATTTTGGTCCTGGAGACTTCCCTCGAATATTTTATGACTCCACGAAAGAATCGGATCAATGAAAACTCTCCGGAGCTTTCCCGTGACCCGTTCGAAATTTTGCTATTAGGGCCCTATGGGTAGGTACACAGCGTGCCGGAAAAACTGAGTATGGGTCTGTTCACAGAATCTGACCATAATTTTGGTCCTGGAGACTTCCCTCGAATATTTTATGACTCCACGAAAGAATCGGATCAATGAAAACTATCCAGAGCTTTCCCGTGACCAGTTCAAAATTTTGCTATTAGGGCCCTAGTGGTAGGTACACAGCGTGCCGGAAACACTGAGTATGGGTCTGTTCATAGAATCTGACCATAATTTTGGTCCTAGAGACTTCCCTCGAATATTTTATGACTCCACGAAAGAATCGGATCAATGAAAACTATCCAGAGCTTTCCCGTGACCAGCTCGAAATTTTGCTAGAATGGCCCTAGGGGTAGGTACACAGCGTGCCGGAAAAACTGAGTATGGGTCTGTTCACCGAATCTGACCATAATTTTCATCCTGGAGACTTCCCTCGATTATATTATGACTCCACGAAAGAATCGGATCAATGATAACTCTCTGGAGCTTTCCCGTGACCCGTTCGAAATTTTGCTAGAATGGCCCTAGGGGTAGGTACACAGCGTGCAGGAAAAACTGAGTATGGTCTGTTCACCGAATCTGACCATAATTTTGGTCCTAGAGACTTCCCTCGAATATTTTATGACACCACGAAAGAATCGGATCAATGAAAACTCTCCGGAGCTTTCCCGTGACCCGTTCGAAAATTTGCTAGAATGGCCCTAGGGGTAGGTACACAGCGTGCCGGAAAAACTGAGTATGGGTCTGTTCACCGAATCTGACCAGAATTTTCATCCTGGAGACTTCCCTCGAATATTTTATGACTCCACGAAAGAATCGGATCAATGAAAACTATCCAGAGCTTTCCCGTGACCAGTTCGAAATTTTGCTAGAATGGCCCTAGGGGTAGGTACACAGCGTGCCGGAAAAACTGAGTATGGGTCTGTTCACCGAATCTGACCAGAATTTTCATCCTGGAGACTTCCCTCGAATATTTTATGACTCCACGAAAGAATCGGATCAATGAAAACTCTCCGGAGCTTTCCCGTGACCCGTTCGAAATTTTTCTAGAATGGCCCTGGGGGTAGGTACACAGCGTGCCGGAAAAACTGAGTATGGGTCTGTTCACCGAATCTGACCAGAATTTTCATCCTGGAGACTTCCCTTGAATATTTTATGACTCCACGAAAGAATCGGATCAATGAAAACTCTCCGGAGCTTTCCCGTGACCCGTTCGAAATTTTGCTATTAGGGCCCTAGGGGTAGGTACACAGCGTGCCTGAAAAACTGAGTATGGGTCTGTTCACAGAATCTGACCATAATTTTGGTCCAGGAGACTTCCCTCGAATATTTTATGACTCCACGAAAGAATCGGATCAATGAAAACTATCCTGAGCTTTCCCGTGACCAGTTCGAAATTTTGCTAGAATGGCCCTAGGGGTAGGTACACAGCGTGCCGGAAAAACTGAGTATGGGTCTGTTCACCGAATCTGACCATAATTTTCATCCTGGAGACTTCCCTCGAATATTTTATGACTCCACGAAAGAATCGGATCAATGAAAACTATCCAGAGCTTTCCCGTGTCCAGTTCGAAATTTTGCTATTAGGGCCCTAGGGGTAGGTACACAGCGTGCCGGAAAAACTGAGTATGGGTCTGTTCATAGAATCTGACCATAATTTTGGTCCTGGAGACTTCCCTCGAATATTTTATGACTCCACGAAAGAATCGGATCAATGAAAACTATCCAGAGCTTTCCCGTGACCAGTTCGAAATTTTGCTAGAATGGCCCTAGAGATAGGTACACAGCGTGCCGAAAAAACTGAGTATGGGTCTGTTCACCGAATCTGACCATAATTTTCATCCTGGAGACTTCCCTCGAATATATTATGACTCCACGAAAGAATCGGATCAATGATAACTCTCTGGAGCTTTCCCGTGACCCGTTCGAAATTTTGCTAGAATGGCCCTAGGGGTAGGTACACAGCGTGCAGGAAAAACTGAGTATGGTCTGTTCACCGAATCTGACCATAATTTTGGTCCTGGAGACTTCCCTCGAATATTTTATGACACCACGAAAGAATCGGATCAATGAAAACTCTCCGGAGCTTTCCCGTGACCCGTTCGAAAATTTGCTAGAATGGCCCTAGGGGTAGGTACACAGCGTGCCGGAAAAACTGAGTATGGGTCTGTTCACCGAATCTGACCAGAATTTTCATCCTGGAGACTTCCCTCGAATATTTTATGACTCCACGAAAGAATCGGATCAATGAAAACTATCCAGAGCTTTCCCGTGACCAGTTCGAAATTTTGCTAGAATGGCCCTAGGGGTAGGTACACAGCGTGCCGGAAAAACTGAGTATGGGTCTGTTCACCGAATCTGACCAGAATTTTCATCCTGGAGACTTCCCTCGAATATTTTATGACTCCACGAAAGAATCGGATCAATGAAAACTCTCCGGAGCTTTCCCGTGACCCGTTCGAAATTTTGCTAGAATGGCCCTGGGGGTAGGTACACAGCGTGCCGGAAAAACTGAGTATGGGTCTGTTCACCGAATCTGACCAGAATTTTCATCCTGGAGACTTCCCTCGAATATTTTATGACTCCACGAAAGAATCGGATCAATGAAAACTCTCCGGAGCTTTCCCGTGACCCGTTCGAAATTTTGCTATTAGGGCCCTAGGGGTAGGTACACAGCGTGCCTGAAAAACTGAGTATGGGTCTGTTCACAGAATCTGACCATAATTTTGGTCCAGGAGACTTCCCTCGAATATTTTATGACTCCACGAAAGAATCGGATCAATGAAAACTATCCTGAGCTTTCCCGTGACCAGTTCGAAATTTTGCTAGAATGGCCCTAGGGGTAGGTACACAGCGTGCCGGAAAAACTGAGTATGGGTCTGTTCACCGAATCTGACCATAATTTTCATCCTGGAGACTTCCCTCGAATATTTTATGACTCCACGAAAGAATCGGATCAATGAAAACTATCCAGAGCTTTCCCGTGTCCAGTTCGAAATTTTGCTATTAGGGCCCTAGGGGTAGGTACACAGCGTGCCGGAAAAACTGAGTATGGGTCTGTTCATAGAATCTGACCATAATTTTGGTCCTGGAGACTTCCCTCGAATATTTTATGACTCCACGAAAGAATCGGATCAATGAAAACTATCCAGAGCTTTCCCGTGACCAGTTCGAAATTTTGCTAGAATGGCCCTAGGGATAGGCACACAGCGTGCCGAAAAAACTGAGTATGGGTCTGTTCACCGAATCTGACCATAATTTTCATCCTGGAGACTTCCCTCGAATATATTATGACTCCACGAAAGAATCGGATCAATGATAACTCTCTGGAGCTTTCCCGTGACCCGTTCGAAATTTTGCTAGAATGGCCCTAGGGGTAGGTACACAGCGTGCAGGAAAAACTGAGTATGGTCTGTTCACCGAATCTGAACATAATTTTGGTCCTGGAGACTTCCCTCGAATATTTTTTGACACCACGAAAGAATCGGATCAATGAAAACTCTCCGGAGCTTTCCCGTGACCCGTTCGAAAATTTGCTAGAATGGCCCTAGGGGTAGGTACACAGCGTGCCGGAAAAACTGAGTATGGGTCTGTTCACCGAATCTGACCAGAATTTTCATCCTGGAGACTTCCCTCGAATATTTTATGACTCCACGAAAGAATCGGATCAATGAAAACTATCCAGAGCTTTCCCGTGACCAGTTCGAAATTTTGCTAGAATGGCCCTAGGGGTAGGTACACAGCGTGCCGGAAAAACTGAGTATGGGTCTGTTCACCGAATCTGACCATAATTTTGGTCCTGGAGACTTCCCTCGAATATTTTATGACTCCACGAAAGAATCGGATCAATGAAAACTCTTCGGAGCTTTCCCGTGACCCGTTCGAAATTTTGCTATTAGGGCCCTATGGGTAGGTACACAGCGTGCCGGAAAAACTGAGTATGGGTCTGTTCACAGAATCTGACCATAATTTTGGTCCTGGAGACTTCCCTCGAATATTTTATGACTCCACGAAAGAATCGGATCAATGAAAACTATCCAGAGCTTTCCCGTGACCAGTTCGAAATTTTGCTATTAGGGCCCTAGGGGTAGGTACACAGCGTGCCGGAAAAACTGAGTATGGGTCTGTTCATAGAATCTGACCATAATTTTGGTCCTGGAGACTTCCCTCGAATATTTTATGACTCCACGAAAGAATCGGATCAATGAAAACTATCCAGAGCTTTCCCGTGACCAGCTCGAAATTTTGCTAGAATGGCCCTAGGGGTAGGTACACAGCGTGCCGGAAAAACTGAGTATGGGTCTGTTCACCGAATCTGACCATAATTTTCATCCTGGAGACTTCCCTCGAATATATTATGACTCCACGAAAGAATCGGATCAATGATAACTCTCTGGAGCTTTCCCGTGACCCGTTCGAAATTTTGCTAGAATGGCCCTAGGGGTAGGTACACAGCGTGCAGGAAAAACTGAGTATGGTCTGTTCACCGAATCTGACCATAATTTTGGTCCTGGAGACTTCCCTCGAATATTTTATGACACCACGAAAGAATCGGATCAATGAAAACTCTCCGGAGCTTTCCCGTGACCCGTTCGAAAATTTGCTAGAATGGCCCTAGGGGTAGGTACACAGCGTGCCGGAAAAACTGAGTATGGGTCTGTTCACCGAATCTGACCAGAATTTCATCCTGGAGACTTCCCTCGAATATTTTATGACTCCACGAAAGAATCGGATCAATGAAAACTATCCAGAGCTTTCCCGTGACCAGTTCGAAATTTTGCTAGAATGGCCCTAGGGGTAGGTACACAGCGTGCCGGAAAAACTGAGTATGGGTCTGTTCACCGAATCTGACCAGAATTTTCATCCTGGAGACTTCCCTCGAATATTTTATGACTCCACGAAAGAATCGGATCAATGAAAACTCTCCGGAGCTTTCCCGTGACCCGTTCGAAATTTTGCTAGAATGGCCCTCGGGGTAGGTACACAGCGTGCCGGAAAAACTGAGTATGGGTCTGTTCACCGAATCTGACCAGAATTTTCATCCTGGAGACTTCCCTCGAATATTTTATGACTCCACGAAAGAATCGGATCAATGAAAACTCTCCGGAGCTTTCCCGTGACCCGTTCGAAATTTTGCTATTAGGGCCCTAGGGGTAGGTACACAGCGTGCCTGAAAAACTGAGTATGGGTCTGTTCACAGAATCTGACCATAATTTTGGTCCAGGAGACTTCCCTCGAATATTTTATGACTCCACGAAAGAATCGGATCAATGAAAACTATCCTGAGCTTTCCCGTGACCAGTTCGAAATTTTGCTAGAATGGCCCTAGGGGTAGGTACACAGCGTGCCGGAAAAACTGAGTATGGGTCTGTTCACCGAATCTGACCATAATTTTCATCCTGGAGACTTCCCTCGAATATATTATGACTCCACGAAAGAATCGGATCAATGATAACTCTCTGGAGCTTTCCCGTGACCCGTTCGAAATTTTGCTAGAATGGCCCTAGGGGTAGGTACACAGCGTGCAGGAAAAACTGAGTATGGTCTGTTCACCGAATCTGAACATAATTTTGGTCCTGGAGACTTCCCTCGAATATTTTTTGACACCACGAAAGAATCGGATCAATGAAAACTCTCCGGAGCTTTCCCGTGACCCGTTCGAAAATTTGCTAGAATGGCCCTAGGGGTAGGTACACAGCGTGCCGGAAAAACTGAGTATGGGTCTGTTCACCGAATCTGACCAGAATTTTCATCCTGGAGACTTCCCTCGAATATTTTATGACTCCACGAAAGAATCGGATCAATGAAAACTATCCAGAGCTTTCCCGTGACCAGTTCGAAATTTTGCTAGAATGGCCCTAGGGGTAGGTACACAGCGTGCCGGAAAAACTGAGTATGGGTCTGTTCACCGAATCTGACCATAATTTTGGTCCTGGAGACTTCCCTCGAATATTTTATGACTCCACGAAAGAATCGGATCAATGAAAACTATCCTGAGCTTTCCCGTGACCAGTTCGAAATTTTGCTAGAATGGCCCTAGGGGTAGGTACACAGCGTGCCGGAAAAACTGAGTATGGGTCTGTTCACCGAATCTGACCATAATTTTCATCCTGGAGACTTCCCTCGAATATATTATGACTCCACGAAAGAATCGGATCAATGATAACTCTCTGGAGCTTTCCCGTGACCCGTTCGAAATTTTGCTAGAATGGCCCTAGGGGTAGGTACACAGCGTGCAGGAAAAACTGAGTATGGTCTGTTCACCGAATCTGAACATAATTTTGGTCCTGGAGACTTCCCTCGAATATTTTTTGACACCACGAAAGAATCGGATCAATGAAAACTCTCCGGAGCTTTCCCGTGACCCGTTCGAAAATTTGCTAGAATGGCCCTAGGGGTAGGTACACAGCGTGCCGGAAAAACTGAGTATGGGTCTGTTCACCGAATCTGACCAGAATTTTCATCCTGGAGACTTCCCTCGAATATTTTATGACTCCACGAAAGAATCGGATCAATGAAAACTATCCAGAGCTTTCCCGTGACCAGTTCGAAATTTTGCTAGAATGGCCCTAGGGGTAGGTACACAGCGTGCCGGAAAAACTGAGTATGGGTCTGTTCACCGAATCTGACCATAATTTTGGTCCTGGAGACTTCCCTCGAATATTTTATGACTCCACGAAAGAATCGGATCAATGAAAACTCTTCGGAGCTTTCCCGTGACCCGTTCGAAATTTTGCTATTAGGGCCCTATGGGTAGGTACACAGCGTGCCGGAAAAACTGAGTATGGGTCTGTTCACAGAATCTGACCATAATTTTGGTCCTGGAGACTTCCCTCGAATATTTTATGACTCCACGAAAGAATCGGATCAATGAAAACTATCCAGAGCTTTCCCGTGACCAGTTCGAAATTTTGCTATTAGGGCCCTAGGGGTAGGTACACAGCGTGCCGGAAAAACTGAGTATGGGTCTGTTCATAGAATCTGACCATAATTTTGGTCCTGGAGACTTCCCTCGAATATTTTATGACTCCACGAAAGAATCGGATCAATGAAAACTATCCAGAGCTTTCCCGTGACCAGCTCGAAATTTTGCTAGAATGGCCCTAGGGGTAGGTACACAGCGTGCCGGAAAAACTGAGTATGGGTCTGTTCACCGAATCTGACCATAATTTTCATCCTGGAGACTTCCCTCGAATATATTATGACTCCACGAAAGAATCGGATCAATGATAACTCTCTGGAGCTTTCCCGTGACCCGTTCGAAATTTTGCTAGAATGGCCCTAGGGGTAGGTACACAGCGTGCAGGAAAAACTGAGTATGGTCTGTTCACCGAATCTGACCATAATTTTGGTCCTGGAGACTTCCCTCGAATATTTTATGACACCACGAAAGAATCGGATCAATGAAAACTCTCCGGAGCTTTCCCGTGACCCGTTCGAAAATTTGCTAGAATGGCCCTAGGGGTAGGTACACAGCGTGCCGGAAAAACTGAGTATGGGTCTGTTCACCGAATCTGACCAGAATTTCATCCTGGAGACTTCCCTCGAATATTTTATGACTCCACGAAAGAATCGGATCAATGAAAACTATCCAGAGCTTTCCCGTGACCAGTTCGAAATTTTGCTAGAATGGCCCTAGGGGTAGGTACACAGCGTGCCGGAAAAACTGAGTATGGGTCTGTTCACCGAATCTGACCAGAATTTTCATCCTGGAGACTTCCCTCGAATATTTTATGACTCCACGAAAGAATCGGATCAATGAAAACTCTCCGGAGCTTTCCCGTGACCCGTTCGAAATTTTGCTAGAATGGCCCTCGGGGTAGGTACACAGCGTGCCGGAAAAACTGAGTATGGGTCTGTTCACCGAATCTGACCAGAATTTTCATCCTGGAGACTTCCCTCGAATATTTTATGACTCCACGAAAGAATCGGATCAATGAAAACTCTCCGGAGCTTTCCCGTGACCCGTTCGAAATTTTGCTATTAGGGCCCTAGGGGTAGGTACACAGCGTGCCTGAAAAACTGAGTATGGGTCTGTTCACAGAATCTGACCATAATTTTGGTCCAGGAGACTTCCCTCGAATATTTTATGACTCCACGAAAGAATCGGATCAATGAAAACTATCCTGAGCTTTCCCGTGACCAGTTCGAAATTTTGCTAGAATGGCCCTAGGGGTAGGTACACAGCGTGCCGGAAAAACTGAGTATGGGTCTGTTCACCGAATCTGACCATAATTTTCATCCTGGAGACTTCCCTCGAATATTTTATGACTCCACGAAAGAATCGGATCAATGAAACTATCCAGAGCTTTCCCGTGTCCAGTTCGAAATTTTGCTATTAGGGCCCTAGGGGTAGGTACACAGCGTGCCGGAAAAACTGAGTATGGGTCTGTTCATAGAATCTGACCATAATTTTGGTCCTGGAGACTTCCCTCGAATATTTTATGACTCCACGAAAGAATCGGATCAATGAAAACTACCCAGAGCTTTCCCGTGACCAGTTCGAAATTTTGCTAGAATGGCCCTAGGGATAGGTACACAGCGTGCCGAAAAAACTGAGTATGGGTCTGTTCACCGAATCTGACCATAATTTTCATCCTGGAGACTTCCCTCGAATATATTATGACTCCACGAAAGAATCGGATCAATGATAACTCTCTGGAGCTTTCCCGTGACCCGTTCGAAATTTTGCTAGAATGGCCCTAGGGGTAGGTACACAGCGTGCAGGAAAAACTGAGTATGGTCTGTTCACCGAATCTGACCATAATTTTGGTCCTGGAGACTTCCCTCGAATATTTTATGACACCACGAAAGAATCGGATCAATGAAAACTCTCCGGAGCTTTCCCGTGACCCGTTCGAAAATTTGCTAGAATGGCCCTAGGGGTAGGTACACAGCGTGCCGGAAAAACTGAGTATGGGTCTGTTCACCGAATCTGACCAGAATTTTCATCCTGGAGACTTCCCTCGAATATTTTATGACTCCACGAAAGAATCGGATCAATGAAAACTATCCAGAGCTTTTCCGTGACCAGTTCGATATTTTGCTAGAATGGCCCTAGGGGTAGGTACACAGCGTGCCGGAAAAACTGAGTATGGGTCTGTTCACCGAATCTGGCCATAATTTTGGTCCTGGAGACTTCCCTCGAATATTTTATGACTCCACGAAAGAATCGGATCAATGAAAACTCTTCGGAGCTTTCCCGTGACCCGTTCGAAATTTTGCTATTAGGGCCCTATGGGTAGGTACACAGCGTGCCGGAAAAACTGAGTATGGGTCTGTTCACAGAATCTGACCATAATTTTGGTCCTGGAGACTTCCCTCGAATATTTTATGACTCCACGAAAGAATCGGATCAATGAAAACTATCCAGAGCTTTCCCGTGACCAGTTCGAAATTTTGCTATTAGGGCCCTAGGGGTAGGTACACAGCGTGCCGGAAAAACTGAGTATGGGTCTGTTCATAGAATCTGACCATAATTTTGGTCCTGGAGACTTCCCTCGAATATTTTATGACTCCACGAAAGAATCGGATCAATGAAAACTATCCAGAGCTTTCCCGTGACCAGCTCGAAATTTTGCTAGAATGGCCCTAGGGGTAGGTACACAGCGTGCCGGAAAAACTGAGTATGGGTCTGTTCACTGAATCTGACCATAATTTTCATCCTGGAGACTTCCCTCGAATATTTTATGACTCCACGAAAGAATCGGATCAATGAAAACTCTCTGGAGCTTTCCCGTGACCCGTTCGAAATTTTGCTAGAATGGCCCTAGGGGTAGGTACACAGCGTGCCGGAAAAACTGAGTATGGTCTGTTCACCGAATCTGACCATAATTTTGGTCCTGGAGACTTCTCTCGAATATTTTATGACACCACGAAAGAATCGGATCAATGAAAACTCTCCGGAGCTTTCCCGTGACCCGTTCGAAAATTTGCTAGAATGGCCCTAGGGGTAGGTACACAGCGTGCCGGAAAAACTGAGTATGGGTCTGTTCACCCAATCTGACCAGAATTTTCATCCTGGAGACTTCCCTCGAATATTTTATGACTCCACGAAAGAATCGGATCAATGAAAACTATCCAGAGCTTTCCCGTGACCAGTTCGAAATTTTGCTAGAATGGCCCTAGGGGTAGGTACACAGCGTGCCGGAAAAACTGAGTATGGGTCTGTTCACCGAATCTGACCAGAATTTTCATCCTGGAGACTTCCCTCGAATATTTTATGACTCCACGAAAGAATCGGATCAATGAAAACTCTCCGGAGCTTTCCCGTGACCAGTTCGAAATTTTGCTAGAATGGCCCTAGGGGTAGGTACACAGCGTGCCGAAAAAACTGAGTATGGGTCTGTTCACCGAATCTGACCATAATTTTGGTCCTGGAGACTTCCCTCGAATATTTTATGACTCCACGAAAGAATCGGATCAATGAAAACTCTCCGGAGCTTTCCCGTGACCCGTTCGAAATTTTGCTATTAGGGCCCTATGGGTAGGTACACAGCGTGCCGGAAAAACTGAGTATGGGTCTGTTCACAGAATCTGACCATAATTTTGGTCCTGGATACTTCCCTCGAATATTTTATGACTCCACGAAAGAATCGGATCAATGAAAACTATCCAGAGCTTTCCCGTGACCAGTTCGAAATTTTGCTATTAGGGCCCTAGGGGTAGGTACACAGCGTGCCGGAAAAACTGAGTATGGGTCTGTTCATAGAATCTGACCATAATTTTGGTCCTGGAGACTTCCCTCGAATATTTTATGACTCCACGAAAGAATCGGATGAATGAAAACTATCCAGAGCTTTCCCGTGACCAGTTCGAAATTTTGCTAGAATGGCCCTAGGGGTAGGTACACAGCGTGCCGGAAAAACTGATTATGGGTCTGTTCACTGAATCTGACCATAATTTTCATCCTGGAGACTTCCCTCGAATATTTTATGACTCCACGAAAGAATCGGATCAATGAAAACTCTCTGGAGCTTTCCCGTGACCCGTTCGAAATTTTGCTAGAATGGCCCAAGGGGTAGGTACACAGCGTGCCGGAAAAACTGAGTATGGTCTGTTCACCGAATCTGACCATAATTTTGGTCCTGGAGACTTCCCTCGAATATTTTATGACACCACGAAAGAATCGGATCAATGAAAACTCTCCGGAGCTTTCCCGTGACCCGTTCGAAATTTTGCTATTAGGGCCCTATGGGTAGGTACACAGCGTGCCGGAAAAACTGAGTATGGGTCTGTTCACAGAATCTGACCATAATTTTGGTCCTGGAGACTTCCCTCGAATATTTTATGACTCCACGAAAGAATCGGATCAATGAAAACTATCCAGAGCTTTCCCGTGACCAGTTCGAAATTTTGCTATTAGGGCCCTAGGGGTAGGTACACAGCGTGCCGGAAAAACTGAGTATGGTCTGTTCACCGAATCTGACCATAATTTTGGTCCTGGAGACTTCCCTCGAATATTTTATGACTCCACGAAAGAATCGGATCAATGAAAACTATCCAGAGCTTTCCCGTGACCAGTTCGAAATTTTGCTAGAATGGCCCTAGGGGTAGGTACACAGCGTGCCGGAAAAACTGAGTATGGGTCTGTTCACCGAATCTGACCAGAATTTTCATCCTGGAGACTTCTCTCGAATATTTAATGACTCCACGAAAGAATCGGATCAATGAAAACTCTCCGGAGCTTTCCCGTGACCCGTTCGAAATTTTGCGAGAATGGCCCTAGGGGTAGGTACACAGCGTGCCGGAAAAACTGAGTATGGGTCTGTTCACCGAATCTGACCATAATTTTGGTCCTGGAGACTTCCCTCGAATATTTTATGACTCCACGAAAGAATCGGATCAATGAAAACTCTCTGGAGCTTTCCCGTGACCCGTTCGAAATTTTGCTATTAGGGCCCTATGGGTAGGTACACAGCGTGCCGGAAAAACTGAGAATGGGTCTGTTCACAGAATCTGACCATAATTTTTGTCCTGGAGACTTCCCTCGAATATTTTATGACTCCACGAAAGAATCGGATCAATGAAAACTATCCAGAGCTTTCCCGTGACCAGTTCGAAATTTTGCTATTAGGGCCCTAGGGGTAGGTACACAGCGTGCCGGAAAAACTGAGTATGGGTCTGTTCATAGAATCTGACCATAATTTTGGTCCTGGAGACTTCCCTCGAATATTTTATGACTCCACGAAAGAATCGGATCAATGAAAACTATCCAGAGCTTTCCCGTGACCAGTTCGAAATTTTGCTAGAATGGCCCTAGGGGTAGGTACACAGCGTGCCGGAAAAACTGAGTATGGGTCTGTTCATAGAATCTGACCATAATTTTGGTCCTGGAGACTTCCCTCGAATATTTTATGACTCCACGAAAGAATCGGATCAATGAAAACTATCCAGAGCTTTTCGTGACCAGTTCGAAATTTTGCTAGAATGGCCCTAGGGGTAGGTACACAGCGTGCCGGAAAAACTGAGTATGGGTCTGTTCACCGAATCTGACCAGAATTTTCATCCTGGAGACTTCTCTCGAATATTTAATGACTCCACGAAAGAATCGGATCAATGAAAACTCTCCGGAGCTTTCCCGTGACCCGTTCGAAATTTTGCGAGAATGGCCCTAGGGGTAGGTACACAGCGTGCCGGAAAAACTGAGTATGGGTCTGTTCACCGAATCTGACCATAATTTTGGTCCTGGAGACTTCCCTCGAATATTTTATGACTCCACGAAAGAATCGGATCAATGAAAACTCTCTGGAGCTTTCCCGTGACCCGTTCGAAATTTTGCTATTAGGGCCCTATGGGTAGGTACACAGCGTGCCGGAAAAACTGAGAATGGGTCTGTTCACAGAATCTGACCATAATTTTTGTCCTAGAGACTTCCCTCGAATATTTTATGACTCCACGAAAGAATCGGATCAATGAAAACTATCCAGAGCTTTCCCGTGACCAGTTCGAAATTTTGCTATTAGGGCCCTAGGGGTAGGTACACAGCGTGCCGGAAAAACTGAGTATGGGTCTGTTCATAGAATCTGACCATAATTTTGGTCCTGGAGACTTCCCTCGAATATTTTATGACTCCACGAAAGAATCGGATCAATGAAAACTATCCAGAGCTTTCCTGTGACCAGTTCGAAATTTTGCTAGAATGGCCCTAGGGGTAGGTACACAGCGTGCCGGAAAAACTGAGTATGGGTCTGTTCATAGAATCTGACCATAATTTTGGTCCTGGAGACTTCCCTCGAATATTTTATGACTCCACGAAAGAATCGGATCAATGAAAACTATCCAGAGCTTTTCGTGACCAGTTCGAAATTTTGCTAGAATGGCCCTAGGGGTAGGTACACAGCGTGCCGGAAAAACTGAGTATGGGTCTGTTCACCGAATCTGACCAGAATTTTCATCCTGGAGACTTCCCTTGAATATTTTATGACTCCACGAAAGAATCGGATCAATGAAAACTCTCCGGAGCTTTCCCATGACCCGTTCGAAATTTTGCGAGAATGGCCCTAGGGGTAGGTACACAGCGTGCCGGAAAAACTGAGTATGGGTCTGTTCACCGAATCTGACCATAATTTTGGTCCTGGAGACTTCCCTCGAATATTTTATGACTCCACGAAAGAATCGGATCAATGAAAACTATCCAGAGCTTTCCCGTGACCAGCTCGAAATTTTGCTATTAGGGCCCTAGGGGTAGGTACACAGCGTGCCGGAAAAACTGAGTATGGGTCTGTTCATAGAATCTGACCATAATTTTGGTCCTGGAGACTTCCCTCGAATATTCTATGACACCACGAAAGAATCGGATCAATGAAAACTCTCCGGAGCTTTCCCGTGACCCGTTCGAAAATTTGCTAGAATGGCCCTAGGGGTAGGTACACAGCGTGCCGGAAAAACTAAGTATTGGTCTGTTCACCGAATCTGACCAGATATTTCATCCTGGAGACTTCCCTCGAATATTTTATGACTCCACGAAAGAATCGGATCAATGAAAACTATCCAGAGCTTTCCCGTGACCAGTTCGAAATTTTGCTAGAATGGCCCTAGGGGTAGGTACACAGCGTGCCGGAAAAACTGAGTATGGGTCTGTTCACCGAATCTGACCATAATTTTGGTCCTGGAGACTTCCCTCGAATATTTTATGACTCCACGAAAAAATCGGATCAATGAAAACTCTCCGGAGCTTTCCCGTGACCCGTTCGAAATTATGCTATTAGGGCCCTATGGGTAGGTACACAGCGTGCCGGAAAAACTGAGTATGGGTCTGTTCACAGAATCTGACCATAATTTTGGTCCTGGAGACTTCCCTCGAATATTTTATGACTCCACGAAAGAATCGGATCAATGAAAACTATCCAGAGCTTTCCCGTGACCAGTTCGAAATTTTGCTATTAGGGCCCTAGGGGTAGGTACACAGCGTGCCGGAAAAACTGAGTATGGGTCTGTTCATAGAATCTGACCATAATTTTGGTCCTGGAGACTTCCCTCGAATATTTTATGACTCCACGAAAGAATCAGATCAATGAAAACTATCCAGAGCTTTCCCATGACCAGCTCGAAATTTTGCTAGAATGGCCCTAGGGGTAGGTACACAGCGTGCCGGAAAAACTGAGTATGGGTCTGTTCACTGAATCTGACCATAATTTTCATCCTGGAGACTTCCCTCGAATATTTTATGACTCCACGAAAGAATCGGATCAATGAAAACTCTCTGGAGCTTTCCCGTGACCCGTTCGAAATTTTGCTAGAATGGCCCTAGGGGTAGGTACACAGCGTGCCGGAAAAACTGAGTATGGTCTGTTCACCGAATCTGACCATAATTTTGGTCCTGGAGACTTCCCTCGAATATTTTATGACACCACGAAAGAATCGGATCAATGAAAACTCTCCGGAGCTTTCCCGTGACCCGTTCGAAAATTTGCTAGAATGGCCCTAGGGGTAGGTACACAGCGTGCCGGAAAAACTGAGTATGGGTCTGTTCACCCAATCTGACCAGAATTTTCATCCTGGAGACTTCCCTCGAATATTTTATGACTCCACGAAAGAATCGGATCAATGAAAACTATCCAGAGCTTTCCCGTGACCAGTTCGAAATTTTGCTAGAATGGCCCTAGGGGTAGGTACACAGCGTGCCGGAAAAACTGAGTATGGGTCTGTTCACCGAATCTGACCATAATTTTGGTCCTGGAGACTTCCCTCGAATATTTTATGACTCCATGAAAGAATCGGATCAATGAAAACTCTCTGGAGCTTTCCCGTGACCCGTTCGAAATTTTGCTATTAGGGCCCTATGGGTAGGTACACAGCGTGCCGGAAAAACTGAGAATGGGTCTGTTCACAGAATCTGACCATAATTTTTGTCCTGGAGACTTCCCTCGAATATTTTATGACTCCACGAAAGAATCGGATCAATGAAAACTATCCAGAGCTTTCCCGTGACCAGTTCGAAATTTTGCTATTAGGGCCCTAGGGGTAGGTACACAGCGTGCCGGAAAAACTGAGTATGGGTCTGTTCATAGAATCTGACCATAATTTTGGTCCTGGAGACTTCCCTCGAATATTTTATGACTCCACGAAAGAATCGGATCAATGAAAACTATCCAGAGCTTTCCCGTGACCAGTTCGAAATTTTGCTAGAATGGCCCTAGGGGTAGGTACACAGCGTGCCGGAAAAACTGAGTATGGGTCTGTTCATAGAATCTGACCATAATTTTGGTCCTGGAGACTTCCCTCGAATATTTTATGACTCCACGAAAGAATCGGATCAATGAAAACTATCCAGAGCTTTTCGTGACCAGTTCGAAATTTTGCTAGAATGGCCCTAGGGGTAGGTACACAGCGTGCCGGAAAAACTGAGTATGGGTCTGTTCACCGAATCTGACCAGAATTTTCATCCTGGAGACTTCTCTCGAATATTTAATGACTCCACGAAAGAATCGGATCAATGAAAACTCTCCGGAGCTTTCCCGTGACCCGTTCGAAATTTTGCGAGAATGGCCCTAGGGGTAGGTACACAGCGTGCCGGAAAAACTGAGTATGGGTCTGTTCACCGAATCTGACCATAATTTTGGTCCTGGAGACTTCCCTCGAATATTTTATGACTCCACGAAAGAATCGGATCAATGAAAACTCTCTGGAGCTTTCCCGTGACCCGTTCGAAATTTTGCTATTAGGGCCCTATGGGTAGGTACACAGCGTGCCGGAAAAACTGAGAATGGGTCTGTTCACAGAATCTGACCATAATTTTTGTCCTAGAGACTTCCCTCGAATATTTTATGACTCCACGAAAGAATCGGATCAATGAAAACTATCCAGAGCTTTCCCGTGACCAGTTCGAAATTTTGCTATTAGGGCCCTAGGGGTAGGTACACAGCGTGCCGGAAAAACTGAGTATGGGTCTGTTCATAGAATCTGACCATAATTTTGGTCCTGGAGACTTCCCTCGAATATTTTATGACTCCACGAAAGAATCGGATCAATGAAAACTATCCAGAGCTTTCCTGTGACCAGTTCGAAATTTTGCTAGAATGGCCCTAGGGGTAGGTACACAGCGTGCCGGAAAAACTGAGTATGGGTCTGTTCATAGAATCTGACCATAATTTTGGTCCTGGAGACTTCCCTCGAATATTTTATGACTCCACGAAAGAATCGGATCAATGAAAACTATCCAGAGCTTTTCGTGACCAGTTCGAAATTTTGCTAGAATGGCCCTAGGGGTAGGTACACAGCGTGCCGGAAAAACTGAGTATGGGTCTGTTCACCGAATCTGACCAGAATTTTCATCCTGGAGACTTCCCTTGAATATTTTATGACTCCACGAAAGAATCGGATCAATGAAAACTCTCCGGAGCTTTCCCATGACCCGTTCGAAATTTTGCGAGAATGGCCCTAGGGGTAGGTACACAGCGTGCCGGAAAAACTGAGTATGGGTCTGTTCACCGAATCTGACCATAATTTTGGTCCTGGAGACTTCCCTCGAATATTTTATGACTCCACGAAAGAATCGGATCAATGAAAACTATCCAGAGCTTTCCCGTGACCAGCTCGAAATTTTGCTATTAGGGCCCTAGGGGTAGGTACACAGCGTGCCGGAAAAACTGAGTATGGGTCTGTTCATAGAATCTGACCATAATTTTGGTCCTGGAGACTTCCCTCGAATATTCTATGACACCACGAAAGAATCGGATCAATGAAAACTCTCCGGAGCTTTCCCGTGACCCGTTCGAAAATTTGCTAGAATGGCCCTAGGGGTAGGTACACAGCGTGCCGGAAAAACTAAGTATTGGTCTGTTCACCGAATCTGACCAGATATTTCATCCTGGAGACTTCCCTCGAATATTTTATGACTCCACGAAAGAATCGGATCAATGAAAACTATCCAGAGCTTTCCCGTGACCAGTTCGAAATTTTGCTAGAATGGCCCTAGGGGTAGGTACACAGCGTGCCGGAAAAACTGAGTATGGGTCTGTTCACCGAATCTGACCATAATTTTGGTCCTGGAGACTTCCCTCGAATATTTTATGACTCCACGAAAAAATCGGATCAATGAAAACTCTCCGGAGCTTTCCCGTGACCCGTTCGAAATTATGCTATTAGGGCCCTATGGGTAGGTACACAGCGTGCCGGAAAAACTGAGTATGGGTCTGTTCACAGAATCTGACCATAATTTTGGTCCTGGAGACTTCCCTCGAATATTTTATGACTCCACGAAAGAATCGGATCAATGAAAACTATCCAGAGCTTTCCCGTGACCAGTTCGAAATTTTGCTATTAGGGCCCTAGGGGTAGGTACACAGCGTGCCGGAAAAACTGAGTATGGGTCTGTTCATAGAATCTGACCATAATTTTGGTCCTGGAGACTTCCCTCGAATATTTTATGACTCCACGAAAGAATCAGATCAATGAAAACTATCCAGAGCTTTCCCATGACCAGCTCGAAATTTTGCTAGAATGGCCCTAGGGGTAGGTACACAGCGTGCCGGAAAAACTGAGTATGGGTCTGTTCACTGAATCTGACCATAATTTTCATCCTGGAGACTTCCCTCGAATATTTTATGACTCCACGAAAGAATCGGATCAATGAAAACTCTCTGGAGCTTTCCCGTGACCCGTTCGAAATTTTGCTAGAATGGCCCTAGGGGTAGGTACACAGCGTGCCGGAAAAACTGAGTATGGTCTGTTCACCGAATCTGACCATAATTTTGGTCCTGGAGACTTCCCTCGAATATTTTATGACACCACGAAAGAATCGGATCAATGAAAACTCTCCGGAGCTTTCCCGTGACCCGTTCGAAAATTTGCTAGAATGGCCCTAGGGGTAGGTACACAGCGTGCCGGAAAAACTGAGTATGGGTCTGTTCACCCAATCTGACCAGAATTTTCATCCTGGAGACTTCCCTCGAATATTTTATGACTCCACGAAAGAATCGGATCAATGAAAACTATCCAGAGCTTTCCCGTGACCAGTTCGAAATTTTGCTAGAATGGCCCTAGGGGTAGGTACACAGCGTGCCGGAAAAACTGAGTATGGGTCTGTTCACCGAATCTGACCATAATTTTGGTCCTGGAGACTTCCCTCGAATATTTTATGACTCCATGAAAGAATCGGATCAATGAAAACTCTCTGGAGCTTTCCCGTGACCCGTTCGAAATTTTGCTATTAGGGCCCTATGGGTAGGTACACAGCGTGCCGGAAAAACTGAGAATGGGTCTGTTCACAGAATCTGACCATAATTTTTGTCCTGGAGACTTCCCTCGAATATTTTATGACTCCACGAAAGAATCGGATCAATGAAAACTATCCAGAGCTTTCCCGTGACCAGTTCGAAATTTTGCTATTAGGGCCCTAGGGGTAGGTACACAGCGTGCCGGAAAAACTGAGTATGGGTCTGTTCATAGAATCTGACCATAATTTTGGTCCTGGAGACTTCCCTCGAATATTTTATGACTCCACGAAAGAATCGGATCAATGAAAACTATCCAGAGCTTTCCCGTGACCAGTTCGAAATTTTGCTAGAATGGCCCTAGGGGTAGGTACACAGCGTGCAGGAAAAACTGAGTATGGGTCTGTTCATAGAATCTGACCATAATTTTGGTCCTGGAGACTTCCCTCGAATATTTTATGACTCCACGAAAGAATCGGATCAATGAAAACTATCCAGAGCTTTTCGTGACCAGTTCGAAATTTTGCTAGAATGGCCCTAGGGGTAGGTACACAGCGTGCCGGAAAAACTGAGTATGGGTCTGTTCACCGAATCTGACCAGAATTTTCATCCTGGAGACTTCCCTTGAATATTTTATGACTCCACGAAAGAATCGGATCAATGAAAACTCTCCGGAGCTTTCCCATGACCCGTTCGAAATTTTGCGAGAATGGCCCTAGGGGTAGGTACACAGCGTGCCGGAAAAACTGAGTATGGGTCTGTTCACCGAATCTGACCATAATTTTGGTCCTGGAGACTTCCCTCGAATATTTTATGACTCCACGAAAGAATCGGATCAATGAAAACTATCCAGAGCTTTCCCGTGACCAGTTCGAAATTTTGCTATTAGGGCCCTTGGGGTAGGTACACAGCGTGCCGGAAAAACTGAGTATGGGTCTGTTCATAGAATCTGACCATAATTTTGGTCCTGGAGACTTCCCTCGAATATTTTATGACACCACGAAAGAATCGGATCAATGAAAACTCTCCGGAGCTTTCCCGTGACCCGTTCGAAAATTTGCTAGAATGGCCCTAGGGGTAGGTACACAGCGTGCCGGAAAAACTGAGTATGGGTCTGTTCACCGAATCTGACCAGATATTTCATCCTGGAGACTTCCCTCGAATATTTTATGACTCCACGAAAGAATCGGATCAATGAAAACTATCCAGAGCTTTCCCGTGACCAGTTCGAAATTTTGCTAGAACGGCCCTAGGGGTAGGTACACAGCGTGCCGGAAAAACTGAGTATGGGTCTGTTCACCGAATCTGACCATAATTTTGGTCCTGGAGACTTCCCTCGAATATTTTATGACTCCACGAAAGAATCGGATCAATGAAAACTCTCTGGAGCTTTCCCGTGACCCGTTCGAAATTTTGCTATTAGGGCCCTATGGGTAGGTACACAGCGTGCCGGAAAAACTGAGAATGGGTCTGTTCACAGAATCTGACCATAATTTTTGTCCTGGAGACTTCCCTCGAATATTTTATGACTCCACGAAAGAATCGGATCAATGAAAACTATCCAGAGCTTTCCCGTGACCAGTTCGAAATTTTGCTATTAGGGCCCTAGGGGTAGGTACACAGCGTGCCGGAAAAACTGAGTATGGGTCTGTTCACCGAATCTGACCATAATTTTGGTCCTGGAGACTTCCCTCGAATATTTTATGACTCCACGAAAGAATCGGATCAATGAAAACTCTCTGGAGCTTTCCCGTGACCCGTTCGAAATTTTGCTATTAGGGCCCTATGGGTAGGTACACAGCGTGCCGGAAAAACTGAGAATGGGTCTGTTCACAGAATCTGACCATAATTTTTGTCCTGGAGACTTCCCTCGAATATTTTATGACTCCACGAAAGAATCGGATCAATGAAAACTATCCAGAGCTTTCCCGTGACCAGTTCGAAATTTTGCTATTAGGGCCCTAGGGGTAGGTACACAGCGTGCCGGAAAAACTGAGTATGGGTCTGTTCATAGAATCTGACCATAATTTTGGTCCTGGAGACTTCCCTCGAATATTTTATGACTCCACGAAAGAATCGGATCAATGAAAACTATCCAGAGCTTTCCCGTGACCAGTTCGAAATTTTGCTAGAATGGCCCTAGGGGTAGGTACACAGCGTGCCGGAAAAACTGAGTATGGGTCTGTTCATAGAATCTGACCATAATTTTGGTCCTGGAGACTTCCCTCGAATATTTTATGACTCCACGAAAGAATCGGATCAATGAAAACTATCCAGAGCTTTTCGTGACCAGTTCGAAATTTTGCTAGAATGGCCCTAGGGGTAGGTACACAGCGTGCCGGAAAAACTGAGTATGGGTCTGTTCACCGAATCTGACCAGAATTTTCATCCTGGAGACTTCTCTCGAATATTTAATGACTCCACGAAAGAATCGGATCAATGAAAACTCTCCGGAGCTTTCCCGTGACCCGTTCGAAATTTTGCGAGAATGGCCCTAGGGGTAGGTACACAGCGTGCCGGAAAAACTGAGTATGGGTCTGTTCACCGAATCTGACCATAATTTTGGTCCTGGAGACTTCCCTCGAATATTTTATGACTCCACGAAAGAATCGGATCAATGAAAACTCTCTGGAGCTTTCCCGTGACCCGTTCGAAATTTTGCTATTAGGGCCCTATGGGTAGGTACACAGCGTGCCGGAAAAACTGAGAATGGGTCTGTTCACAGAATCTGACCATAATTTTTGTCCTAGAGACTTCCCTCGAATATTTTATGACTCCACGAAAGAATCGGATCAATGAAAACTATCCAGAGCTTTCCCGTGACCAGTTCGAAATTTTGCTATTAGGGCCCTTGGGGTAGGTACACAGCGTGCCGGAAAAACTGAGTATGGGTCTGTTCATAGAATCTGACCATAATTTTGGTCCTGGAGACTTCCCTCGAATATTTTATGACACCACGAAAGAATCGGATCAATGAAAACTCTCCGGAGCTTTCCCGTGACCCGTTCGAAAATTTGCTAGAATGGCCCTAGGGGTAGGTACACAGCGTGCCGGAAAAACTGAGTATGGGTCTGTTCACCGAATCTGACCAGATATTTCATCCTGGAGACTTCCCTCGAATATTTTATGACTCCACGAAAGAATCGGATCAATGAAAACTATCCAGAGCTTTCCCGTGACCAGTTCGAAATTTTGCTAGAACGGCCCTAGGGGTAGGTACACAGCATGCCGGAAAAACTGAGTATGGGTCTGTTCACCGAATCTGACCATAATTTTGGTCCTGGAGACTTCCCTCGAATATTTTATGACTCCACGAAAGAATCGGATCAATGAAAACTCTCTGGAGCTTTCCCGTGACCCGTTCGAAATTTTGCTATTAGGGCCCTATGGGTAGGTACACAGCGTGCCGGAAAAACTGAGAATGGGTCTGTTCACAGAATCTGACCATAATTTTTGTCCTGGAGACTTCCCTCGAATATTTTATGACTCCACGAAAGAATCGGATCAATGAAAACTATCCAGAGCTTTCCCGTGACCAGTTCGAAATTTTGCTATTAGGGCCCTAGGGGTAGGTACACAGCGTGCCGGAAAAACTGAGTATGGGTCTGTTCACCGAATCTGACCATACTTTTGGTCCTGGAGACTTCCCTCGAATATTTTATGACTCCACGAAAGAATCGGATCAATGAAAACTCTCTGGAGCTTTCCCGTGACCCGTTCGAAATTTTGCTATTAGGGCCCTATGGGTAGGTACACAGCGTGCCGGAAAAACTGAGAATGGGTCTGTTCACAGAATCTGACCATAATTTTTGTCCTGGAGACTTCCCTCGAATATTTTATGACTCCACGAAAGAATCGGATCAATGAAAACTATCCAGAGCTTTCCCGTGACCAGTTCGAAATTTTGCTATTAGGGCCCTAGGGGTAGGTACACAGCGTGCCGGAAAAACTGAGTATGGGTCTGTTCATAGAATCTGACCATAATTTTGGTCCTGGAGACTTCCCTCGAATATTTTATGACTCCACGAAAGAATCGGATCAATGAAAACTATCCAGAGCTTTCCCGTGACCAGTTCGAAATTTTGCTAGAATGGCCCTAGGGGTAGGTACACAGCGTGCCGGAAAAACTGAGTATGGGTCTGTTCATAGAATCTGACCATAATTTTGGTCCTGGAGACTTCCCTCGAATATTTTATGACTCCACGAAAGAATCGGATCAATGAAAACTATCCAGAGCTTTTCGTGACCAGTTCGAAATTTTGCTAGAACGGCCCTAGGGGTAGGTACACAGCGTGCCGGAAAAACTGAGTATGGGTCTGTTCACCGAATCTGACCATAATTTTGGTCCTGGAGACTTCCCTCGAATATTTTATGACTCCACGAAAGAATCGGATCAATGAAAACTCTCTGGAGCTTTCCCGTGACCCGTTCGAAATTTTGCTATTAGGGCCCTATGGGTAGGTACACAGCGTGCCGGAAAAACTGAGAATGGGTCTGTTCACAGAATCTGACCATAATTTTTGTCCTGGAGACTTCCCTCGAATATTTTATGACTCCACGAAAGAATCGGATCAATGAAAACTATCCAGAGCTTTCCCGTGACCAGTTCGAAATTTTGCTATTAGGGCCCTAGGGGTAGGTACACAGCGTGCCGGAAAAACTGAGTATGGGTCTGTTCACCGAATCTGACCATAATTTTGGTCCTGGAGACTTCCCTCGAATATTTTATGACTCCACGAAAGAATCGGATCAATGAAAACTCTCTGGAGCTTTCCCGTGACCCGTTCGAAATTTTGCTATTAGGGCCCTATGGGTAGGTACACAGCGTGCCGGAAAAACTGAGAATGGGTCTGTTCACAGAATCTGACCATAATTTTTGTCCTGGAGACTTCCCTCGAATATTTTATGACTCCACGAAAGAATCGGATCAATGAAAACTATCCAGAGCTTTCCCGTGACCAGTTCGAAATTTTGCTATTAGGGCCCTAGGGGTAGGTACACAGCGTGCCGGAAAAACTGAGTATGGGTCTGTTCACCGAATCTGACCATAATTTTGGTCCTGGAGACTTCCCTCGAATATTTTATGACTCCACGAAAGAATCGGATCAATGAAAACTCTCTGGAGCTTTCCCGTGACCCGTTCGAAATTTTGCTATTAGGGCCCTATGGGTAGGTACACAGCGTGCCGGAAAAACTGAGAATGGGTCTGTTCACAGAATCTGACCATAATTTTTGTCCTGGAGACTTCCCTCGAATATTTTATGACTCCACGAAAGAATCGGATCAATGAAAACTATCCAGAGCTTTCCCGTGACCAGTTCGAAATTTTGCTATTAGGGCCCTAGGGGTAGGTACACAGCGTGCCGGAAAAACTGAGTATGGGTCTGTTCATAGAATCTGACCATAATTTTGGTCCTGGAGACTTCCCTCGAATATTTTATGACTCCACGAAAGAATCGGATCAATGAAAACTATCCAGAGCTTTCCCGTGACCAGTTCGAAATTTTGCTAGAATGGCCCTAGGGGTAGGTACACAGCGTGCCGGAAAAACTGAGTATGGGTCTGTTCATAGAATCTGACCATAATTTTGGTCCTGGAGACTTCCCTCGAATATTTTATGACTCCACGAAAGAATCGGATCAATGAAAACTATCCAGAGCTTTTCGTGACCAGTTCGAAATTTTGCTAGAATGGCCCTAGGGGTAGGTACACAGCGTGCCGGAAAAACTGAGTATGGGTCTGTTCACCGAATCTGACCAGAATTTTCATCCTGGAGACTTCTCTCGAATATTTAATGACTCCACGAAAGAATCGGATCAATGAAAACTCTCCGGAGCTTTCCCGTGACCCGTTCGAAATTTTGCGAGAATGGCCCTAGGGGTAGGTACACAGCGTGCCGGAAAAACTGAGTATGGGTCTGTTCACCGAATCTGACCATAATTTTGGTCCTGGAGACTTCCCTCGAATATTTTATGACTCCACGAAAGAATCGGATCAATGAAAACTCTCTGGAGCTTTCCCGTGACCCGTTCGAAATTTTGCTATTAGGGCCCTATGGGTAGGTACACAGCGTGCCGGAAAAACTGAGAATGGGTCTGTTCACAGAATCTGACCATAATTTTTGTCCTAGAGACTTCCCTCGAATATTTTATGACTCCACGAAAGAATCGGATCAATGAAAACTATCCAGAGCTTTCCCGTGACCAGTTCGAAATTTTGCTATTAGGGCCCTAGGGGTAGGTACACAGCGTGCCGGAAAAACTGAGTATGGGTCTGTTCATAGAATCTGACCATAATTTTGGTCCTGGAGACTTCCCTCGAATATTTTATGACTCCACGAAAGAATCGGATCAATGAAAACTATCCAGAGCTTTCCTGTGACCAGTTCGAAATTTTGCTAGAATGGCCCTAGGGGTAGGTACACAGCGTGCCGGAAAAACTGAGTATGGGTCTGTTCATAGAATCTGACCATAATTTTGGTCCTGGAGACTTCCCTCGAATATTTTATGACTCCACGAAAGAATCGGATCAATGAAAACTATCCAGAGCTTTTCGTGACCAGTTCGAAATTTTGCTAGAATGGCCCTAGGGGTAGGTACACAGCGTGCCGGAAAAACTGAGTATGGGTCTGTTCACCGAATCTGACCAGAATTTTCATCCTGGAGACTTCCCTTGAATATTTTATGACTCCACGAAAGAATCGGATCAATGAAAACTCTCCGGAGCTTTCCCATGACCCGTTCGAAATTTTGCGAGAATGGCCCTAGGGGTAGGTACACAGCGTGCCGGAAAAACTGAGTATGGGTCTGTTCACCGAATCTGACCATAATTTTGGTCCTGGAGACTTCCCTCGAATATTTTATGACTCCACGAAAGAATCGGATCAATGAAAACTATCCAGAGCTTTCCCGTGACCAGCTCGAAATTTTGCTATTAGGGCCCTAGGGGTAGGTACACAGCGTGCCGGAAAAACTGAGTATGGGTCTGTTCATAGAATCTGACCATAATTTTGGTCCTGGAGACTTCCCTCGAATATTCTATGACACCACGAAAGAATCGGATCAATGAAAACTCTCCGGAGCTTTCCCGTGACCCGTTCGAAAATTTGCTAGAATGGCCCTAGGGGTAGGTACACAGCGTGCCGGAAAAACTAAGTATTGGTCTGTTCACCGAATCTGACCAGATATTTCATCCTGGAGACTTCCCTCGAATATTTTATGACTCCACGAAAGAATCGGATCAATGAAAACTATCCAGAGCTTTCCCGTGACCAGTTCGAAATTTTGCTAGAATGGCCCTAGGGGTAGGTACACAGCGTGCCGGAAAAACTGAGTATGGGTCTGTTCACCGAATCTGACCATAATTTTGGTCCTGGAGACTTCCCTCGAATATTTTATGACTCCACGAAAAAATCGGATCAATGAAAACTCTCCGGAGCTTTCCCGTGACCCGTTCGAAATTATGCTATTAGGGCCCTATGGGTAGGTACACAGCGTGCCGGAAAAACTGAGTATGGGTCTGTTCACAGAATCTGACCATAATTTTGGTCCTGGAGACTTCCCTCGAATATTTTATGACTCCACGAAAGAATCGGATCAATGAAAACTATCCAGAGCTTTCCCGTGACCAGTTCGAAATTTTGCTATTAGGGCCCTAGGGGTAGGTACACAGCGTGCCGGAAAAACTGAGTATGGGTCTGTTCATAGAATCTGACCATAATTTTGGTCCTGGAGACTTCCCTCGAATATTTTATGACTCCACGAAAGAATCAGATCAATGAAAACTATCCAGAGCTTTCCCATGACCAGCTCGAAATTTTGCTAGAATGGCCCTAGGGGTAGGTACACAGCGTGCCGGAAAAACTGAGTATGGGTCTGTTCACTGAATCTGACCATAATTTTCATCCTGGAGACTTCCCTCGAATATTTTATGACTCCACGAAAGAATCGGATCAATGAAAACTCTCTGGAGCTTTCCCGTGACCCGTTCGAAATTTTGCTAGAATGGCCCTAGGGGTAGGTACACAGCGTGCCGGAAAAACTGAGTATGGTCTGTTCACCGAATCTGACCATAATTTTGGTCCTGGAGACTTCCCTCGAATATTTTATGACACCACGAAAGAATCGGATCAATGAAAACTCTCCGGAGCTTTCCCGTGACCCGTTCGAAAATTTGCTAGAATGGCCCTAGGGGTAGGTACACAGCGTGCCGGAAAAACTGAGTATGGGTCTGTTCACCCAATCTGACCAGAATTTTCATCCTGGAGACTTCCCTCGAATATTTTATGACTCCACGAAAGAATCGGATCAATGAAAACTATCCAGAGCTTTCCCGTGACCAGTTCGAAATTTTGCTAGAATGGCCCTAGGGGTAGGTACACAGCGTGCCGGAAAAACTGAGTATGGGTCTGTTCACCGAATCTGACCATAATTTTGGTCCTGGAGACTTCCCTCGAATATTTTATGACTCCATGAAAGAATCGGATCAATGAAAACTCTCTGGAGCTTTCCCGTGACCCGTTCGAAATTTTGCTATTAGGGCCCTATGGGTAGGTACACAGCGTGCCGGAAAAACTGAGAATGGGTCTGTTCACAGAATCTGACCATAATTTTTGTCCTGGAGACTTCCCTCGAATATTTTATGACTCCACGAAAGAATCGGATCAATGAAAACTATCCAGAGCTTTCCCGTGACCAGTTCGAAATTTTGCTATTAGGGCCCTAGGGGTAGGTACACAGCGTGCCGGAAAAACTGAGTATGGGTCTGTTCATAGAATCTGACCATAATTTTGGTCCTGGAGACTTCCCTCGAATATTTTATGACTCCACGAAAGAATCGGATCAATGAAAACTATCCAGAGCTTTCCCGTGACCAGTTCGAAATTTTGCTAGAATGGCCCTAGGGGTAGGTACACAGCGTGCAGGAAAAACTGAGTATGGGTCTGTTCATAGAATCTGACCATAATTTTGGTCCTGGAGACTTCCCTCGAATATTTTATGACTCCACGAAAGAATCGGATCAATGAAAACTATCCAGAGCTTTTCGTGACCAGTTCGAAATTTTGCTAGAATGGCCCTAGGGGTAGGTACACAGCGTGCCGGAAAAACTGAGTATGGGTCTGTTCACCGAATCTGACCAGAATTTTCATCCTGGAGACTTCCCTTGAATATTTTATGACTCCACGAAAGAATCGGATCAATGAAAACTCTCCGGAGCTTTCCCATGACCCGTTCGAAATTTTGCGAGAATGGCCCTAGGGGTAGGTACACAGCGTGCCGGAAAAACTGAGTATGGGTCTGTTCACCGAATCTGACCATAATTTTGGTCCTGGAGACTTCCCTCGAATATTTTATGACTCCACGAAAGAATCGGATCAATGAAAACTATCCAGAGCTTTCCCGTGACCAGTTCGAAATTTTGCTATTAGGGCCCTTGGGGTAGGTACACAGCGTGCCGGAAAAACTGAGTATGGGTCTGTTCATAGAATCTGACCATAATTTTGGTCCTGGAGACTTCCCTCGAATATTTTATGACACCACGAAAGAATCGGATCAATGAAAACTCTCCGGAGCTTTCCCGTGACCCGTTCGAAAATTTGCTAGAATGGCCCTAGGGGTAGGTACACAGCGTGCCGGAAAAACTGAGTATGGGTCTGTTCACCGAATCTGACCAGATATTTCATCCTGGAGACTTCCCTCGAATATTTTATGACTCCACGAAAGAATCGGATCAATGAAAACTATCCAGAGCTTTCCCGTGACCAGTTCGAAATTTTGCTAGAACGGCCCTAGGGGTAGGTACACAGCGTGCCGGAAAAACTGAGTATGGGTCTGTTCACCGAATCTGACCATAATTTTGGTCCTGGAGACTTCCCTCGAATATTTTATGACTCCACGAAAGAATCGGATCAATGAAAACTCTCCGGAGCTTTCCCGTGACCCGTTCGAAATTATGCTATTAGGGCCCTATGGGTAGGTACACAGCGTGCCGGAAAAACTGAGTATGGGTCTGTTCACAGAATCTGACCATAATTTTGGTCCTGGAGACTTCCCTCGAATATTTTATGACTCCACGAAAGAATCGGATCAATGAAAACTATCCAGAGCTTTCCCGTGACCAGTTCGAAATTTTGCTATTAGGGCCCTAGGGGTAGGTACACAGCGTGCCGGAAAAACTGAGTATGGGTCTGTTCATAGAATCTGACCATAATTTTGGTCCTGGAGACTTCCCTCGAATATTTTATGACACCACGAAAGAATCGGATCAATGAAAACTATCCAGAGCTTTCCCGTGACCAGTTCGAAATTTTGCTAGAATGGCCCTAGGGGTAGGTACACAGCGTGCCGGAAAAACTGAGTATGGGTCTGTTCACCGAATCTGACCAGAATTTTCATCCTGGAGACTTCCCTCGAATATTTTATGACTCCACGAAAGAATCGGATCAATGAAAACTCTCCGGAGCTTTCCCGTGACCAGTTCGAAATTTTGCTAGAATGGCCCTAGGGGTAGGTACACAGCGTGCCGGAAAAACTGAGTATGGTCTGTTCACCGAATCTGACCATAATTTTGGTCCTGGAGACTTCCCTCGAATATTTTATGACACCACGAAAGAATCGGATCAATGAAAACTCTCCGGAGCTTTCCCGTGACCCGTTCGAAATTTTGCTATTAGGGCCCTATGGGTAGGTACACAGCGTGCCGGAAAAACTGAGTATGGGTCTGTTCACAGAATCTGACCATAATTTTGGTCCTGGAGACTTCCCTCGAATATTTTATGACTCCACGAAAGAATCGGATCAATGAAAACTATCCAGAGCTTTCCCGTGACCAGTTCGAAATTTTGCTAGAATGGCCCTAGGGGTAGGTACACAGCGTGCCGGAAAAACTGAGTATGGGTCTGTTCATAGAATCTGACCATAATTTTGGTCCTGGAGACTTCCCTCGAATATTTTATGACTCCACGAAAGAATCGGATGAATGAAAACTATCCAGAGCTTTCCCGTGACCAGTTCGAAATTTTGCTAGAATGGCCCTAGGGGTAGGTACACAGCGTGCCGGAAAAACTGAGTATGGGTCTGTTAACTGAATCTGACCATAATTTTCATCCTGGAGACTTCCCTCGAATATTTTATGACTCCACGAAAGAATCGGATCAATGAAAACTCTCTGGAGCTTTCCCGTGACCCGTTCGAAATTTTGCTAGAATGGCCCTAGGGGTAGGTACACAAAGTGCCGGAAAAACTGAGTATGGTCTGTTCACCGAATCTGACCATAATTTTGGTCCTGGAGACTTCCCTCGAATATTTTATGACTCCACGAAAGAATCGGATCAATGAAAACTATCCAGAGGTTTCCCGTGACCAGTTCGAAATTTTGCTAGAATGGCCCTAGGGGTAGGTACACAGCGTGCAGGAAAAACTGAGTATGGGTCTGTTCATAGAATCTGACCATAATTTTGGTCCTGGAGACTTCCCTTGAATATTTTATGACTCCACGAAAGAATCGGATCAATGAAAACTATCCAGAGCTTTTCGTGACCAGTTCGAAATTTTGCTAGAATGGCCCTAGGGGTAGGTACACAGCGTGCCGGAAAAACTGAGTATGGGTCTGTTCACCGAATCTGACCAGAATTTTCATCCTGGAGACTTCCCTTGAATATTTTATGACTCCACGAAAGAATCGGATCAATGAAAACTCTCCGGAGCTTTCCCATGACCCGTTCGAAATTTTGCGAGAATGGCCCTAGGGGTAGGTACACAGCGTGCCGGAAAAACTGAGTATGGGTCTGTTCACCGAATCTGACCATAATTTTGGTCCTGGAGACTTCCCTCGAATATTTTATGACTCCACGAAAGAATCGGATCAATGAAAACTATCCAGAGCTTTCCCGTGACCAGTTCGAAATTTTGCTATTAGGGCCCTAGGGGTAGGTACACAGCGTGCCAGAAAAACTGAGTATGGGTCTGTTCATAGAATCTGACCATAATTTTGGTCCTGGAGACTTCCCTCGAATATTTTATGACACCACGAAAGAATCGGATCAATGAAAACTTTCCGGAGCTTTCCCGTGACCCGTTCGAAAATTTGCTAGAATGGCCCTAGGGGTAGGTACACAGCGTGCCGGAAAAACTGAGTATGGGTCTGTTCACCGAATCTGACCAGATATTTCATCCTGGAGACTTCCCTCGAATATTTTATGACTCCACGAAAGAATCGGATCAATGAAAACTATCCAGAGCTTTCCCGTGACCAGTTCGAAATTTTGCTAGAATGGCCCTAGGGGTAGGTACACAGCGTGCCGGAAAAACTGAGTATGGGTCTGTTCACCCAATCTGACCAGAATTTTCATCCTGGAGACTTCCCTCGAATATTTTATGACTCCACGAAAGAATCGGATCAATGAAAACTATCCAGAGCTTTCCCGTGACCAGTTCGAAATTTTGCTAGAATGGCCCTAGGGGTAGGTACACAGCGTGCCGGAAAAACTGAGTATGGGTCTGTTCACCGAATCTGACCATAATTTTGGTCCTGGAGACTTCCCTCGAATATTTTATGACTCCACGAAAGAATCGGATCAATGAAAACTCTCCGGAGCTTTCCCGTGACCCGTTCGAAATTTTGCTATTAGGGCCCTATGGGTAGGTACACAGCGTGCCGGAAAAACTGAGTATGGGTCTGTTCACAGAATCTGACCATAATTTTGGTCCTGGAGACTTCCCTCGAATATTTTATGACTCCACGAAAGAATCGGATCAATGAAAACTATCCAGAGCTTTCCCGTGACCAGTTCGAAATTTTGCTATTAGGGCCCTAGGGGTAGGTACACAGCGTGCCTGAAAAACTGAGTATGGGTCTGTTCATAGAATCTGACCATAATTTTGGTCCTGGAGACTTCCCTCGAATATTTTATGACTCCACGAAAGAATCGGATGAATGAAAACTATCCAGAGCTTTCCCGTGACCAGTTCGAAATTTTGCTAGAATGGCCCTAGGGGTAGGTACACAGCGTGCCGGAAAAACTGAGTATGGGTCTGTTCACTGAATCTGACCATAATTTTCATCCTGGAGACTTCCCTCGAATATTTTATAACTCCACGAAAGAATCGGATCAATGAAAACTCTCTGGAGCTTTCCCGTGACCCGTTCGAAATTTTGCTAGAATGGCCCTAGGGGTAGGTACACAGCGTGCCGGAAAAACTGAGTATGGTCTGTTCACCGAATCTGACCATAATTTTGGTCCTGGAGACTTCCCTCGAATATTTTATGACACCACGAAAGAATCGGATCAATGAAAACGCTCCGGAGCTTTCCCGTGACCCGTTCGAAAATTTGCTAGAATGGCCCTAGGGGTAGGTACACAGCGTGCCGGAAAAACTGAGTATGGGTCTGTTCACCCAATCTGACCAGAATTTTCATCCTGGAGACTTCCCTCGAATATTTTATGACTCCACGAAAGAATCGGATCAATGAAAACTATCCAGAGCTTTCCCGTGACCAGTTCGAAATTTTGCTAGAATGGCCCTAGGGGTAGGTACACAGCGTGCCGGAAAAACTGAGTATGGGTCTGTTCACCGAATCTGACCAGAATTTTCATCCTGGAGACTTCCCTCGAATATTTTATGACTCCACGAAAGAATCAGATCAATGAAAACTCTCCGGAGCTTTCCCGTGACCAGTTCGAAATTTTGCTAGAATGGCCCTAGGGGTAGGTACACAGCGTGCCGGAAAAACTGAGTATGGGTCTGTTCACCGAATCTGACCATAATTTTGGTCCTGGAGACTTCCCTCGAATATTTTATGACTCCACGAAAGAATCGGATCAATGAAAACTCTCCGGAGCTTTCCCGTGACCCGTTCGAAATTTTGCTATTAGGGCCCTATGGGTAGGTACACAGCGTGCCGGAAAAACTGAGTATGGGTCTGTTCACAGAATCTGACCATAATTTTGGTCCTGGAGACTTCCCTCGAATATTTTATGACTCCACGAAAGAATCGGATCAATGAAAACTATCCAGAGCTTTCCCGTGACCAGTTCGAAATTTTGCTATTAGGGCCCTAGGGGTAGGTACACAGCGTGCCTGAAAAACTGAGTATGGGTCTGTTCATAGAATCTGACCATAATTTTGGTCCTGGAGACTTCCCTCGAATATTTTATGACTCCACGAAAGAATCGGATGAATGAAAACTATCCAGAGCTTTCCCGTGACCAGTTCGAAATTTTGCTAGAATGGCCCTAGGGGTAGGTACACAGCGTGCCGGAAAAACTGAGTATGGGTCTGTTCACTGAATCTGACCATAATTTTCATCCTGGAGACTTCCCTCGAATATTTTATGACTCCACGAAAGAATCGGATCAATGAAAACTCTCTGGAGCTTTCCCGTGACCCGTTCGAAATTTTGCTAGAATGGCCCTAGGGGTAGGTACACAGCGTGCCGGAAAAACTGAGTATGGTCTGTTCACCGAATCTGACCATAATTTTGGTCCTGGAGACTTCCCTCGAATATTTTATGACACCACGAAAGAATCGGATCAATGAAAACGCTCCGGAGCTTTCCCGTGACCCGTTCGAAAATTTGCTAGAATGGCCCTAGGGGTAGGTACACAGCATGCAGGAAAAACTGAGTATGGGTCTGTTCACCCAATCTGACCAGAATTTTCATCCTGGAGACTTCCCTCGAATATTTTATGACTCCACGAAAGAATCGGATCAATGAAAACTATCCAGAGCTTTCCCGTGACCAGTTCGAAATTTTGCTAGAATGGCCCTAGGGGTAGGTACACAGCGTGCCGGAAAAACTGAGTATGGGTCTGTTCACCGAATCTGACCAGAATTTTCATCCTGGAGACTTCCCTCGAATATTTTATGACTCCACGAAAGAATCGGATCAATGAAAACTCTCCGGAGCTTTCCCGTGACCCGTTCGAAATTTTGCGAGAATGGCCCTAGGGGTAGGTACACAGCGTGCCGGAAAAACTGAGTATGGGTCTGTTCACCGAATCTGACCATAATTTTGGTCCTGGAGACTTCCCTCGAATATTTTATGACTCCACGAAAGAATCGGATCAATGAAAACTCTCTGGAGCTTTCCCGTGACCCGTTCGAAATTTTGCTATTAGGGCCCTTTGGGTAGGTACACAGCGTGCCGGAAAAACTGAGAATGAGTCTGTTCACAGAATCTGACCATAATTTTTGTCCTGGAGACTTCCCTCGAATATTTTATGACTCCACGAAAGAATCGGATCAATGAAAACTATCCAGAGCTTTCCCGTGACCAGTTCGAAATTTTGCTATTAGGGCCCTATGGGTAGGTACACAGCGTGCCGGAAAAACTGAGAATGAGTCTGTTCACAGAATCTGACCATAATTTTTGTCCTGGAGACTTCCCTCGAATATTTTATGACTCCACGAAAGAATCGGATCAATGAAAACTATCCAGAGCTTTCCCGTGACCAGTTCGAAATTTTGCTATTAGGGCCCTAGGGGTAGGTACATAGCGTGCCGGAAAAACTGAGTATGGGTCTGTTCATAGAATCTGACCATAATTTTGGTCCTGGAGACTTCCCTCGAATATTTTATGACTCCACGAAAGAATCGGATGAATGAAAACTATCCAGAGCTTTCCCGTGACCAGTTCGAAATTTTGCTAGAATGGCCCTAGGGGTAGGTACACACCGTGCCGGAAAAACTGAGTATAGGTCTGTTCACTGAATATGACCATAATTTTCATCCTGGAGACTTCCCTCGAATATTTTATGACTCCACGAAAGAATCGGATCAATGAAAACTCTCTGGAGCTTTCCCGTGACCCGTTCGAAATTTTGCTAGAATGGCCCTAGGGGTAGGTACACAGCGTGCCGGAAAAACTGAGTATGGTCTGTTCACCGAATCTGACCATAATTTTGGTCCTGGAGACTTCCCTCGAATATTTTATGACACCACGAAAGAATCGGATCAATGAAAACTCTCCGGAGCTTTCCCGTGACTCGTTCGAAATTTTGCTAGAATGGCCCTAGGGGTAGGTACACAGCGTGCCGGAAAAACTGAGTATGGGTCTGTTCACCCAATCTGACCAGAATTTTCATCCTGGAGACTTCCCTCGAATATTTTATGACTCCACGAAAGAATCGGATCAATGAAAACTATCCAGAGCTTTCCCGTGACCAGTTCGAAATTTTGCTAGAATGGCCCTAGGGGTAGGTACACAGCGTGCCGGAAAAACTGAGTATGGGTCTGTTCACCGAATCTGACCAGAATTTTCATCCTGGAGACTTCCCTCGAATATTTTATGACTCCACGAAAGAATCGGATCAATGAAAACTCTCCGGAGCTTTCCCGTGACCCGTTCGAAATTTTGCGAGAATGGCCCTAGGGGTAGGTACACAGCGTGCCGGAAAAACTGAGTATGGGTCTGTTCACCGAATCTGACCATAATTTTGGTCCTGGAGACTTCCCTCGAATATTTTATGACTCCACGAAAGAATCGGATCAATGAAAACTATCCAGAGCTTTCCCGTGACCAGTTCGAAATTTTGCTATTAGGGCCCTAGGGGTAGGTACACAGCGTGCCGGAAAAACTGAGTATGGGTCTGTTCATAGAATCTGACCATAATTTTGGTCCTGGAGACTTCCCTCGAATATTTTATGACTCCACGAAAGAATCGGATCAATGAAAACTATCCTGAGCTTTCCCGTGACCAGTTCGAAATTTTGCTAGAATGGCCCTAGGGGTAGGTACACAGCGTGCCGGAAAAACTGAGTATGGGTCTGTTCATAGAATCTGACCATAATTTTGGTCCTGGAGACTTCCCTTGAATATTTTATGACTCCACGAAAGAATCGAATCAATGAAAACTATCCAGAGCTTTCCGTGACCAGTTCGAAATTTTGCTAGAATGGCCCTAGGGGTAGGTACACAGCGTGCCGGAAAAACTGAGTATGGGTCTGTTCACCGAATCTGACCAGAATTTTCATCCTGGAGACTTCCCTTGAATATTTTATGACTCCACGAAAGAATCGGATCAATGAAAACTCTCTGGAGCTTTCCCATGACCCGTTCGAAATTTTGCGAGAATGGCCCTAGGGGTAGGTACACAGCGTGCCGGAAAAACTGAGTATGGGTCTGTTCACCGAATCTGACCATAATTTTGGTCCTGGAGACTTCCCTCGAATATTTTATGACTCCACGAAAGAATCGGATCAATGAAAACTCTCCGGAGCTTTCCCGTGACCCGTTCGAAATTTTGCTATTAGGGCCCTATGGGTAGGTACACAGCGTGCCGGAAAAACTGAGTATGGGTCTGTTCACAGAATCTGACCATAATTTTGGTCCTGGAGACTTCCCTCGAATATTTTATGACTCCACGAAAGAATCGGATCAATGAAAACTATCCAGAGCTTTCCCGTGACCAGTTCGAAATTTTGCTATTAGGGCCCTAGGGGTAGGTACACAGCGTGCCGGAAAAACTGAGTATGGGTCTGTTCATAGAATCTGACCATAATTTTGGTCCTGGAGACTTCCCTCGAATATTTTATGACTCCACGAAAGAGTCGGATCAATGAAAACTATCCAGAGCTTTCCCGTGACCAGTTCGAAATTTTGCTAGAATGGCCCTAGGGGGTAGGTACACAGCGTGCCGGAAAAACTGAGTGTGGGTCTGTTCATAGAATCTGACCATAATTTTGGTCCTGGAGACTTCCCTCGAATATTTTATGACTCCACGAAAGAATCGGATCAATGAAAACTCTCCGGAGCTTTCCGTGACCAGTTCGAAATTTTGCTAGAATGGCCCTAGGGGTAGGTACACAGCGTGCCGGAAAAACTGAGTATGGGTCTGTTCACCGAATCTGACCAGAATTTTCATCCTGGAGACTTCCCTTGAATATTTTATGACTCCACGAAAGAATCGGATCAATGAAAACTCTCCGGAGCTTTCCCATGACCCGTTCGAAATTTTGCGAGAATGGCCCTAGGGGTAGGTACACAGCGTGCCGGAAAAACTGAGTATGGGTATGTTCACCGAATCTGACCATAATTTTGGTCCTGGAGACTTCCCTCGAATATTTTATGACTCCACGAAAGAATCGGATCAATGAAAACTCTCCGGAGCTTTCCCGTGACCCGTTCGAAATTTTGCTATTAGGGCCCTATGGGTAGGTACACAGCGTGCCGGAAAAACTGAGTATGGGTCTGTTCACAGAATCTGACCATAATTTTGGTCCTGGAGACTTCCCTCGAATATTTTATGACTCCACGAAAGAATCGGATCAATGAAAACTATCCAGAGCTTTCCCGTGACCAGTTCGAAATTTTGCTATTAGGGCCCTAGGGGTAGGTACACAACGTGCCGGAAAAACTGAGTATGGGTCTGTTCACAGAATCTGACCATAATTTTGGTCCTGGAGACTTCCCTCGAATATTTTATGACTCCACGAAAGAATCGGATCAATGAAAACTATCCAGAGCTTTCCCGTGACCAGTTCGAAATTTTGCTAGAATGGCCCTAGGGGTAGGTACACAGCGTGCCGAAAAAACTGAGTATGGGTCTGTTCACCGAATCTGACCATAATTTTCATCCTGGAGACTTCCCTCGAATATATTATGACTCCACGAAAGAATCGGATCAATGATAACTCTCTGGAGCTTTCCCGTGACCCGTTCGAAATTTTGCTAGAATGGCCCTAGGGGTAGGTACACAGCGTGCAGGAAAAACTGAGTATGGTCTGTTCACCGAATCTGACCATAATTTTGGTCCTGGAGACTTCCCTCGAATATTTTATGACACCACGAAAGAATCGGATCAATGAAAACTCTCCGGAGCTTTCCCGTGACCCGTTCGAAAATTTGCTAGAATGGCCCTAGGGGTAGGTACACAGCGTGCCGGAAAAACTGAGTATGGGTCAGTTCACCGAATCTGACCTTAATTTTGGTCCTGGAGACTTCCCTCGAATATTTTATGACTCCATGAAAGAATCGGATCAATGAAAACTCTCCGGAGCTTTCCCGTGACCCGTTCGAAATTTAGCTATTAGGGCCCTAGGGGTAGGTACACAGCGTGCCGGAAAAACTGAGTATGGGTCTGTTCACCCAATCTGACCAGAATTTTCATCCTGGAGACTTCCCTCGAATATTTTATGACTCCACGAAAGAATCGGATCAATGAAAACTATCCAGAGCTTTCCCGTGACCAGTTCGAAATTTTGCTAGAATGGCCCTAGGGGTAGGTACACAGCGTGCCGGAAAAACTGAGTATGGGTCTGTTCACCGAATCTGACCAGAATTTTCATCCTGGAGACTTCCCTCGAATATTTTATGACTCCACGAAAGAATCGGATCAATGAAAACTCTCCGGAGCTTTCCCGTGACCCGTTCGAAATTTTGCGAGAATGGCCCTAGGGGTAGGTACACAGCGTGCCGGAAAAACTGAGTATGGGTCTGTTCACCGAATCTGACCATAATTTTGGTCCTGGAGACTTCCCTCGAATATTTTATGACTCCACGAAAGAATCGGATCAATGAAAACTATCCAGAGCTTTCCCGTGACCAGTTCGAAATTTTGCTATTAGGGCCCTAGGGGTAGGTACACAGCGTGCCGGAAAAACTGAGTATGGGTCTGTTCATAGAATCTGACCATAATTTTGGTCCTGGAGACTTCCCTCGAATATTTTATGACTCCACGAAAGAATCGGATCAATGAAAACTATCCTGAGCTTTCCCGTGACCAGTTCGAAATTTTGCTAGAATGGCCCTAGGGGTAGGTACACAGCGTGCCGGAAAAACTGAGTATGGGTCTGTTCATAGAATCTGACCATAATTTTGGTCCTGGAGACTTCCCTTGAATATTTTATGACTCCACGAAAGAATCGAATCAATGAAAACTATCCAGAGCTTTCCGTGACCAGTTCGAAATTTTGCTAGAATGGCCCTAGGGGTAGGTACACAGCGTGCCGGAAAAACTGAGTATGGGTCTGTTCACCGAATCTGACCAGAATTTTCATCCTGGAGACTTCCCTTGAATATTTTATGACTCCACGAAAGAATCGGATCAATGAAAACTCTCTGGAGCTTTCCCATGACCCGTTCGAAATTTTGCGAGAATGGCCCTAGGGGTAGGTACACAGCGTGCCGGAAAAACTGAGTATGGGTCTGTTCACCGAATCTGACCATAATTTTGGTCCTGGAGACTTCCCTCGAATATTTTATGACTCCACGAAAGAATCGGATCAATGAAAACTCTCCGGAGCTTTCCCGTGACCCGTTCGAAATTTTGCTATTAGGGCCCTATGGGTAGGTACACAGCGTGCCGGAAAAACTGAGTATGGGTCTGTTCACAGAATCTGACCATAATTTTGGTCCTGGAGACTTCCCTCGAATATTTTATGACTCCACGAAAGAATCGGATCAATGAAAACTATCCAGAGCTTTCCCGTGACCAGTTCGAAATTTTGCTATTAGGGCCCTAGGGGTAGGTACACAGCGTGCCGGAAAAACTGAGTATGGGTCTGTTCATAGAATCTGACCATAATTTTGGTCCTGGAGACTTCCCTCGAATATTTTATGACTCCACGAAAGAGTCGGATCAATGAAAACTATCCAGAGCTTTCCCGTGACCAGTTCGAAATTTTGCTAGAATGGCCCTAGGGGGTAGGTACACAGCGTGCCGGAAAAACTGAGTGTGGGTCTGTTCATAGAATCTGACCATAATTTTGGTCCTGGAGACTTCCCTCGAATATTTTATGACTCCACGAAAGAATCGGATCAATGAAAACTCTCCGGAGCTTTCCGTGACCAGTTCGAAATTTTGCTAGAATGGCCCTAGGGGTAGGTACACAGCGTGCCGGAAAAACTGAGTATGGGTCTGTTCACCGAATCTGACCAGAATTTTCATCCTGGAGACTTCCCTTGAATATTTTATGACTCCACGAAAGAATCGGATCAATGAAAACTCTCCGGAGCTTTCCCATGACCCGTTCGAAATTTTGCGAGAATGGCCCTAGGGGTAGGTACACAGCGTGCCGGAAAAACTGAGTATGGGTATGTTCACCGAATCTGACCATAATTTTGGTCCTGGAGACTTCCCTCGAATATTTTATGACTCCACGAAAGAATCGGATCAATGAAAACTCTCCGGAGCTTTCCCGTGACCCGTTCGAAATTTTGCTATTAGGGCCCTATGGGTAGGTACACAGCGTGCCGGAAAAACTGAGTATGGGTCTGTTCACAGAATCTGACCATAATTTTGGTCCTGGAGACTTCCCTCGAATATTTTATGACTCCACGAAAGAATCGGATCAATGAAAACTATCCAGAGCTTTCCCGTGACCAGTTCGAAATTTTGCTATTAGGGCCCTAGGGGTAGGTACACAACGTGCCGGAAAAACTGAGTATGGGTCTGTTCACAGAATCTGACCATAATTTTGGTCCTGGAGACTTCCCTCGAATATTTTATGACTCCACGAAAGAATCGGATCAATGAAAACTATCCAGAGCTTTCCCGTGACCAGTTCGAAATTTTGCTAGAATGGCCCTAGGGGTAGGTACACAGCGTGCCGAAAAAACTGAGTATGGGTCTGTTCACCGAATCTGACCATAATTTTCATCCTGGAGACTTCCCTCGAATATATTATGACTCCACGAAAGAATCGGATCAATGATAACTCTCTGGAGCTTTCCCGTGACCCGTTCGAAATTTTGCTAGAATGGCCCTAGGGGTAGGTACACAGCGTGCAGGAAAAACTGAGTATGGTCTGTTCACCGAATCTGACCATAATTTTGGTCCTGGAGACTTCCCTCGAATATTTTATGACACCACGAAAGAATCGGATCAATGAAAACTCTCCGGAGCTTTCCCGTGACCCGTTCGAAAATTTGCTAGAATGGCCCTAGGGGTAGGTACACAGCGTGCCGGAAAAACTGAGTATGGGTCAGTTCACCGAATCTGACCTTAATTTTGGTCCTGGAGACTTCCCTCGAATATTTTATGACTCCATGAAAGAATCGGATCAATGAAAACTCTCCGGAGCTTTCCCGTGACCCGTTCGAAATTTAGCTATTAGGGCCCTAGGGGTAGGTACACAGCGTGCCGGAAAAACTGAGTATAGGTCTGTTCACCCAATCTGACCAGAATTTTCATCCTGGAGACTTCCCTCGAATATTTTATGACTCCACGAAAGAATCGGATCAATGAAAACTATCCAGAGCTTTCCCGTGACCAGTTCGAAATTTTGCTAGAATGGCCCTAGGGGTAGGTACACAGCGTGCCGGAAAAACTGAGTATGGGTCTGTTCACCGAATCTGACCAGAATTTTCATCCTGGAGACTTCCCTCGAATATTTTATGACTCCACGAAAGAATCGGATCAATGAAAACTCTCCGGAGCTTTCCCGTGACCCGTTCGAAATTTTGCGACAATGGCCCTAGGGGTAGGTACACAGCGTGCCGGAAAAACTGAGTATGGGTCTGTTCACCGAATCTGACCATAATTTTGGTCCTGGAGACTTCCCTCGAATATTTTATGACTCCACGAAAGAATCGGATCAATGAAAACTATCCAGAGCTTTCCCGTGACCAGTTCGAAATTTTGCTATTAGGGCCCTAGGGGTAGGTACACAGCGTGCCGGAAAAACTGAGTATGGGTCTGTTCATAGAATCTGACCATAATTTTGGTCCTGGAGACTTCCCTCGAATATTTTATGACTCCACGAAAGAATCGGATCAATGAAAACTATCCAGAGCTTTCCCGTGACCAGTTCGAAATTTTGCTAGAATGGCCCTAGGGGTAGGTACACAGCGTGCCGGAAAAACTGAGTATGGGTCTGTTCATAGAATCTGACCATAATTTTGGTCCTGGAGACTTCCCTTGAATATTTTATGACTCCACGAAAGAATCGAATCAATGAAAACTATCCAGAGCTTTCCGTGACCAGTTCGAAATTTTGCTAGAATGGCCCTAGGGGTAGGTACACAGCGTGCCGGAAAAACTGAGTATGGGTCTGTTCACCGAATCTGACCAGAATTTTCATCCTGGAGACTTCCCTTGAATATTTTATGACTCCACGAAAGAATCGGATCAATGAAAACTCTCTGGAGCTTTCCCATGACCCGTTCGAAATTTTGCGAGAATGGCCCTAGGGGTAGGTACACAGCGTGCCGGAAAAACTGAGTATGGGTCTGTTCACCGAATCTGACCATAATTTTGGTCCTGGAGACTTCCCTCGAATATTTTATGACTCCACGAAAGAATCGGATCAATGAAAACTCTCCGGAGCTTTCCCGTGACCCGTTCGAAATTTTGCTATTAGGGCCCTATGGGTAGGTACACAGCGTGCCGGAAAAACTGAGTATGGGTCTGTTCACAGAATCTGACCATAATTTTGGTCCTGGAGACTTCCCTCGAATATTTTATGACTCCACGAAAGAATCGGATCAATGAAAACTATCCAGAGCTTTCTCGTGACCAGTTCGAAATTTTGCTATTAGGGCCCTAGGGGTAGGTACACAGCGTGCCGGAAAAACTGAGTATGGGTCTGTTCATAGAATCTGACCATAATTTTGGTCCTGGAGACTTCCCTCGAATATTTTATGACTCCACGAAAGAGTCGGATCAATGAAAACTATCCAGAGCTTTCCCGTGACCAGTTCGAAATTTTGCTAGAATGGCCCTAGGGGGTAGGTACACAGCGTGCCGGAAAAACTGAGTGTGGGTCTGTTCATAGAATCTGACCATAATTTTGGTCCTGGAGACTTCCCTTGAATATTTTATGACTCCACGAAAGAATCGGATCAATGAAAACTATCCAGAGCTTTCCGTGACCAGTTCGAAATTTTGCTAGAATGGCCCTAGGGGTAGGTACACAGCGTGCCGGAAAAACTGAGTATGGGTCTGTTCACCGAATCTGACCAGAATTTTCATCCTGGAGACTTCCCTTGAATATTTTATGACTCCACGAAAGAATCGGATCAATGAAAACTCTCCGGAGCTTTCCCATGACCCGTTCGAAATATTGCGAGAATGGCCCTAGGGGTAGGTACACAGCGTGCCGGAAAAACTGAGTATGGGTCTGTTCACCGAATCTGACCATAATTTTCATCCTGGAGACTTCCCTTGAATATTTTATGACTCCACGAAAGAATCGGATCAATGAAAACTCTCTGGAGCTTTCCCATGACCCGTTCGAAATTTTGCGAGAATGGCCCTAGGGGTAGGTACACAGCGTGCCGGAAAAACTGAGTATGGGTCTGTTCACCGAATCTGACCATAATTTTGGTCCTGGAGACTTCCCTCGAATATTTTATGACTCCACGAAAGAATCGGATCAATGAAAACTCTCCGGAGCGTTCCCGTGACCCGTTCGAAATTTTGCTATTAGGGCCCTATGGGTAGGTACACAGCGTGCCGGAAAAACTGAGTATGGGTCTGTTCACAGAATCTGACCATAATTTTGGTCCTGGAGACTTCCCTCGAATATTTTATGACTCCACGAAAGAATCGGATCAATGAAAACTATCCAGAGCTTTCTCGTGACCAGTTCGAAATTTTGCTATTAGGGCCCTAGGGGTAGGTACACAGCGTGCCGGAAAAACTGAGTATGGGTCTGTTCATAGAATCTGACCATAATTTTGGTCCTGGAGACTTCCCTCGAATATTTTATGACTCCACGAAAGAGTCGGATCAATGAAAACTATCCAGAGCTTTCCCGTGACCAGTTCGAAATTTTGCTAGAATGGCCCTAGGGGGTAGGTACACAGCGTGCCGGAAAAACTGAGTGTGGGTCTGTTCATAGAATCTGACCATAATTTTGGTCCTGGAGACTTCCCTTGAATATTTTATGACTCCACGAAAGAATCGGATCAATGAAAACTATCCAGAGCTTTCCGTGACCAGTTCGAAATTTTGCTAGAATGGCCCTAGGGGTAGGTACACAGCGTGCCGGAAAAACTGAGTATGGGTCTGTTCACCGAATCTGACCAGAATTTTCATCCTGGAGACTTCCCTTGAATATTTTATGACTCCACGAAAGAATCGGATCAATGAAAACTCTCTGGAGCTTTCCCATGACCCGTTCGAAATTTTGCGAGAATGGCCCTAGGGGTAGGTACACAGCGTGCCGGAAAAACTGAGTATGGGTCTGTTCACCGAATCTGACCATAATTTTGGTCCTGGAGACTTCCCTCGAATATTTTATGACTCCACGAAAGAATCGGATCAATGAAAACTCTCCGGAGCTTTCCCGTGACCCGTTCGAAATTTTGCTATTAGGGCCCTATGGGTAGGTACACAGCGTGCCGGAAAAACTGAGTATGGGTCTGTTCACAGAATCTGACCATAATTTTGGTCCTGGAGACTTCCCTCGAATATTTTATGACTCCACGAAAGAATCGGATCAATGAAAACTATCCAGAGCTTTCTCGTGACCAGTTCGAAATTTTGCTATTAGGGCCCTAGGGGTAGGTACACAGCGTGCCGGAAAAACTGAGTATGGGTCTGTTCATAGAATCTGACCATAATTTTGGTCCTGGAGACTTCCCTCGAATATTTTATGACTCCACGAAAGAGTCGGATCAATGAAAACTATCCAGAGCTTTCCCGTGACCAGTTCGAAATTTTGCTAGAATGGCCCTAGGGGGTAGGTACACAGCGTGCCGGAAAAACTGAGTGTGGGTCTGTTCATAGAATCTGACCATAATTTTGGTCCTGGAGACTTCCCTTGAATATTTTATGACTCCACGAAAGAATCGGATCAATGAAAACTATCCAGAGCTTTCCGTGACCAGTTCGAAATTTTGCTAGAATGGCCCTAGGGGTAGGTACACAGCGTGCCGGAAAAACTGAGTATGGGTCTGTTCACCGAATCTGACCAGAATTTTCATCCTGGAGACTTCCCTTGAATATTTTATGACTCCACGAAAGAATCGGATCAATGAAAACTCTCCGGAGCTTTCCCATGACCCGTTCGAAATATTGCGAGAATGGCCCTAGGGGTAGGTACACAGCGTGCCGGAAAAACTGAGTATGGGTCTGTTCACCGAATCTGACCATAATTTTCATCCTGGAGACTTCCCTTGAATATTTTATGACTCCACGAAAGAATCGGATCAATGAAAACTCTCTGGAGCTTTCCCATGACCCGTTCGAAATTTTGCGAGAATGGCCCTAGGGGTAGGTACACAGCGTGCCGGAAAAACTGAGTATGGGTCTGTTCACCGAATCTGACCATAATTTTGGTCCTGGAGACTTCCCTCGAATATTTTATGACTCCACGAAAGAATCGGATCAATGAAAACTCTCCGGAGCGTTCCCGTGACCCGTTCGAAATTTTGCTATTAGGGCCCTATGGGTAGGTACACAGCGTGCCGGAAAAACTGAGTATGGGTCTGTTCACAGAATCTGACCATAATTTTGGTCCTGGAGACTTCCCTCGAATATTTTATGACTCCACGAAAGAATCGGATCAATGAAAACTATCCAGAGCTTTCTCGTGACCAGTTCGAAATTTTGCTATTAGGGCCCTAGGGGTAGGTACACAGCGTGCCGGAAAAACTGAGTATGGGTCTGTTCATAGAATCTGACCATAATTTTGGTCCTGGAGACTTCCCTCGAATATTTTATGACTCCACGAAAGAGTCGGATCAATGAAAACTATCCAGAGCTTTCCCGTGACCAGTTCGAAATTTTGCTAGAATGGCCCTAGGGGGTAGGTACACAGCGTGCCGGAAAAACTGAGTGTGGGTCTGTTCATAGAATCTGACCATAATTTTGGTCCTGGAGACTTCCCTTGAATATTTTATGACTCCACGAAAGAATCGGATCAATGAAAACTATCCAGAGCTTTCCGTGACCAGTTCGAAATTTTGCTAGAATGGCCCTAGGGGTAGGTACACAGCGTGCCGGAAAAACTGAGTATGGGTCTGTTCACCGAATCTGACCAGAATTTTCATCCTGGAGACTTCCCTTGAATATTTTATGACTCCACGAAAGAATCGGATCAATGAAAACTCTCCGGAGCTTTCCCATGACCCGTTCGAAATATTGCGAGAATGGCCCTAGGGGTAGGTACACAGCGTGCCGGAAAAACTGAGTATGGGTCTGTTCACCGAATCTGACCATAATTTTGGTCCTGGAGACTTCACTCGAATATTTTATGACTCCACGAAAGAATCGGATCAATGAAAACTCTCCGGAGCTTTCCCGTGACCCGTTCGAAATTTTGCTATTAGGGCCCTATGGGTAGGTACACAGCGTGCCGGAAAAACTGAGTATGGGTCTGTTCACAGAATCTGACCATTATTTTGGTCCTGGAGACTTCCCTCGAATATTTTATGACTCCACGAAAGAATCGGATCAATGAAAACTATCCAGAGCTTTCCCGTGACCAGTTCGAAATTTTGCTATTAGGGCCCTAGGGGTAGGTACACAGCGTGCCGGAAAAACTGAGTATGGGTCTGTTCATAGAATCTGACCATAATTTTGGTCCTGGAGACTTCCCTCGAATATTTTATGACTCCACGAAAGAATCGGATCAATGAAAACTATCCAGAGCTTTCCCGTGACCAGTTCGAAATTTTGCTAGAATGGCCCTAGGGGTAGGTACACAGCGTGCCGAAAAAACTGAGTATGGGTCTGTTCACCGAATCTGACCATAATTTTCATCCTGGAGACTTCCCTCGAATATATTATGACTCCACGAAAGAATCGGATCAATGATAACTCTCTGGAGCTTTCCCGTGACCCGTTCGAAATTTTGCTAGAATGGCCCTAGGGGTAGGTACACAGCGTGCAGGAAAAACTGAGTATGGTCTGTTCACCGAATCTGACCATAATTTTGGTCCTGGAGACTTCCCTCGAATATTTTATGACACCACGAAAGAATCGGATCAATGAAAACTCTCCGGAGCTTTCCCGTGACCCGTTCGAAAATTTGCTAGAATGGCCCTAGGGGTAGGTACACAGCGTGCCGGAAAAACTGAGTATGGGTCAGTTCACCGAATCTGACCTTAATTTTGGTCCTGGAGACTTCCCTCGAATATTTTATGACTCCATGAAAGAATCGGATCAATGAAAACTCTCCGGAGCTTTCCCGTGACCCGTTCGAAATTTAGCTATTAGGGCCCTAGGGGTAGGTACACAGCTTGCCGGAAAAACTGAGTATAGGTCTGTTCATAGAATCTGACCATAATTTTGGTCCTGGAGACTTTCCTCGAATATTTTATGACTCCACGAAAGAATCGGATCAATGAAAACTATCAAGAGCTTTCCCGTGACCAGTTCGAAATTTTGCTAGAATGGCCCTAGGGGTAGGTACACAGCGTGCCGGAAAAACTGAGTATGGGTCTGTTCACCGAATCTGACCATAATTTTCATCCTGGAGACTTCCCTCGAATATTTTATGACTTCACGAAAAAATCGGATCAATGAAAACTCTCCGGAGCTTTCCAGTGACCCGTTCGAAATTTCGCTAGAATGGCCCTAGGGGTAGGTACATAGCGTGCCGGAAAAACTGAGTATGGTCTGTTCACCGAATCTGACCATAATTTTGGTCCTCGAGACTTCCCTCGAATATTTTATGACACCACGAAAGAATCGGTTCAATGAAAACTCTCCGGAGCTTTCCCGTGACCCGTTCGAAATTTAGCTAGAATGGCCCTAGGGGTAGGTACACAGCGTGCCGGAAAAACTGAGTATGGGTCTGTTCATAGAATCTGACCATAATTTTGGTCTTGGAGACTTCCCTCGAATATTTTATAACTCCACGAAAGAATCGGATCAATGAAAACTATCAAGAGCTTTCCCGTGACCAGTTCGAAATTTTGCTAGAATGGCCCTAGGGGTAGGTACACAGCGTGCCGGAAAAACTGAGTATGGGTCTGTTCACCGAAACTGACCATAATTTTCATCCTGGAGACTTCCCTCGAATATTTTATGACTTCACGAAAAATCGGATCAATGAAAACTCTCAGGAGCATTCCCGTGACCCGTTCGAAATTTCGCTATAATGGCCCTAGGGGTAGGTACATAACGTGCCGGAAAAACTGAGTATGGTCTGTTCACCGAATCTGACCATAATTTTGGTCCTGGAGACTTCCCTCGAATATTTTATGACACCACGAAAGAATCGGTTCAATGAAAACTCTCCGGAGCTTTCCCGTGACTCGTTCGAAATTTTGCTAGAATGGCCCTAGGGGTAGGTACACAGCGTGCCGGAAAAACTGAGTATGGGTCTGTTCACCGAATCTGACCAGAATTTTCATCCTGGAGACTTCCCTCGAATATTTTATGACTCCGCGAAAGAATCGGATCAATGAAAACTATCCAGAGCTTTCCCGTGACCAGTTCGAAATTTTGCTAGAATGGCCCTAGGGGTAGGTACACAGCGTGCCGGAAAAACTGAGTATGGGTCTGTTCACCGAATCTGACCATAATTTTCATCCTGGAGACTTCCCTCGAATATTTTATGACTCCACGAAAGAATCGGATCAATGAAAACTATCAAGAGCTTTCCCGTGACCAGTTCGAAATTTTGCTAGAATGGCCCTAATGGTAGGTACACAGCGTGCCGGAAAAACTGAGTATGGGTCTGTTCACCGAATCTGACCATAATTTTCATCCTGGAGACTTCCCTCGAATGATTTTTGACTCCACGAAAGAATCGGATCAATGAAAACTCTCTGGAGCTTTCCCGTGACCCGTTCGAAATTTTGCTAGAATGGCCCTAGCGGTAGGTACACAGCGTGCCGGAAAAACTGAGTATGGTCTGTTCACAGAATCTGACCATAATTTTGGTCCTAGAGACTTCCCTCGAATATTTTATGACACCACGAAAGAATCGGATCAATGAAAACTCTCCGGAGCTTTCCCGTGACCCGTTCGAAATTTTGCTAGAATGGCCCTAGGGGTAGGTACACAGCGTGCCGGAAAAACTGAGTATGGGTCTGTTCACCGAATCTGACCAGAATTTTCATCCTGGAGACTTCCCTCGAATATTTTATGACTTCACGAAAGAATCGGATCAATGAAAACTCTCCGGAGCTTTCCCGTGACCCGTTCGAAATTTTGCGAGAATGGCCCTAGGGGTAGGTACACAGCGTGCCGGAAAAACTGAGTACGGGTCTGTTCACCGAATCTGACCATAATTTTGGTCCTGGAGACTTCCCTCGAATATTTTATGACTCCACGAAAGAATCGGATCAATGAAAACTATCAAGAGCTTTCCCGTGACCAGTTCGAAATTTTGCTAGAATGGCCCTAGGGTTAGGTACACAGCGTGCCGGAAAAACTGAGTATGGGTCTGTTCACCGAATCTGACCATAATTTTCATCCTGGAGACTTCCCTCGAATATTTTATGACTTCACGAAAAAATCGGATCAATGAAAACTCTCTGGAGCTTTCCCGTGACCCGTTAGAAATTTCGCTAGAATGGCCCTAGGGGTAGGTACATAACGTGCCGGAAAAACTGAGTATGGTCTGTTCACCGAATCTGACCATAATTTTGGTCCTGGAGACTTCCCTCGAATATTTTATGACACCACGAAAGAATCGGTTCAATGAAAACTCTCCGGAGCTTTCCCGTGACTCGTTCGAAATTTTGCTAGAATGGCCCTAGGGGTAGGTACACAGCGTGCCGGAAAAACTGAGTATGGGTCTGTTCACCGAATCTGACCAGAATTTTCATCCTGGAGACTTCCCTCGAATATTTTATGACTCCGCGAAAGAATCGGATCAATGAAAACTATCCAGAGCTTTCCCGTGACCAGTTCGAAATTTTGCTAGAATGGCCCTAGGGGTAGGTACACAGCGTGCCGGAAAAACTGAGTATGGGTCTGTTCACCGAATCTGACCATAATTTTCATCCTGGAGACTTCCCTCGAATATTTTATGACTCCACGAAAGAATCGGATCAATGAAAACTATCAAGAGCTTTCCCGTGACCAGTTCGAAATTTTGCTAGAATGGCCCTAATGGTAGGTACACAGCGTGCCGGAAAAACTGAGTATGGGTCTGTTCACCGAATCTGACCATAATTTTCATCCTGGAGACTTCCCTCGAATGATTTTTGACTCCACGAAAGAATCGGATCAATGAAAACTCTCTGGAGCTTTCCCGTGACCCGTTCGAAATTTTGCTAGAATGGCCCTAGCGGTAGGTACACAGCGTGCCGGAAAAACTGAGTATGGTCTGTTCACAGAATCTGACCATAATTTTGGTCCTAGAGACTTCCCTCGAATATTTTATGACACCACGAAAGAATCGGATCAATGAAAACTCTCCGGAGCTTTCCCGTGACCCGTTCGAAATTTTGCTAGAATGGCCCTAGGGGTAGGTACACAGCGTGCCGGAAAAACTGAGTATGGGTCTATTCACCGAATCTGACCAGAATTTTCATCCTGGAGACTTCCCTCGAATATTTTATGACTTCACGAAAGAATCGGATCAATGAAAACTCTCCGGAGCTTTCCCGTGACCCGTTCGAAATTTTGCGAGAATGGCCCTAGGGGTAGGTACACAGCGTGCCGGAAAAACTGAGTACGGGTCTGTTCACCGAATCTGACCATAATTTTGGTCCTGGAGACTTCCCTCGAATATTTTATGACTCCACGAAAGAATCGGATCAATGAAAACTATCAAGAGCTTTCCCGTGACCAGTTCGAAATTTTGCTAGAATGGCCCTAGGGTTAGGTACACAGCGTGCCGGAAAAACTGAGTATGGGTCTGTTCACCGAATCTGACCATAATTTTCATCCTGGAGACTTCCCTCGAATATTTTATGACTTCACGAAAAAATCGGATCAATGAAAACTCTCTGGAGCTTTCCCGTGACCCGTTCGAAATTTCGCTAGAATGGCCCTAGGGGTAGGTACATAACGTGCCGGAAAAACTGAGTATGGTCTGTTCACCGAATCTGACCATAATTTTGGTCCTGGAGACTTCCCTCGAATATTTTATGACACCACGAAAGAATCGGTTCAATGAAAACTCTCCGGAGCTTTCCCGTGACTCGTTCGAAATTTTGCTAGAATGGCCCTAGGGGTAGGTACACAGCGTGCCGGAAAAACTGAGTATGGGTCTGTTCACCGAATCTGACCAGAATTTTCATCCTGGAGACTTCCCTCGAATATTTTATGACTCCACGAAAGAATCGGATCAATGAAAACTATCCAGAGCTTTCCCGTGACCAGTTCGAAATTTTGCTAGAATGACCCTAGGGGTAGGTACACAGCGTGCCGGAAAAACTGAGTATGGGTCTGTTCACCGAATCTGACCATAATTTTCATCCTGGAGACTTCCCTCGAATATTTTATGACTCCACGAAAGAATCGGATCAATGAAAATTATCAAGAGCTTTCCCGTGACCAGTTCGAAATTTTGCTAGAATGGCCCTAGGGGTAGGTACACAGCGTGCCGGAAAAACTGAGTATGGGTCTGTTCACCGAATCTGACCATAATTTTCATCCTGGAGACTTCCCTCGAATATTTTATGACTCCACGAAAGAATCGGATCAATGAAAACTCTCTGCAGCTTTCCCGTGACCCGTTCGAAATTTTGCTAGAATGGCCCTAGCGGTAGGTACACAGCGTGCCGGAAAAACTGAGTATGGTCTGTTCACAGAATCTGACCATAATTTTGGTCCTGGAGACTTCCCTCGAATATTTTATGACACCACGAAAGAATCGGATCAATGAAAACTCTCCGGAGCTTTCCCGTGACCCGTTCGAAATTTTGCTAGAATGGCCCTAGGGGTAGGTACACAGCGTGCCGGAAAAACTGAGTATGGGTCTGTTCACCGAATCTGACCAGAATTTTCATCCTGGAGACTTCCCTCGAATATTTTATGACTCCACGAAAGAATCGGATCAATGAAAACTCTCCGGAGCTTTCCCGTGACCCGTTCGAAATTTTGCGAGAATGGCCCTAGGGGTAGGTACACAGCGTGCCGGAAAAACTGAGTACGGGTCTGTTCACCGAATCTGACCATAATTTTGGTCCTGGAGACTTCCCTCGAATATTTTATGACTCCACGAAAGAATCGGATCAATGAAAACTATCAAGAGCTTTCCCGTGACCAGTTCGAAATTTTGCTAGAATGGCCCTAGGGTTAGGTACACAGCGTGCCGGAAAAACTGAGTATGGGTCTGTTCACCGAATCTGACCATAATTTTCATCCTGGAGACTTCCCTCGAATATTTTATGACTTCACGAAAAAATCGGATCAATGAAAACTCTCTGGAGCTTTCCCGTGACCCGTTCGAAATTTCGCTAGAATGGCCCTAGGGGGTACACAGCGTGCCGGAAAAACTGAGTATGGTCTGTTCACCGAATCTGACCATAATTTTGGTCCTGGAGACTTCCCTCGAATATTTTATGACACCACGAAAGAATCGGTTCAATGAAAACTCTCCGGAGCTTTCCCGTGACGCGTTCGAAATTTTGCTAGAATGGCCCTAGGGGTAGGTACACAGCGTGCCGGAAAAACTGAGTATGGGTCTGTTCACAGAATCTGACCAGAATTTTCATCCTGGAGACTTCCCTCGAATATTTTATGACTCCACGAAAGAATCGGATCAATGAAAACTATCCAGAGCTTTCCCGTGACCAGTTCGAAATTTTGCTAGAATGGCCCTAGGGGTAGGTACACAGCGTGCCGGAAAAACTGAGTATGGGTCTGTTCACCGAATCTGACCATAATTTTCATCCTGGAGACTTCCCTCGAATATTTTATGACTCCACGAAAGAATCGGATCAATGAAAACTATCAAGAGCTTTCCCGTGACCTGTTCGAAATTTTGCTATTAGGGCCCTAGGGGTAGGTACACAGCGTGCCGGAAAAACTGAGTGTGGGTCTGTTCACAGAATCTGACCATAATTTTTGTCCTGGAGACTTCACTCGAATATTTTATGACTCCACGAAAGAATCGGTTCAAAGAAAACTCTCCAGAGCTTTCCCGTGACGCGTTCGAAATTTTGCTAGAATGGCCCTAGCGGTAGGTACACAGCGTGCCGGAAAAACTGAGTATGGTCTGTTCACAGAATCTGACCATAATTTTGGTCCTGGAGACTTCCCTCGAATATTTTATGACACCACGAAAGAATCGGATCAATGAAAACTCTCCGGAGCTTTCCCGTGACCCGTTCGAAATTTTGCTAGAATGGCCCTAGGGGTAGGTACACAGCGTGCCGGAAAAACTGAGTATGGGTCTGTTCACCGAATCTGACCAGAATTTTCATCCTGGAGACTTCCCTCGAATATTTTATGACTCCGCGAAAGAATCGGATCAATGAAAACTATCCAGAGCTTTCCCGTGACCAGTTCGAAATTTTGCTAGAATGGCCCTAGGGGTAGGTACACAGCGTGCCGGAAAAACTGAGTATGGGTCTGTTCACCGAATCTGACCAGAATTTTCATCCTGGAGACTTCCCTCGAATATTTTATGACTCCGCGAAAGAATCGGATCAATGAAAACTATCCAGAGCTTTCCCGTGACCAGTTCGAAATTTTGCTAGAATGGCCCTAGGGGTAGGTACACAGCGTGCCGGAAAAACTGAGTATGGGTCTGTTCACCGAATCTGACCATAATTTTCATCCTGGAGACTTCCCTCGAATATTTTATGACTCCACGAAAGAATCGGATCAATGAAAACTATCAAGAGCTTTCCCGTGACCAGTTCGAAATTTTGCTAGAATGGCCCTAATGGTAGGTACACAGCGTGCCGGAAAAACTGAGTATGGGTCTGTTCACCGAATCTGACCATAATTTTCATCCTGGAGACTTCCCTCGAATGATTTTTGACTCCACGAAAGAATCGGATCAATGAAAACTCTCTGGAGCTTTCCCGTGACCCGTTCGAAATTTTGCTAGAATGGCCCTAGCGGTAGGTACACAGCGTGCCGGAAAAACTGAGTATGGTCTGTTCACAGAATCTGACCATAATTTTGGTCCTAGAGACTTCCCTCGAATATTTTATGACACCACGAAAGAATCGGATCAATGAAAACTCTCCGGAGCTTTCCCGTGACCCGTTCGAAATTTTGCTAGAATGGCCCTAGGGGTAGGTACACAGCGTGCCGGAAAAACTGAGTATGGGTCTGTTCACCGAATCTGACCAAAATTTTCATCCTGGAGACTTCCCTCGAATATTTTATGACTTCACGAAAGAATCGGATCAATGAAAACTCTCCGGAGCTTTCCCGTGACCCGTTCGAAATTTTGCGAGAATGGCCCTAGGGGTAGGTACACAGCGTGCCGGAAAAACTGAGTACGGGTCTGTTCACCGAATCTGACCATAATTTTGGTCCTGGAGACTTCCCTCGAATATTTTATGACTCCACGAAAGAATCGGATCAATGAAAACTATCAAGAGCTTTCCCGTGACCAGTTCGAAATTTTGCTAGAATGGCCCTAGGGTTAGGTACACAGCGTGCCGGAAAAACTGAGTATGGGTCTGTTCACCGAATCTGACCATAATTTTCATCCTGGAGACTTCCCTCGAATATTTTAGGACTTCACGAAAAAATCGGATCAATGAAAACTCTCTGGAGCTTTCCCGTGACCCGTTCGAAATTTCGCTAGAATGGCCCTAGGGGTAGGTACATAACGTGCCGGAAAAACTGAGTATGGTCTGTTCACCGAATCTGACCATAATTTTGGTCCTGGAGACTTCCCTCGAATATTTTATGACACCACGAAAGAATCGGTTCAATGAAAACTCTCCGGAGCTTTCCCGTGACTCGTTCGAAATTTTGCTAGAATGGCCCTAGGGGTAGGTACACAGCGTGCCGGAAAAACTGAGTATGGGGCTGTTCACCGAATCTGACCAGAATTTTCATCCTGGAGACTTCCCTCGAATATTTTATGACTCCACGAAAGAATCGGATCAATGAAAACTATCCAGAGCTTTCCCGTGACCAGTTCGAAATTTTGCTAGAATGGCCCTAGGGGTAGGTACACAGCGTGCCGGAAAAACTGAGTATGGGTCTCTTCACCGAATCTGACCATAATTTTCATCCTGGAGACTTCCCTCGAATATTTTATGACTCCACGAAAGAATCGGATCAATGAAAATTATCAAGAGCTTTCCCGTGACCAGTTCGAAATTTTGCTAGAATGGCCCTAGGGGTAGGTACACAGCGTGCCGGAAAAACTGAGTATGGGTCTGTTCACCGAATCTGACCATAATTTTCATCCTGGAGACTTCCCTCGAATATTTTATGACTCCACGAAAGAATCGGATCAATGAAAACTCTCTGCAGCTTTCCCGTGACCCGTTCGAAATTTTGCTAGAATGGCCCTAGCGGTAGGTACACAGCGTGCCGGAAAAACTGAGTATGGTCTGTTCACAGAATCTGACCATAATTTTGGTCCTGGAGACTTCCCTCGAATATTTTATGACACCACGAAAGAATCGGATCAATGAAAACTCTCCGGAGCTTTCCCGTGACCCGTTCGAAATTTTGCTAGAATGGCCCTAGGGGTAGGTACACAGCGTGCCGGAAAAACTGAGTATGGGTCTGTTCACCGAATCTGACCAGAATTTTCATCCTGGAGACTTCCCTCGAATATTTTATGACTCCACGAAAGAATCGGATCAATGAAAACTCTCCGGAGCTTTCCCGTGACCCGTTCGAAATTTTGCGAGAATGGCCCTAGGGGTAGGTACACAGCGTGCCGGAAAAACTGAGTACGGGTCTGTTCACCGAATCTGACCATAATTTTGGTCCTGGAGACTTCCCTCGAATATTTTATGACTCCACGAAAGAATCGGATCAATGAAAACTATCAAGAGCTTTCCCGTGACCAGTTCGAAATTTTGCTAGAATGGCCCTAGGGTTAGGTACACAGCGTGCCGGAAAAACTGAGTATGGGTCTGTTCACCGAATCTGACCATAATTTTCATCCTGGAGACTTCCCTCGAATATTTTATGACTTCACGAAAAAATCGGATCAATGAAAACTCTCTGGAGCTTTCCCGTGACCCGTTCGAAATTTCGCTAGAATGGCCCTAGGGGGTACACAGCGTGCCGGAAAAACTGAGTATGGTCTGTTCACCGAATCTGACCATAATTTTGGTCCTGGAGACTTCCCTCGAATATTTTATGACACCACGAAAGAATCGGTTCAATGAAAACTCTCCGGAGCTTTCCCGTGACGCGTTCGAAATTTTGCTAGAATGGCCCTAGGGGTAGGTACACAGCGTGCCGGAAAAACTGAGTATGGGTCTGTTCACAGAATCTGACCAGAATTTTCATCCTGGAGACTTCCCTCGAATATTTTATGACTCCACGAAAGAATCGGATCAATGAAAACTATCCAGAGCTTTCCCGTGACCAGTTCGAAATTTTGCTAGAATGGCCCTAGGGGTAGGTACACAGCGTGCCGGAAAAACTGAGTATGGGTCTGTTCACCGAATCTGACCATAATTTTCATCCTGGAGACTTCCCTCGAATATTTTATGACTCCACGAAAGAATCGGATCAATGAAAACTATCAAGAGCTTTCCCGTGACCTGTTCGAAATTTTGCTATTAGGGCCCTAGGGGTAGGTACACAGCGTGCCGGAAAAACTGAGTGTGGGTCTGTTCACAGAATCTGACCATAATTTTTGTCCTGGAGACTTCACTCGAATATTTTATGACTCCACGAAAGAATCGGTTCAAAGAAAACTCTCCAGAGCTTTCCCGTGACGCGTTCGAAATTTTGCTAGAATGGCCCTAGCGGTAGGTACACAGCGTGCCGGAAAAACTGAGTATGGTCTGTTCACAGAATCTGACCATAATTTTGGTCCTGGAGACTTCCCTCGAATATTTTATTACACCACGAAAGAATCGGATCAATGAAAACTCTCCGGAGCTTTCCCGTGACCCGTTCGAAATTTTGCTAGAATGGCCCTAGGGGTAGGTACACAGCGTGCCGGAAAAACTGAGTATGGGTCTGTTCACCGAATCTGACCAGAATTTTCATCCTGGAGACTTCCCTCGAATATTTTATGACTCCACGAAAGAATCGGATCAATGAAAACTCTCCGGAGCTTTCCCGTGACCCGTTCGAAATATTGCTATTAGGGCCCTAGGGGTAGGTACACAGCGTGCCGGAAAAACTGAGTATGGTCTGTTCACAGAATCTGACCATAATTTTGGTCCTGGAGACTTCCCTCGAATATTTTATGACACCACGAAAGAATCGGATCAATGAAAACTCTCCGGAGCTTTCCCGTGACCCGTTCGAAATTTTGCTAGAATGGCCCTAGGGGTAGGTACACAGCGTGCCGGAAAAACTGAGTATGGGTCTGTTCACCGAATCTGACCAGAATTTTCATCCTGGAGACTTCCCTCGAATATTTTATGACTCCACGAAAGAATCGGATCAATGAAAACTCTCCGGAGCTTTCCCGTGACCCGTTCGAAATTTTGCGAGAATGGCCCTAGGGGTAGGTACACAGCGTGCCGGAAAAACTGAGTACGGGTCTGTTCACCGAATCTGACCATAATTTTGGTCCTGGAGACTTCCCTCGAATATTTTATGACTCCACGAAAGAATCGGATCAATGAAAACTCTCCGGAGCTTTCCCGTGACCCGTTCGAAATTTTGCTATTAGGGCCCTAGGGGTAGGTACACAGCGTGCCGGAAAAACTGAGTATGGGTCTGTTCACAGAATCTGACCATAATTTTGGTCCTGGAGACTTCCCTCGAATATTTTATGACTCCACGAAAGAATCGGAACAATGAAAACTCTCCGGAGCTTTCCCGTGACCCGTTCGAAATTTTGCTATTAGGGCCCTAGGGGTAGGTACACAGCGTGCCGGAAAAACTGAGTATGGTCTGTTCACCGAATCTGACCGTAATTTTGGTCCTGGAGACTTCCCTCGAATATTTTATGACTCCACGAAAGAATCGGATCAATGAAAACTCTCCGGAGCTTTCCCGTGACCCGTTCGAAATTTTGCTATTAGGGCCCTAGGGGTAGGTACACAGCGTGCCGGAAAAACTGAGTGTGGGTCTGTTCACAGAATCTGACCATAATTTTGGTCCTGGAGACTTCACTCGAATATTTTATGACTCCACGAAAGAATCGGAACAATGAAAACTCTCCGGAGCTTTCGCGTAACCCGTTCGAAATTTTGCTATTAGGGCCCTAGAGGTAGGTACACAGCGTGCCGGAAAAACTGAGTATGGTCTGTTCACCTAATCTGACCGTAATTTTGGTCCTGGAGACTTCCCTCGAATATTTTATGACTCCACGAAAGAATCGGATCAATGAAAACTCTCCGGAGCTTTCCCGTGACTCGTTCGAAATTTTGCTAGAATGGCCCTAGGGGTAGGTACACAGCGTGCCGGAAAAACGGAGTATGGGTCTGTTCACAGAATCTGACCATAATTTTGGTCCTGGAGACTTCCCTCGAATATTTTATGACTCCACCAAAGAATCGGATCATTGAAAACTCTCCGGAGCTTTCCCGTGACCCGTTCGAAATTTTGCTATTAGGGCCCTAGGGGTAGGTACACAGCGTGCCGGAAAAACTGAGTATGGGTCTGTTCACAGAATCTGACCATAATTTTGGTCCTGGAGACTTCCCTCGAATATTTTATGACTCCACGAAAGAATCGGATCAATGAAAACTCTCCGGAACTTTCCCGTGACCCGTTCGAAATTTTGCTAGAATGGCCCTAGGGGTAGGTACACATCGTGCCGGAAAAACTGAGTATGGGTCTGTTCACAGAATCTGACCATAATTTTGGTCCTGGAGACTTCCCTCGAATATTTTATGACTCCACGAAAGAATCGGATCAATGAAAATTCTCCAGAGCTTTCCCGTGACCCGTTCGAAATTTTGCTATTAGGTCCCTAGGGGTAGGTACACAGCGTGCCGGAAAAACTGAGTACGGGTCTGTTCACCGAATCTGACCGTAATTTTGGTCCTGGAGACTTCCCTCGAATATTTTATGACTCCACGAAAGAATCGGATCAATGAAAACTCTCCGGAGCTTTCCCGTGACCCGTTCGAAATTTTACTAGAATGGACCTAGGGGTAGGTACACAGCGTGCCGGAAAAACTGAGTATGGGTCTGTTCACCGAATCTGACCATAATTTTGGTCCTGGAGACTTCCCTCGAATATTTTATGACTCCACGAAAGAATCGAATCATTGAAAACTCTCCGGAGCTTTCCCGTGACCCGTTCGAAATTTTGCTATTAGGGCCCTAGGGGTAGGTACACAGCGTGCCGGAAAAACTGAGTATGGGTCTGTTCACAGAATCTGACCATAATTTTGGTCCTGGAGACTTCACTCGAATATTTTATGACTCCACGAAAGAATCGGATCAATGAAAACTCTCCGGAGCTTTCCCGTGACCCGTTCGAAATTTTTCTATTAGGGCCCTAAGGGTAGGTACACAGCGTGCCGGAAAAACTGAGTATGGGTCTGTTCACAGATTCTGACCATAATTTTGGTCCTCGAGACTTCCCTCGAATATTTTATGACTCCACGAAAGAATCGGATCAATGAAAACTCTCCGGAGCTTTCCCGTGACCCGTTCGAAATTTTGCTATTAGGGCCCTAGGGGTAGGTACACAGCGTGCCGGAAAAACTGAGTATGGGTCTGTTCACAGAATTTGACCATAATTTTGGTCCTGGACACTTCCCTCGAATATTTTATGACTCCACGAAAGAATCGGATCAATGAAAACTCCCCGGAGCTTTCCCGTGACCCGTTCGAAATTTTGATAGAATGGCCCTAGGGGTAGGTACACAGCGTGCCGGAAAAACTGAGTATGGGTCTGTTCACAGAATCTGACCATAATTTTGGTCCTGGAGACTTCCCTCGAATATTTTATGACTTCACGAAAGAATCGGATCAAGGAAAACTCTCCAGAGCTTTCCCGTAACCCGTTCGAAATTTTACTAGAATGGCCCTAGGGGTAGGTACACAGCGTGCCGGAAAAACTAAGTATGGGTCTGTTCACCGAATCTGACGATAATTTTCTTCCTGGAGACTTCCCTCGAATAATTTATGACTCCAGGAAAGAATCGGATCAATGAAAACTCTCCGGACCTTTCCCGTGACCCGTTCGAAATTTTGCTAGAATGGCCCTAGGGCTAGGTACACAGCGTGCTGGATAAACTGAGTATGGGTCTGTTCACCGAATCTGACCATAATTTTGGTCCTGGAGACTTCCCTCGAATATTTTATGACTCCACGAAAGAACCGGATCAATGAAAACTCTCCGGAGCTTTCCCGTGACCCGTTCGAAATTTGGCTATTAGGGCCCTAGGGGTAGGTACACAGCGTGCCGGAAAAACTGAGTATGGGTCTGTTCACAGAATCTGACCATAATTTTGGTCCTGGAGACTTCCCTCGAATATTTTATGACTCCACGAAAGAATCGGTTCAATGAAAACTCTCCGGAGCTTTCCCGTGACTCGTTCGAAATTTTGCTAGAATGGCAATAGGGGTAGGTACACAGCGTGCCGGAAAAACTGAGTATGGGTCTGTTCACAGAATCTGACCATAATTTTGGTCCTGGAGACTACCCTCGAATATTTTATGACTCCACGAAAGAATCGGATCATTGAAAACTCTCCGGAGCTTTCCCGTGACCCGTTCGAAATTTTGCTATTAGGGCCCTAGGGGTAGGTACACAGCGTGCCGGAAAAACTGAGTATGGGTCTTTTCACAGAATCTGACCATAATTTTGGTCCTGGAGACTTCCCTCGAATATTTTATGACTCCACGAAAGAATCGGATCAATGAAAACTCTCCGGAGCTTTCCCGTGACCCGTTCGAAATTTTGCTAGAATGGCCCTAGGGGTAGGTACACAGCGTGCCGGTAAAACTGAGTACGGGTCTGTTCACCGAATCTGACCGTAATTTTGGTCCTGGAGACTTCTCTCGAATATTTTATGACTCCACGAAAGAATCGGATCAATGAAAACTCTCCGGAGCTTTCCCGTGACCCGTTCGAAATTTTGCTATTAGGGCCCAAGGGGTAGGTACACAGCGTGCCGGAAAAACTGAGTATGGGTCTGTTCACAGAATCTGACCATAATTTTGGTCCTGGAGACTTCCCTCGAATATTTTATGACTCCACGAAAGAATCGGATCAATGAAAACTCTCCGGAGCTTTCCCGTGACCCGTTCGAAATTTTGCTAGAATGGCCCTAGGGGTAGGTACACAGCGTGCCGGAAAAACTGAGTATGGGTCTGTTCAAAGAATCTGACCATAATTTTGGTCCTGGAGACTTCCCTCGAATATTTTATGACTCCACCAAAGAATCGGATCATTGAAAACTCTCCGGAGCTTTCCCGTGACCCGTTCGAAATTTTGCTATTAGGGCCCTAGGGGTAGGTACACAGCGTGCCGGAAAAACTGAGTATGGGTCTGTTCACAGAATTTGACCATAATTTTGGTCCTGGACACTTCCCTCGAATATTTTATGACTCCACGAAAGAATCGGATCAATGAAAACTCCCCGGAGCTTTCCCGTGACCCGTTCGAAATTTTGCTAGAATGGCAATAGGGGTAGGTACACAGCGTGCCGGAAAAACTGAGTATGGGTCTGTTCAAAGAATCTGACCATAATTTTGGTCCTGGAGACTTCCCTCGAATATTTTATGACTCCACGAAAGAATCGGATCAATGAAAACTCTCCGGAACTTTCCCGTGACCCGTTCGAAATTTTGCTAGAATGGCCCTAGGGGTAGGTACACATCGTGCCGGAAAAACTGAGTATGGGTCTGTTCACAGAATCTGACCATAATTTTGGTCCTGGAGACTTCCCTCGAATATTTTATGACTCCACGAAAGAATCGGATCAATGAAAATTCTCCAGAGCTTTCCCGTGACCCGTTCGAAATTTTGCTATTAGGTCCCTAGGGGTAGGTACACAGCGTGCCGGAAAAACTGAGTACGGGTCTGTTCACCGAATCTGACCGTAATTTTGGTCCTGGAGACTTCCCTCGAATATTTTATGACTCCACGAAAGAATCGGATCAATGAAAACTCTCCGGAGCTTTCCCGTGACCCGTTCGAAATTTTACTAGAATGGACCTAGGGGTAGGTACACAGCGTGCCGGAAAAACTGAGTATGGGTCTGTTCACCGAATCTGACCATAATTTTGGTCCTGGAGACTTCCCTCGAATATTTTATGACTCCACGAAAGAATCGAATCATTGAAAACTCTCCGGAGCTTTCCCGTGACCCGTTCGAAATTTTGCTATTAGGGCCCTAGGGGTAGGTACACAGCGTGCCGGAAAAACTGAGTATGGGTCTGTTCACAGAATCTGACCATAATTTTGGTCCTGGAGACTTCACTCGAATATTTTATGACTCCACGAAAGAATCGGATCAATGAAAACTCTCCGGAGCTTTCCCGTGACCCGTTCGAAATTTTTCTATTAGGGCCCTAAGGGTAGGTACACAGCGTGCCGGAAAAACTGAGTATGGGTCTGTTCACAGATTCTGACCATAATTTTGGTCCTCGAGACTTCCCTCGAATATTTTATGACTCCACGAAAGAATCGGATCAATGAAAACTCTCCGGAGCTTTCCCGTGACCCGTTCGAAATTTTGCTATTAGGGCCCTAGGGGTAGGTACACAGCGTGCCGGAAAAACTGAGTATGGGTCTGTTCACAGAATTTGACCATAATTTTGGTCCTGGACACTTCCCTCGAATATTTTATGACTCCACGAAAGAATCGGATCAATGAAAACTCCCCGGAGCTTTCCCGTGACCCGTTCGAAATTTTGATAGAATGGCCCTAGGGGTAGGTACACAGCGTGCCGGAAAAACTGAGTATGGGTCTGTTCACAGAATCTGACCATAATTTTGGTCCTGGAGACTTCCCTCGAATATTTTATGACTTCACGAAAGAATCGGATCAAGGAAAACTCTCCAGAGCTTTCCCGTAACCCGTTCGAAATTTTACTAGAATGGCCCTAGGGGTAGGTACACAGCGTGCCGGAAAAACTAAGTATGGGTCTGTTCACCGAATCTGACGATAATTTTCTTCCTGGAGACTTCCCTCGAATAATTTATGACTCCAGGAAAGAATCGGATCAATGAAAACTCTCCGGACCTTTCCCGTGACCCGTTCGAAATTTTGCTAGAATGGCCCTAGGGCTAGGTACACAGCGTGCTGGATAAACTGAGTATGGGTCTGTTCACCGAATCTGACCATAATTTTGGTCCTGGAGACTTCCCTCGAATATTTTATGACTCCACGAAAGAACCGGATCAATGAAAACTCTCCGGAGCTTTCCCGTGACCCGTTCGAAATTTGGCTATTAGGGCCCTAGGGGTAGGTACACAGCGTGCCGGAAAAACTGAGTATGGGTCTGTTCACAGAATCTGACCATAATTTTGGTCCTGGAGACTTCCCTCGAATATTTTATGACTCCACGAAAGAATCGGTTCAATGAAAACTCTCCGGAGCTTTCCCGTGACTCGTTCGAAATTTTGCTAGAATGGCAATAGGGGTAGGTACACAGCGTGCCGGAAAAACTGAGTATGGGTCTGTTCACAGAATCTGACCATAATTTTGGTCCTGGAGACTACCCTCGAATATTTTATGACTCCACGAAAGAATCGGATCATTGAAAACTCTCCGGAGCTTTCCCGTGACCCGTTCGAAATTTTGCTATTAGGGCCCTAGGGGTAGGTACACAGCGTGCCGGAAAAACTGAGTATGGGTCTTTTCACAGAATCTGACCATAATTTTGGTCCTGGAGACTTCCCTCGAATATTTTATGACTCCACGAAAGAATCGGATCAATGAAAACTCTCCGGAGCTTTCCCGTGACCCGTTCGAAATTTTGCTAGAATGGCCCTAGGGGTAGGTACACAGCGTGCCGGTAAAACTGAGTACGGGTCTGTTCACCGAATCTGACCGTAATTTTGGTCCTGGAGACTTCTCTCGAATATTTTATGACTCCACGAAAGAATCGGATCAATGAAAACTCTCCGGAGCTTTCCCGTGACCCGTTCGAAATTTTGCTATTAGGGCCCAAGGGGTAGGTACACAGCGTGCCGGAAAAACTGAGTATGGGTCTGTTCACAGAATCTGACCATAATTTTGGTCCTGGAGACTTCCCTCGAATATTTTATGACTCCACGAAAGAATCGGATCAATGAAAACTCTCCGGAGCTTTCCCGTGACCCGTTCGAAATTTTGCTAGAATGGCCCTAGGGGTAGGTACACAGCGTGCCGGAAAAACTGAGTATGGGTCTGTTCAAAGAATCTGACCATAATTTTGGTCCTGGAGACTTCCCTCGAATATTTTATGACTCCACCAAAGAATCGGATCATTGAAAACTCTCCGGAGCTTTCCCGTGACCCGTTCGAAATTTTGCTATTAGGGCCCTAGGGGTAGGTACACAGCGTGCCGAAAAAACTGAGTATGGGTCTGTTCACAGAATCTGACCATAATTTTGGTCCTGGAGACTTCCCTCGAATATTTTATGACTCCACGAAAGAATCGGATCAATGAAAACTCACCGGAGCTTTCCCGTGACCCGTTCGAAATTTTGCTATTAGGGCCCTAGGGGTAGGTACACAGCGTGCCGGAAAAACTGAGTACGGGTCTGTTCACAGAATCTGACCATAATTTTGGTCCTGGAGACTTCCCTCGAATATTTTATGACTCCACGAAAGAATCGGATCATTGAAAACTCTCCGGAGCTTTCCCGTGACCCGTTCGAAATTTTGCTATTAGGGCCTTAGGGGTAGGTACACAGCGTGCCGGAAAAACTGAGTATGGGTCTTTTCACAGAATCTGACCATAATTTTGGTCCTGGAGACTTCCCTCGAATATTTTATGACTCCACGAAAGAATCGGATCAATGAAAACTCTCCGGAGCTTTCCCGTGACCCGTTCGAAATTTTGCTAGAATGGCCCTAGGGGTAGGTACACAGCGTGCCGGAAAAACTGAGTACGGGTCTGTTCACCGAATCTGACAGTAATTTTGGTCCTGGAGACTTCTCTCGAATATTTTATGACTCCACGAAAGAATCGGATCAATGAAAACTCTCCGGAGCTTTCCCGTGACCCGTTCGAAATTTTGCTATTAGGGCCCTAGGGGTAGGTACACAGCGTGCCGGAAAAACTGAGTATGGGTCTGTTCACAGAATCTGACCATAATTTTGGTCCTGGAGACTTCCCTCGAATATTTTATGACTCCACGAAAGAATCGGATCAATGAAAACTCTCCAGAGCTTTCCCGTGACCCGTTCGAAATTTTGCTATTAGGGCCCTAGGGGTAGGTACACAGCGTGCCGGAAAAACTGAGTATGGGTCTGTTCACAGAATCTGGCCATAATTTTGGTCCTGGAGACTTCCCTCGAATATTTTATGACTCCACGAAAGAATCGGATCAATGAAAACTCTCCGGAGCTTTCCCGTGACCCGTTCGAAATTTTGCTAGAATGGCCCTAGGGGTAGGTACACAGCGTGCCGGAAAAACTGAGTATGGGTCTGTTCACAGAATCTGACCATAATTTTGGTCCTGGAGACTTCCCTCGAATATTTTATGACTCCACCAAAGAATCGGATCATTGAAAACTCTCCGGAGCTTTCCCGTGACCCGTTCGAAATTTTGCTATTAGGGCCCTAGGGGTAGGTACACAGCGTGCCGAAAAAACTGAGTATGGGTCTGTTCACAGAATCTGACCATAATTTTGGTCCTGGAGACTTCCCTCGAATATTTTATGACTCCACGAAAGAATCGGATCAATGAAAACTCTCCGGAGCTTTCCCGTGACCCGTTCGAAATTTTGCTATTAGGGCCTTAGGGGTAGGTACACAGCGTGCCGGAAAAACTGAGTACGGGTCTGTTCACCGAATCTGACCGTAATTTTGGTCCTGGAGACTTCTCTCGAATATTTTATGACTCCACGAAAGAATCGGATCAATGAAAACTCTCCGGAGCTTTCCCGTGAGCCGTTCGAAATTTTGCTAGAATGGCCCTAGGGGTAGGTACACAGCGTGCCGGAAAAACTGAGTACGGGTCTGTTCACCGAATCTGACCGTATTTTTGGTCCTGGAGATTTCCCTCGAATATTTTATGACTCCACGAAAGAATCGGATCAATGAAAACTCTCCGGAGCTTTCCCGTGACCCGTTCGAAATTTTGCTATTAGGGCCCTAGGGGTAGGTACACAGCGTGCCGGAAAAACTGAGTATGGGTCTGTTCACAGAATCTGACCATAATTTTGGTCCTGGAGACTTCCCTCGAATATTTTATGACTCCACGAAAGAATCGGATCAATGAAAACTATCAAGAGCTTTCCCGTGACCTGTTCGAAATTTTGCTATTAGGGCCCTAGGGGTAGGTACACAGCGTGCCGGAAAAACTGAGTGTGGGTCTGTTCACAGAATCTGACCATAATTTTTGTCCTGGAGACTTCACTCGAATATTTTATGACTCCACGAAAGAATCGGTTCAAAGAAAACTCTCCAGAGCTTTCCCGTGACGCGTTCGAAATTTTGCTAGAATGGCCCTAGCGGTAGGTACACAGCGTGCCGGAAAAACTGAGTATGGTCTGTTCACAGAATCTGACCATAATTTTGGTCCTGGAGACTTCCCTCGAATATTTTATTACACCACGAAAGAATCGGATCAATGAAAACTCTCCGGAGCTTTCCCGTGACCCGTTCGAAATTTTGCTAGAATGGCCCTAGGGGTAGGTACACAGCGTGCCGGAAAAACTGAGTACGGGTCTGTTCACCGAATCTGACAGTAATTTTGGTCCTGGAGACTTCTCTCGAATATTTTATGACTCCACGAAAGAATCGGATCAATGAAAACTCTCCGGAGCTTTCCCGTGACCCGTTCGAAATTTTGCTATTAGGGCCCTAGGGGTAGGTACACAGCGTGCCGGAAAAACTGAGTATGGGTCTGTTCACAGAATCTGACCATAATTTTGGTCCTGGAGACTTCCCTCGAATATTTTATGACTCCACGAAAGAATCGGATCAATGAAAACTCTCCAGAGCTTTCCCGTGACCCGTTCGAAATTTTGCTATTAGGGCCCTAGGGGTAGGTACACAGCGTGCCGGAAAAACTGAGTATGGGTCTGTTCACAGAATCTGACCATAATTTTGGTCCTGGAGACTTCCCTCGAATATTTTATGACTCCACGAAAGAATCGGATCAATGAAAACTCTCCGGAGCTTTCCCGTGACCCGTTCGAAATTTTGCTAGAATGGCCCTAGGGGTAGGTACACAGCGTGCCGGAAAAACTGAGTATGGGTCTGTTCACAGAATCTGACCATAATTTTGGTCCTGGAGACTTCCCTCGAATATTTTATGACTCCACCAAAGAATCGGATCATTGAAAACTCTCCGGAGCTTTCCCGTGACCCGTTCGAAATTTTGCTATTAGGGCCCTAGGGGTAGGTACACAGCGTGCCGAAAAAACTGAGTATGGGTCTGTTCACAGAATCTGACCATAATTTTGGTCCTGGAGACTTCCCTCGAATATTTTATGACTCCACGAAAGAATCGGATCAATGAAAACTCTCCGGAGCTTTCCCGTGACCCGTTCGAAATTTTGCTATTAGGGCCTTAGGGGTAGGTACACAGCGTGCCGGAAAAACTGAGTACGGGTCTGTTCACCGAATCTGACCGTAATTTTGGTCCTGGAGACTTCTCTCGAATATTTTATGACTCCACGAAAGAATCGGATCAATGAAAACTCTCCGGAGCTTTCCCGTGAGCCGTTCGAAATTTTGCTAGAATGGCCCTAGGGGTAGGTACACAGCGTGCCGGAAAAACTGAGTACGGGTCTGTTCACCGAATCTGACCGTATTTTTGGTCCTGGAGATTTCCCTCGAATATTTTATGACTCCACGAAAGAATCGGATCAATGAAAACTCTCCGGAGCTTTCCCGTGACCCGTTCGAAATTTTGCTATTAGGGCCCTAGGGGTAGGTACACAGCGTGCCGGAAAAACTGAGTATGGGTCTGTTCACAGAATCTGACCATAATTTTGGTCCTGGAGACTTCCCTCGAATATTTTATGACTCCACGAAAGAATCGGATCAATGAAAACTATCAAGAGCTTTCCCGTGACCTGTTCGAAATTTTGCTATTAGGGCCCTAGGGGTAGGTACACAGCGTGCCGGAAAAACTGAGTGTGGGTCTGTTCACAGAATCTGACCATAATTTTTGTCCTGGAGACTTCACTCGAATATTTTATGACTCCACGAAAGAATCGGTTCAAAGAAAACTCTCCAGAGCTTTCCCGTGACGCGTTCGAAATTTTGCTAGAATGGCCCTAGCGGTAGGTACACAGCGTGCCGGAAAAACTGAGTATGGTCTGTTCACAGAATCTGACCATAATTTTGGTCCTGGAGACTTCCCTCGAATATTTTATTACACCACGAAAGAATCGGATCAATGAAAACTCTCCGGAGCTTTCCCGTGACCCGTTCGAAATTTTGCTAGAATGGCCCTAGGGGTAGGTACACAGCGTGCCGGAAAAACTGAGTATGGGTCTGTTCACCGAATCTGACCAGAATTTTCATCCTGGAGACTTCCCTCGAATATTTTATGACTCCACGAAAGAATCGGATCAATGAAAACTCTCCGGAGCTTTCCCGTGACCCGTTCGAAATATTGCTATTAGGGCCCTAGGGGTAGGTACACAGCGTGCCGGAAAAACTGAGTATGGTCTGTTCACAGAATCTGACCATAATTTTGGTCCTGGAGACTTCCCTCGAATATTTTATGACACCACGAAAGAATCGGATCAATGAAAACTCTCCGGAGCTTTCCCGTGACCCGTTCGAAATTTTGCTAGAATGGCCCTAGGGGTAGGTACACAGCGTGCCGGAAAAACTGAGTATGGGTCTGTTCACCGAATCTGACCAGAATTTTCATCCTGGAGACTTCCCTCGAATATTTTATGACTCCACGAAAGAATCGGATCAATGAAAACTCTCCGGAGCTTTCCCGTGACCCGTTCGAAATTTTGCGAGAATGGCCCTAGGGGTAGGTACACAGCGTGCCGGAAAAACTGAGTACGGGTCTGTTCACCGAATCTGACCATAATTTTGGTCCTGGAGACTTCCCTCGAATATTTTATGACTCCACGAAAGAATCGGATCAATGAAAACTCTCCGGAGCTTTCCCGTGACCCGTTCGAAATTTTGCTATTAGGGCCCTAGGGGTAGGTACACAGCGTGCCGGAAAAACTGAGTATGGGTCTGTTCACAGAATCTGACCATAATTTTGGTCCTGGAGACTTCCCTCGAATATTTTATGACTCCACGAAAGAATCGGAACAATGAAAACTCTCCGGAGCTTTCCCGTGACCCGTTCGAAATTTTGCTATTAGGGCCCTAGGGGTAGGTACACAGCGTGCCGGAAAAACTGAGTATGGTCTGTTCACCGAATCTGACCGTAATTTTGGTCCTGGAGACTTCCCTCGAATATTTTATGACTCCACGAAAGAATCGGATCAATGAAAACTCTCCGGAGCTTTCCCGTGACCCGTTCGAAATTTTGCTATTAGGGCCCTAGGGGTAGGTACACAGCGTGCCGGAAAAACTGAATGTGGGTCTGTTCACAGAATCTGACCATAATTTTGGTCCTGGAGACTTCACTCGAATATTTTATGACTCCACGAAAGAATCGGAACAATGAAAACTCTCCGGAGCTTTCGCGTAACCCGTTCGAAATTTTGCTATTAGGGCCCTAGAGGTAGGTACACAGCGTGCCGGAAAAACTGAGTATGGTCTGTTCACCTAATCTGACCGTAATTTTGGTCCTGGAGACTTCCCTCGAATATTTTATGACTCCACGAAAGAATCGGATCAATGAAAACTCTCCGGAGCTTTCCCGTGACTCGTTCGAAATTTTGCTAGAATGGCCCTAGGGGTAGGTACACAGCGTGCCGGAAAAACGGAGTATGGGTCTGTTCACAGAATCTGACCATAATTTTGGTCCTGGAGACTTCCCTCGAATATTTTATGACTCCACCAAAGAATCGGATCATTGAAAACTCTCCGGAGCTTTCCCGTGACCCGTTCGAAATTTTGCTATTAGGGCCCTAGGGGTAGGTACACAGCGTGCCGGAAAAACTGAGTATGGGTCTGTTCACAGAATCTGACCATAATTTTGGTCCTGGAGACTTCCCTCGAATATTTTATGACTCCACGAAAGAATCGGATCAATGAAAACTCTCCGGAACTTTCCCGTGACCCGTTCGAAATTTTGCTAGAATGGCCCTAGGGGTAGGTACACATCGTGCCGGAAAAACTGAGTATGGGTCTGTTCACAGAATCTGACCATAATTTTGGTCCTGGAGACTTCCCTCGAATATTTTATGACTCCACGAAAGAATCGGATCAATGAAAATTCTCCAGAGCTTTCCCGTGACCCGTTCGAAATTTTGCTATTAGGTCCCTAGGGGTAGGTACACAGCGTGCCGGAAAAACTGAGTACGGGTCTGTTCACCGAATCTGACCGTAATTTTGGTCCTGGAGACTTCCCTCGAATATTTTATGACTCCACGAAAGAATCGGATCAATGAAAACTCTCCGGAGCTTTCCCGTGACCCGTTCGAAATTTTACTAGAATGGACCTAGGGGTAGGTACACAGCGTGCCGGAAAAACTGAGTATGGGTCTGTTCACCGAATCTGACCATAATTTTGGTCCTGGAGACTTCCCTCGAATATTTTATGACTCCACGAAAGAATCGAATCATTGAAAACTCTCCGGAGCTTTCCCGTGACCCGTTCGAAATTTTGCTATTAGGGCCCTAGGGGTAGGTACACAGCGTGCCGGAAAAACTGAGTATGGGTCTGTTCACAGAATCTGACCATAATTTTGGTCCTGGAGACTTCACTCGAATATTTTATGACTCCACGAAAGAATCGGATCAATGAAAACTCTCCGGAGCTTTCCCGTGACCCGTTCGAAATTTTTCTATTAGGGCCCTAAGGGTAGGTACACAGCGTGCCGGAAAAACTGAGTATGGGTCTGTTCACAGATTCTGACCATAATTTTGGTCCTCGAGACTTCCCTCGAATATTTTATGACTCCACGAAAGAATCGGATCAATGAAAACTCTCCGGAGCTTTCCCGTGACCCGTTCGAAATTTTGCTATTAGGGCCCTAGGGGTAGGTACACAGCGTGCCGGAAAAACTGAGTATGGGTCTGTTCACAGAATTTGACCATAATTTTGGTCCTGGACACTTCCCTCGAATATTTTATGACTCCACGAAAGAATCGGATCAATGAAAACTCCCCGGAGCTTTCCCGTGACCCGTTCGAAATTTTGATAGAATGGCCCTAGGGGTAGGTACACAGCGTGCCGGAAAAACTGAGTATGGGTCTGTTCACAGAATCTGACCATAATTTTGGTCCTGGAGACTTCCCTCGAATATTTTATGACTTCACGAAAGAATCGGATCAAGGAAAACTCTCCAGAGCTTTCCCGTAACCCGTTCGAAATTTTACTAGAATGGCCCTAGGGGTAGGTACACAGCGTGCCGGAAAAACTAAGTATGGGTCTGTTCACCGAATCTGACGATAATTTTCTTCCTGGAGACTTCCCTCGAATAATTTATGACTCCAGGAAAGAATCGGATCAATGAAAACTCTCCGGACCTTTCCCGTGACCCGTTCGAAATTTTGCTAGAATGGCCCTAGGGCTAGGTACACAGCGTGCTGGATAAACTGAGTATGGGTCTGTTCACCGAATCTGACCATAATTTTGGTCCTGGAGACTTCCCTCGAATACTTTATGACTCCACGAAAGAACCGGATCAATGAAAACTCTCCGGAGCTTTCCCGTGACCCGTTCGAAATTTGGCTATTAGGGCCCTAGGGGTAGGTACACAGCGTGCCGGAAAAACTGAGTATGGGTCTGTTCACAGAATCTGACCATAATTTTGGTCCTGGAGACTTCCCTCGAATATTTTATGACTCCACGAAAGAATCGGTTCAATGAAAACTCTCCGGAGCTTTCCCGTGACTCGTTCGAAATTTTGCTAGAATGGCAATAGGGGTAGGTACACAGCGTGCCGGAAAAACTGAGTATGGGTCTGTTCACAGAATCTGACCATAATTTTGGTCCTGGAGACTACCCTCGAATATTTTATGACTCCACGAAAGAATCGGATCATTGAAAACTCTCCGGAGCTTTCCCGTGACCCGTTCGAAATTTTGCTATTAGGGCCCTAGGGGTAGGTACACAGCGTGCCGGAAAAACTGAGTATGGGTCTTTTCACAGAATCTGACCATAATTTTGGTCCTGGAGACTTCCCTCGAATATTTTATGACTCCACGAAAGAATCGGATCAATGAAAACTCTCCGGAGCTTTCCCGTGACCCGTTCGAAATTTTGCTAGAATGGCCCTAGGGGTAGGTACACAGCGTGCCGGAAAAACTGAGTACGGGTCTGTTCACCGAATCTGACCGTAATTTTGGTCCTGGAGACTTCTCTCGAATATTTTATGACTCCACGAAAGAATCGGATCAATGAAAACTCTCCGGAGCTTTCCCGTGACCCGTTCGAAATTTTGCTATTAGGGCCCAAGGGGTAGGTACACAGCGTGCCGGAAAAACTGAGTATGGGTCTGTTCACAGAATCTGACCATAATTTTGGTCCTGGAGACTTCCCTCGAATATTTTATGACTCCACGAAAGAATCGGATCAATGAAAACTCTCCGGAGCTTTCCCGTGACCCGTTCGAAATTTTGCTAGAATGGCCCTAGGGGTAGGTACACAGCGTGCCGGAAAAACTGAGTATGGGTCTGTTCAAAGAATCTGACCATAATTTTGGTCCTGGAGACTTCCCTCGAATATTTTATGACTCCACCAAAGAATCGGATCATTGAAAACTCTCCGGAGCTTTCCCGTGACCCGTTCGAAATTTTGCTATTAGGGCCCTAGGGGTAGGTACACAGCGTGCCGAAAAAACTGAGTATGGGTCTGTTCACAGAATCTGACCATAATTTTGGTCCTGGAGACTTCCCTCGAATATTTTATGACTCCACGAAAGAATCGGATCAATGAAAACTCACCGGAGCTTTCCCGTGACCCGTTCGAAATTTTGCTATTAGGGCCCTAGGGGTAGGTACACAGCGTGCCGGAAAAACTGAGTACGGGTCTGTTCACAGAATCTGACCATAATTTTGGTCCTGGAGACTTCCCTCGAATATTTTATGACTCCACGAAAGAATCGGATCATTGAAAACTCTCCGGAGCTTTCCCGTGACCCGTTCGAAATTTTGCTATTAGGGCCTTAGGGGTAGGTACACAGCGTGCCGGAAAAACTGAGTATGGGTCTTTTCAAAGAATCTGACCATAATTTTGGTCCTGGAGACTTCCCTCGAATATTTTATGACTCCACGAAAGAATCGGATCAATGAAAACTCTCCGGAGCTTTCCCGTGACCCGTTCGAAATTTTGCTAGAATGGCCCTAGGGGTAGGTACACAGCGTGCCGGAAAAACTGAGTACGGGTCTGTTCACCGAATCTGACAGTAATTTTGGTCCTGGAGACTTCTCTCGAATATTTTATGACTCCACGAAAGAATCGGATCAATGAAAACTCTCCGGAGCTTTCCCGTGACCCGTTCGAAATTTTGCTATTAGGGCCCTAGGGGTAGGTACACAGCGTGCCGGAAAAACTGAGTATGGGTCTGTTCACAGAATCTGACCATAATTTTGGTCCTGGAGACTTCCCTCGAATATTTTATGACTCCACGAAAGAATCGGATCAATGAAAACTCTCCAGAGCTTTCCCGTGACCCGTTCGAAATTTTGCTATTAGGGCCCTAGGGGTAGGTACACAGCGTGCCGGAAAAACTGAGTATGGGTCTGTTCACAGAATCTGACCATAATTTTGGTCCTGGAGACTTCCCTCGAATATTTTATGACTCCACGAAAGAATCGGATCAATGAAAACTCTCCGGAGCTTTCCCGTGACCCGTTCGAAATTTTGCTAGAATGGCCCTAGGGGTAGGTACACAGCGTGCCGGAAAAACTGAGTATGGGTCTGTTCACAGAATCTGACCATAATTTTGGTCCTGGAGACTTCCCTCGAATATTTTATGACTCCACCAAAGAATCGGATCATTGAAAACTCTCCGGAGCTTTCCCGTGACCCGTTCGAAATTTTGCTATTAGGGCCCTAGGGGTAGGTACACAGCGTGCCGAAAAAACTGAGTATGGGTCTGTTCACAGAATCTGACCATAATTTTGGTCCTGGAGACTTCCCTCGAATATTTTATGACTCCACGAAAGAATCGGATCAATGAAAACTCTCCGGAGCTTTCCCGTGACCCGTTCGAAATTTTGCTATTAGGGCCTTAGGGGTAGGTACACAGCGTGCCGGAAAAACTGAGTACGGGTCTGTTCACCGAATCTGACCGTAATTTTGGTCCTGGAGACTTCTCTCGAATATTTTATGACTCCACGAAAGAATCGGATCAATGAAAACTCTCCGGAGCTTTCCCGTGAGCCGTTCGAAATTTTGCTAGAATGGCCCTAGGGGTAGGTACACAGCGTGCCGGAAAAACTGAGTACGGGTCTGTTCACCGAATCTGACCGTATTTTTGGTCCTGGAGATTTCCCTCGAATATTTTATGACTCCACGAAAGAATCGGATCAATGAAAACTCTCCGGAGCTTTCCCGTGACCCGTTCGAAATTTTGCTATTAGGGCCCTAGGGGTAGGTACACAGCGTGCCGGAAAAACTGAGTATGGGTCTGTTCACAGAATCTGACCATAATTTTGGTCCTGGAGACTTCCCTCGAATATTTTATGACTCCACGAAAGAATCGGATCAATGAAAACTCTCCGGAGCTTTCCCGTGACCCGTTCGAAATTTTGCTAGAATGGCCATAGGGGTAGGTACACAGCGTGCCGGAAAAACTGAGTATGGGTCTGTTCACAGAATCTGACCATAATTTTGGTCCTGGAGACTTCCCTCGAATATTTTATGACTCCACGAAAGAATCGGATCAATGAAAATTCTCCAGAGCTTTCCCGTGACCCGTTCGAAATTTTGCTATTAGGTCCCTAGGGTAGGTACACAGCGTGCCGGAAAAACTGAGTATGGGTCTGTTCACAGAATCTGACCATAATTTTGGTCCTGGAGACTTCCCTCGAATAATTTATCACTCCACGAAAGAATCGGATCAACGAAAACTCTCCGGAGCTTTCCCGTGACCCGTTCGAAATTTTGCTATTAGGGCCCTAGGGGTAGGTACACAGCGTGCCGGAAAAACTGAGTATGGGTCTGTTCACAGAATCTGACCATAATTTTGGTCCTGGAGACTTCCCTCGAATATTTTATGACTCCACGAAAGAATCGGATCAATGAAAACTCTCCGGAGCTTTCCCGTGACCCGTTCGAAATTTTGCTATTAGGGCCCTAGGGGTAGGTACACAGCGTGCCGGAAAAACTGAGTACGGGTCTGTTCACCGAATCTGACCGTAATTTTGGTCCTGGAGACTTCTCTCGAATATTTTATGACTCCACGAAAGAATCGGATCAATGAAAACTCTCCGGAGCTTTCCCGTGAGCCGTTCGAAATTTTGCTAGAATGGCCCTAGGGGTAGGTACATAGCGTGCCGGAAAAACTGAGTACGGGTCTGTTCACCGAATCTGACCGTATTTTTGGTCCTGGAGACTTCCCTCGAATATTTTATGACTCCACGAAAGAATCGGATCAATGAAAACTCTCCGGAGCTTTCCCGTGACCCGTTCGAAATTTTACTAGAATGGACCTAGGGGTAGGTACACAGCGTGCCGGAAAAACTGAGTATGGGTCTGTTCACCGAATCTGACCATAATTTTGGTCCTGGAGACTTCCCTCGAATATTTTATGACTCCACGAAAGAATCGGATCATTGAAAACTCTCCGGAGCTTTCCCGTGACCCGTTCGAAATTTTGCTATTAGGGCCCTAGGGGTAGGTACACAGCGTGCCGAAAAAACTGAGTATGGGTCTGTTCACAGAATCTGACCATAATTTTGGTCCTGGAGACTTCCCTCGAATATTTTATGACTCCAGGAAAGAATCGGATCAATGAAAACTCTCCGGACCTTTCCCGTGACCCGTTCGAAATTTTGCTAGAATGGCCCTAGGGGTAGGTACACAGCGTGCCGGAAAAACTAAGTATGGGTCTGTTCACCGAATCTGACGATAATTTTCTTCCTGGAGACTTCCCTCGAATATTTTATGACTCCACGAAAGAATCGGTTCAATGAAAACTCTCCGGAGCTTTCCCGTGACTCGTTCGAAATTTTGCTAGAATGGCAATAGGGGTAGGTACACAGCGTGCCGGAAAAACTGAGTATGGGTCTGTTCACAGAATCTGACCATAATTTTGGTCCTGGAGACTACCCTCGAATATTTTATGACTCCACGAAAGAATCGGATCATTGAAAACTCTCCGGAGCTTTCCCGTGACCCGTTCGAAATTTTGCTATTAGGGCCCTAGGGGTAGGTACACAGCGTGCCGGAAAAACTGAGTATGGGTCTTTTCACAGAATCTGACCATAATTTTGGTCCTGGAGACTTCCCTCGAATATTTTATGACTCCACGAAAGAATCGGATCAATGAAAACTCTCCGGAGCTTTCCCGTGACCCGTTCGAAATTTTGCTATTAGGGCCCTAGGGGTAGGTACACAGCGTGCCGGAAAAACTAAGTACGGGTCTGTTCACCGAATCTGACCGTAATTTTGGTCCTGGAGACTTCTCTCGAATATTTTATGACTCCACGAAAGAATCGGATCAATGAAAACTCTCCGGAGCTTTCCCGTGACCCGTTCGAAATTTTGCTATTAGGGCCCTAGGGGTAGGTACATAGCGTGCCGGAAAAACTGAGTACGGGTCTGTTCACCGAATCTGACCGTATTTTTGGTCCTGGAGACTTCCCTCGAATATTTTATGACTCCACGAAAGAATCGGATCAATGAAAACTCTCCGGAGCTTTCCCGTGACCCGTTCGAAATTTTACTAGAATGGACCTAGGGGTAGGTACACAGCGTGCCGGAAAAACTGAGTATGGGTCTGTTCACAGAATCTGACCATAATTTTGGTCCTGGAGACTTCCCTCGAATATTTTATGACTCCACGAAAGAACCGGATCAATGAAAACTCTCCGGAGCTTTCCCGTGACCCGTTCGAAATTTTGCTAATAGGGCCCTAGGGGTAGGTACACAGCGTGCCGGAAAAACTGAGTACGGGTCTGTTCACCGAATCTGACCGTAATTTTGGTCCTGGAGACTTCTCTCGAATATTTTATGACTCCACGAAAGAATCGGATCAATGAAAACTCTCCGGAGCTTTCCCGTGACCCGTTCGAAATTTTGCTAGAATGGCCCTAGGGGTAGGTACACAGCGTGCCGGAAAAACAGAGTATGGGTCTGTTCACAGAATCTGACCATAATTTTGGTCCTGGAGACTTCCCTCGAATATTTTATGACTCCACCAAAGAATCGGATCATTGAAAACTCTCCGGAGCTTTCCCGTGACCCGTTCGAAATTTTGCTATTAGGGCCCTAGGGGTAGGTACACAGCGTGCCGAAAAAACTGAGTATGGGTCTGTTCACAGAATCTGACCATAATTTTGGTCCTGGAGACTTCCCTCGAATATTTTATGACTCCACGAAAGAATCGGATCAATGAAAACTCTCCGGAGCTTTCCCGTGACCCGTTCGAAATTTTGCTATTAGGGCCCTAGGGGTAGGTACACAGCGTGCCGGAAAAACTGAGTACGGGTCTGTTCACAGAATCTGACCATAAGTTTGGTCCTGGAGACTTCCCTCGAATATTTTATGACTCCACGAAAGAATCGGATCATTGAAAACTCTCCGGAGCTTTCCCGTGACCCGTTCGAAATTTTGCTATTAGGGCCTTAGGGGTAGGTACACAGCGTGCCGGAAAAACTGAGTATGGGTCTTTTCACAGAATCTGACCATAATTTTGGTCCTGGAGACTTCCCTCGAATATTTTATGACTCCACGAAAGAATCGGATCAATGAAAACTCTCCGGAGCTTTCCCGTGACCCGTTCGAAATTTTGCTAGAATGGCCCTAGGGGTAGGTACACAGCGTGCCGGAAAAACTGAGTACGGGTCTGTTCACCGAATCTGACCGTAATTTTGGTCCTGGAGACTTCTCTCGAATATTTTATGACTCCACGAAAGAATCGGATCAATGAAAACTCTCCGGAGCTTTCCCGTGACCCGTTCGAAATTTTGCTATTAGGGCCCTAGGGGTAGGTACACAGCGTGCCGGAAAAACTGAGTATGGGTCTGTTCACAGAATCTGACCATAATTTTGGTCCTGGAGACTTCCCTCGAATATTTTATGACTCCACGAAAGAATCGGATCAATGAAAACTCTCCAGAGCTTTCCCGTGACCCGTTCGAAATTTTGCTATTAGGGCCCTAGGGGTAGGTACACAGCGTGCCGGAAAAACTGAGTATGGGTCTGTTCACAGAATCTGACCATAATTTTGGTCCTGGAGACTTCCCTCGAATATTTTATGACTCCACGAAAGAATCGGATCAATGAAAACTCTCCGGAGCTTTCCCGTGACCCGTTCGAAATTTTGCTAGAATGGCCCTAGGGGTAGGTACACAGCGTGCCGGAAAAACTGAGTATGGGTCTGTTCACAGAATCTGACCATAATTTTGGTCCTGGAGACTTCCCTCGAATATTTTATGACTCCACCAAAGAATCGGATCATTGAAAACTCTCCGGAGCTTTCCCGTGACCCGTTCGAAATTTTGCTATTAGGGCCCTAGGGGTAGGTACACAGCGTGCCGAAAAAACTGAGTATGGGTCTGTTCACAGAATCTGACCACAATTTTGGTCCTGGAGACTTCCCTCGAATATTTTATGACTCCACGAAAGAATCGGATCAATGAAAACTCTCCGGAGCTTTCCCGTGACCCGTTCGAAATTTTGCTATTAGGGCCTTAGGGGTAGGTACACAGCGTGCCGGAAAAACTGAGTACGGGTCTGTTCACCGAATCTGACCGTAATTTTGGTCCTGGAGACTTCTCTCGAATATTTTATGACTCCACGAAAGAATCGGATCAATGAAAACTCTCCGGAGCTTTCCCGTGAGCCGTTCGAAATTTTGCTAGAATGGCCCTAGGGGTAGGTACACAGCGTGCCGGAAAAACTGAGTACGGGTCTGTTCACCGAATCTGACCGTATTTTTGGTCCTGGAGATTTCCCTCGAATATTTTATGACTCCACGAAAGAATCGGATCAATGAAAACTCTCCGGAGCTTTCCCGTGACCCGTTCGAAATTTTGCTATTAGGGCCCTAGGGGTAGGTACACAGCGTGCCGGAAAAACTGAGTACGGGTCTGTTCACCGAATCTGACCGTAATTTTGGTCCTGGAGACTTCTCTCGAATATTTTATGACTCCACGAAAGAATCGGATCAATGAAAACTCTCCGGAGCTTTCCCGTGAGCCGTTCGAAATTTTGCTAGAATGGCCCTAGGGGTAGGTACACAGCGTGCCGGAAAAACTGAGTACGGGTCTGTTCACAGAATCTGACCGTATTTTTGGTCCTGGAGACTTCCCTCGAATATTTTATGACTCCACGAAAGAATCGGATCAATGAAAACTCTCCGGAGCTTTCCCGTGAGCCGTTCGAAATTTTGCTAGAATGGCCCTAGGGGTAGGTACACAGCGTGCCGGAAAAACTGAGTACGGGTCTGTTCACCGAATCTGACCGTATTTTTGGTCCTGGAGACTTCCCTCGAATATTTTATGACTCCACGAAAGAATCGGATCAATGAAAACTCTCCGGAGCTTTCCCGTGACCCGTTCGAAATTTTACTAGAATGGACCTAGGGGTAGGTACACAGCGTGCCGGAAAAACTGAGTATGGGTCTGTTCACCGAATCTGACCATAATTTTGGTCCTGGAGACTTCCCTCGAATATTTTATGACTCCACGAAAGAATCGGATCATTGAAAACTCTCCGGAGCTTTCCCGTGACCCGTTCGAAATTTTGCTATTAGGGCCCTAGGGGTAGGTACACAGCGTGCCGGAAAAACTGAGTATGGGTCTGTTCACAGAATCTGACCATAATTTTGGTCCTGGAGACTTCCCTCGAATATTTTATGACTCCACGAAAGAATCGGATCAATGAAAACTCTCCGGAGCTTTCCCGTGACCCGTTCGAAATTTTGCTATTAGGGCCCTAGGGGTAGGTACACAGCGTGCCGGAAAAACTGAGTACGGGTCTGTTCACCGAATCTGACCGTAATTTTGGTCCTGGAGACTTCTCTCGAATATTTTATGACTCCACGAAAGAATCGGATCAATGAAAACTCTCCGGAGCTTTCCCGTGAGCCGTTCGAAATTTTGCTAGAATGGCCCTAGGGGTAGGTACACAGCGTGCCGGAAAAACTGAGTATGGGTCTGTTCACAGAATCTGACCATAATTTTGGTCCTGGAGACTTCCCTCGAATATTTTATGACTCCACGAAAGAATCGGATCAATGAAAACTCTCCGGAGCTTTCCCGTGACCCGTTCGAAATTTTGCTATTAGGGCCCTAGGGGTAGGTACACAGCGTGCCGGAAAAACTGAGTACGGGTCTGTTCACCGAATCTGACCGTAATTTTGGTCCTGGAGACTTCTCTCGAATATTTTATGACTCCACGAAAGAATCGGATCAATGAAAACTCTCCGGAGCTTTCCCGTGAGCCGTTCGAAATTTTGCTAGAATGGCCCTAGGGGTAGGTACACAGCGTGCCGGAAAAACTGAGTACGGGTCTGTTCACAGAATCTGACCGTATTTTTGGTCCTGGAGACTTCCCTCGAATATTTTATGACTCCACGAAAGAATCGGATCAATGAAAACTCTCCGGAGCTTTCCCGTGACCCGTTCGAAATATTACTAGAATGGACCTAGGGGTAGGTACACAGCGTGCCGGAAAAACTGAGTATGGGTCTGTTCACCGAATCTGACCATAATTTTGGTCCTGGAGACTTCCCTCGAATATTTTATGACTCCACGAAAGAATCGGATCATTGAAAACTCTCCGGAGCTTTCCCGTGACCCGTTCGAAATTTTGCTATTAGGGCCCTAGGGGTAGGTACACAGCGTGCCGGAAAAACTGAGTATGGGTCTGTTCACAGAATCTGACCATAATTTTGGTCCTGGAGACTTCCCTCGAATATTTTATGACTCCACGAAAGAATCGGATCAATGAAAATTCTCCAGAGCTTTCCCGTGACCCGTTCGAAATTTTGCTATTAGGTCCCTAGGGGTAGGTACACAGCGTGCCTGAAAAACTGAGTATGGGTCTGTTCACAGAATCTGACCATAATTTTGGTCCTGGAGACTTCCCTCGAATAATTTATCACTCCACGAAAGAATCGGATCAACGAAAACTCTCCGGAGCTTTCCCGTGACCCGTTCGAAATTTTGCTATTAGGGCCCTAGGGGTAGGTACACAGCGTGCCGGAAAAACTGAGTATGGGTCTGTTCACAGAATCTGACCATAATTTTGGTCCTGGAGACTTCCCTCGAATATTTTATGACTCCACGAAAGAATCGGATCAATGAAAACTCTCCGGAGCTTTCCCGTGACCCGTTCGAAATTTTGCTATTAGGGCCCTAGGGGTAGGTACACAGCGTGCCGGAAAAACTGAGTACGGGTCTGTTCACCGAATCTGACCGTAATTTTGGTCCTGGAGACTTCTCTCGAATATTTTATGACTCCACGAAAGAATCGGATCAATGAAAACTCTCCGGAGCTTTCCCGTGAGCCGTTCGAAATTTTGCTAGAATGGCCCTAGGGGTAGGTACACAGCGTGCCGGAAAAACTGAGTACGGGTCTGTTCACCGAATCTGACCGTATTTTTGGTCCTGGAGACTTCCCTCGAATATTTTATGACTCCACGAAAGAATCGGATCAATGAAAACTCTCCGGAGCTTTCCCGTGACCCGTTCGAAATTTTACTAGAATGGACCTAGGGGTAGGTACACAGCGTGCCGGAAAAACTGAGTATGGGTCTGTTCACCGAATCTGACCATAATTTTGGTCCTGGAGACTTCCCTCGAATATTTTATGACTCCACGAAAGAATCGGATCATTGAAAACTCTCCGGAGCTTTCCCGTGACCCGTTCGAAATTTTGCTATTAGGGCCCTAGGGGTAGGTACACAGCGTGCCGGAAAAACTGAGTATGGGTCTGTTCACAGAATCTGACCATAATTTTGGTCCTGGAGACTTCCCTCGAATATTTTATGACTCCACGAAAGAATCGGATCAATGAAAATTCTCCAGAGCTTTCCCGTGACCCGTTCGAAATTTTGCTATTAGGTCCCTAGGGGTAGGTACACAGCGTGCCGGAAAAACTGAGTATGGGTCTGTTCACAGAATCTGACCATAATTTTGGTCCTGGAGACTTCCCTCGAATAATTTATCACTCCACGAAAGAATCGGATCAATGAAAACTCTCCGGAGCTTTCCCGTGACCCGTTCGAAATTTTGCTATTAGGGCCCTAGGGGTAGGTACACAGCGTGCCGGAAAAACTGAGTATGGGTCTGTTCACAGAATCTGACCATAATTTTGGTCCTGGAGACTTCCCTCGAATATTTTATGACTCCACGAAAGAATCGGATCAATGAAAACTCTCCGGAGCTTTCCCGTGACCCGTTCGAAATTTTGCTATTAGGGCCCTAGGGGTAGGTACACAGCGTGCCGGAAAAACTGAGTACGGGTCTGTTCACCGAATCTGACCGTATTTTTGGTCCTGGAGACTTCCCTCGAATATTTTATGACTCCACGAAAGAATCGGATCAATGAAAACTCTCCGGAGCTTTCCCGTGACCCGTTCGAAATTTTACTAGAATGGACCTAGGGGTAGGTACACAGCGTGCCGGAAAAACTGAGTATGGGTCTGTTCACCGAATCTGACCATAATTTTGGTCCTGGAGACTTCCCTCGAATATTTTATGACTCCACGAAAGAATCGGATCATTGAAAACTCTCCGGAGCTTTCCCGTGACCCGTTCGAAATTTTGCTATTAGGGCCCTAGGTGCCGGAAAAACTAAGTATGGGTCTGTTCACAGAATCTGACCATAATTTTGGTCCTGGAGACTTCACTCGAATATTTTATGACTCCACGAAAGAATCGGATCAATGAAAACTCTCCGGAGCTTTCCCGTGACCCGTTCGAAAATTTTCTATTAGGGCCCTAGGGGTAGGTACACAGCGTGCCGGAAAAACTGAGTATGGGTCTGTTCACAGAATCTGACCATAATTTTGGTCCTGGAGACTTCCCTCGAATATTTTATGACTCCACGAAAGAATCGGATCAATGAAAACTTTCCGGAGCTTTCCGGTGACCCGTTCGAAATTTTGCTATTAGGGCCCTAGGGGTAGGTACACAGCGTGCCGGAAAAACTGAGTATGGGTCTGTTCACAGAATCTGACCATAATTTTGGTCCTGGACACTTCCCTCGAATATTTTATGACTCCACGAAAGAATCGGATCAATGAAAACTCCCAGGAGCTTTCCCGTGACCCGTTCGAAATATTGCTAGAATGGCCCTAGGGGTAGGTACACAGCGTGCCGGAAAAACTGAGTATGGGTCTGTTCACAGAATCTGACCATAATTTTGGTCCTGGAGACTTCCCTCGAATAATTTATCACTCCACGAAAGAATCGGATCAATGAAAACTCTCCGGAGCTTTCCCGTGACCCGTTCGAAATTTTACTAGAATGGACCTAGGGGTAGGTACACAGCGTGCCGGAAAAACTGAGTATGGGTCTGTTCACAGAATCTGACCATAATTTTGGTCCTGGAGACTTCCCTCGAATATTTTATGACTCCACGAAAGAATCAGATCAATGAAAACTCTCCGGAGCTTTCCCGTGACCCGTTCGAAATTTTGCTATTAGGGCCCTAGGGGTAGGTACACAGCGTGCCGGAAAAACTGAGTATGGGTCTGTTCACAGAATCTGACCATAATTTTGGTCCTGGAGACTTCCCTCGAATATTTTATGACTCCACGAAAGAATCGGATCAATGAAAACTCTCCGGAGCTTTCCCGTGACCCGTTCGAAATTTTGCTAGAATGGCCCTAGGGGTAGGTACACAGCGTGCCGGAAAAACTGAGTATGGGTCTGTTCACAGAATCTGACCATAATTTTGGTCCCGGAGACTTCCCTCGAATATTTTATGACTCCACGAAAGAATCGGATCAATGAAAACTCTCGGGAGCTTTCCCGTGACCCGTTCGAAATTTTGCTATTAGGGCCCTAGGGGTAGGTACACAGCGTGCCGGAAAAACTGAGTATGGGTCTGTTCACAGAATCTGACCATAATTTTGGTCCTGGAGACTTCCCTCGAATATTTTATGACTCCACGAAAGAATCGGATCAATGAAAACTCTCCGGAGCTTTCCCGTGACCCGTTCGAAATTTTGCTATTAGGGCCCTAGGGGTAGGTACACAGCGTGCCGGAAAAACTGAGTACGGGTCTGTTCACCGAATCTGACCGTAATTTTGGTCCTGGAGACTTCTCTCGAATATTTTATGACTCCACGAAAGAATCGGATCAATGAAAACTCTCCGGAGCTTTCCCGTGAGCCGTTCGAAATTTTGCTATTAGGTCCCTAGGGGTAGGTACACAGCGTGCCGGAAAAACTGAGTATGGGTCTGTTCACAGAATCTGACCATAATTTTGGTCCTGGAGACTTCCCTCGAATATTTTATGACTCCACGAAAGAATCGGATCAATGAAAACTCTCGGGAGCTTTCCCGTGACCCGTTCGAAATTTTGCTATAAGGGCCCTAGGGGTAGGTACACAGCGTGCCGGAAAAACTGAGTATGTGTCTGTTCACAGAATCTGACCATAATTTTGGTCCTGGAGACTTCCCTCGAATATTTTATGACTCCACGAAAGAATCGGATCAATGAAAACTCTCCGGAGCTTTCCCGTGAGCCGTTCGAAATTTTGCTATTAGGTCCCTAGGGGTAGGTACACAGCGTGCCGGAAAAACTGAGTATGGGTCTGTTCACAGAATCTGACCATAATTTTGGTCCTGGAGACTTCCCTCGAATATTTTATGACTCCACGAAAGAATCGGATCAATGAAAACTCTCCGGAGCTTTCCCGTGACCCGTTCGAAATTTTGCTAGAATGGCCCTAGGGGTAGGTACACAGCGTGCCGGAAAAACTGAGTACGGGTCTGTTCACCGAATCTGACCGTATTTTTGGTCCTGGAGACTTCTCTCGAATATTTTATGACTCCACGAAAGAATCGGATCAATGAAAACTCTCCGGAGCTTTCCCGTGACCCGTTCGAAATTTTACTAGAATGGACCTAGGGGTAGGTACACAACGTGCCGGAAAAACTGAGTATGGGTCTGTTCACCGAATCTGACCATAATTTTGGTCCTGGAGACTTCTCTCGAATATTTTATGACTCCACGAAAGAATCGGATCATTGAAAACTCTCCGGAGCTTTCCCGTGACCCGTTCGAAATTTTGCTATTAGGGCCCTAGGGGTAGGTACACAGCGTGCCGGAAAAACTGAGTATGGGTCTGTTCACAGAATCTGACCATAATTTTGGTCCTGGAGACTTCCCTCGAATATTTTATGACTCCACGAAAGAATCGGATCAATGAAAATTCTCCGGAGCTTTCCCGTGACCCGTTCGAAATTTTGCTATTAGGTCCCTAGGGATAGGTACACAGCGTGCCGGAAAAACTGAGTATGGGTCTGTTCACCGAATCTGACCATAATTTTGGTCCTGGAGACTTCCCTCGAATATTTTATGACTCCACGAAAGAATCGGATCATTGAAAACTCTCCGGAGCTTTCCCGTGACCCGTTCGAAATTTTGCTATTAGGGCCCTAGGGGTAGGTACACAGCGTGCCGGAAAAACTGAGTATGGGTCTGTTCACAGAATCTGACCATAATTTTGGTCCTGGAGACTTCCCTCGAATATTTTATGACTCCACGAAAGAATCGGATCAATGAAAATTCTCCAGAGCTTTCCCGTGACCCGTTCGAAATTTTGCTATTAGGTCCCTAGGGATAGGTACACAGCGTGCCGGAAAAACTGAGTATGGGTCTGTTCACAGAATCTGACCATAATTTTGGTCCTGGAGACTTCCCTCGAATAATTTATCACTCCACGAAAGAATCGGATCAATGAAAACTCTCCGGAGCTTTCCCGTGACCCGTTCGAAATTTTGCTATTAGGGCCCTAGGGGTAGGTACACAGCGTGCCGGAAAAACTGAGTATGGGTCTGTTCACAGAATCTGACCATAATTTTGGTCCTGGAGACTTCCCTCGAATATTTTATGACTCCACGAAAGAATCGGATCAATGAAAACTCTCCGAAGCTTTCCCGTGACCCGTTCGAAATTTTGCTATTAGGGCCCTAGGGGTAGGTACACAGCGTGCCGGAAAAACTGAGTATGGGTCTGTTCACAGAATCTGACCATAATTTTGGTCCTGGAGACTTCCCTCGAATATTTTATGACTCCAGGATAGAATCGGATCAATGAAAACTCTCGGGAGCTTTCCCGTGACACGTTCGAAATTTTGCTAGAATGGCCCTAGGGGTAGGTACACAGCGTGCCGGAAAAACTGAGTATGGGTCTGTTCACAGAATCTGACCATAATTTTGGTCCTGGAGACTTCCCTCGAATATTTTATGACTCCACGAAAGAATCGGATCAATGAAAATTCTCCAGAGCTTTCCCGTGACCCGTTCGAAATTTTGCTATTAGGTCCCTAGGGATAGGTACACAGCGTGCCGGAAAAACTGAGTATGGGTCTGTTCACAGAATCTGACCATAATTTTGGTCCTGGAGACTTCCCTCGAATAATTTATCACTCCACGAAAGAATCGGATCAATGAAAACTCTCCGGAGCTTTCCCGTGACCCGTTCGAAATTTTGCTATTAGGGCCCTAGGGGTAGGTACACAGCGTGCCGGAAAAACTGAGTATGGGTCTGTTCACAGAATCTGACCATAATTTTGGTCCTGGAGACTTCCCTCGAATATTTTATGACTCCACGAAAGAATCGGATCAATGAAAACTCTCCGGAGCTTTCCCGTGACCCGTTCGAAATTTTGCTATTAGGGCCCTAGGGGTAGGTACACAGCGTGCCGGAAAAACTGAGTATGGGTCTGTTCACAGAATCTGACCATAATTTTGGTCCTGGAGACTTCCCTCGAATATTTTATGACTCCAGGATAGAATCGGATCAATGAAAACTCTCGGGAGCTTTCCCGTGACCCGTTCGAAATTTTGCTAGAATGGCCCTAGGGGTAGGTACACAGCGTGCCGGAAAAACTGAGTATGGGTCTGTTCACAGAATCTGACCATAATTTTGGTCCTGGAGACTTCCCTCGAATATTTTATGACTCCACGAAAGAATCGGATCAATGAAAACTCTCCGGAGCTTTCCCGTGACCCGTTCGAAATTTTGCTAGAATGGCCCTAGGGGTAGGTACACAGCGTGCCGGAAAAACTGAGTACGGGTCTGTTCACCGAATCTGACCGTATTTTTGGTCCTGGAGACTTCCCTCGAATATTTTATGACTCCACGAAAGAATCGGATCAATGAAAACTCTCAGGAGCTTTCCCGTGACCCGTTCGAAATTTTACTAGAATGGACCTAGGGGTAGGTACACAGCGTGCCGGAAAAACTGAGTATGGGTCTGTTCACCGAATCTGACCATAATTTTGGTCCTGGAGACTTCCCTCGAATATTTTATGACTCCACGAAAGAATCGGATCATTGAAAACTCTCCGGAGCTTTCCCGTGACCCGTTCGAAATTTTGCTATTAGGGCCCTAGGGGTAGGTACACAGCGTGCCGGAAAAACTGAGTATGGGTCTGTTCACAGAATCTGACCATAATTTTGGTCCTGGAGACTTCCCTCGAATATTTTATGACTCCACGAAAGAATCGGATCAATGAAAATTCTCCAGAGCTTTCCCGTGACCCGTTCGAAATTTTGCTATTAGGTCCCTAGGGATAGGTACACAGCGTGCCGGAAAAACTGAGTATGGGTCTGTTCACAGAATCTGACCATAATTTTGGTCCTGGAGACTTCCCTCGAATAATTTATCACTCCACGAAAGAATCGGATCAATGAAAACTCTCCGGAGCTTTCCCGTGACCCGTTCGAAATTTTGCTATTAGGGCCCTAGGGGTAGGTACACAGCGTGCCGGAAAAACTGAGTATGGGTCTGTTCACAGAATCTGACCATAATTTTGGTCCTGGAGACTTCCCTCGAATATTTTATGACTCCACGAAAGAATCGGATCAATGAAAACTCTCCGGAGCTTTCCCGTGACCCGTTCGAAATTTTGCTATTAGGGCCCTAGGGGTAGGTACACAGCGTGCCGGAAAAACTGAGTATGGGTCTGTTCACAGAATCTGACCATAATTTTGGTCCTGGAGACTTCCCTCGAATATTTTATGACTCCAGGATAGAATCGGATCAATGAAAACTCTCGGGAGCTTTCCCGTGACCCGTTCGAAATTTTGCTAGAATGGCCCTAGGGGTAGGTACACAGCGTGCCGGAAAAACTGAGTATGGGTCTGTTCACAGAATCTGACCATAATTTTGGTCCTGGAGACTTCCCTTGAATATTTTATGACTCCACGAAAGAATCGGATCAATGAAAACTCTCCGGAGCTTTCCCGTGACCCGTTCGAAATTTTGCTAGAATGGCCCTAAGGGTAGGTACACAGCGTGCCGGAAAAACTGAGTACGGGTCTGTTCACCGAATCTGACCGTATTTTTGGTCCTGGAGACTTCCCTCGAATATTTTATGACTCCACGAAAGAATCGGATCAATGAAAACTCTCAGGAGCTTTCCCGTGACCCGTTCGAAATTTTACTAGAATGGACCTAGGGGTAGGTACACAGCGTGCCAGAAAAACTGAGTATGGGTCTGTTCACCGAATCTGACCATAATTTTGGTCCTGGAGACTTCCCTCGAATATTTTATGACTCCACGAAAGAATCGGATCATTGAAAACTCTCCGGAGCTTTTCCGTGACCCGTTCGAAATTTTGCTATTAGGGCCCTAGGGGTAGGTACACAGCGTGCCGGAAAAACTGAGTATGGGTCTGTTCACAGAATCTGACCATAATTTTGGTCCTGGAGACTTCCCTCGAATATTTTATGACTCCACGAAAGAATCGGATCAATGAAAATTCTCCAGAGCTTTCCCGTGACCCGTTCGAAATTTTGCTATTAGGTCCCTAGGGATAGGTACACAGCGTGCCGGAAAAACTGAGTATGGGTCTGTTCACCGAATCTGACCATAATTTTGGTCCTGGAGACTTCCCTCGAATATTTTATGACTCCACGAAAGAATCGCTCATTGAAAACTCTCCGGAGCTTTCCCGTGACCCGTTCGAAATTTTGCTATTAGGGCCCTAGGGGTAGGTACACAGCGTGCCGGAAAAACTGAGTATGGGTCTGTTCACAGAATCTGACCATAATTTTGGTCCTGGAGACTTCCCTCGAATATTTTATGACTCCACGAAAGAATCGGATCAATGAAAATTCTCCAGAGCTTTCCCGTGACCCGTTCGAAATTTTGCTATTAGGTCCCTAGGGATAGGTACACAGCGTGCCGGAAAAACTGAGTATGGGTCTGTTCACAGAATCTGACCATAATTTTGGTCCTGGAGACTTCCCTCGAATAATTTATCACTCCACGAAAGAATCGGATCAATGAAAACTCTCCGGAGCTTTCCCGTGACCCGTTCGAAATTTTGCTATTAGCGCCCTAGGGGTAGGTACACAGCGTGCCGGAAAAACTGAGTATGGGTCTGTTCACAGAATCTGACCATAATTTTGGTCCTGGAGACTTCCCTCGAATATTTTATGACTCCACGAAAGAATCGGATCAATGAAAACTCTCCGGAGCTTTCCCGTGACCCGTTCGAAATTTTGCTATTAGGGCCCTAGGGGTAGGTACACAGCGTGCCGGAAAAACTGAGTATGGGTCTGTTCACAGAATCTGACCATAATTTTGGTCCTGGAGACTTCCCTCGAATATTTTATGACTCCAGGATAGAATCGGATCAATGAAAACTCTCGGGAGCTTTCCCGTGACCCGTTCGAAATTTTGCTAGAATGGCCCTAGGGGTAGGTACACAGCGTGCCGGAAAAACTGAGTATGGGTCTGTTCACAGAATCTGACCATAATTTTGGTCCTGGAGACTTCCCTTGAATATTTTATGACTCCACGAAAGAATCGGATCAATGAAAACTCTCCGGAGCTTTCCCGTGACCCGTTCGAAATTTTGCTAGAATGGCCCTAAGGGTAGGTACACAGCGTGCCGGAAAAACTGAGTACGGGTCTGTTCACCGAATCTGACCGTATTTTTGGTCCTGGAGACTTCCCTCGAATATTTTATGACTCCACGAAAGAATCGGATCAATGAAAACTCTCAGGAGCTTTCCCGTGACCCGTTCGAAATTTTACTAGAATGGACCTAGGGGTAGGTACACAGCGTGCCGGAAAAACTGAGTATGGGTCTGTTCACCGAATCTGACCATAATTTTGGTCCTGGAGACTTCCCTCGAATATTTTATGACTCCACGAAAGAATCGGATCATTGAAAACTCTCCGGAGCTTTCCCGTGACCCGTTCGAAATTTTGCTATTAGGGCCCTAGGGGTAGGTACACAGCGTGCCGGAAAAACTGAGTATGGGTCTGTTCACAGAATCTGACCATAATTTTGGTCCTGGAGACTTCCCTCGAATATTTTATGACTCCACGAAAGAATCGGATCAATGAAAATTCTCCAGAGCTTTCCCGTGACCCGTTCGAAATTTTGCTATTAGGTCCCTAGGGATAGGTACACAGCGTGCCGGAAAAACTGAGTATGGGTCTGTTCACCGAATCTGACCATAATTTTGGTCCTGGAGACTTCCCTCGAATATTTTATGACTCCACGAAAGAATCGGATCATTGAAAACTCTCCGGAGCTTTCCCGTGACCCGTTCGAAGTTTTGCTATTAGGGCCCTAGGGGTAGGTACACAGCGTGCCGGAAAAACTGAGTATGGGTCTGTTCACAGAATCTGACCATAATTTTGGTCCTGGAGACTTCCCTCGAATATTTTATGACTCCACGAAAGAATCGGATCAATGAAAATTCTCCAGAGCTTTCCCGTGACCCGTTCGAAATTTTGCTATTAGGTCCCTAGGGATAGGTACACAGCGTGCCGGAAAAACTGAGTATGGGTCTGTTCACAGAATCTGACCATAATTTTGGTCCTGGAGACTTCCCTCGAATAATTTATCACTCCACGAAAGAATCGGATCAATGAAAACTCTCCGGAGCTTTCCCGTGACCCGTTCGAAATTTTGCTATTAGGGCCCTAGGGGTAGGTACACAGCGTGCCGGAAAAACTGAGTATGGGTCTGTTCACAGAATCTGACCATAATTTTGGTCCTGGAGACTTCCCTCGAATATTTTATGACTCCACGAAAGAATCGGATCAATGAAAACTCTCCGGAGCTTTCCCGTGACCCGTTCGAAATTTTGCTATTAGGGCCCTAGGGGTAGGTACACAGCGTGCCGGAAAAACTGAGTATGGGTCTGTTCACAGAATCTGACCATAATTTTGGTCCTGGAGACTTCCCTCGAATATTTTATGACTCCAGGATAGAATCGGATCAATGAAAACTCTCGGGAGCTTTCCCGTGACCCGTTCGAAATTTTGCTAGAATGGCCCTAGGGGTAGGTACACAGCGTGCCGGAAAAACTGAGTATGGGTCTGTTCACAGAATCTGACCATAATTTTGGTCCTGGAGACTTCCCTCGAATATTTTATAACTCCACGAAAGAATCGGATCAATGAAAACTCTCCGGAGCTTTCCCGTGACCCGTTCGAAATTTTGCTAGAATGGCCCTAGGGGTAGGTACACAGCGTGCCGGAAAAACTGAGTACGGGTCTGTTCACCGAATCTGACCGTATTTTTGGTCCTGGAGACTTCCCTCGAATATTTTATGACTCCACGAAAGAATCGGATCAATGAAAACTCTCAGGAGCTTTCCCGTGACCCGTTCGAAATTTTACTAGAATGGACCTAGGGGTAGGTACACAGCGTGCCGGAAAAACTGAGTATGGGTCTGTTCACCGAATCTGACCATAATTTTGGTCCTGGAGACTTCCCTCGAATATTTTATGACTCCACGAAAGAATCGGATCATTGAAAACTCTCCGGAGCTTTCCCGTGACCCGTTCGAAATTTTGCTATTAGGGCCCTAGGGGTAGGTACACAGCGTGCCGGGAAAACTGAGTATGGGTCTGTTCACAGAATCTGACCATAATTTTGGTCCTGGAGACTTCCCTCGAATATTTTATGACTCCACGAAAGAATCGGATCAATGAAAATTCTCCAGAGCTTTCCCGTGACCCGTTCGAAATTTTGCTATTAGGTCCCTAGGGATAGGTACACAGCGTGCCGGAAAAACTGAGTATGGGTCTGTTCACAGAATCTGACCATAATTTTGGTCCTGGAGACTTCCCTCGAATAATTTATCACTCCACGAAAGAATCGGATCAATGAAAACTCTCCGGAGCTTTCCCGTGACCCGTTCGAAATTTTGCTATTAGGGCCCTAGGGGTAGGTACACAGCGTGCCGGAAAAACTGAGTATGGGTCTGTTCACAGAATCTGACCATAATTTTGGTCCTGGAGACTTCCCTCGAATATTTTATGACTCCACGAAAGAATCGGATCAATGAAAACTCTCCGGAGCTTTCCCGTGACCCGTTCGAAATTTTGCTATTAGGGCCCTAGGGGTAGGTACACAGCGTGCCGGAAAAACTGAGTATGGGTCTGTTCACAGAATCTGACCATAATTTTGGTCCTGGAGACTTCCCTCGAATATTTTATGACTCCAGGATAGAATCGGATCAATGAAAACTCTCGGGAGCTTTCCCGTGACCCGTTCGAAATTTTGCTAGAATGGCCCTAGGGGTAGGTACACAGCGTGCCGGAAAAACTGAGTATGGGTCTGTTCAACGAATCTGACCATAATTTTGGTCCTGGAGACTTCCCTCGAATATTTTATGACTCCACGAAAGAATCGGATCAATGAAAACTCTCCGGAGCTTTCCCGTGACCCGTTCGAAATTTTGCTAGAATGGCCCTAGGGGTAGGTACACAGCATGCCGGAAAAACTGAGTACGGGTCTGTTCACCGAATCTGACCGTATTTTTGGTCCTGGAGACTTCCCTCGAATATTTTATGACTCCACGAAAGAATCGGATCAATGAAAACTCTCCGGAGCTTTCCCGTGACCCGTTCGAAATTTTACTAGAATGGACCTAGGGGTAGGTACACAGCGTGCCGGAAAAACTGAGTATGGGTCTGTTCACCGAATCTGACCATAATTTTGGTCCTGGAGACTTCCCTCGAATATTTTATGACTCCACGAAAGAATCGGATCATTGAAAACTCTCCGGAGCTTTCCCGTGACCCGTTCGAAATTTTGCTATTAGGGCCCTAGGGGTAGGTACACAGCGTGCCGGAAAAACTGAGTATGGGTCTGTTCACAGAATCTGACCATAATTTTGGTCCTGGAGACTTCCCTCGAATATTTTATGACTCCACGAAAGAATCGGATCAATGAAAACTCTCCGGAGCTTTCCCGTGACCCGTTCGAAATTTTGCTATTAGGGCCCTAGGGGTAGGTACACAGCGTGCCGGAAAAACTGAGTATGGGTCTGTTCACAGAATCTGACCATAATTTTGGTCCTGGAGACTTCCCTCGAATATTTTATGACTCCAGGATGGAATCGGATCAATGAAAACTCTCGGGAGCTTTCCCGTGACCCGTTCGAAATTTTGCTAGAATGGCCCTAGGGGTAGGTACACAGCGTGCCGGAAAAACTGAGTATGGGTCTGTTCACAGAATCTGACCATAATTTTGGTCCTGGAGACTTCCCTCGAATATTTTATGACTCCACGAAAGAATCGGATCAATGAAAACTCTCCGGAGCTTTCCCGTGACCCGTTCGAAATTTTGCTAGAATGGCCCTAGGGGTAGGTACACAGCGTGCCGGAAAAACTGAGTACGTGTCTGTTCACCGAATCTGACCGTATTTTTGGTCCTGGAGACTTCCCTCGAATATTTTATGACTCCACGAAAGAATCGGATCAATGAAAACTCTCCGGAGCTTTCCCGTGACCCGTTAGAAATTTTACTAGAATGGACCTAGGGGTAGGTACACAGCATGCCGGAAAAACTGAGTATGGGTCTGTTCACCGAATCTGACCATAATTTTGGTCCTGGAGACTTCCCTCGAATATTTTATGACTCCACGAAAGAATCGGATCATTGAAAACTCTCCGGAGCTTTCCCGTGACCCGTTCGAAATTTTACTAGAATGGACCTAGGGGTAGGTACACAGCGTGCTGGAAAAACTGAGTATGGGTCTGTTCACAGAATCTGACCATAATTTTGGTCCTGGAGACTTCCCTCGAATATTTTATGACTCCACGAAAGAATCGGATCAATGAAAACTCTCGGGAGCTTTCCCGTGACCCGTTCGAAATTTTGCTAGAATGGCCCTAGGGGTAGGTACACAGCGTGCCGGAAAAACTGAGTACGGGTCTGTTCACCGAATCTGACCGTAATTTTGGTCCTGGAGACTTCTCTCGAATATTTTATGACTCCACCAAAGAATCGGATCATTGAAAACTCTCCGGAGCTTTCCCGTGACCCGTTCGAAATTTTGCTATTAGGGCCCTAGGGGTAGGTACACAGCGTGCCAAAAAAACTGAGTATGGGTCTGTTCACAGAATCTGACCATAATTTTGGTCCTGGAGACTTCCCTCGAATATTTTATGACTCCACGAAAGAATCGGATCAATGAAAACTCTCCGGAGCTTTCCCGTGACCCGTTCGAAATTTTGCTAGAATGGCCCTAGGGGTAGGTACACAGCGTGCCGGAAAAACTGAGTATGGGTTTGTTCACAGAATCTGACCATAATTTTGGTCCTGGAGACTTCCCTCGAATATTTTATGACTCCACGAAAGAATCGGATCAATGAAAACTCTCCGGAGCTTTCCCGTGACCCGTTCGAAATTTTGCTATTAGGGCCCTAGGGGTAGGTACACAGCGTGCCGGAAAAACTGAGTATGGGTCTGTTCACAGAATCTGACCATAATTTTGGTCCTGGAGACTTCCCTCGAATATTTTATGACTCCACGAAAGAATCGGATCAATGAAAACTCTCCGGAGCTTTCCCGTGACCCGTTCGAAATTTTGCTAGAATGGCCCTAGGGGTAGGTACACAGCGTGCCGGAAAAACTGAGTACGGGTCTGTTCACCGAATCTGACCGTAATTTTGGTCCTGGAGACTTCTCTCGAATATTTTATGACTCCACGAAAGAATCGGATCAATGAAAACTCTCCGGAGTTTTCCCGTGACCCGTTCGAAATTTTGCTATTAGGGCCCTAGGGGTAGGTACACAGCGTGCCGGAAAAACTGAGTATGGGTCTGTTCACAGAATCTGACCATAATTTTGGTCCTGGAGACTTCCCTCGAATATTTTATGACTCCAGGATAGAATCGGATCAATGAAAACTCTCGGGAGCTTTCCCGTGACCCGTTCGAAATTTTGCTAGAATGGCCCTAGGGGTAGGTACACAGCGTGCCGGAAAAACTGAGTATGGGTCTGTTCACAGAATCTGACCATAATTTTGGTCCTGGAGACTTCCCTCGAATATTTTATGACTCCACGAAAGAATCGGATCAAGGAAAACTCTCCAGAGCTTTCCCGTAACCCGTTCGAAATTTTACTAGAATGGCCCTAGGGGTAGGTACACAGCGTGCCGGAAAAACTGAGTATGGGTCTGTTCACAGAATCTGACCATGATTTTGGTCCTGGAGACTTCCCTCGAATATTTTATGACTCCACCAAAGAATCGGATCATTGAAAACTCTCCGGAGCTTTCCCGTGACCCGTTCGAAATTTTGCTATTAGGGCCCTAGGGGTAGGTACACAGCGTGCCGAAAAAACTGAGTATGGGTCTGTTCACAGAATCTGACCATAATTTTGGTCCTGGAGACTTCCCTCGAATATTTTATGACTCCACGAAAGAATCGGATCAATGAAAACTCTCCGGAGCTTTCCCGTGACCCGTTCGAAATTTTGCTATTAGGGCCCTAGGGGTAGGTACACAGCGTGCCGGAAAAACTGAGTACGGGTCTGTTCACCGAATCTGACCGTAATTTTGGTCCTGGAGACTTCTCTCGAATATTTTATGACTCCACGAAAGAATCGGATCAATGAAAACTCTCCGGAGCTTTCCCGTGAGCCGTTCGAAATTTTGCTATTAGGTCCCTAGGGGTAGGTACACAGCGTGCCGGAAAAACTGAGTATGGGTCTGTTCACAGAATCTGACCATAATTTTGGTCCTGGAGACTTCCCTCGAATATTTTATGACTCCACGAAAGAATCGGATCAATGAAAACTCTCCGGAGCTTTCCCGTGACCCGTTCGAAATTTTGCTATAAGGGCCCTAGGGGTAGGTACACAGCGTGCCGGAAAAACTGAGTATGTGTCTGTTCACAGAATCTGACCATAATTTTGGTCCTGGAGACTTCCCTCGAATATTTTATGACTCCACGAAAGAATCGGATCAATGAAAACTCTCCGGAGCTTTCCCGTGACCCGTTCGAAATTTTGCTAGAATGGCCATAGGGGTAGGTACACAGCGTGCCGGAAAAACTGAGTATGGGTCTGTTCACAGAATCTGACCATAATTTTGGTCCTGGAGACTTCCCTCGAATATTTTATGACTCCACGAAAGAATCGGATCAATGAAAATTCTCCAGAGCTTTCCCGTGACCCGTTCGAAATTTTGCTATTAGGTCCCTAGGGGTAGGTACACAGCGTGCCGGAAAAACTGAGTATGGGTCTGTTCACAGAATCTGACCATAATTTTGGTCCTGGAGACTTCCCTCGAATAATTTATCACTCCACGAAAGAATCGGATCAATGAAAACTCTCTGGAGCTTTCCCGTGACCCGTTCGAAATTTTGCTATTAGGGCCCTAGGGGTAGGTACACAGCGTGCCGGAAAAACTGAGTATGGGTCTGTTCACAGAATCTGACCATAATTTTGGTCCTGGAGATTTCCCTCGAATATTTTATGACTCCACGAAAGAATCGGATCAATGAAAACTCTCGAGAGCTTTCCCGTGACCCGTTCGAAATTTTGCTAGAATGGCCCTAGGGGTAGGTACACAGCGTGCCGGAAAAACTGAGTACGGGTCTGTTCACCGAATCTGACCGTAATTTTGGTCCTGGAGACTTCTCTCGAATATTTTATGACTCCACGAAAGAATCGGATCAATGAAAACTCTCCGGAGCTTTCCCGTGAGCCGTTCGAAATTTTGCTATTAGGTCCCTAGGGGTAGGTACACAGCGTGCCGGAAAAACTGAGTATGGGTCTGTTCACAGAATCTGACCATAATTTTGGTCCTGGAGACTTCCCTCGAATATTTTATGACTCCACGAAAGAATCGGATCAATGAAAACTCTCCGGAGCTTTCCCGTGACCCGTTCGAAATTTTGCTATAAGGGCCCTAGGGGTAGGTACACAGCGTGCCGGAAAAACTGAGTATGTGTCTGTTCACAGAATCTGACCATAATTTTGGTCCTGGAGACTTCCCTCGAATATTTTATGACTCCACGAAAGAATCGGATCAATGAAAACTCTCCGGAGCTTTCCCGTGACCCGTTCGAAATTTTGCTAGAATGGCCATAGGGGTAGGTACACAGCGTGCCGGAAAAACTGAGTATGGGTCTGTTCACAGAATCTGACCATAATTTTGGTCCTGGAGACTTCCCTCGAATATTTTATGACTCCACGAAAGAATCGGATCAATGAAAATTCTCCAGAGCTTTCCCGTGACCCGTTCGAAATTTTGCTATTAGGTCCCTAGGGGTAGGTACACAGCGTGCCGGAAAAACTGAGTATGGGTCTGTTCACAGAATCTGACCATAATTTTGGTCCTGGAGACTTCCCTCGAATAATTTATCACTCCACGAAAGAATCGGATCAATGAAAACTCTCCGGAGCTTTCCCGTGACCCGTTCGAAATTTTGCTATTAGGGCCCTAGGGGTAGGTACACAGCGTGCCGGAAAAACTGAGTATGGGTCTGTTCACAGAATCTGACCATAATTTTGGTCCTGGAGACTTCCCTCGAATATTCTATGACTCCACGAAAGAATCGGATCAATGAATACTCTCCGGAGCTTTCCCGTGACCCGTTCGAAATTTTGCTATTAGGGCCCTAGGGGTAGGTACACAGCGTGCCGGAAAAACTGAGTATGGGTCTGTTCACAGAATCTGACCATAATTTTGGTCCTGGAGACTTCCCTCGAATATTTTATGACTCCAGGATAGAATCGGATCAATGAAAACTCTGGGGAGCTTTCCCGTGACCCGTTCGAAATTTTGCTAGAATGGCCCTAGGGGTAGGTACACAGCGTGCCGGAAAAACTGAGTATGGGTCTGTTCACAGAATCTGACCATAATTTTGGTCCTGGAGACTTCCCTCGAATATTTTATGACTCCACGAAAGAATCGGATCAATGAAAACTCTCCGGAGCTTTCCCGTGACCCGTTCGAAATTTTGCTAGAATGGCCCTAGGGGTAGGTACACAGCGTGCCGGAAAAACTGAGTACGGGTCTGTTCACCGAATCTGACCGTATTTTTGGTCCTGGAGACTTCCCTCGAATATTTTATGACTCCACGAAAGAATCGGATCAATGAAAACTCTCCGGAGCTTTCGCGTGACCCGTTCGAAATTTTACTAGAATGGACCTAGGGGTAGGTACACAGCGTGCCGGAAAAACTGAGTATGGGTCTGTTCACCGAATCTGACCATAATTTTGGTCCTGGAGACTTCCCTCGAATATTTTATGACTCCAGGATAGAATCGGATCAATGAAAACTCTCGGGAGCTTTCCCGTGACCCGTTCGAAATTTTGCTAGAATGGCCCTAGGGGTAGGTACACAGCGTGCCGGAAAAACTGAGTATGGGTCTGTTCACAGAATCTGACCATAATTTTGGTCCTGGAGACTTCCCTCGAATATTTTATGACTCCACGAAAGAATCGGATCAATGAAAACTCTCCGGAGCTTTCCCGTGACCCGTTCGAAATTTTTCTAGAATGGCCCTAGGGGTAGGTACACAGCGTGCCGGAAAAACTGAGTACGGGTCTGTTCACCGAATCTGACCGTATTTTTGGTCCTGGAGACTTCCCTCGAATATTTTATGACTCCACGAAAGAATCGGATCAATGAAAACTCTCAGGAGCTTTCCCGTGACCCGTTCGAAATTTTACTAGAATGGACCTAGGGGTAGGTACACAGCGTGCCGGAAAAACTGAGTATGGGTCTGTTCACCGAATCTGACCATAATTTTGGTTCTGGAGACTTCCCTCGAATATTTTATGACTCCACGAAAGAATCAGATCAATGAAAATTCTCCAGAGCTTTCCCGTGACCCGTTCGAAATTTTGCTATTAGGTCCCTAGGGATAGGTACACAGCGTGCCGGAAAAACAGAGTATGGGTCTGTTCACAGAATCTGACCATAATTTTGGTCCTGGAGACTTCCCTCGAATAATTTATCACTCCACGAAAGAATCGGATCAATGAAAACTCTCCGGAGCTTTCCCGTGACCCGTTCGAAATTTTGCTATTAGGGCCCTAGGGGTAGGTACACAGCGTGCCGGAAAAACTGAGTATGGGTCTGTTCACAGAATCTGACCATAATTTTGGTCCTGGAGACTTCCCTCGAATAATTTATCACTCCACGAAAGAATCGGATCAATGAAAACTCTCCGGAGCTTTCCCGTGACCCGTTCGAAATTTTGCTATTAGGGCCCTAGGGGTAGGTACACAGCGTGCCGGAAAAACTGAGTATGGGTCTGTTCACAGAATCTGACCATAATTTTGGTCCTGGAGACTTCCCTCGAATATTTTATGACTCCAGGATAGAATCGGATCAATGAAAACTCTCGGGAGCTTTCCCGTGACCCGTTCGAAATTTTGCTAGAATGGCCCTAGGGGTAGGTACACAGCGTGCCGGAAAAACTGAGTATGGGTCTGTTCACAGAATCTGACCATAATTTTGGTCCTGGAGACTTCCCTCGAATATTTTATGACTCCACGAAAGAATCGGATCAATGAAAACTCTCCGGAGCTTTCCCGTGACCCGTTCGAAATTTTGCTAGAATGGCCCTAGGGGTAGGTACACAGCGTGCCGGAAAAACTGAGTACGGGTCTGTTCACCGAATCTGACCGTATTTTTGGTCCTGGAGACTTCCCTCGAATATTTTATGACTCCACGAAAGAATCGGATCAATGAAAACTCTCCGGAGCTTTCGCGTGACCCGTTCGAAATTTTACTAGAATGGACCTAGGGGTAGGTACACAGCGTGCCGGAAAAACTGAGTATGGGTCTGTTCACCGAATCTGACCATAATTTTGGTCCTGGAGACTTCCCTCGAATATTTTATGACTCCAGGATAGAATCGGATCAATGAAAACTCTCGGGAGCTTTCCCGTGACCCGTTCGAAATTTTGCTATTAGGGCCCTAGGGGTAGGTACACAGCGTGCCGGAAAAACTGAGTATGGGTCTGTTCACAGAATCTGACCATAATTTTGGTCCTGGAGACTTCCCTCGAATAATTTATCACTCCACGAAAGAATCGGATCAATGAAAACTCTCCGGAGCTTTCCCGTGACCCGTTCGAAATTTTGCTATTAGGGCCCTAGGGGTAGGTACACAGCGTGCCGGAAAAACTGAGTATGGGTCTGTTCACAGAATCTGACCATAATTTTGGTCCTGGAGACTTCCCTCGAATAATTTATCACTCCACGAAAGAATCGGATCAATGAAAACTCTCCGGAGCTTTCCCGTGACCCGTTCGAAATTTTGCTATTAGGGCCCTAGGGGTAGGTACACAGCGTGCCGGAAAAACTGAGTACGGGTCTGTTCACCGAATCTGACCGTATTTTTGGTCCTGGAGACTTCCCTCGAATATTTTATGACTCCACGAAAGAATCGGATCAATGAAAACTCTCCGGAGCTTTCGCGTGACCCGTTCGAAATTTTACTAGAATGGACCTAGGGGTAGGTACACAGCGTGCCGGAAAAACTGAGTATGGGTCTGTTCACCGAATCTGACCATAATTTTGGTCCTGGAGACTTCCCTCGAATATTTTATGACTCCAGGATAGAATCGGATCAATGAAAACTCTCGGGAGCTTTCCCGTGACCCGTTCGAAATTTTGCTAGAATGGCCCTAGGGGTAGGTACACAGCGTGCCGGAAAAACTGAGTATGGGTCTGTTCACAGAATCTGACCATAATTTTGGTCCTGGAGACTTCCCTCGAATATTTTATGACTCCACGAAAGAATCGGATCAATGAAAACTCTCCGGAGCTTTCCCGTGACCCGTTCGAAATTTTTCTAGAATGGCCCTAGGGGTAGGTACACAGCGTGCCGGAAAAACTGAGTACGGGTCTGTTCACCGAATCTGACCGTATTTTTGGTCCTGGAGACTTCCCTCGAATATTTTATGACTCCACGAAAGAATCGGATCAATGAAAACTCTCAGGAGCTTTCCCGTGACCCGTTCGAAATTTTACTAGAATGGACCTAGGGGTAGGTACACAGCGTGCCGGAAAAACTGAGTATGGGTCTGTTCACCGAATCTGACCATAATTTTGGTTCTGGAGACTTCCCTCGAATATTTTATGACTCCACGAAAGAATCAGATCAATGAAAATTCTCCAGAGCTTTCCCGTGACCCGTTCGAAATTTTGCTATTAGGTCCCTAGGGATAGGTACACAGCGTGCCGGAAAAACAGAGTATGGGTCTGTTCACAGAATCTGACCATAATTTTGGTCCTGGAGACTTCCCTCGAATAATTTATCACTCCACGAAAGAATCGGATCAATGAAAACTCTCCGGAGCTTTCCCGTGACCCGTTCGAAATTTTGCTATTAGGGCCCTAGGGGTAGGTACACAGCGTGCCGGAAAAACTGAGTATGGGTCTGTTCACAGAATCTGACCATAATTTTGGTCCTGGAGACTTCCCTCGAATAATTTATCACTCCACGAAAGAATCGGATCAATGAAAACTCTCCGGAGCTTTCCCGTGACCCGTTCGAAATTTTGCTATTAGGGCCCTAGGGGTAGGTACACAGCGTGCCGGAAAAACTGAGTATGGGTCTGTTCACAGAATCTGACCATAATTTTGGTCCTGGAGACTTCCCTCGAATATTTTATGACTCCAGGATAGAATCGGATCAATGAAAACTCTCGGGAGCTTTCCCGTGACCCGTTCGAAATTTTGCTAGAATGGCCCTAGGGGTAGGTACACAGCGTGCCGGAAAAACTGAGTATGGGTCTGTTCACAGAATCTGACCATAATTTTGGTCCTGGAGACTTCCCTCGAATATTTTATGACTCCACGAAAGAATCGGATCAATGAAAACTCTCCGGAGCTTTCCCGTGACCCGTTCGAAATTTTGCTAGAATGGCCCTAGGGGTAGGTACACAGCGTGCCGGAAAAACTGAGTACGGGTCTGTTCACCGAATCTGACCGTATTTTTGGTCCTGGAGACTTCCCTCGAATATTTTATGACTCCACGAAAGAATCGGATCAATGAAAACTCTCCGGAGCTTTCGCGTGACCCGTTCGAAATTTTACTAGAATGGACCTAGGGGTAGGTACACAGCGTGCCGGAAAAACTGAGTATGGGTCTGTTCACCGAATCTGACCATAATTTTGGTCCTGGAGACTTCCCTCGAATATTTTATGACTCCAGGATAGAATCGGATCAATGAAAACTCTCGGGAGCTTTCCCGTGACCCGTTCGAAATTTTGCTATTAGGGCCCTAGGGGTAGGTACACAGCGTGCCGGAAAAACTGAGTATGGGTCTGTTCACAGAATCTGACCATAATTTTGGTCCTGGAGACTTCCCTCGAATAATTTATCACTCCACGATAGAATCGGATCAATGAAAACTCTCGGGAGCTTTCCCGTGACCCGTTCGAAATTTTGCTATTAGGGCCCTAGGGGTAGGTACACAGCGTGCCGGAAAAACTGAGTATGGGTCTGTTCACAGAATCTGACCATAATTTTGGTCCTGGAGACTTCCCTCGAATAATTTATCACTCCACGAAAGAATCGGATCAATGAAAACTCTCCGGAGCTTTCCCGTGACCCGTTCGAAATTTTGCTATTAGGGCCCTAGGGGTAGGTACACAGCGTGCCGGAAAAACTGAGTATGGGTCTGTTCACAGAATCTGACCATAATTTTGGTCCTGGAGACTTCCCTCGAATATTTTATGACTCCAGGATAGAATCGGATCAATGAAAACTCTCGGGAGCTTTCCCGTGACCCGTTCGAAATTTTGCTAGAATGGCCCTAGGGGTAGGTACACAGCGTGCCGGAAAAACTGAGTATGGGTCTGTTCACAGAATCTGACCATAATTTTGGTCCTGGAGACTTCCCTCGAATATTTTATGACTCCACGAAAGAATCGGATCAATGAAAACTCTCCGGAGCTTTCCCGTGACCCGTTCGAAATTTTTCTAGAATGGCCCTAGGGGTAGGTACACAGCGTGCCGGAAAAACTGAGTACGGGTCTGTTCACCGAATCTGACCGTATTTTTGGTCCTGGAGACTTCCCTCGAATATTTTATGACTCCACGAAAGAATCGGATCAATGAAAACTCTCAGGAGCTTTCCCGTGACCCGTTCGAAATTTTACTAGAATGGACCTAGGGGTAGGTACACAGCGTGCCGGAAAAACTGAGTATGGGTCTGTTCACCGAATCTGACCATAATTTTGGTTCTGGAGACTTCCCTCGAATATTTTATGACTCCACGAAAGAATCAGATCAATGAAAATTCTCCAGAGCTTTCCCGTGACCCGTTCGAAATTTTGCTATTAGGTCCCTAGGGATAGGTACACAGCGTGCCGGAAAAACAGAGTATGGGTCTGTTCACAGAATCTGACCATAATTTTGGTCCTGGAGACTTCCCTCGAATAATTTATCACTCCACGAAAGAATCGGATCAATGAAAACTCTCCGGAGCTTTCCCGTGACCCGTTCGAAATTTTGCTATTAGGGCCCTAGGGGTAGGTACACAGCGTGCCGGAAAAACTGAGTATGGGTCTGTTCACAGAATCTGACCATAATTTTGGTCCTGGAGACTTCCCTCGAATAATTTATCACTCCACGAAAGAATCGGATCAATGAAAACTCTCCGGAGCTTTCCCGTGACCCGTTCGAAATTTTGCTATTAGGGCCCTAGGGGTAGGTACACAGCGTGCCGGAAAAACTGAGTATGGGTCTGTTCACAGAATCTGACCATAATTTTGGTCCTGGAGACTTCCCTCGAATATTTTATGACTCCAGGATAGAATCGGATCAATGAAAACTCTCGGGAGCTTTCCCGTGACCCGTTCGAAATTTTGCTAGAATGGCCCTAGGGGTAGGTACACAGCGTGCCGGAAAAACTGAGTATGGGTCTGTTCACAGAATCTGACCATAATTTTGGTCCTGGAGACTTCCCTCGAATATTTTATGACTCCACGAAAGAATCGGATCAATGAAAACTCTCCGGAGCTTTCCCGTGACCCGTTCGAAATTTTGCTAGAATGGCCCTAGGGGTAGGTACACAGCGTGCCGGAAAAACTGAGTACGGGTCTGTTCACCGAATCTGACCGTATTTTTGGTCCTGGAGACTTCCCTCGAATATTTTATGACTCCACGAAAGAATCGGATCAATGAAAACTCTCCGGAGCTTTCCCGTGACCCGTTCGAAATTTTACTAGAATGGACCTAGGGGTAGGTACACAGCGTGCCGGAAAAACTGAGTATGGGTCTGTTCACCGAATCTGACCATAATTTTGGTCCTGGAGACTTCCCTCGAATATTTTATGACTCCACGAAAGAATCGGATCATTGAAAACTCTCCGGAGCTTTCCCGTGACCCGTTCGAAATTTTGCTATTAGGGCCCTAGGGGTAGGTACACAGCGTGCCGGAAAAACTGAGTATGGGTCTGTTCACAGAATCTGACCATAATTTTGGTCCTGGAGACTTCCCTCGAATATTTTATGACTCCACGAAAGAATCGGATCAATGAAAACTCTCCGGAGCTTTCCCGTGACCCGTTCGAAATTTTGCTATTAGGGCCCTAGGGGTAGGTACACAGCGTGCCGGAAAAACTGAGTATGGGTCTGTTCACAGAATCTGATCATAATTTTGGTCCTGGAGACTTCCCTCGAATATTTTATGACTCCATGATAGAATCGGATCAATGAAAACTCTCGGGAGCTTTCCCGTGACCCGTTCGAAATTTTGCTAGAATGGCCCTAGGGGTAGGTACACAGCGTGCCGGAAAAACTGAGTATGGGTCTGTTCACAGAATCTGACCATAATTTTGGTCCTGGAGACTTCCCTCGAATATTTTATGACTCCAGGATAGAATCGGATCAATGAAAACTCTCGGGAGCTTTCCCGTGACCCGTTCGAAATTTTGCTAGAATGGCCCTAGGGGTAGGTACACAGCGTGCCGGAAAAACTGAGTATGGGTCTGTTCAATGAATCTGACCATAATTTTGGTCCTGGAGACTTCCCTCGAATATTTTATGACTCCACGAAAGAATCGGATCAATGAAAACTCTCCGGAGCTTTCCCGTGACCCGTTCGAAATTTTGCTAGAATGGCCCTAGGGGTAGGTACACAGCGTGCCGGAAAAACTGAGTACGGGTCTGTTCACCGAATCTGACCGTATTTTTGGTCCTGGAGACTTCCCTCGAATATTTTATGACTCCACGAAAGAATCGGATCAATGAAAACTCTCCGGAGCTTTCCCGTGACCCGTTCGAAATTTTACTAGAATGGACCTAGGGGTAGGTACACAGCGTGCCGGAAAAACTGAGTATGGGTCTGTTCACCGAATCTGACCATAATTTTGGTCCTGGAGACTTCCCTCGAATATTTTATGACTCCACGAAAGAATCGGATCATTGAAAACTCTCCGGAGCTTTCCCGTGACCCGTTCGAAATTTTGCTATTAGGGCCCTAGGGGTAGGTACACAGCGTGCCGGAAAAACTGAGTATGGGTCTGTTCACAGAATCTGACCATAATTTTGGTCCTGGAGACTTCCCTCGAATATTTTATGACTCCACGAAAGAATCGGATCAATGAAAATTCTCCAGAGCTTTCCCGTGACCCGTTCGAAATTTTGCTATTAGGTCCCTAGGGGTAGGTACACAGCGTGCCGGAAAAACTGAGTATGGGTCTGTTCACAGAATCTGACCATAATTTTGGTCCTGGATACTTCCCTCGAATAATTTATCACTCCACGAAAGAATCGGATCAATGAAAACTCTCCGTAGCTTTCCCGTGACCCGTTCGAAATTTTGCTATTAGGGCCCTAGGGGTAGGTACACAGCGTGCCGGAAAAACTGAGTATGGGTCTGTTCACAGAATCTGACCATAATTTTGGTCCTGGAGACTTCCCTCGAATATTTTATGACTCCACGAAAGAATCGGATCAATGAAAACTCTCCGGAGCTTTCCCGTGACCCGTTCGAAATTTTGCTATTAGGGCCCTAGGGGTAGGTACACAGCGTGCCGGAAAAACTGAGTGTGGGTCTGTTCACAGAATCTGACCATAATTTTGGTCCTGGAGACTTCCCTCGAATATTTTATGACTCCAGGATAGAATCGGATCAATGAAAACTCTCGGGAGCTTTCCCGTGACCCGTTCGAAATTTTGCTAGAATGGCCTTAGGGGTAGGTACACAGCGTGCCGGAAAAACTGAGTATGGGTCTGTTCACAGAATCTAACCATAATTTTGGTCCTGGAGACTTCCCTCGAATATTTTATGACTCCACGAAAGAATCGGATCAAGGAAAACTCTCCAGAGCTTTCCCGTAACCCGTTCGAAATTTTACTAGAATGGCCCTAGGGGTAGGAACACAGCGTGCCGGAAAAACTGAGTATGGGTCTGTTCACAGAATCTGACCATAATTTTGGTCCTGGAGACTTCCCTCGAATATTTTATGACTCCACGAAAGAATCGGTTCAATGAAAACTCTCCGGAGCTTTCCCGTGACTCGTTCGAAATTTTGCTAGAATGGCCCTAGGGGTAGGTACACAGCGTGCCGGAAAAACTGAGTATGGGTCTGTTCACAGAATCTGACCATAATTTTGGTCCTGGAGACTTCCCTCGAATATTTTATGACTCCACGAAAGAATCGGATCATTGAAAACTCTCCGGAGCTTTCCCGTGACCCGTTCGAAATTTTGCTATTAGGGCCCTAGGGGTAGGTACACAGCGTGCCGGAAAAACTGAGTATGGGTCTTTTCACAGAATCTGACCATAATTTTGGTCCTTGAGACTTCCCTCGAATATTTTATGACTCCACGAAAGAATCGGATCAATGAAAACTCTCCGGAGCTTTCCCGTGACCCGTTCGAAATTTTGCTAGAATGGCCCTAGGGGTAGGTACACAGCGTGCCGGAAAAACTGAGTACGGGTCTGTTCACCGAATCTGACCGTAATTTTGGTCCTGGAGACTTCTCTCGAATATTTTATGACTCCACGAAAGAATCGGATCAATGAAAACTCTCCGGAGCTTTCCCGTGACCCGTTCGAAATTTTGCTATTAGGGCCCTAGGGGTAGGTACACAGCGTGCCGGAAAAACTGAGTATGGGTCTGTTCACAGAATCTGACCATAATTTTGGTCCTGGAGACTTCCCTCGAATATTTTATGACTCCACGAAAGAATCGGATCAATGAAAACTCTCCGGAGCTTTCCCGTGACCTGTTCGAAATTTTGCTATTAGGGCCCTAGGGGTAGGTACACAGCGTGCCGGAAAAACTGAGTATGGGTCTGTTCACAGAATCTGACCATAATTTTGGTCCTGGAGACTTCCCTCGAATATTTTATGACTCCACGAAAGAATCGGATCAATGAAAACTCTCCGGAGCTTTCCCGTGACCCGTTCGAAATTTTACTAGAATGGACCTAGGGGTAGGTACACAGCGTGCCGGAAAAACTGAGTATGGGTCTGTTCACCGAATCTGACCATAATTTTGGTCCTGGAGACTTCCCTCGAATATTTTATGACTCCACGAAAGAATCGGATCATTGAAAACTCTCCGGAGCTTTCCCGTGACCCGTTCGAAATTTTGCTATTAGGGCCCTAGGGGTAGGTACACAGCGTGCCGGAAAAACTGAGTATGGGTCTGTTCACAGAATCTGACCATAATTTTGGTCCTGGAGACTTCCCTCGAATATTTTATGACTCCACGAAAGAATCGGATCAATGAAAATTCTCCAGAGCTTTCCCGTGACCCGTTCGAAATTTTGCTATTAGGTCCCTAGGGGTAGGTACACAGCGTGCCGGAAAAACTGAGTATGGGTCTGTTCACAGAATCTGACCATAATTTTGGTCCTGGATACTTCCCTCGAATAATTTATCACTCCACGAAAGAATCGGATCAATGAAAACTCTCCGTAGCTTTCCCGTGACCCGTTCGAAATTTTGCTATTAGGGCCCTAGGGGTAGGTACACAGCGTGCCGGAAAAACTGAGTATGGGTCTGTTCACAGAATCTGACCATAATTTTGGTCCTGGAGACTTCCCTCGAATATTTTATGACTCCACGAAAGAATCGGATCAATGAAAACTCTCCGGAGCTTTCCCGTGACCCGTTCGAAATTTTGCTATTAGGGCCCTAGGGGTAGGTACACAGCGTGCCGGAAAAACTGAGTGTGGGTCTGTTCACAGAATCTGACCATAATTTTGGTCCTGGAGACTTCCCTCGAATATTTTATGACTCCAGGATAGAATCGGATCAATGAAAACTCTCGGGAGCTTTCCCGTGACCCGTTCGAAATTTTGCTAGAATGGCCTTAGGGGTAGGTACACAGCGTGCCGGAAAAACTGAGTATGGGTCTGTTCACAGAATCTGACCATAATTTTGGTCCTGGAGACTTCCCTCGAATATTTTATGACTCCACGAAAGAATCGGATCAAGGAAAACTCTCCAGAGCTTTCCCGTAACCCGTTCGAAATTTTACTAGAATGGCCCTAGGGGTAGGAACACAGCGTGCCGGAAAAACTGAGTATGGGTCTGTTCACAGAATCTGACCATAATTTTGGTCCTGGAGACTTCCCTCGAATATTTTATGACTCCACGAAAGAATCGGTTCAATGAAAACTCTCCGGAGCTTTCCCGTGACTCGTTCGAAATTTTGCTAGAATGGCCCTAGGGGTAGGTACACAGCGTGCCGGAAAAACTGAGTATGGGTCTGTTCACAGAATCTGACCATAATTTTGGTCCTGGAGACTTCCCTCGAATATTTTATGACTCCACGAAAGAATCGGATCATTGAAAACTCTCCGGAGCTTTCCCGTGACCCGTTCGAAATTTTGCTATTAGGGCCCTAGGGGTAGGTACACAGCGTGCCGGAAAAACTGAGTATGGGTCTTTTCACAGAATCTGACCATAATTTTGGTCCTTGAGACTTCCCTCGAATATTTTATGACTCCACGAAAGAATCGGATCAATGAAAACTCTCCGGAGCTTTCCCGTGACCCGTTCGAAATTTTGCTAGAATGGCCCTAGGGGTAGGTACACAGCGTGCCGGAAAAACTGAGTACGGGTCTGTTCACCGAATCTGACCGTAATTTTGGTCCTGGAGACTTCTCTCGAATATTTTATGACTCCACGAAAGAATCGGATCAATGAAAACTCTCCGGAGCTTTCCCGTGACCCGTTCGAAATTTTGCTATTAGGGCCCTAGGGGTAGGTACACAGCGTGCCGGAAAAACTGAGTATGGGTCTGTTCACAGAATCTGACCATAATTTTGGTCCTGGAGACTTCCCTCGAATATTTTATGACTCCACGAAAGAATCGGATCAATGAAAACTCTCCGGAGCTTTCCCGTGACCTGTTCGAAATTTTGCTATTAGGGCCCTAGGGGTAGGTACACAGCGTGCCGGAAAAACTGAGTATGGGTCTGTTCACAGAATCTGACCATAATTTTGGTCCTGGAGACTTCCCTCGAATATTTTATGACTCCACGAAAGAATCGGATCAATGAAAACTCTCCGGAGCTTTCCCGTGACCCGTTCGAAATTTTGCTATTAGGGCCCTAGGGGTAGGTACACAGCGTGCCGGAAAAACTGAGTATGGGTCTGTTCACAGAATCTGACCATAATTTTGGTCCTGGAGACTTCCCTCGAATATTTTATGACTCCACGAAAGAATCGGATCAATGAAAACTCTCCGGAGCTTTCCCGTGACCCGTTCGAAATTTTGCTATTAGGGCCCTAGGGGTAGGTACACAGCGTGCCGGAAAAACTGAGTATGGGTCTGTTCACAGAATCTGACCATAATTTTGGTCCTGGAGACTTCCCTCGAATATTTTATGACTCCACGAAAGAATCGGATCAATGAAAACTCTCCGGAGCTTTCCCGTGACCCGTTCGAAATTTTGCTAGAATGGCCCTAGGGGTAGGTACACAGCGTGTCGGAAAAACTGAGTACGGGTCTGTTCACCGAATCTGACCGTAATTTTGGTCCTGGAGACTTCTCTCGAATATTTTATGACTCCACGAAAGAATCGGATCAATGAAAACTCTCTGGAGCTTTCCCGTGACCCGTTCGAAATTTTGCTATTAGGGCCCTAGGGGTAGGTACACAGCGTGCCGGAAAAACTGAGTATGGGTCTGTTCACAGAATCTGACCATAATTTTGGTCCTGGAGACTTCCCTCGAATATTTTATGACTCCACGAAAGAATCGGATCAATGAAAACTCTCCGGAGCTTTCCCGTGACCCGTTCGAAATTTTGCTATTAGGGCCCTAGGGGTAGGTACACAGCGTGCCGGAAAAACTGAGTATGGGTCTGTTCACAGAATCTGACCATAATTTTGGTCCTGGAGACTTCCCTCGAATATTTTATGACTCCACGAAAGAATCGGATCAATGAAAACTCTCCGGAGCTTTCCCATGACCCGTTCGAAATTTTGCTAGAATGGCCCTAGGGGTAGGTACACAGCGTGCCGGAAAAACTGAGTATGGGTCTGTTCACAGAATCTGACCATAATTTTGGTCCTGGAGACTTCCCTCGAATATTTTATGACTCCACGAAAGAATCGGATCAATGAAAATTCTCCAGAGCTTTCCCGTGACCCGTTCGAAATTTTGCTATTAGGTCCCTAAGGGTAGGTACACAGCGTGCCGGAAAAACTGAGTATGGGTCTGTTCACAGAATCTGACCATAATTTTGGTCCTGGAGACTTCCCTCGAATATTTTATGACTCCACGAAAGAATCGGATCAATGAAAACTCTCCGGAGCTTTCCCGTGACCCGTTCGAAATTTTGCTATTAGGGCCCTAGGGGGTAGGTACACAGCGTGCCGGAAAAACTGAGTATGGGTCTGTTCACAGAATCTGACCATAATTTTGGTCCTGGAGACTTCCCTCGAATATTTTATGACTCCACGAAAGAATCGGATCAATGAAAACTCTCCGGAGCTTTCACGTGACCCGTTCGAAATTTTGCTAGAATGGCCCTAGGGGTAGGTACACAGCGTGCCGGAAAAACTGAGTATGGGTCTGTTCACAGAATCTGACCATAATTTTGGTCCTGGAGACTTCCCTCGAATATTTTATGACTCCACGAAAGAATCGGATCAATGAAAACTCTCCAGAGCTTTCCCGTGACCCGTTCGAAATTTTGCTATTAGGGCCCTAGGGGTAGGTACACAGCGTGCCGGAAAAACTGAGTATGGGTCTGTTCACAGAATCTGACAATAATTTTGGTCCTGGAGACTTCCCTCGAATATTTTATGACTCCACGAAAGAATCGGATCAATGAAAACTCTCCGGAGCTTTCCCGTGACCCGTTCGAAATTTTGCTATTAGGGCCCTAGGGGTAGGTACACAGCGTGCCGGAAAAACTGAGTATGGGTCTGTTCACAGAATCTGGCCCTAATTTTGGTCCTGGAGACTTCGCTCGAATATTTTATGACTCCACGAAAGAATCGGATCAATGAAAACTCTCCGGAGCTTTCCCGTGACCCGTTCGAAATTTTGCTAGAATGGCCCTAGGGGTAGGTACACAGCGTGCCGGAAAAACTGAGTATGGGTCTGTTCACAGAATCTGACCATAATTTTGGTCCTCGAGACTTCCCTCGAATATTTTATGACTCCAGGAAAGAATCGGATCAATGAAAACTCTCCGGAGCTTTCCCGTGACCCGTTCGAAATTTTGCTATTAGGGCCCTAGGGGTAGGTACACAGCGTGCCGGAAAAACTGAGTATGGGTCTGTTCACAGAATCTGACCATAATTTTGGTCCTGGAGACTTCCCTCGAATATTTTATGACTCCACGAAAGAATCGGATCAATGAAAACTCTCCGGAGCTTTCCCGTGACCCGTTCGAAATTTTGCTATTAGGGCCCTAGGGGTAGGTACACAGCGTGCCGGAAAAACTGAGTATGGGTCTGTTCATAGAATCTGACCATAATTTTGGTCCTGGAGACTTCCCTCGAATATTTTATGACTCCACGAAAGAATCGGATCAATGAAAACTCTCCGGAGCTTTCACGTGACCCGTTCGAAATTTTGCTAGAATGGCCCTAGGGGTAGGTACACAGCGTGCCGGAAAAACTGAGTATGGGTCTGTTCACAGAATCTGACCATAATTTTGGTCCTGGAGACTTCCCTCGAATATTTTATGACTCCACGAAAGAATCGGATCAATGAAAACTCTCCAGAGCTTTCCCGTGACCCGTTCGAAATTTTGCTATTAGGGCCCTAGGGGTAGGTACTCAGCGTGCCGGAAAAACTGAGTATGGGTCTGTTCAAAGAATCTGACAATAATTTTGGTCCTGGAGACTTCCCTCGAATATTTTATGACTCCACGAAAGAATCGGATCAATGAAAACTCTCCGGAGCTTTCCCGTGACCCGTTCGAAATTTTGCTATTAGGGCCCTAGGGGTAGGTACACAGCGTGCCGGAAAAACTGAGTATGGGTCTGTTCACAGAATCTGGCCCTAATTTTGGTCCTGGAGACTTCTCTCGAATATTTTATGACTCCACGAAAGAATCGGATCAATGAAAACTCTCCGGAGCTTTCCCGTGACCCGTTCGAAATTTTGCTAGAATGGCCGTAGGGGTAGGTACACAGCGTGCCGGAAAAACTGAGTATGGGTCTGTTCACAGAATCTGACCATAATTTTGGTCCTCGAGACTTCCCTCGAATATTTTATGACTCCAGGAAAGAATCGGATCAATGAAAACTCTCCGGAGCTTTCCCGTGACCCGTTCGAAATTTTGCTATTAGGGCCCTAGGGGTAGGTACACAGCGTGCCGGAAAAACTGAGTATGGGTTTGTTCACTGAATCTGACCATAATTTTGGTCCTAGAGACTTCCCTCGAATATTTTATGACTCCACGAAAGAATCGGATCAATGAAAACTCTCCGGAGCTTTCCCGTGATCCGTTCGAAATTTTGCTAGAATGGCTCTAGGGGTAGGTACACAGCGTGCCGGAAAAACTGAGTATGGGTCTGTTCACAGAATCTGACCATAATTTTGGTCCTGGAGACTTCCCTCGAATATTTTATGACTCCACGAAAGAATCGGATCAATGAAAACTCCCCGGAGCTTTCCCGTGACCCGTTCGAAATTTTGCTAGAATGGCCCTAGGGGTAGGTACACAGCGTGCCGGAAAAACTGAGTATGGGTCTGTTCACAGAATCTGACCATAATTTTGGTCCTGGAGACTTCCCTCGAATATTTTATGACTCCACGAAAGAATCGGATCAAGGAAAACTCTCCAGAGCATTCCCGTAACCCGTTCGAAATTTTACTAGAATGGCCCTAGGGGTAGGTACACAGCGTGCCGGAAAAACTGAGTATGGGTCTGTTCACCGAATCTGACGATAATTTTCTTCCTGGAGACTTCCCTCGAATATTTTATGACTCCACGAAAGAACCGGATCAATGAAAACTCTCCGAAGCTTTCCCGTGACCCGTTCGAAATTTGGCTATTAGGGCCCTAGGGGTAGGTACACAGCGTGCCGGAAAAACTGAGTATGGGTCTGTTCACAGAATCTGACCATAATTTTGGTCCTGGAGACTTCCCTCGAATATTTTATGACTCCACGAAAGAATCGGATCATTGAAAACTCTCCGGAGCTTTCCCGTGACCCGTTCGAAATTTTGCTATTAGGGCCCTAGGGGTAGGTACACAGCGTGCCGGAAAAACTGAGTATGGGTCTGTTCACAGAATCTGGCCGTAATTTTGGTCCTGGAGACTTCTCTCGAATATTTTATGACTCCACGAAAGAATCGGATCAATGAAAACTCTTCGGAGCTTTCCCGTGACCCGTTCGAAATTTTGCTAAAATGGCCCTAGGGGTAGGTACACAGCGTGCCGGAAAAACTGAGTACGGGTCTGTTCACCGAATCTGACCGTAATTTTGGTCCTGGAGACTTCTCTCGAATATTTTATGACTCCACGAAAGAATCGGATCAATGAAAACTCTCCGGAGCTTTCCCGTGACCCGTTCGAAATTTTGCTATTAGGGCCCTAGGGTAGGTACACAGCGTGCCGGAAAAACTGAGTATGGGTCTGTTCACCGAATCTGACGATAATTATTTTCCTGGAGACTTCCCTCGAATATTTTATGACTCCACGAAAGAATCGGATCAATGAAAACTCTCCGGAGCTTTCCCGTGACCCGTTCGAAATTTTGCTAGAATGGCCCTAGGGGTAGGTACACAGCGTGCCGGAAAAACTGAGTATGGGTCTGTTCACAGAATCTGACCATAATTTTGGTCCTGGAGACTTTCCTCGAATATTTTATGACTCCACGAAAGAATCGGATCAATGAAAACTCTCCAGAGCTTTCCTGTGACCCGTTCGAAATTTTGCTATTAGGGCCCTAGGGGTAGGTACACAACGTGCCGGAAAAACTGAGTATGGGTCTGTTCACAGAATCTGACAATAATTTTGGTCCTGGAGACTTCCCTCGAATATTTTATGACTCCACGAAAGAATCGGATCAATGAAAACTCTTCGGAGCTTTCCCGTGACCCGTTCGAAATTTTGCTAGAATGGCCCTAGGGGTAGGTACACAGCGTGCCGGAAAAACTGAGTATGGGTCTGTTCACAGAATCTGACCATAATTTTGGTCCTCGAGACTTCCCTCGAATATTTTATGACTCCACGAAAGAATCGGATCAATGAAAACTCTCCGGAGCTTTCCCGTGACCCGTTCGAAATTTTGCTATTAGGGCCCTAGGGGTAGGTACACAGCGTGCCGGAAAAACTGAGTATGGGTCTGTTCACAGAATCTGACCATAATTTTGGTCCTGGACACTTCCCTCGAATATTTTATGACTCCACGAAAGAATCGGATCAATGAAAACTCCCCGGAGCTTTCCCGTGACCCGTTCGAAATTTTGCTAGAATGGCCCTAGGGGTAGGTACACAGCGTGCCGGAAAAACTGAGTATGGGTCTGTTCACAGAATCTGACCATAATTTTGGTCCTGGAGACTTCCCTCGAATATTTTATGACTCCACGAAAGAATCGGATCAAGGAAAACTCTCCAGAGCATTCCCGTAACCCGTTCGAAATTTTACTAGAATGGCCCTAGGGGTAGGTACACAGCGTGCCGGAAAAACTGAGTATGGGTCTGTTCACCGAATCTGACGATAATTTTCTTCCTGGAGACTTCCCTCGAATATTTTATGACTCCAGGAAAGAATCGGATCAATGAAAACTCTCCGGACCTTTCCCGTGACCCGTTCGAAATTTTGCTAGAATGGCCCTAGGGCTAGGTACACAGCGTGCCAGAAAAACTGAGTATGGGTCTGTTCACCGAATCTGACCATAATTTTGGTCCTGGAGACTTCCCTCGAATATTTTATGACTCCACGAAAGAACCGGATCAATGAAAACTCTCCGAAGCTTTCCCGTGACCCGTTCGAAATTTGGCTATTAGGGCCCTAGGGGTAGGTACACAGCGTGCCGGAAAAACTGAGTATGGGTCTGTTCACAGAATCTGACCATAATTTTGGTCCTGGAGACTTCCCTCGAATATTTTATGACTCCACGAAAGAATCGGTTCAATGAAAACTCTCCGGAGCTTTCCCGTGACTCGTTCGAAATTTTGCTAGAATGGCCCTAGGGGTAGGTACACAGCGTGCCGGAAAAACTGAGTATGGGTCTGTTCACAGAATCTGACCATAATTTTGGTCCTGGAGACTTCCCTCGAATATTTTATGACTCCACGAAAGAATCGGATCATTGAAAACTCTCCGGAGCTTTCCCGTGACCCGTTCGAAATTTTGCTATTAGGGCCCTAGGGGTAGGTACACAGCGTGCCGGAAAAACTGAGTATGGGTCTTTTCACAGAATCTGACCATAATTTTGGTCCTGGAGACTTCCCTCGAATATTTTATGACTCCACGAAAGAATCGGATCAATGAAAACTCTCCGGAGCTTTCCCGTGACCCGTTCGAAAGTTTGCTATTAGGGCCCTAGGGATAGGTACACAGCGTGCCGGAAAAACTGAGTATGGGTCTGTTCACAGAATCTGACCATAATTTTGGTCCTGGACACTTCCCTCGAATATTTTATGACTCCACGAAAGAATCGGATCAATGAAAACTCCCCGGAGCTTTTCCGTGACCCGTTCGAAATTTTGCTAGAATGGCCCTATAGGTAGGTACACAGCGTGCCGGAAAAACTGAGTATGGGTCTGTTCACAGAATCTGACCATAATTTTGGTCCTGGAGACTTCCCTCGAATATTTTATGACTCCACGAAAGAATCGGATCAAGGAAAACTCTCCAGAGCATTCCCGTAACCCGTTCGAAATTTTACTAGAATGGCCCTAGGGGTAGGTACACAGCGTGCCGGAAAAACTGAGTATGGGTCTGTTCACCGAATCTGACGATAATTTTCTTCCTGGAGACTTCCCTCGAATATTTTATGACTCCAGGAAAGAATCGGATCAATGAAAACTCTCCGGACCTTTCCCGTGACCCGTTCGAAATTTTGCTAGAATGGCCCTAGGGCTAGGTACACAGCGTGCCAGAAAAACTGAGTATGGGTCTGTTCACCGAATCTGACCATAATTTTGGTCCTGGAGACTTCCCTCGAATATTTTATGACTCCACGAAAGAACCGGATCAATGAAAACTCTCCGAAGCTTTCCCGTGACCCGTTCGAAATTTGGCTATTAGGGCCCTAGGGGTAGGTACACAGCGTGCCGGAAAAACTGAGTATGGGTCTGTTCACAGAATCTGACCATAATTTTGGTCCTGGAGACTTCCCTCGAATATTTTATGACTCCACGAAAGAATCGGTTCAATGAAAACTCTCCGGAGCTTTCCCGTGACTCGTTCGAAATTTTGCTAGAATGGCCCTAGGGGTAGGTACACAGCGTGCCGGAAAAACTGAGTATGGGTCTGTTCACAGAATCTGACCATAATTTTGGTCCTGGAGACTTCCCTCGAATATTTTATGACTCCACGAAAGAATCGGATCATTGAAAACTCTCCGGAGCTTTCCCGTGACCCGTTCGAAATTTTGCTATTAGGGCCCTAGGGGTAGGTACACAGCGTGCCGGAAAAACTGAGTATGGGTCTTTTCACAGAATCTGACCATAATTTTGGTCCTGGAGACTTCCCTCGAATATTTTATGACTCCACGAAAGAATCGGATCAATGAAAACTCTCCGGAGCTTTCCCGTGACCCGTTCGAAAGTTTGCTATTAGGGCCCTAGGGATAGGTACACAGCGTGCCGGAAAAACTGAGTATGGGTCTGTTCACAGAATCTGACCATAATTTTGGTCCTGGACACTTCCCTCGAATATTTTATGACTCCACGAAAGAATCGGATCAATGAAAACTCCCCGGAGCTTTTCCGTGACCCGTTCGAAATTTTGCTAGAATGGCCCTATAGGTAGGTACACAGCGTGCCGGAAAAACTGAGTATGGGTCTGTTCACAGAATCTGACCATAATTTTGGTCCTGGAGACTTCCCTCGAATATTTTATGACTCCACGAAAGAATCGGATCAAGGAAAACTCTCCAGAGCATTCCCGTAACCCGTTCGAAATTTTACTAGAATGGCCCTAGGGGTAGGTACACAGCGTGCCGGAAAAACTGAGTATGGGTCTGTTCACCGAATCTGACGATAATTTTCTTCCTGGAGACTTCCCTCGAATATTTTATGACTCCAGGAAAGAATCGGATCAATGAAAACTCTCCGGAGCTTTCCCGTGACCCGTTCGAAATTTTGCTATTAGGGCCCTAGGGGTAGGTACACAGCGTGCCGGAAAAACTGAGTATGGGTCTGTTCACAGAATCTGACCATAATTTTGGTCCTAGAGACTTCCCTCGAATATTTTATGACTCCACGAAAGAATCGGATCAATGAAAACTCTCTGGAGCTTTCCCGTGACCCGTTCGAAATTTTGCTAGAATGGCTCTAGGGGTAGGTACACAGCGTGCCGGAAAAACTGAGTATGGGTCTGTTCACCGAATCTGACGATAATTTTCTTCCTGGAGACTTCCCTCGAATATTTTATGACTCCAGGAAAGAATCGGATCAATGAAAACTCTCCGGAGCTTTCCCGTGACCCGTTCGAAATTTTGCTATTAGGGCCCTAGGGGTAGGTGCACAGCGTGCCGGAAAAACTTAGTATGGGTCTGTTCACAGAATTTGACCATAATTTTGGTCCTGGAGACTTCCCTCGAATATTTTATGACTCCACGAAAGAATCGGATCAAGGAAAACTCTCCAGAGCTTTCCCGTAACTTGTTCGAAATTTTACTAGAATGGCCCTAGGGGTAGGTACACAGCGTGCCGGAAAAACTGAGTATGGGTCTGTTCACCGAATCTGACGATAATTTTCTTCCTGGAGACTTCCCTCGAATATTTTATGACTCCAGGAAAGAATCGGATCAATGAAAACTCTCCGGAGTTTTCCCGTGACCCGTTCGAAATTTTGCTATTAGGGCCCTAGGGGTAGGTACACAGCGTGCCGGAAAAACTGAGTATGGGTCTGTTCACAGAATCTGACCATAATTTGGTCCTGGAGACTTCCCTCGAATATTTTATGACTCCACGAAAGAATCGGTTCAATGAAAACTCTCCGGAGCTTTCCCGTGACTCGTTCGAAATTTTGCTAGAATGGCCCTAGGGGTAGGTACACAGCGTGCCGGAAAAACTGAGTATGGGTCTGTTCACAGAATCTGACCATAATTTTGGTCCTGGAGACTTCCCTCGAATATTTTATGACGCCACGAAAGAATCGGATCATTTAAAACTCTCCGGAGCTTTCCCGTGACCCGTTCGAAATTTTGCTATTAGGGCCCTAGGGGTAGGTACACAGCGTGCCGGAAAAACTGAGTATGGGTCTGTTCACAGAATCTGGCCGTAATTTTGGTCCTGGAGACTTCTCTCGAATATTTTATGACTCCACGAATGAATCGGATCAATGAAAACTCTCCGGAGCTTTCCCGTGACCCGTTCGAAATTTTGCTAAAATGGCCCTAGGGGTAGGTACACAGCGTGCCGGAAAAACTGAGTACGGGTCTGTTCACCGAATCTGACCGTAATTTTGGTCCTGGAGACTTCTCTCGAATATTTTATGACTCCACGAAAGAATCGGATCAATGAAAACTCTCCGGAGCTTTCCCGTGACCCGTTCGAAATTTTGCTATTAGGGCCCTAGGGGTAGGACACAGCGTGCCGGAAAAACTGAGTATGGGTCTGTTCACCGAATCTGACGATAATTTTCTTCCTGGAGACTTCCCTCGAATATTTTATGACTCCACGAAAGAATCGGATCAATGAAAACTCTCCGGAGCTTTCCCGTGACCCGTTCGAAATTTTGCTAGAATGGCCCTAGGGGTAGGTACACAGCGTGCCGGAAAAACTGAGTATGGGTCTGTTCACAGAATCTGACCATAATTTTGGTCCTGGAGACTTCCCTCGAATATTTTATGACTCCACGAAAGAATCGGATCAATGAAAACCCTCCAGAGCTTTCCCGTGACCCGTTCGAAATTTTGCTATTAGGGCCCTAGGGGTAGGTACACAACGTGCCGGAAAAACTGAGTATGGGTCTGTTCACAGAATCTGACAATAATTTTGGTCCTGGAGACTTCCCTCGAATATTTTATGACTCCACGAAAGAATCGGATCAATGAAAACTCTCCGGAGCTTTCCCGTGACCCGTTCGAAATTTTGCTAGAATGGCCCTAGGGGTAGGTACACAGCGTGCCGGAAAAACTGAGTATGGGTCTGTTCACAGAATCTGACCATAATTTTGGTCCTCGAGACTTCCCTCGAATATTTTATGACTCCACGAAAGAATCGGATCAATGAAAACTCTCCGGAGCTTTCCCGTGACCCGTTCGAAATTTTGCTATTAGGGCCCTAGGGGTAGGTACACAGCGTGCCGGAAAAACTGAGTATGGGTCTGTTCACAGAATCTGACCATAATTTTGGTCCTGGACACTTCCCTCGAATATTTTATGACTCCACGAAAGAATCGGATCAATGAAAACTCCCCGGAGCTTTCCCGTGACCCGTTCGAAATTTTGCTAGAATGGCCCTAGGGGTAGGTACACAGCGTGCCGGAAAAACTGAGTATGGGTCTGTTCACAGAATCTGACCATAATTTTGGTCCTGGAGACTTCCCTCGAATATTTTATGACTCCACGAAAGAATCGGATCAAGGAAAACTCTCCAGAGCATTCCCGTAACCCGTTCGAAATTTTACTAGAATGACCCTAGGGGTAGGTACACAGCGTGCCGGAAAAACTGAGTATGGGTCTGTTCACCGAATCTGACGATAATTTTCTTCCTGGAGACTTCCCTCGAATATTTTATGACTCCAGGAAAGAATCGGATCAATGAAAACTCTCCGGAGCTTTCCCGTGACCCGTTCGAAATTTTGCTATTAGGGCCCTAGGGGTAGGTACACAGCGTGCCGGAAAAACTGAGTATGGGTCTGTTCACAGAATCTGACCATAATTTTGGTCCTAGAGACTTCCCTCGAATATTTTATGACTCCACGAAAGAATCGGATCAATGAAAACTCTCCGGGGCTTTCCCGTGACCCGTTCGAAATTTTGCTAGAATGGCTCTAGGGGTAGGTACACAGCGTGCCGGAAAAACTGAGTATGGGTCTGTTCACCGAATCTGACGATAATTTTCTTCCTGGAGACTTCCCTCGAATATTTTATGACTCCAGGAAAGAATCGGATCAATGAAAACTCTCCGGAGCTTTCCCGTGACCCGTTCGAAATTTTGCTATTAGGGCCCTAGGGGTAGGTGCACAGCGTGCCGGAAAAACTTAGTATGGGTCTGTTCACAGAATTTGACCATAATTTTGGTCCTGGAGACTTCCCTCGAATATTTTATGACTCCACGAAAGAATCGGATCAAGGAAAACTCTCCAGAGCTTTCCCGTAACTTGTTCGAAATTTTACTAGAATGGCCCTAGGGGTAGGTACACAGCGTGCCGGAAAAACTGAGTATGGGTCTGTTCACCGAATCTGACGATAATTTTCTTCCTGGAGACTTCCCTCGAATATTTTATGACTCCAGGAAAGAATCGGATCAATGAAAACTCTCCGGAGTTTTCCCGTGACCCGTTCGAAATTTTGCTATTAGGGCCCTAGGGGTAGGTACACAGCGTGCCGGAAAAACTGAGTATGGGTCTGTTCACAGAATCTGACCATAATTTGGTCCTGGAGACTTCCCTCGAATATTTTATGACTCCACGAAAGAATCGGTTCAATGAAAACTCTCCGGAGCTTTCCCGTGACTCGTTCGAAATTTTGCTAGAATGGCCCTAGGGGTAGGTACACAGCGTGCCGGAAAAACTGAGTATGGGTCTGTTCACAGAATCTGACCATAATTTTGGTCCTGGAGACTTCCCTCGAATATTTTATGACTCCACGAAAGAATCGGATCATTTAAAACTCTCCGGAGCTTTCCCGTGACCCGTTCGAAATTTTGCTATTAGGGCCCTAGGGGTAGGTACACAGCGTGCCGGAAAAACTGAGTATGGGTCTGTTCACAGAATCTGGCCGTAATTTTGGTCCTGGAGACTTCTCTCGAATATTTTATGACTCCACGAATGAATCGGATCAATGAAAACTCTCCGGAGCTTTCCCGTGACCCGTTCGAAATTTTGCTAAAATGGCCCTAGGGGTAGGTACACAGCGTGCCGGAAAAACTGAGTACGGGTCTGTTCACCGAATCTGACCGTAATTTTGGTCCTGGAGACTTCTCTCGAATATTTTATGACTCCACGAAAGAATCGGATCAATGAAAACTCTCCGGAGCTTTCCCGTGACCCGTTCGAAATTTTGCTATTAGGGCCCTAGGGGTAGGACACAGCGTGCCGGAAAAACTGAGTATGGGTCTGTTCACCGAATCTGACGATAATTTTCTTCCTGGAGACTTCCCTCGAATATTTTATGACTCCACGAAAGAATCGGATCAATGAAAACTCTCCGGAGCTTTCCCGTGACCCGTTCGAAATTTTGCTAGAATGGCCCTAGGGGTAGGTACACAGCGTGCCGGAAAAACTGAGTATGGGTCTGTTCACAGAATCTGACCATAATTTTGGTCCTGGAGACTTCCCTCGAATATTTTATGACTCCACGAAAGAATCGGATCAATGAAAACCCTCCAGAGCTTTCCCGTGACCCGTTCGAAATTTTGCTATTAGGGCCCTAGGGGTAGGTACACAACGTGCCGGAAAAACTGAGTATGGGTCTGTTCACAGAATCTGACAATAATTTTGGTCCTGGAGACTTCCCTCGAATATTTTATGACTCCACGAAAGAATCGGATCAATGAAAACTCTCCGGAGCTTTCCCGTGACCCGTTCGAAATTTTGCTAGAATGGCCCTAGGGGTAGGTACACAGCGTGCCGGAAAAACTGAGTATGGGTCTGTTCACAGAATCTGACCATAATTTTGGTCCTCGAGACTTCCCTCGAATATTTTATGACTCCACGAAAGAATCGGATCAATGAAAACTCTCCGGAGCTTTCCCGTGACCCGTTCGAAATTTTGCTATTAGGGCCCTAGGGGTAGGTACACAGCGTGCCGGAAAAACTGAGTATGGGTCTGTTCACAGAATCTGACCATAATTTTGGTCCTGGACACTTCCCTCGAATATTTTATGACTCCACGAAAGAATCGGATCAATGAAAACTCCCCGGAGCTTTCCCGTGACCCGTTCGAAATTTTGCTAGAATGGCCCTAGGGGTAGGTACACAGCGTGCCGGAAAAACTGAGTATGGGTCTGTTCACAGAATCTGACCATAATTTTGGTCCTGGAGACTTCCCTCGAATATTTTATGACTCCACGAAAGAATCGGATCAAGGAAAACTCTCCAGAGCATTCCCGTAACCCGTTCGAAATTTTACTAGAATGACCCTAGGGGTAGGTACACAGCGTGCCGGAAAAACTGAGTATGGGTCTGTTCACCGAATCTGACGATAATTTTCTTCCTGGAGACTTCCCTCGAATATTTTATGACTCCAGGAAAGAATCGGATCAATGAAAACTCTCCGGAGCTTTCCCGTGACCCGTTCGAAATTTTGCTATTAGGGCCCTAGGGGTAGGTACACAGCGTGCCGGAAAAACTGAGTATGGGTCTGTTCACAGAATCTGACCATAATTTTGGTCCTAGAGACTTCCCTCGAATATTTTATGACTCCACGAAAGAATCGGATCAATGAAAACTCTCCGGGGCTTTCCCGTGACCCGTTCGAAATTTTGCTAGAATGGCTCTAGGGGTAGGTACACAGCGTGCCGGAAAAACTGAGTATGGGTCTGTTCACCGAATCTGACGATAATTTTCTTCCTGGAGACTTCCCTCGAATATTTTATGACTCCAGGAAAGAATCGGATCAATGAAAACTCTCCGGAGCTTTCCCGTGACCCGTTCGAAATTTTGCTATTAGGGCCCTAGGGGTAGGTGCACAGCGTGCCGGAAAAACTTAGTATGGGTCTGTTCACAGAATCTGACCATAATTTTGGTCCTGGAGACTTCCCTCGAATATTTATGACTCCACGAAAGAATCGGATCAAGGAAAACTCTCCAGAGCTTTCCCGTAACTTGTTCGAAATTTTACTAGAATGGCCCTAGGGGTAGGTACACAGCGTGCCGGAAAAACTGAGTATGGGTCTGTTCACCGAATCTGACGATAATTTTCTTCCTGGAGACTTCCCTCGAATATTTTATGACTCCAGGAAAGAATCGGATCAATGAAAACTCTCCGGAGCTTTCCCGTGACCCGTTCGAAATTTTGCTATTAGGGCCCTAGGGGTAGGTACACAGCGTGCCGGAAAAACTGAGTATGGGTCTGTTCACAGAATCTGACCATAATTTTGGTCCTGGAGACTTCCCTCGAATATTTTATGACTCCACGAAAGAATCGGATCATTGAAAACTCTCCGGAGCTTTCCCGTGACCTGTTCGAAATTTTGCTATTAGGGCCCTAGGGGTAGGTACACAGCGTGCCGGAAAAACTGAGTATGGGTCTGTTCACAGAATCTGGCCGTAATTTTGGTCCTGGAGACTTCTCTCGAATATTTTATGACTCCACGAAAGAATCGGATCAATGAAAACTCTCCGGAGCTTTCCCGTGACCCGTTCGAAATTTTGCTAAAATGGCCCTAGGGGTAGGTACACAGCGTGCCGGAAAAACTGAGTACGGGTCTGTTCACCGAATCTGACCGTAATTTTGGTCCTGGAGACTTCTCTCGAATATTTTATGACTCCACGAAAGAATCAGATCAATGAAAACTCTCCGGAGCTTTCCTGTGACCCGTTCGAAATTTTGCTATTAGGGCCCTAGGGGTAGGTACACAGCGTGCCGGAAAAACTGAGTATGGGTCTGTTCACCGAATCTGACGATAATTTTCTTCCTGGAGACTTCCCTCGAATATTTTATGACTCCACGAAAGAATCGGATCAATGAAAACTCTCCGGAGCTTTCCCGTGACCCGTTCGAAATTTTGCTAGAATGGCCCTAGGGGTAGGTACACAGCGTGCCGGAAAAACTGAGTATGGGTCTGTTCACAGAATCTGACCATAATTTTGGTCCTGGAGACTTCCCTCGAATATTTTATGACTCCACGAAAGAATCGGATCAATGAAAACTCTCCAGAGCTTTCCCGTGACCCGTTCGAAATTTTGCTATTAGGGCCCTAGGGGTAGGTACACAACGTGCCGGAAAAACTGAGTATGGGTCTGTTCACAGAATCTGACAATAACTTTGGTCCTGGAGACTTCCCTCGAATATTTTATGACTCCACGAAAGAATCGGATCAATGAAAACTCTCCGGAGCTTTCCCGTGACCCGTTCGAAATTTTGCTAGAATGGCCCTAGGGGTAGGTACACAGCGTGCCGGAAAAACTGAGTATGGGTCTGTTCACAGAATCTGACCATAATTTTGGTCCTCGAGACTTCCCTCGAATATTTTATGACTCCACGAAAGAATCGGATCAATGAAAACTCTCCGGAGCTTTCCCGTGACCCGTTCGAAATTTTGCTATTAGGGCCCTAGGGGTAGGTACACAGCGTGCCGGAAAAACTGAGTATGGGTCTGTTCACAGAATCTGACCATAATTTTGGTCCTGGAGACTTCCCTCGAATATTTTATGACTCCACGAAAGAATCGGATCAATGAAAACTCCCCGGAGCTTTCCCGTGACCCGTTCGAAATTTTGCTAGAATGGCCCTAGGGGTAGGTACACAGCGTGCCGGAAAAACTGAGTATGGGTCTGTTCACAGAATCTGACCATAATTTTGGTCCTGGAGACTTCCCTCGAATATTTTATGACTCCACGAAAGAATCGGATCAAGGAAAACTCTCCAGAGCATTCCCGTAACCCGTTCGAAATTTTACTAGAATGGCCCTAGGGGTAGGTACACAGCGTGCCGGAAAAACTGAGTATGGGTCTGTTCACCGAATCTGACGATAATTTTCTTCCTGGAGACTTCCCTCGAATATTTTATGACTCCAGGAAAGAATCGGATCAATGAAAACTCTCCGGACCTTTCCCGTGACCCGTTCGAAATTTTGCTAGAATGGCCCTAGGGCTAGGTACACAGCGTGCCGGAAAAACTGAGTATGGGTCTGTTCACCGAATCTGACCATAATTTTGGTCCTGGAGACTTCCCTCGAATATTTTATGACTCCACGAAAGAACCGGATCAATGAAAACTCTCCGGAGCTTTCCCGTGACCCGTTCGAAATTTGGCTATTAGGGCCCTAGGGGTAGGTACACAGCGTGCCGGAAAAACTGAGTATGGGTCTGTTCACAGAATCTGACCATAATTTTGGTCCTGGAGACTTCCCTCGAATATTTTATGACTCCACGAAAGAATCGGTTCAATGAAAACTCTCCGGAGCTTTCCCGTGACCCGTTCGAAATTTTGCTAGAATGGCCCTAGGGGTAGGTACACAGCGTGCCGGAAAAACTGAGTATGGGTCTGTTCACAGAATCTGACCATAATTTTGGTCCTGGAGACTTCCCTCGAATATTTTATGACTCCACGAAAGAATCGGATCATTGAAAACTCTCCAGAGCTTTCCCGTGACCCGTTCGAAATTTTGCTATTATGGCCCTAGGGGTAGGTACACAGCGTGCCGGAAAAACTGAGTATGGGTCTGTTCACAGAATCTGACCATAATTTTGGTCCTCGAGACTTCCCTCGAATATTTTATGACTCCACGAAAGAATCGGATCAATGAAAACTCTCCGGAGCTTTCCCGTGACCCGTTCGAAATTTTGCTATTAGGGCCCTAGGGGTAGGTACACAGCGTGCCGGAAAAACTGAGTATGGGTCTGTTCACAGAATCTGACCATAATTTTGGTCCTGGAGACTTCCCTCGAATATTTTATGACTCCACGAAAGAATCGGATCAATGAAAACTCTCCGGAGCTTTCCCGTGACCCGTTCGAAATTTTGCTAGAATGGCCCTAGGGGTAGGTACACAGCGTGCCGGAAAAACTGAGTATGGGTCTGTTCACAGAATCTGACCATAATTTTGGTCCTCGAGACTTCCCTCGAATATTTTATGACTCCACGAAAGAATCGGATCAATGAAAACTCCCCGGAGCTTTCCCGTGACCCGTTCAAAATTTCTCTAGAATGGCCCTAGGGGTAGGTACACAGCGTGCCGGAAAAACTGAGTATGGGTCTGTTCACCGAATCTGACCATAATTTTGGTCCTGGAGACTTCCCTCGAATATTTTATGACTCCACGAAAGAATCGGATCATTGAAAACTCTCAGGAGCTTTCCCGTGACCCGTTCGAAATTTTGCTATTATGGCCCTAGGGGTAGGTACACAGCGTGCCGGAAAAACTGAGTATGGGTCTGTTCACAGAATCTGACCGTAATTTTGGTCCTGGAGACTTCACTCGAATATTTTATGACTCCACGAAAGAATCGGATCAATGAAAACTCTCCGGAGCTTTCCCGTGACCCGTTCGAAATTTTTCTATTATGGCCCTAGGGGTAGGTACACAGCGTACCGGAAAAACTGAGTATGGGTCTGTTCACAGAATCTGACCATAATTTTGGTCCTCGAGACTTCCCTCGAATATTTTATGACTCCACGAAAGAATCGGATCAATGAAAACTCTCCGGAGCTTTCCCGTGACCCGTTCGAAATTTTGCTATTAGGGCCCTAGGGGTAGGTACACAGCGTGCCGGAAAAACTGAGTATGGGTCTGTTCATAGAATCTGACCATAATTTTGGTCCTGGACACTTCCCTCGAATATTTTATGACTCCACGAAAGAATCGGATCAATGAAAACTCCCCGGAGCTTTCCCGTGACCCGTTCAAAATTTTGCTAGAATGGCCCTAGGGGTAGGTACACAGCGTGCCGGAAAAACTGAGTATGGGTCTGTTCACAGAATCTGACCATAATTTTGGTCCTGGAGACTTCCCTCGAATATTTTATGACTCCACGAAAGAATCGGATCAATGAAAACTCTCCGGAGCTTTCCCGTGACCCGTTCGAAATTTTGCTAGAATGGCCCTAGGGGTAGGTACACAAGCGTGCCGGAAAAACTGAGTATGGGTCTGTTCACAGAATCTGACCATAATTTTGGTCCTGGAGACTTCCCTCGAATAATTTATCACTCCACGAAAGTATCGGATCAATGAAAACTCTCCGGAGCTTTCCCGTGACCCGTTCGAAATTTTGCTATAAGGGCCCTAGGGGTAGGTACACAGCGTGCCGGAAAAACTGAGTATGGGTCTGTTCACAGAATCTGACCATAATTTTGGTCCTGGAGACTTCCCTCGAATATTTTATGACTCCACGAAAGAATCGGATCAATGAAAACTCTCCGGAGCTTTCCCGTGACCCGTTCGAAATTATTCTATTAGGGCCCTAGGGGTAGGTACACAGCGTGCCGGAAAAACTGAGTATGGGTCTGTTCACAGAATCTGACCATAATATTGGTCCTGGAGACTTCCCTCGAATATTTTATGACTCCACGAAAAAATCGGATCAATGAAAACTCTCCGGAGCTTTCCCGTGACCCGTTCGAAATTTTGCTAGAATGGCCCCAGGGGTAGGTACACAGCGTGCCGGAAAAACTGAGTACGGGTCTGTTCACCGAATCTGACCGTAATTTTGGTCCTGGAGACTTCCCTCGAATATTTTATGACTCCACGAAAGAATCGGATCAATGAAAACTCTCCGGAGCTTTCCCGTGACCCGTTCGAAATTTTGCTAGAATGGCCCTAGGGGTAGGTACACAGCGTGCCGGAAAAACTGAGTATGGGTCTGTTCACAGAATCTGACCATAATTTTGGTCCTGGAGACTTCCCTCGAATAATTTATCACTCCACGAAAGTATCGGATCAATGAAAACTCTCCGGAGCTTTCCCGTGACCCGTTCGAAATTTTGCTATAAGGGCCCTAGGGGTAGGTACACAGCGTGCCGGAAAAACTGAGTATGGGTCTGTTCACAGAATCTGACCATAATTTTGGTCCTGGAGACTTCCCTCGAATATTTTATGACTCCACGAAAGAATCGGATCAATGAAAACTCTCCGGAGCTTTCCCGTGACCCGTTCGAAATTATTCTATTAGGGCCCTAGGGGTAGGTACACAGCGTGCCGGAAAAACTGAGTATGGGTCTGTTCACAGAATCTGACCATAATATTGGTCCTGGAGACTTCCCTCGAATATTTTATGACTCCACGAAAAAATCGGATCAATGAAAACTCTCCGGAGCTTTCCCGTGACCCGTTCGAAATTTTGCTAGAATGGCCCTAGGGGTAGGTACACAGCGTGCCGGAAAAACTGAGTACGGGTCTGTTCACCGAATCTGACCGTAATTTTGGTCCTGGAGACTTCCCTCGAATATTTTATGACTCCACGAAGAATCGGATCAATGAAAACTCTCCGGAGCTTTCCCGTGACCCGTTCGAAATTTTACTAGAATGGACCTAGGGGTAGGTACACAGCGTGCCGGAAAAACTGAGTATGGGTCTGTTCACCGAATCTGACCATAATTTTGGTCCTGGAGACTTCCCTCGAATATTTTATGACTCCACGAAAGAATCGGATCATTGAAAACTCTCAGGAGCTTTCCCGTGACCCGTTCGAAATTTTGCTAGAATGGCCCTAGAGGTAGGTACACAGCGTGCCGGAAAAACTGAGTACGGGTCTGTTCACCGAATCTGACCGTAATTTTGGTCCTGGAGACTTCCCTCGAATATTTTATGACTCCACGAAAGAATCGGATCAATGAAAACTCAAAGGAGCTTTCCCGTGACCCGTTCGAAATTTTTCTATTATGGCCCTAGGGGTAGGTACACAGCGTACCGGAAAAACTGAGTATGGGTCTGTTCACAGAATCTGACCATAATTTTGGTCCTCGAGACTTCCCTCGAATATTTTATGACTCCACGAAAGAATCGGATCAATGAAAACTCTCCGGAGCTTTCCCGTGACCCGTTCGAAATTTTGCTATTAGGGCCCTAGGGGTAGGTACACAGCGTGCCGGAAAAACTGAGTATGGGTCTGTTCATAGAATCTGACCATAATTTTGGTCCTGGACACTTCCCTCGAATATTTTATGACTCCACGAAAGAATCGGATCAATGAAAACTCCCCGGAGCTTTCCCGTGACCCGTTCAAAATTTTGCTAGAATGGCCCTAGGGGTAGGTACACAGCGTGCCGGAAAAACTGAGTATGGGTCTGTTCACAGAATCTGACCATAATTTTGGTCCTGGAGACTTCCCTCGAATATTTTATGACTCCACGAAAGAATCGGATCAATGAAAACCCTCCGGAGCTTTCCCGTGACCCGTTCGAAATTTTGCTAGAATGGCCCTAGGGGTAGGTACACAGCGTGCCGGAAAAACTGAGTATGGGTCTGTTCACAGAATCTGACCATAATTTTGGTCCTGGAGACTTCCCTCGAATAATTTATCACTCCACGAAAGTATCGGATCAATGAAAACTCTCCGGAGCTTTCCCGTGACCCGTTCGAAATTTTGCTATAAGGGCCCTAGGGGTAGGTACACAGCGTGCCGGAAAAACTGAGTATGGGTCTGTTCACAGAATCTGACCATAATTTTGGTCCTGGAGACTTCCCTCGAATATTTTATGACTCCACGAAAGAATCGGATCAATGAAAACTCTCCGGAGCTTTCCCGTGACCCGTTCGAAATTATTCTATTAGGGCCCTAGGGGTAGGTACACAGCGTGCCGGAAAAATTGAGTATGGGTCTGTTCACAGAATCTGACCATAATATTGGTCCTGGAGACTTCCCTCGAATATTTTATGACTCCACGAAAAAATCGGATCAATGAAAACTCTCCGGAGCTTTCCCGTGACCCGTTCGAAATTTTGCTAGAATGGCCCTAGGGGTAGGTACACAGCGTGCCGGAAAAACTGAGTACGGGTCTGTTCACCGAATCTGACCGTAATTTTGGTCCTGGAGACTTCCCTCGAATATTTTATGACTCCACGAAAGAATCGGATCAATGAAAACTCTCCGGAGCTTTCCCGTGACCCGTTCGAAATTTTGCTAGAATGGCCCTAGGGATAGGTACACAGCGTGCCGGAAAAACTGAGTATGGGTCTGTTCACAGAATCTGACCATAATTTTGGTCCTGGAGACTTCTCTCGAATATTTTATGACTCCACGAAAGAATCGGATCAATGAAAACTCTCCGGAGCTTTCCCGTGACCCGTTCGAAATTTTGCTAGAATGGCCCTAGGGGTAAGTACACAGCGTGCCGGAAAAACTGAGTACGGGTCTGTTCACCGAATCTGACCGTAATTTTGGTCCTGGAGACTTCTCTCGAATATTTTATGACTCCACGAAAGAATCGGATCAATGAAAACTCTCCGGATCTTTCCCGTGACCCGTTCGAAATTTTGCTATTAGAGCCCTAGGGGTAGGTACACAGCGTGCCGGAAAAACTGAGTATGGGTCTGTTCACAGAATCTGACCATAATTTTGGTCCTGGAGACTTCCCTCGAATATTTTATGACTCCACGAAAGAATCGGATCAATGAAAACTCTCCGGAGCTTTCCCGTGACTCGTTCGAAATTTTGCTATTAGGGCCCTAGGGGTAGGTACACAGCGTGCCGGAAAAACTGAGTATGGTCTGTTCACAGACTCTGACCGTAATTTTGGTCCTGGAGACTTCCCTCGAATATTTTATGACTCCACGAAAGAATCGGATCATTGAAAAATCTCCGGAGCTTTCCCGTGACCCGTTCGAAATTTTGCTATTAGGGCCCTAGGGGTAGGTACACAGCGTGCCGGAAAAACTGAGTATAGGTCTGTTCACAGAATCTGACCATAATTTTGGTCCTGGAGACTTCCCTCGAATATTTTATGACTCCACGAAAGAATCGGATCAATGAAAACTCTCTGGAGCTTTCCCGTGACCCATTCGAAATTTTGCTAGAATGGCCCTAGGGGTAGGTACACAGCGTGCCGGAAAAACTGAGTATGGGTCTGTTCACAGAATCTGACCATAATTTTGGTCCTGGAGACTTCTCTCGAATATTTTATGACTCCACGAAAGAATCGGATCAATGAAAACTCTCCGGAGCTTTCCCGTGACCCGTTCGAAATTTTGCTAGAATGGCCCTAGGGGTAAGTACACAGCGTGCCGGAAAAACTGAGTACGGGTCTGTTCACCGAATCTGACCGTAATTTTGGTCCTGGAGACTTCTCTCGAATATTTTATGACTCCACGAAAGAATCGGATCAATGAAAACTCTCCGGAGCTTTCCCGTGACCCGTTCGAAATTTTGCTATTAGAGCCCTAGGGGTAGGTACACAGCGTGCCGGAAAAACTGAGTATGGATCTGTTCACAGAATCTGACCATAATTTTGGTCCTGGAGACTTCCCTCGAATATTTTATGACTCCACGAAAGAATCGGATCAATGAAAACTCTCCGGAGCTTTCCCGTGACCCGTTCGAAATTATTCTATTAGGGCCCTAGGGGTAGGTACACAGCGTGCCGGAAAAACTGAGTATGGGTCTGTTCACAGAATCCGACCATAGTTTTGGTCCTGGAGACTTCCCTCGAATATTTTATGACTCCACGAAAGAATCGGATCAATGAAAACTCTCCGGAGCTTTCCCGTGACCCGTTCGAAATTTTGCTAGAATGGACCTAGGGGTAGGTACACAGCGTGCCGGAAAAACTGAGTATGGGTCTGTTCATAGAATCTGACCATAATTTTGGTCCTGGAGACTTCCCTCGAATATTTTATGACTCCACGAAAGAATCGGATCATTAAAAACTCTCCGGAGCTTTCCCGTGACCCGTTCGAAATTTTGCTATTAGGGCCCTAGGGGTAGGTACACAGCATGCCGGAAAAACTGAGTATGGGTCTGTTCACAGAATCTGACCATAATTTTGGTCCTGGAGACTTCCCTCGAATATTTTATGACTCCACGAAAGAATCGGATCAATGAAAACTCTCCGGAGCTTTCCCGTGACCCGTTCGAAATTTTGCTAGAATGGCCCTAGGGGTAGGTACACAGCGTGCCGGAAAAACTGAGTATGGGTCTGTTCACAGAATCTGACCATAATTTTGGTCCTGGAGACTTCCCTCGAATATTTTATGACTCCACGAAAGAATCGGATCGATGAAAACTCTCCGGAGCTTTCCCGTGACCCGTTCGAAATTTTGCTAGAATGGCCCTAGGGGTAAGTACACAGCGTGCCGGAAAAACTGAGTACGGGTCTCTTCACCGAATCTGACCGTAATTTTGGTCCTGGAGACTTCTCTCGAATATTTTATGACTCCACGAAAGAATCGGATCAATGAAAACTCTCCGGAGCTTTCCCGTGACCCGTTCGAAATTTTGCTATTAGGGCCCGAGGGGTAGGTACACAGTGTGCCGGAAAAACTGAGTATGGGTCTGTTCACAGAATCTGACCATAATTTTGGTCCTGGAGACTTCCCTCGAATATTTTATGACTCCACGAAAGAATCGGATCAATGAAAACTCTCCGGAGCTTTCCCGTGACCCGTTCGAAATTTTGCTAGAATGGCCCTAGGGGTAGGTACACAGCGTGCCGGAAAAACTGAGTATGGGTCTGTTCACAGAATCTGACCATATTTTTGGTCCTGGAGACTTCCCTCGAATATTTTATGACTCCACGAAAGAATCGGATCAATGAAAACTCTCCAGAGCTTTCCCGTGACCCGTTAGAAATTTTACTAGAATGGCCCTAAGAGTAGGTACACAGCGTGCCGGAAAAACTGAGTATGGGTCTGTTCACCGAATCTGACGATAATTTTCTTCTGGAGACTTCCCTCGAATATTTTATGACTCCAGGAAAGAATCGGATCAATGAAAACTCTCCGGACCTTTCCCGTGACCCGTTCGAAATTTTGCTAGAATGGCCCTAGGGGTAGGTACACAGCGTGCCGGAAAAACTGAGTATGGGTCTGTTCAAAAAATCTGACCATAATTTTGGTCCTGGAGACTTCCCTCGAATATTTTATGACTCCACGAAAGAACCGGATCAATGAAAACTCTCCGGAGCTTTCCCGTGACAAGTTCGAAATTTTGCTATTAGGACCCTAGGGGTAGGTACACAACGTGCCGGAAAAACTGAGTATGGGTCTGTTCACAGAATCTGACCATAATTTTGGTCCTGGAGACTTCCCTCGAATATTTTATGACTCCACGAAAGAATCGGATCAATGAAAACTCTCTGGAGCTTTCCCGTGACCCGTTCGAAATTTTGCTAGAATGGCCCTAGGGGTAGGTACACAGCGTGCCGGAAAAACTGAGTATGGGTCTGTTCACAGAATCTGACCATAATTTTGGTCCTGGAGACTTCACTCGAATATTTTATGACTCCAGGAAAGAATCGGATCAATGAAAACTCTCCGGAGCTTTCCCGTGACCCGTTCGAAATTTTGCTAGAATGGCCCTAGGGGTAGGTACACAGCGTGCCTGAAAAACTGAGTATGGGTCTGTTCACAGAATCTGACCATAATTTTGGTCCTGGAGACTTCCCTCGAATATTTTATGACTTCACGAAAGAATCGAATCAATGAAAACTCTCTGGAGCTTTCCCGTGACCCGTTCGAAATTTTGCTATTAGGGCCCTAGGGGTAGGTACACAGCGTGCCGGAAAAACTGAGTATGGGTCTGTTCACAGAATCTGACCATAATTTTGGTCCTGGAGACTTCCCTCGAATATTTTATGACTCCACGAAAGAATCGGATCAATGAAAACTCTCTGGAGCTTTCCCGTGACCCGTTCGAAATTTTGCTAGAATGGCCCTAGGGGTAGGTACACAGCGTGCCGGAAAAAATGAGTATGGGTCTGTTCACAGAATCTGACCATAATTTTGGTCCTGGAGACTTCTCTCGAATATTTTATGACTCCACGAAAGAATCGGATCAATGAAAACTCTCCGGAGCTTTCCCGTGACCCGTTCGAAATTTTGCTAGAATGGCCCTAGGGGTAAGTACACAGCGTGCCGGAAAAACTGAGTACGGGTCTGTTCACCGAATCTGACCGTAATTTTGGTCCTGGAGACTTCTCTCGAATATTTTATGACTCCACGAAAGAATCGGATCAATGAAAACTCTCCGGATCTTTCCCGTGACCCGTTCGAAATTTTGCTATTAGAGCCCTAGGGGTAGGTACACAGCGTGCCGGAAAAACTGAGTATGGGTCTGTTCACAGAATCTGACCATAATTTTGGTCCTGGAGACTTCCCTCGAATATTTTATGACTCCACGAAAGAATCGGATCAATGAAAACTCTCCGGAGCTTTCCCGTGACTCGTTCGAAATTTTGCTATTAGGGCCCTAGGGGTAGGTACACAGCGTGCCGGAAAAACTGAGTATGGGTCTGTTCACAGAATCTGACCATAATTTTGGTCTTGGAGACTTCCCTCGAATATTTTATGACTCCACGAAAGAATCGGATCAATGAAAACTCTCTGGAGCTTTCCCGTGACCCGTTCGAAATTTTGCTAGAATGGCCCTAGGGGTAGGTACACAGCGTGCCGGAAAAACTGAGTATGGGTCTGTTCACAGAATCTGACCATAATTTTGGTCCTGGAGACTTCTCTCGAATATTTTATGACTCCACGAAAGAATCGGATCAATGAAAACTCTCCGGAGCTTTCCCGTGACCCGTTCGAAATTTTGCTAGAATGGCCCTAGGGGTAAGTACACAGCGTGCCGGAAAAACTGAGTACGGGTCTGTTCACCGAATCTGACCGTAATTTTGGTCCTGGAGACTTCTCTCGAATATTTTATGACTCCACGAAAGAATCGGATCAATGAAAACTCTCCGGATCTTTCCCGTGACCCGTTCGAAATTTTGCTATTAGAGCCCTAGGGGTAGGTACACAGCGTGCCGGAAAAACTGAGTATGGGTCTGTTCACAGAATCTGACCATAATTTTGGTCCTGGAGACTTCCCTCGAATATTTTATGACTCCACGAAAGAATCGGATCAATGAAAACTCTCCGGAGCTTTCCCGTGACTCGTTCGAAATTTTGCTATTAGGGCCCTAGGGGTAGGTACACAGCGTGCCGGAAAAACTGAGTATGGTCTGTTCACAGACTCTGACCGTAATTTTGGTCCTGGAGACTTCCCTCGAATATTTTATGACTCCACGAAAGAATCGGATCATTGAAAAATCTCCGGAGCTTTCCCGTGACCCGTTCGAAATTTTGCTATTAGGGCCCTAGGGGTAGGTACACAGCGTGCCGGAAAAACTGAGTATAGGTCTGTTCACAGAATCTGACCATAATTTTGGTCCTGGAGACTTCCCTCGAATATTTTATGACTCCACGAAAGAATCGGATCAATGAAAACTCTCTGGAGCTTTCCCGTGACCCGTTCGAAATTTTGCTAGAATGGCCCTAGGGGTAGGTACACAGCGTGCCGGAAAAACTGAGTATGGGTCTGTTCACAGAATCTGACCATAATTTTGGTCCTGGAGACTTCTCTCGAATATTTTATGACTCCACGAAAGAATCGGATCAATGAAAACTCTCCGGAGCTTTCCCGTGACCCGTTCGAAATTTTGCTAGAATGGCCCTAGGGGTAAGTACACAGCGTGCCGGAAAAACTGAGTACGGGTCTGTTCACCGAATCTGACCGTAATTTTGGTCCTGGAGACTTCTCTCGAATATTTTATGACTCCACGAAAGAATCGGATCAATGAAAACTCTCCGGAGCTTTCCCGTGACCCGTTCGAAATTTTGCTATTAGAGCCCTAGGGGTAGGTACACAGCGTGCCAGAAAAACTGAGTATGGATCTGTTCACAGAATCTGACCATAATTTTGGTCCTGGAGACTTCCCTCGAATATTTTATGACTCCACGAAAGAATCGGATCAATGAAAACTCTCCGGAGCTTTCCCGTGACCCGTTCGAAATTATTCTATTAGGGCCCTAGGGGTAGGTACACAGCGTGCCGGAAAAACTGAGTATGGGTCTGTTCACAGAATCCGACCATAGTTTTGGTCCTGGAGACTTCCCTCGAATATTTTATGACTCCACGAAAGAATCGGATCAATGAAAACTCTCCGGAGCTTTCCCGTGACCCGTTCGAAATTTTGCTAGAATGGACCTAGGGGTAGGTACACAGCGTGCCGGAAAAACTGAGTATGGGTCTGTTCACAGAATCTGACCATAATTTTGGTCCTGGAGACTTCCCTCGAATATTTTATGACTCCACGAAAGAATCGGATCATTAAAAACTCTCCGGAGCTTTCCCGTGACCCGTTCGAAATTTTGCTATTAGGGCCCTAGGGGTAGGTACACAGCATGCCGGAAAAACTGAGTATGGGTCTGTTCACAGAATCTGACCATAATTTTGGTCCTGGAGACTTCCCTCGAATATTTTATGACTCCACGAAAGAATCGGATCAATGAAAACTCTCCGGAGCTTTCCCGTGACCCGTTCGAAATTTTGCTAGAATGGCCCTAGGGGTAGGTACACAGCGTGCCGGAAAAACTGAGTATGGGTCTGTTCACAGAATCTGACCATAATTTTGGTCCTGGAGACTTCCCTCGAATATTTTATGACTCCACGAAAGAATCGGATCGATGAAAACTCTCCGGAGCTTTCCCGTGACCCGTTCGAAATTTTGCTAGAATGGCCCTAGGGGTAAGTACACAGCGTGCCGGAAAAACTGAGTACGGGTCTCTTCACCGAATCTGACCGTAATTTTGGTCCTGGAGACTTCTCTCGAATATTTTATGACTCCACGAAAGAATCGGATCAATGAAAACTCTCCGGAGCTTTCCCGTGACCCGTTCGAAATTTTGCTATTAGGGCCCGAGGGGTAGGTACACAGTGTGCCGGAAAAACTGAGTATGGGTCTGTTCACAGAATCTGACCATAATTTTGGTCCTGGAGACTTCCCTCGAATATTTTATGACTCCACGAAAGAATCGGATCAATGAAAACTCTCCGGAGCTTTCCCGTGACCCGTTCGAAATTTTGCTAGAATGGCCCTAGGGGTAGGTACACAGCGTGCCGGAAAAACTGAGTATGGGTCTGTTCACAGAATCTGACCATATTTTTGGTCCTGGAGACTTCCCTCGAATATTTTATGACTCCACGAAAGAATCGGATCAATGAAAACTCTCCAGAGCTTTCCCGTGACCCGTTAGAAATTTTACTAGAATGGCCCTAAGAGTAGGTACACAGCGTGCCGGAAAAACTGAGTATGGGTCTGTTCACCGAATCTGACGATAATTTTCTTCTGGAGACTTCCCTCGAATATTTTATGACTCCAGGAAAGAATCGGATCAATGAAAACTCTCCGGACCTTTCCCGTGACCCGTTCGAAATTTTGCTAGAATGGCCCTAGGGGTAGGTACACAGCGTGCCGGAAAAACTGAGTATGGGTCTGTTCAAAAAATCTGACCATAATTTTGGTCCTGGAGACTTCCCTCGAATATTTTATGACTCCACGAAAGAACCGGATCAATGAAAACTCTCCGGAGCTTTCCCGTGACAAGTTCGAAATTTTGCTATTAGGACCCTAGGGGTAGGTACACAACGTGCCGGAAAAACTGAGTATGGGTCTGTTCACAGAATCTGACCATAATTTTGGTCCTGGAGACTTCCCTCGAATATTTTATGACTCCACGAAAGAATCGGATCAATGAAAACTCTCCGGAGCTTTCCCGTGACCCGTTCGAAATTTTGCTAGAATGGCCCTAGGGGTAGGTACACAGCGTGCCGGAAAAACTGAGTATGGGTCTGTTCACAGAATCTGACCATAATTTTGGTCCTGGAGACTTCACTCGAATATTTTATGACTCCAGGAAAGAATCGGATCAATGAAAACTCTCCGGAGCTTTCCCGTGACCCGTTCGAAATTTTGCTAGAATGGCCCTAGGGGTAGGTACACAGCGTGCCTGAAAAACTGAGTATGGGTCTGTTCACAGAATCTGACCATAATTTTGGTCCTGGAGACTTCCCTCGAATATTTTATGACTTCACGAAAGAATCGAATCAATGAAAACTCTCTGGAGCTTTCCCGTGACCCGTTCGAAATTTTGCTATTAGGGCCCTAGGGGTAGGTACACAGCGTGCCGGAAAAACTGAGTATGGGTCTGTTCACAGAATCTGACCATAATTTTGGTCCTGGAGACTTCCCTCGAATATTTTATGACTCCACGAAAGAATCGGATCAATGAAAACTCTCTGGAGCTTTCCCGTGACCCGTTCGAAATTTTGCTAGAATGGCCCTAGGGGTAGGTACACAGCGTGCCGGAAAAACTGAGTATGGGTCTGTTCACAGAATCTGACCATAATTTTGGTCCTGGAGACTTCTCTCGAATATTTTATGACTCCACGAAAGAATCGGATCAATGAAAACTCTCCGGAGCTTTCCCGTGACCCGTTCGAAATTTTGCTAGAATGGCCCTAGGGGTAAGTACACAGCGTGCCGGAAAAACTGAGTACGGGTCTGTTCACCGAATCTGACCGTAATTTTGGTCCTGGAGACTTCTCTCGAATATTTTATGACTCCACGAAAGAATCCGATCAATGAAAACTCTCCGGAGCTTTCCCGTGACCCGTTCGAAATTTTGCTATTAGAGCCCTAGGGGTAGGTACACAGCGTGCCGGAAAAACTGAGTATGGGTCTGTTCACAGAATCTGACCATAATTTTGGTCCTGGAGACTTCCCTCGAATATTTTATGACTCCACAAAAGAATCGGATCAATGAAAACTCTCCGGAGCTTTCCCGTGACCCGTTCGAAATTATTCTATTAGGGCCCTAGGGGTAGGTACACAGCGTGCCGGAAAAACTGAGTATGGGTCTGTTCACAGAATCCGACCATAGTTTTGGTCCTGGAGACTTCCCTCGAATATTTTATGACTCCACGAAAGAATCGGATCAATGAAAACTCTCCGGAGCTTTCCCGTGACCCGTTCGAAATTTTGCTAGAATGGACCTAGGGGTAGGTACACAGCGTGCCGGAAAAACTGAGTATGGGTCTGTTCACAGAATCTGACCATAATTTTGGTCCTGGAGACTTCCCTCGAATATTTTATGACTCCACGAAAGAATCGGATCATTAAAAACTCTCCAGAGCTTTCCCGTGACCCGTTCGAAATTTTGCTAATAGGGCCCTAGGGGTAGGTACACAGCATGCCGGAAAAACTGAGTATGGATCTGTTCACAGAATCTGACCATAATTTTGGTCCTGGAGACTTCCCTCGAATATTTTATGACTCCACGAAAGAATCGGATCAATGAAAACTCTCCGGAGCTTTCCCGTGACCCGTTCGAAATTTTGCTAGAATGGCCCTAGGGGTAGGTACACAGCGTGCCGGAAAAACTGAGTATGGGTCTGTTCACAGAATCTGACCATAATTTTGGTCCTGGAGACTTCACTCGAATATTTTATGACTCCAGGAAAGAATCGGATCAATGAAAACTCTCCGGAGCTTTCCCGTGACCCGTTCGAAGTTTTGCTAGAATGGCCCTAGGGGTAGGTACACAGCGTGCCTGAAAAACTGAGTATGGGTCTGTTCACAGAATCTGACCATAATCTTGGTCCTGGAGACTTCCCTCGAATATTTTATGACTTCACGAAAGAATCGAATCAATGAAAACTCTCTGGAGCTTTCCCGTGACCCGTTCGAAATTTTGCTATTAGGGCCCTAGGGGTAGGTACACAGCGTGCCGGAAAAACTGAGTATGGGTCTGTTCACAGAATCTGACCATAATTTTGGTCCTGGAGACTTCCCTCGAATATTTTATGACTCCACGAAAGAATCGGATCAATGAAAACTCTCTGGAGCTTTCCCGTGACCCGTTCGAAATTTTGCTAGAATGGCCCTAGGGGTAGGTACACAGCGTGCCGGAAAAACTGAGTATGGGTCTGTTCACAGAATCTGACCATAATTTTGGTCCTGGAGACTTCTCTCGAATATTTTATGACTCCACGAAAGAATCGGATCAATGAAAACTCTCCGGAGCTTTACCGTGACCCGTTCGAAATTTTGCTAGAATGGCCCTAGGGGTAAGTACACAGCGTGCCGGAAAAACTGAGTACGGGTCTGTTCACCGAATCTGACCGTAATTTTGGTCCTGGAGACTTCTCTCGAATATTTTATGACTCCACGAAAGAATCGGATCAATGAAAACTCTCCGGAGCTTTCCCGTGACCCGTTCGAAATTTTGCTATTAGAGCCCTAGGGGTAGGTACACAGCGTGCCGGAAAAACTGAGTATGGGTCTGTTCACAGAATCTGACCATAATTTTGGTCCTGGAGACTTCCCTCGAATATTTTATGACTCCACAAAAGAATCGGATCAATGAAAACTCTCTGGAGCTTTCCCGTGACCCGTTCGAAATTATTCTATTAGGGCCCTAGGGGTAGGTACACAGCGTGCCGGAAAAACTGAGTATGAGTCTGTTCACAGAATCCGACCATAGTTTTGGTCCTGGAGACTTCCCTCGAATATTTTATGACTCCACGAAAGAATCGGATCAATGAAAACTCTCCGGAGCTTTCCCGTGACCCGTTCGAAATTTTGCTAGAATGGACCTAGGGGTAGGTACACAGCGTGCCGGAAAAACTGAGTATGGGTCTGTTCACAGAATCTGACCATAATTTTGGTCCTGGAGACTTCCCTCGAATATTTTATGACTCCACGAAAGAATCGGATCATTAAAAACTCTCCGGAGCTTTCCCGTGACCCGTTCGAAATTTTGCTATTAGGGCCCTAGGGGTAGGTACACAGCATGCCGGAAAAACTGAGTATGGGTCTGTTCACAGAATCTGACCATAATTTTGGTCCTGGAGACTTCCCTCGAATATTTTATGACTCCACGAAAGAATCGGATCAATGAAAACTCTCCAGAGCTTTCCCGTGACCCGTTCGAAATTTTGCTAGAATGGCCCTAGGGGTAGGTACACAGCGTGCCGGAAAAACTGAGTATGGGTCTGTTCACAGAATCTGACCATATTTTTGGTCCTGGAGACTTCCCTCGAATATTTTATGACTCCACGAAAGAATCGGATCAATGAAAACTCTCCAGAGCTTTCCCGTGACCCGTTAGAAATTTTACTAGAATGGCCCTATGGGTAGGTACACAGCGTGCCGGAAAAACTGAGTATGGGTCTGTTCACCGAATCTGACGATAATTTTCTTCTGGAGACTTCCCTCGAATATTTTATGACTCCAGGAAAGAATCGGATCAATGAAAACTCTCCGGACCTTTCCCGTGACCCGTTCAAAATTTTGCTAGAATGGCCCTAGGGGTAGGTACACAGCGTGCCGGAAAAACTGAGTATGGGTCTGTTCAAAAAATCTGACCATAATTTTGGTCCTGGAGACTTCCCTCGAATATTTTATGACTCCAAGAAAGAACCGGATCAATGAAAACTCTCCGGAGCTTTCCCGTGACCCGTTCGAAATTTTGCTATTAGGACCCTAGGGGTAGGTACACAGCGTGCCGGAAAAACTGAGTATGGGTCTGTTCACAGAATCTGACCATAATTTTGGTCCTGGAGACTTCCCTCGAATATTTTATGACTCCACGAAAGAATCGGATCAATGAAAACTCTCCGGAGCTTTCCCGTGACCCGTTCGAAATTTTGCTAGAATGGCCCTAGGGGTAGGTACACAGCGTGCCGGAAAAACTGAGTATGGGTCTGTTCACAGAATCTGACCATAATTTTGGTCCTGGAGACTTCACTCGAATATTTTATGACTCTAGGAAAGAATCGGATCAATGAAAACTCTCCGGAGATTTCCCGTGACCCGTTCGAAATTTTGCTAGAATGGCCCTAGGGGTAGGTACACAGCGTGCCTGAAAAACTGAGTATGGGTCTGTTCACAGAATCTGACCATAATTTTGGTCCTGGAGACTTCCCTCGAATATTTTATGACTTCACGAAAGAATCGAATCAATGAAAACTCTCTGGAGCTTTCCCGTGACCCGTTCGAAATTTTGCTATTAGGGCCCTAGGGGTAGGTACACAGCGTGCCGGAAAAACTGAGTATGGGTCTGTTCACAGAATCTGACCATAATTTTGGTCCTGGAGACTTCCCTCGAATATTTTATGACTCCACGAAAGAATAGGATCAATGAAAACTCTCCGGAGCTTTCCCGTGACCCGTTCGAAATTTTGCTATTAGGGCCCTAGGGGTAGGTACACAGCGTGCCGGAAAAACTGAGTATGGGTCTGCTCACAGAATCTGACCATAATTTTGGTCCTGGAGACTTCCGTCGAATATTTTATGACTCCACGAAAGAATCGGATCAATGAAAACTCTCCGGAGCTTTCCCGTGACCCGTTCGAAATTTTGCTAGAATGGCCCTAGGGGTAGGTACACAGCGTGCCGGAAAAACTGAGTATGGTCTGTTCACCGAATCTGACCGTAATTTTGGTCCTGGAGACTTCCCTCGAATATTTTGTGACTCCACGAAAGAATCGGATCAATGAAAACTCTCCGGAGCTTTCCCGTGACCCATTCGAAATTTTGCTAGAATGGCCCTAGGGGTAGGTACACAGCGTGCCGGAAAAACTGAGTATGGGTCTGTTCACCGAATCTGACCATAATTTTCATCCTGGAGACTTCCCTCGAATATTTTATGACTCCAGGAAAGAATCGGATCAATGAAATCTCTCCGGAGCTTTCCCGTGACCCGTTCGAAATTTTGCTAGAATGGCCCTAGGGGTAGGTACACAGCGTGCCGGAAAAACTGAGTATGGGTCTGTTCACAGAATCTGACCATAATTTTGGTCCTGGAGTCTTCCATCGAATATTTTATGACTCCACGAAAGAATCGGATCAATGAAAACTCTCCAGAGCTTTCCCGTGACCCATTCGGAATTTTGCTAGAATGGCCCTAGGGGTAGGTACACAGCGTGCCGGAAAAACTGAGTATGGGTCTGTTCACCGAATCTGACCATAATTTTCATCCTGGAGACTTCCCTCGAATATTTTATGACTCCACGAAAGAATCGGATCAATGAAAACTCTCCGGAGCTTTCCCGTGACCCGTTCGAAATTTTGCTAGAATGGCCCTAGGGGTAGGTACACAGCGTGCCTGAAAAACTGAGTATGGGTCTGTTCACAGAATCTGACCATAATTTTGGTCCTGGAGACTTCCCTCGAATATTTTATGACTTCACGAAAGAATCGAATCAATGAAAACTCTCTGGAGCTTTCCCGTGACCCGTTCGAAATTTTGCTATTAGGGCCCTAGGGGTAGGTACACAGCGTGCCGGAAAAACTGAGTATGGGTCTGTTCACAGAATCTGACCATAATTTTGGTCCTGGAGACTTCCCTCGAATATTTTATGATTCCACGAAAGAATAGGATCAATGAAAACTCTCCGGAGCTTTCCCGTGACCCGTTCGAAATTTTGCTATTAGGGCCCTAGGGGTAGGTACACAGCGTGCCGGAAAAACTGAGTATGGGTCTGCTCACAGAATCTGACCATAATTTTGGTCCTGGAGACTTCCGTCGAATATTTTATGACTCCACGAAAGAATCGGATCAATGAAAACTCTCCGGAGCTTTCCCGTGACCCGTTCGAAATTTTGCTAGAATGGCCCTAGGGGTAGGTACACAGCGTGCCGGAAAAACTGAGTATGGTCTGTTCACCGAATCTGACCGTAATTTTGGTCCTGGAGACTTCCCTCGAATATTTTGTGACTCCACGAAAGAATCGGATCAATGAAAACTCTCCGGAGCTTTCCCGTGACCCATTCGAAATTTTGCTAGAATGGCCCTAGGGGTAGGTACACAGCGTGCCGGAAAAACTGAGTATGGGTCTGTTCACCGAATCTGACCATAATTTTCATCCTGGAGACTTCCCTCGAATATTTTATGACTCCAGGAAAGAATCGGATCAATGAAAACTCTCCGGAGCTTTCCCGTGACCCGTTCGAAATTTTGCTAGAATGGCCCTAGGGGTAGGTACACAGCGTGCCGGAAAAACTGAGTATGGGTCTGTTCACAGAATCTGACCATAATTTTGGTCCTGGAGTCTTCCATCGAATATTTTATGACTCCACGAAAGAATCGGATCAATGAAAACTCTCCAGAGCTTTCCCGTGACCCATTCGGAATTTTGCTAGAATGGCCCTAGGGGTAGGTACACAGCGTGCCGGAAAAACTGAGTATGGGTCTGTTCACCGAATCTGACCATAATTTTCATCCTGGAGACTTCCCTCGAATATTTTATGACTCCACGAAAGAATCGGATCAATTAAAACTCTCCGGAGCTTTCCCGTGACCCGTTCGTAATTTTGCTAGAATGGCCCTAGGGGTAGGTACACCGCGTGCCGGAAAAACTGAGTATGGGTCTGTTCACCGAATCTGACCATAATTTTGGTCCTGGAGACTTACCTCGAATATTTTATGACTCCAGGAAAGAATCGGATCAATGAAAACTCTCCGGAGCTTTCCCGTGACCCGTTCGAAATTTTGCTATTAGGGCCCTAGGGGTAGGTACACAGCGTGCCGGAAAAACTGAGTATGGGTCTGTTCACCGAATCTGACCATAATTTTCATCCTGAGACTTCCCTCGAATATTTTATGACTCCAGGAAAGAATCGGATCAATGAAAACTCTCCGGACCTTTCCCGTGACCCGTTCAAAATTTTGCTAGAATGGCCCTAGGGGTAGGTACACAGCGTGCCGGAAAAACTGAGTATGGGTCTGTTCAAAAAATCTGACCATAATTTTGGTCCTGGAGACTTCCCTCGAATATTTTATGACTCCACGAAAGAACCGGATCAATGAAAACTCTCCGGAGCTTTCCCGTGACCCGTTCGAAATTTTGCTATTAGGACCCTAGGGGTAGGTACACAGCGTGCCGGAAAAACTGAGTATGGGTCTGTTCACAGAATCTGACCATAATTTTGGTCCTGGAGACTTCCCTCGAATATTTTATGACTCCACGAAAGAATCGGATCAATGAAAACTCTCCGGAGCTTTCCCGTGACCCGTTCGAAATTTTGCTAGAATGGCCCTAGGGGTAGGTACACAGCGTGCCGGAAAAACTGAGTATGGGTCTGTTCACAGAATCTGACCATAATTTTGGTCCTGGAGACTTCACTCGAATATTTTATGACTCCAGGAAAGAATCGGATCAATGAAAACTCTCCGGAGCTTTCCCGTGACCCGTTCGAAATTTTGCTAGAATGACCCTAGGGGTAGGTACACAGCGTGCCTGAAAAACTGAGTATGGGTCTGTTCACAGAATCTGACCATAATTTTGGTCCTGGAGACTTCCCTCGAATATTTTATGACTTCACGAAAGAATCGAATCAATGAAAACTCTCTGGAGCTTTCCCGTGACCCGTTCGAAATTTTGCTATTAGGGCCCTAGGGGTAGGTACACAGCGTGCCGGAAAAACTGAGTATGGGTCTGTTCATAGAATCTGACCATAATTTTGGTCCTGGAGACTTCCCTCGAATATTTTATGACTCCACGAAAGAATAGGATCAATGAAAACTCTCCGGAGCTTTCCCGTGACCCGTTCGAAATTTTGCTATTAGGGCCCTAGGGGTAGGTACACAGCGTGCCGGAAAAACTGAGTATGGGTCTGCTCACAGAATCTGACCATAATTTTGGTCCTGGAGACTTCCGTCGAATATTTTATGACTCCACGAAAGAATCGGATCAATGAAAACTCTCCGGAGCTTTCCCGTGACCCGTTCGAAATTTTGCTAGAATGGCCCTAGGGGTAGGTACACAGCGTGCCGGAAAAACTGAGTATGGTCTGTTCACCGAATCTGACCGTAATTTTGGTCCTGGAGACTTCCCTCGAATATTTTGTGACTCCACGAAAGAATCGGATCAATGAAAACTCTCCGGAGCTTTCCCGTGACCCATTCGAAATTTTGCTAGAATGGCCCTAGGGGTAGGTACACAGCGTGCCGGAAAAACTGAGTATGGGTCTGTTCACCGAATCTGACCATAATTTTCATCCTGGAGACTTCCCTCGAATATTTTATGACTCCAGGAAAGAATCGGATCAATGAAAACTCTCCGGAGCTTTCCCGTGACCCGTTCGAAATTTTGCTAGAATGGCCCTAGGGGTAGGTACACAGCGTGCCGGAAAAACTGAGTATGGGTCTGTTCACAGAATCTGACCATAATTTTGGTCCTGGAGTCTTCCATCGAATATTTTATGACTCCACGAAAGAATCGGATCAATGAAAACTATCCAGAGCTTTCCCGTGACCCATTCGGAATTTTGCTAGAATGGCCCTAGGGGTAGGTACACATCGTGCCGGAAAAACTGAGTATGGGTCTGTTCACCGAATCTGACCATAATTTTCATCCTGGAGACTTCCCTCGAATATTTTATGACTCCACGAAAGAATCGGATCAATTAAAACTCTCCGGAGCTTTCCCGTGACCCGTTCGTAATTTTGCTAGAATGGCCCTAGGGGTAGGTACACCGCGTGCCGGAAAAACTGAGTATGGGTCTGTTCACCGAATCTGACCATAATTTTGGTCCTGGAGACTTACCTCGAATATTTTATGACTCCAGGAAAGAATCGGATCAATGAAAACTCTCCGGAGCTTTCCCGTGACCCGTTCGAAATTTTGCTATTAGGGCCCTAGGGGTAGGTACACAGCGTGCCGGAAAAACTGAGTATGGGTCTGTTCACCGAATCTGACCATAATTTTCATCCTGAGACTTCCCTCGAATATTTTATGACTCCAGGAAAGAATCGGATCAATGAAAACTCTCCGGACCTTTCCCGTGACCCGTTCAAAATTTTGCTAGAATGGCCCTAGGGGTAGGTACACAGCGTGCCGGAAAAACTGAGTATGGGTCTGTTCAAAAAATCTGACCATAATTTTGGTCCTGGAGACTTCCCTCGAATATTTTATGACTCCACGAAAGAACCGGATCAATGAAAACTCTCCGGAGCTTTCCCGTGACCCGTTCGAAATTTTGCTATTAGGACCCAAAGGGTAGGTACACAGCGTGCCGGAAAAACTGAGTATGGGTCTGTTCACAGAATCTGACCATAATTTTGGTCCTGGAGACTTCCCTCGAATATTTTATGACTCCACGAAAGAATCGGATCAATGAAAACTCTCCGGAGCTTTCCCGTGACCCGTTCGAAATTTTGCTAGAATGGCCCTAGGGGTAGGTACACAGCGTGCCGGAAAAACTGAGTATGGGTCTGTTCACAGAATCTGACCATAATTTTGGTCCTGGAGACTTCACTCGAATATTTTATGACTCCAGGAAAGAATCGGATCAATGAAAACTCTCCGGAGCTTTCCCGTGACCCGTTCGAAATTTTGCTAGAATGACCCTAGGGGTAGGTACACAGCGTGCCTGAAAAACTGAGTATGGGTCTGTTCACAGAATCTGACCATAATTTTGGTCCTGGAGACTTCCCTCGAATATTTTATGACTTCACGAAAGAATCGAATCAATGAAAACTCTCTGGAGCTTTCCCGTGACCCGTTCGAAATTTTGCTATTAGGGCCCTAGGGGTAGGTACACAGCGTGCCGGAAAAACTGAGTATGGGTCTGTTCACAGAATCTGACCATAATTTTGGTCCTGGAGACTTCCCTCGAATATTTTATGACTCCACGAAAGAATAGGATCAATGAAAACTCTCCGGAGCTTTCCCGTGACCCGTTCGAAATTTTGCTATTAGGGCCCTAGGGGTAGGTACACAGCGTGCCGGAAAAACTGAGTATGGGTCTGCTCACAGAATCTGACCATAATTTTGGTCCTGGAGACTTCCGTCGAATATTTTATGACTCCACGAAAGAATCGGATCAATGAAAACTCTCCGGAGCTTTCCCGTGACCCGTTCGAAATTTTGCTAGAATGGCCCTAGGGGTAGGTACACAGCGTGCCGGAAAAACTGAGTATGGTCTGTTCACCGAATCTGACCGTAATTTTGGTCCTGGAGACTTCCCTCGAATATTTTGTGACTCCACGAAAGAATCGGATCAATGAAAACTCTCCGGAGCTTTCCCGTGACCCATTCGAAATTTTGCTAGAATGGCCCTAGGGGTAGGTACACAGCGTGCCGGAAAAACTGAGTATGGGTCAGTTCACCGAATCTGACCATAATTTTCATCCTGGAGACTTCCCTCGAATATTTTATGACTCCAGGAAAGAATCGGATCAATGAAAACTCTCCGGAGCTTTCCTGTGACCCGTTCGAAATTTTGCTAGAATGGCCCTAGGGGTAGGTACACAGCGTGCCGGAAAAACTGAGTATGGGTCTGTTCACAGAATCTGACCATAATTTTGGTCCTGGAGTCTTCCATCGAATATTTTATGACTCCACGAAAGAATCGGATCAATGAAAACTCTCCAGAGCTTTCCCGTGACCCGTTCGGAATTTTGCTAGAATGGCCCTAGGGGTAGGTACACAGCGTGCCGGAAAAACTGAGTATGGGTCTGTTCACCGAATCTGACCATAATTTTCATCCTGGAGACTTCCCTCGAATATTTTATGACTCCACGAAAGAATCGGATCAATTAAAACTCTCCGGAGCTTTCCCGTGACCCGTTCGTAATTTTGCTAGAATGGCCCTAGGGGTAGGTACACCGCGTGCCGGAAAAACTGAGTATGGGTCTGTTCACCGAATCTGACCATAATTTTGGTCCTGGAGACTTCCCTCGAATATTTTATGACTCCAGGAAAGAATCGGATCAATGAAAACTCTCCGGAGCTTTCCCGTGACCCGTTCGAAATTTTGCTATTAGGGCCCTAGGGGTAGGTACACAGCGTGCCGGAAAAACTGAGTATGGGTCTGTTCACCGAATCTGACCATAATTTTCATCCTGGAGACTTCCCTCGAATATTTTATGACTCCATGAAAGAATCGGATCAATGAAAACTCTCCGGAGCTTTCCCGTGACCCGTTCGAAATTTTGCTAGAATGGCCCTAGGGGTACGTACACAGCGTGCCGGAAAAACTGAGTATGGGTCTGTTCACAGAATCTGACCATAATTTTGGTCCTGGAGACTTCCCTCGAATATTTTATGACTCCACGAAAGAATCGGATCAATGAAAACTCTCCGGAGCTTTCCCGTGACCCATTCGAAATTTTGCTAGAATGGCCCTAGGGGTAGGTACACAGCGTGCCGGAAAAACTGAGTATGGGTCAGTTCACCGAATCTGACCATAATTTTCATCCTGGAGACTTCCCTCGAATATTTTATGACTCCAGGAAAGAATCGGATCAATGAAAACTCTCCGGAGCTTTCCTGTGACCCGTTCGAAATTTTGCTAGAATGGCCCTAGGGGTAGGTACACAGCGTGCCGGAAAAACTGAGTATGGGTCTGTTCACAGAATCTGACCATAATTTTGGTCCTGGAGTCTTCCATCGAATATTTTATGACTCCACGAAAGAATCGGATCAATGAAAACTCTCCAGAGCTTTCCCGTGACCCGTTCGGAATTTTGCTAGAATGGCCCTAGGGGTAGGTACACAGCGTGCCGGAAAAACTGAGTATGGGTCTGTTCACCGAATCTGACCATAATTTTCATCCTGGAGACTTCCCTCGAATATTTTATGACTCCACGAAAGAATCGGATCAATTAAAACTCTCCGGAGCTTTCCCGTGACCCGTTCGTAATTTTGCTAGAATGGCCCTAGGGGTAGGTACACCGCGTGCCGGAAAAACTGAGTATGGGTCTGTTCACCGAATCTGACCATAATTTTGGTCCTGGAGACTTCCCTCGAATATTTTATGACTCCAGGAAAGAATCGGATCAATGAAAACTCTCCGGAGCTTTCCCGTGACCCGTTCGAAATTTTGCTATTAGGGCCCTAGGGGTAGGTACACAGCGTGCCGGAAAAACTGAGTATGGGTCTGTTCACCGAATCTGACCATAATTTTCATCCTGGAGACTTCCCTCGAATATTTTATGACTCCATGAAAGAATCGGATCAATGAAAACTCTCCGGAGCTTTCCCGTGACCCGTTCGAAATTTTGCTAGAATGGCCCTAGGGGTACGTACACAGCGTGCCGGAAAAACTGAGTATGGGTCTGTTCACAGAATCTGACCATAATTTTGGTCCTGGAGACTTCCCTCGAATATTTTATGACTCCACGAAAGAATCGAATCAATGAAAACTCTCCGGAGCTTTCCCGTGACCCGTTCGAAATTTTGCTATTAGGGCCCTAGGGGTAGGTACACAGCGTGCCGGAAAAACTGAGTATGGGTCTGTTCACAGAATCTGACCATAATTTTGGTCCTGGAGACTTCCCTCGAATATTTTATGACTCCACGAAAGAATCGGATCAATGAAAACTCTCCGGAGCTTTCCCGTGACCCGTTCGAAATTTTGCTATTAGGGCCCTAGGAGTAGGTACACAACGTGCCGGAAAAACTGAGTATGGGTCTGCTCACAGAATCTGACCATAATTTTGGTCCTGGAGACTTCTGTCGAATATTTTATGACTCCACGAAAGAATCGGATCAATGAAAACTCTCCGGAGCTTTTCCCGTGACCCGTTCGAAATTTTGCTAGAATGGCCCTAGGGGTAGGTACACAGCGTGCCGGAAAAACTGAGTATGGTCTGTTCACCGAATCTGACCGTAATTTTGGTCCTGGAGACTTCCCTCGAATATTTTATGACTCCACGAAAGAATCGGATCAATGAAAACTCTCCGGAGCTTTCCCGTGACCCATTCGAAATTTTGCTAGAATGGCCCTAGGGGTAGGTACACAGCGTGCCGGAAAAACTGAGTATGGGTCTGTTCACAGAATCTGACCATAATTTTGGTCCTGGAGACTTCCCTCGAATATTTTATGACTCCAGGAAAGAATCGGATCAATGAAAACTCTCGGGAGCTTTCCCGTGACCCGTTCGAAATTTTGCTAGAATGGCCCTAGGGGTAGGTACACAGCGTGCCGGAAAAACTGAGTATGGGTCTGTTCACAGAATCTGACCATAATTTTTGTCCTGGAGACTTCCCTCGAATACTTTATGACTCCACGAAAGAATCGGATCAATGAAAACTCTCCGGAGCTTTCCCGTGACCCGTTCGAAATTTTGCTATTAGGGCCCTAGGGGTAGGTACACAGCGTGCCGGAAAAACTGAGTATGGGTCTGTTCACAGAATCTGACCATAATTTTGGTCCTGGAGACTTCCCTCGAATATTTTATGACTCCACGAAAGAATCGGATCAATGAAAACTCTCCAGAGCTTTCCCGTGACCCGTTCGTAATTTTGCTAGAATGGCCCTAGGGGTAGGTACACAGCGTGCCGGAAAAACTGAGTATGGGTCTGTTCACAGAATCTGACCATAATTTTGGTCCTAGAGACTTCCCTCGAATACTTTATGACTCCACGAAAGAATCGGATCAATGAAAACTCTCAGGAGCTTTCCCGTGACCCGTTCGATATTTTGCTATTAGGGCCCTAGGGGTAGGTACACAGCGTGCCGGAAAAACTGAGTATGGGTCTGTTCACAGAATCTGACCATAATTTTGGTCCTGGAGACTTCCCTCGAATATTTTATGACTCCACGAAAGAATCGGATCAATGAAAACTCTCCGGAGCTTTCCCGTGACCCGTTCGAATTTTTGCTATTAGGGCCCTAGGGGTAGGTACACAGCGTGCCGGAAAAACTGAGTATGGGTCTGCACACAGAATCTGATCATAATTTTGGTCCTGGAGACTTCCATCGAATATTTTATGACTCCACGAAAGAATCGGATCAATGAAAACTCTCCGGAGCTATTCCCGTGACCCGTTCGAAATTTTGCTAGAATGGCCCTAGGGGTAGGTACACAGCGTGCCGGAAAAACTGAGTATGGTCTGTTCACCGAATCTGACCGTAATTTTGGTCCTGGAGACTTCCCTCGAATATTTTATGACTCCACGAAAGAATCGGATCAATGAAAACTCTCCGGAGCTTTCCCGTGACCCATTCGAAATTTTGCTAGAATGGCCCTAGGGGTAGGTACACAGCGTGCCGGAAAAACTGAGTATGGGTCTGTTCACAGAATCTGACCATAATTTTGGTCCTGGAGACTTCCCTCGAATATTTTATGACTCCACGAAAGAATCGGATCAATGAAAACTCTCCGGAGCTTTCCCGTGACCCGTTCGAAATGTTGCTATTAGGGCCCTAGGGGTAGGTACACAGCGTGCCGGAAAAACTGAGTATGGGTCTGCTCACAGAATCTGACCATAATTTTGGTCCTGGAGACTTCCGTCGAATATTTTATGACTCCACGAAAGAATCGGATCAATGAAAACTCTCCAGAGCTTTCCCGTGACCCGTTTGAAGTTTTGCTATTAGGGCCCTAGGGGTAGGTACACAGCGTGCCGGAAAAACTGAGTATGGGTCTGTTCACAGAATCTGACCATAATTTTGATCCTGGAGACTTCCCTCGAATATTTTATGAATCCACGAAAGAATCGGATCAATGAAAACTCTCCGGAGCTTTCCCGTGACCCGTTCGAAATTTTGCTAGAATCGCCCTAGGGGTAGGTACACAGCGTGCCGGAAAAACTGAGTATGGGTCTGTTCACAGAATCTGACCATAATTTTGGTCCTGGAGACTTCCCTCGAATATTTTATGACTCCACGAAAGAATCGGATCAATGAAAATCTCCGGAGCTTTCCCGTGACCCGTTCGAAATTTTGCTATTAGGGCCCTAGGGGTAGGTACACAGCGTGCCGGAAAAACTGAGTATGGGTCTGTTCACAGAATCTGACCATAATTTTGGTCCTGGAGACTTCCCTCGAATATTTTATGACTCCACGAAAGAATCGGATCAATGATAACTCTCCGGAGCTTTCCCGTGACCCGTTCGAAATTTTGCTATTAGGGCCCTAGGGGTAGGTACACAGCGTGCCGGAAAAACTGAGTATGGGTCTGTTCACAGAATCTGACCATAATTTTGGTCCTGGAGACTTCCCTCGAATATTTTATGACTCCACGAAAGAATCGGATCAATGAAAACTCTCCGGAGCTTTCCCGTGACCCGTTCGAAATGTTGCTATTAGGGCCCTAGGGGTAGGTACACAGCGTGCCGGAAAAACTGAGTATGGGTCTGCTCACAGAATCTGACCATAATTTTGGTCCTGGAGACTTCCGTCGAATATTTTATGACTCCACGAAAGAATCGGATCAATGAAAACTCTCCAGAGCTTTCCCGTGACCCGTTTGAAGTTTTGCTATTAGGGCCCTAGGGGTAGGTACACAGCGTGCCGGAAAAACTGAGTATGGGTCTGTTCACAGAATCTGACCATAATTTTGATCCTGGAGACTTCCCTCGAATATTTTATGAATCCACGAAAGAATCGGATCAATGAAAACTCTCCGGAGCTTTCCCGTGACCCGTTCGAAATTTTGCTAGAATCGCCCTAGGGGTAGGTACACAGCGTGCCGGAAAAACTGAGTATGGGTCTGTTCACAGAATCTGACCATAATTTTGGTCCTGGAGACTTCCCTCGAATATTTTATGACTCCACGAAAGAATCGGATCAATGAAAATCTCCGGAGCTTTCCCGTGACCCGTTCGAAATTTTGCTATTAGGGCCCTAGGGGTAGGTACACAGCGTGCCGGAAAAACTGAGTATGGGTCTGTTCACAGAATCTGACCATAATTTTGGTCCTGGAGACTTCCCTCGAATATTTTATGACTCCACGAAAGAATCGGATCAATGATAACTCTCCGGAGCTTTCCCGTGACCCGTTCGAAATTTTGCTATTAGGGCCCTAGGGGTAGGTACACAGCGTGCCGGAAAAACTGAGTATGGGTCTGTTCACAGAATCTGACCATAATTTTGGTCCTGGAGACTTACCTCGAATATTTTATGACTCCAGGATAGAATCGGATCAATGAAAACTCTCGGGAGCTTTCCCGTGAACCGTTCGAAATTTTGCTAGAATGGCCCTAGGGGTAGGTACACAGCGTGCCGGAAAAACTGAGTATGGGTCTGTTCACAGAATCTGACCATAATTTTTGTCCTGGAGACTTCCCTCGAATACTTTATGACTCCACAAAAGAAACGGATCAATGAAAACTCTCCGGAGCTTTCCCGTGACCCGTTCGAAATTTTGCTAGAATGGCCCTAGGGGTAGGTACACAGCGTGCCGGAAAAACTGAGTATGGGTCTGTTCACAGAATCTGACCATAATTTTGGTCCTGGAGACTTCCCTCGAATATTTTATGACTCCACGAAAGAATCGGATCAATGAAAACTCTCCGGAGCTTTCCCGTGACCCGTTCGAAATTTTGCTATTAGGGCCCTAGGGGTAGGTACACAGCGTGCCGGAAAAACTGAGTATGGGTCTGTTCACAGAATCTGACCATAATTTTGGTCCTGGAGACTTCCCTCGAATATTTTATGACTCTACGAAAGAATCGGATCAATGAAAACTCTCCGGAGCTTTCCCGTGACCCGTTCGAAATTTTGCTATTAGGGCCCTAGGGGTAGGTACACAGCGTGCCGGAAAAACTGAGTATGGGTCTGTTCACAGAATCTGACCATAATTTTGGTCCTGGAGACTTCCCTCGAATATTTTATGACTCTAGGATAGAATCGGATCAATGAAAACTCTCGGGAGCTTTCCCGTGACCCGTTCGAAATTTTGCTAGAATGGCCCTAGGGGTAGGTACACAGCGTGCCGGAAAAACTGAGTATGGGTCTGTTCACAGAATCTGACCATAATTTTTGTCCTGGAGACTTCCCTCGAATACTTTATGACTCCACGAAAGAATCGGATCAATGAAAACTCTCCGGAGCTTTCCCGTGACCCGTTCGAAATTTTGCTAGAATGGCCCTAGGGGTAGGTACACAGCGTGCCGGAAAAACTGAGTATGGGTCTGTTCACAGAATCTGACCATAATTTTGGTCCTGGAGACTTCCCTCGAATATTTTATGACTCCACGAAAGAATCGGATCAATGAAAACTCTCCGGAGCTTTCCCGTGACCCGTTCGAAATTTTGCTATTAGGGCCCTAGGGGTAGGTACACAGCGTGCCGGAAAAACTGAGTATGGGTCTGTTCACAGAATCTGACCATAATTTTGGTCCTGGAGACTTCCCTCGAATATTTTATGACTCCACGAAAGAATCGGATCAATGAAAACTCTCCGGAGCTTTCCCGTGACCCGTTCGAAATTTTGCTATTAGGGCCCTAGGGGTAGGTACACAGCGTGCCGGAAAAACTGAGTATGGGTCTGTTCACAGAATCTGACCATAATTTTGGTCCTGGAGACTTCCCTCGAATATTTAATGACTCTAGGATAGAATCGGATCAATGAAAACTCTCGGGAGCTTTCCCGTGACCCGTTCGAAATTTTGCTAGAATGGCCCTAGGGGTAGGTACACAGCGTGCCGGAAAAACTGAGTATGGGTCTGTTCACAGAATCTGACCATAATTTTTGTCCTGGAGACTTCCCTCGAATACTTTATGACTCCACGAAAGAATCGGATCAATGAAAACTCTCCGGAGCTTTCCCGTGACCCGTTCGAAATTTTGCTAGAATGGCCCTAGGGGTAGGTACACAGCGTGCCGGAAAAACTGAGTATGGGTCTGTTCACAGAATCTGACCATAATTTTGGTCCTGGAGACTTCCCTCGAATATTTTATGACTCCACGAAAGAATCGGATCAATGAAAACTCTCCGGAGCTTTCCCGTGACCCGTTCGAAATTTTGCTATTAGGGCCCTAGGGGTAGGTACACAGCGTGCCGGAAAAACTGAGTATGGGTCTGTTCACAGAATCTGACCATAATTTTGGTCCTGGAGACCTCCCTCGAATATTTTATGACTCCACGAAAGAATCGGATCAATGAAAACTCTCCAGAGCTTTCCCGTGACCCGTTTGAAGTTTTGCTATTAGGGCCCTAGGGGTAGGTACACAGCGTGCCGGAAAAACTGAGTATGGGTCTGTTCACAGAATCTGACCATAATTTTGGTCCTGGAGACTTCCCTCGAATATTTTATGACTCCACGAAAGAATCGGATCAATGAAAACTCTCCGGAGCTTTCCCGTGACCCGTTCGAAATTTTGCTATTAGGGCCCTAGGGGTAGGTACACAGCGTGCCGGAAAAACTGAGTATGGGTCTGCTCACAGAATCTGACCATAATTTTGGTCCTGGAGACTTCCCTCGAGTATTTTATGACTCCAGGATAGAATCGGATCAATGAAAACTCTCGGGAGCTTTCCCGTGACCCGTTCGAAATTTTGCTAGAATGGCCCTAGGGGTAGGTACACAGCGTGCCGGAAAAACTGAGTATGAGTCTGTTCACAGAATCTGACCATAATTTTTGTCCTGGAGACTTCCCTCGAATACTTTATGACTCCACGAAAGAATCGGATCAATGAAAACTCTCCGGAGCTTTCCCGTGACCCGTTCGAAATTTTGCTAGAATGGCCCTAGGGGTAGGTACACAGCGTGCCGGAAAAACTGAGTATGGGTTTGTTCACAGAATCTGACCATAATTTTGGTCCTGGAGACTTCTCTCGAATATTTTATGACTCCACGAAAGAATCGAATCAATGAAAACTCTCCGGAGCTTTCCCGTGACCCGTTCGAAATTTTGCTAGAATGGCCCTAGGGGTAGGTACACAGCGTGCCGGAAAAACTGAGTATGGGTCTGTTCACAGAATCTGACCATAATTTTGGTCCTGGAGACTTCCCTCGAATATTTTATGACTCTAGGATAGAATCGGATCAATGAAAACTCTCGGGAGCTTTCCCGTGACCCGTTCGAAATTTTGCTAGAATGGCCCTAGGGGTAGGTACACAGCGTGCCGGAAAAACTGAGTATGGGTCTGTTCACAGAATCTGACCATAATTTTTGTCCTGGAGACTTCCCTCGAATACTTTATGACTCCACGAAAGAATCGGATCAATGAAAACTCTCCGGAGCTTTCCCGTGACCCGTTCGAAATTTTGCTAGAATGGCCCTAGGGGTAGGTACACAGCGTGCCGGAAAAACTGAGTATGGGTCTGTTCACAGAATCTGACCATAATTTTGGTCCTGGAGACTTCCCTCGAATATTTTATGACTCCACGAAAGAATCGGATCAATGAAAACTCTCCGGAGCTTTCCCGTGACCCGTTCGAAATTTTGCTATTAGGGCCCTAGGGGTAGGTACACAGCGTGCCGGAAAAACTGAGTATGGGTCTGTTCACAGAATCTGACCATAATTTTGGTCCTGGAGACTTCCCTCGAATATTTTATGACTCCACGAAAGAATCGGATCAATGAAAACTCTCCAGAGCTTTCCCGTGACCCGTTTGAAGTTTTGCTATTAGGGCCCTAGGGGTAGGTACACAGCGTGCCGGAAAAACTGAGTATGGGTCTGTTCACAGAATCTGACCATAATTTTGGTCCTGGAGACTTCCCTCGAATATTTTATGACTCCACGAAAGAATCGGATCAATGAACACTCTCCGGAGCTTTCCCGTGACCCGTTCGAAATTTTGCTATTAGGGCCCTAGGGGTAGGTACACAGCGTGCCGGAAAAACTGAGTATGGGTCTGTTCACAGAATCTGACCATAATTTTGGTCCTGGAGACTTCCCTCGAGTATTTTATGACTCCAGGATAGAATCGGATCAATGAAAACTCTCGGGAGCTTTCCCGTGACCCGTTCGAAATTTTGCTAGAATGGCCCTAGGGGTAGGTACACAGCGTGCCGGAAAAACTGAGTATGAGTCTGTTCACAGAATCTGACCATAATTTTTGTCCTGGAGACTTCCCTCGAATACTTTATGACTCCACGAAAGAATCGGATCAATGAAAACTCTCCGGAGCTTTCCCGTGACCCGTTCGAAATTTTGCTAGAATGGCCCTAGGGGTAGGTACACAGCGTGCCGGAAAAACTGAGTATGGGTTTGTTCACAGAATCTGACCATAATTTTGGTCCTGGAGACTTCTCTCGAATATTTTATGACTCCACGAAAGAATCGAATCAATGAAAACTCTCCGGAGCTTTCCCGTGACCCGTTCGAAATTTTGCTAGAATGGCCCTAGGGGTAGGTACACAGCGTGCCGGAAAAACTGAGTATGAGTTTGTTCACAGAATCTGACCATAATTTTGGTCCTGGAGACTTCCCTCGAATATTTTATGACTCCAGGAAAGAATCGGATCAATGAAAACTCTCGGGAGCTTTCCCGTGACGCGTTCGAAATTTTGCAAGAATGGCCCTAGGGGTAGGTACACAGCGTGCCGGAAAAACTGAGTATGGGTCTGTTCTCAGAATCTGACCATAATTTTTGTCCTGGAGACTTCCCTCGAATACTTTATGACTCCACGAAAGAATCGGATCAATGAAAACTCTCCGGAGCTTTCCCGTTACCCGTTCGAAATTTTGCTATTAGGGCCCTAGGGGTAGGTACACAGCGTGCCGGAAAAACTGAGTATGGGTCTGTTCACAGAATCTGACCATAATTTTGGTCCTGGAGACTTCCCTCGAATATTTTATGACTCCAGGAAAGAATCGGATCAATGAAAACTCTCGGGAGCTTTCCCGTGACCCGTTCGAAATTTTGCTAGAATGGCCCTAGGGGTAGGTACACAGCGTGCCGGAAAAACTGAGTATGGGTCTGTTCACAGAATCTGACCATAATTTTTGTCCTGGAGACTTCCCTCGAATACTTTATGACTCCACGAAAGAATCGGATCAATGAAAACTCTCCGGAGCTTTCCCGTGACCCGTTCGAAATTTTGCTATTAGGGCCCTAGGGGTAGGTACACAGCGTGCCGGAAAAACTGAGTATGGGTCTGTTCACAGAATCTGACCATAATTTTGGTCCTGGAGACTTCCCTCGAATATTTTATGACTCCACGAAAGAATCGGATCAATGAAAACTCTCTAGAGCTTTCCCGTGACCCGTTCGAAATTTTGCTAGAATGGCTCTAGGGGTAGGTACACAGCGTGCCGGAAAAACTGAGTATGGGTCTGTTCACAGAATCTGACCATAATTTTGGTCCTGGAAACTTCCCTCGAATACTTAATGACTCCACGAAAGAATCGAATCAATGAAAACTCTCCGGAGCTTTCCCGTGACCCGTTCGAAAGTTTGCTAGAATGGCCCTAGGGGTAGGTACACAGCGTGCCGGAAAAACTGAGTATGGGTCTGTTCACAGAATCTGACCATAATTTTTGTCCTGGAGACTTCCCTCGAATACTTTATGACTCCACGAAAGAATCGAATCAATGAAAACTCTCAGGAGCTTTCCCGTTACCCGTTCGAAATTTTGCTATTAGGGCCCTAGGGGTAGGTACACAGCGTGCCGGAAAAACAAAGTATGGGTCTGTTCACAGAATCTGACCATAATTTTGGTCCTGGAGACTTCCCTCGAATATTTTATGACTCCACGAAAGAATCGGATCAATGAAAACTCTCGGGAGCTTTCCCGTGACCCGTTCGAAATTTTGCTAGAATGGCCCTAGGGGTAGGTACACAGCATGCCGGAAAAACTGAGTATGGGTCTGTTCACAGAATCTGACCATAATTTTTGTCCTGGAGACTTCCCTCGAATACTTTATGACTCCACGAAAGAATCGGATCAATGAAAACTCTCCGGAGCTTTCCCGTGACCCGTTCGAAATTTTTCTATTAGGGCCCTAGGGGTAGGTACACAGCGTGCCGGAAAAACTGAGTATGGGTCTGTTCACAGAATCTGACCATAATTTTGGTCCTGGAGACTTCCCTCGAATATTTTATGACTCCACGAAAGAATCGGATCAATGAAAACTCTCGGGAGCTTTCCCGTGACGCGTTCGAAATTTTGCTAGAATGGCCCTTGGGGTAGGTACACAGCGTGCCGGAAAAACTGAGTATGGGTCTGTTCACAGAATCTGACCATAATTTTTGTCCTGGAGACTTCCCTCGAATACTTTATGACTCCACGAAAGAATCGGATCAATGAAAACTCTCAGGAGCTTTCCCGTTACCCGTTCGAAATTTTGCTATTAGGGCCCTAGGGGTAGGTACACAGCGTGCCGGAAAAACAAAGTATGGGTCTGTTCACAGAATCTGACCATAATTTTGGTCCTGGAGACTTCCCTCGAATATTTTATGACTCCAGGAAAGAATCGGATCAATGAAAACTCTCGGGAGCTTTCCCGTGACCCGTTCGAAATTTTGCTAGAATGGCCCTAGGGGTAGGTACACAGCATGCCGGAAAAACTGAGTATGGGTCTGTTCACAGAATCTGACCATAATTTTTGTCCTGGAGACTTCCCTCGAATACTTTATGACTCCACGAAAGAATCGGATCAATGAAAACTCTCCGGAGCTTTCCCGTGACCCGTTCGAAATTTTGCTATTAGGGCCCTAGGGGTAGGTACACAGCGTGCCGGAAAAACTGAGTATGGGTCTGTTCACAGAATCTGACCATAATTTTGGTCCTGGAGACTTCCCTCGAATATTTTATGACTCCACGAAAGAATCGAATCAATGAAAACTCTCCAGAGCTTTCCCGTGACCCGTTCGAAATTTTGCTAGAATGGCTCTAGGGGTAGGTACACAGCGTGCCGGAAAAACTGAGTATGGATCTGTTCACAGAATCTGACCATAATTTTTGTCCTGGAGACTTCCCTCGAATACTTTATGACTCCACGAAAGAATCGGATCAATGAAAACTCTCCGGAGCTTTCCCGTTACCCGTTCGAAATTTTGCTATTAGGGCCCTAGGGGTAGGTACACAGCGTGCCGGAAAAACTGAGTATGGGTCTGTTCACAGAATCTGACCATAATTTTTGTCCTGGAGACTTCCCTCGAATATTTTATGACTCCAGGAAAGAATCGGATCAATGAAAACTCTCGGGAGCTTTCCCGTGACCCGTTCGAAATTTTGCTAGAATGGCTCTAGGGGTAGGTACACAGCGTGCCGGAAAAACTGAGTATGGGTCTGTTCACAGAATCTGACCATAATTTTGGTCCTGGAAACTTCCCTCGAATACTTTATGACTCCACGAAAGAATCGAATCAATGAAAACTCTCCGGAGCTTTCCCGTGACCCGTTCGAAAGTTTGCTATTAGAGCCCTAGGGGTAGGTACACAGCGTGCCGGAAAAACTGAGTATGGGTCTGTTCACAGAATCTGACCATAATTTTGGTCCTGGAGACTTCACTCGAATATTTTATGACTACACGAAAGAATCGGATCAATGAAAACTCTCCAAAGCTTTCCCGTGACCCGTTCGAAATTTTACTAGAATGGCCCTAGGGGTAGGTATACAGCGTGCCGGAAAAACTGAGTATGGGTCTGTTCACCGAATCTGACGATAATTTTTTTCCTGGATACTTCCCTAGAATACTTTATGACTCCAGGAAAGAATCGGATCAATGAAAACTCTCCGGACCTTTCCCGTGACCCGTTCGAAATTTTGCTAGAATGGCCCTAGGGGTAGGTACACAGCGTGCCGGAAAAACTGAGTATGGGTCTGTTCACAGAATCTGACCATAATTTTTGTCCTGGAGACTTCCCTCGAATATTTTATGACTCCACGAAAGAATCGGATCAATGAAAACTCTCCAGAGCTTTCCCGTGACCCGTTCGAAATTTTACTAGAATGGCCCTAGGGGTAGGTACACAGCGTGCCGGAAAAACTGAGTATGGGTCTGTTCACCGAATCTGACGATAATTTTCTTCCTGGAGACTTCCCTCGAATATTTTATGACTCCAGGAAAGAATCGGATCAATGAAAACTCTCCGGACCTTTCCCGTGACCCGTTCGAAATTTTGCTAGAATGGCCCTAGGGGTAGGTACACAGCGTGCCGGAAAAACTGAGTATGGGTCTGTTCACAGAATCTGACCATAATTTTGGTCCTGGAGACTTCCCTCGAATATTTTATGACTCCACGAAAGAACCGGATCAATGAAAACTCTCCGGAGCTTTCCCGTGACCCGTTCGAAATTTTGCTATTAGGGCCCTAGGGGTAGGTACACAGCGTGCCGGAAAAACTGAGTATGGGTCTGTTCACAGAATCTGACCATAATTTTGGTCCTGGAGTCTTCCCTCGAATATTTTATGACTCCACGAAAGAATCGGATCAATGAAAACTCTCCAGAGCTTTCCCGTGACCCGTTCGAAATTTTACTAGAATGGCCTTAAGGGTTGGTACACAGCGTGCCGGAAAAACTGAGTATGGGTCTGTTCACAGAATCTGACCATAATTTTGGTCTTGGAGACTTCACTCGAATATTTTATGACTCCACGAAAGAATCGGATCAATGAAAACTCTCCGGAGCTTTCCCGTGACCCGTTCGAAATTTTGCTAGAATGGCCCAAGGGGTAGGTACACAGCGTGCCGGAAAAACTGAGTATGGGTCTGTTCACAGAATCTGACCATAATTTTGGTCCTGGAGACTTCCCTCGAATATTTTATGACTCCACGAAAGAATCGGATCAATGAAAACTCTCCAGAGCTTTCCCGTGACCCGTTCGAAATTTTACTAGAATGGCCCTAGGGGTAGGTACACAGCGTGCCGGAAAAACTGAGTATGGGTCTGTTCACCGAATCTGACGATAATTTTCTTCCTGGAGACTTCCCTCGAATATTTTATGACTCCAGGAAAGAATCGGATCAATGAAAACTCTCCGGACCTTTCCCTTGACCCGTTCGAAATTTTGCTAGAATGGCCCTAGGGGTAGGTACACAGCGTGCCGGAAAAACTGAGTATGGGTCTGTTCACAGAATCTGACCATAATTTTGGTCCTGGAGACTTCCCTCGAATATTTTATGACTCCACGAAAGAATCGGATCAATGAACACTCTCCAGAGCTTTCCCGTGACCCGTTCGAAATTTTACTAGAATGGCCCTAGGGGTTGGTACACAGCGTGCCGGAAAAACTGAGTATGGGTCTGTTCACCGAATCTGAAGATAATTTTCATCCTGGAGACTTCCCTCGAATATTTTATGACTCCACGAAAGAATCGGATCAATGAAAACTCTCCGGAGCTTTCCCGTGACCCGTTCGAAATTTTGCTATTAGGGCCCTAGGGGTAGGTACACAGCGTGCCGGAAAAACTGAGTATGGGACTGTTCACCGAATCTGACCATAATTTTCATCCTGGAGACTTCCCTCGAATATTTTATGACTCCAGGAAAGAATCGGATCAATGAAAACTCTCCGGAGCTTTCCCGTGACCCGTTCGAAATTTTGCTAGAATGGCCCTAGGGGTAGGTACACAGCGTGCCGGAAAAACTGAGTATGGGTCTGTTCACAGAATCTGACCATAATTTTGGTCCTGGAGACTTCACTCGAATATTTTATGACTACACGAAAGAATCGGATCAATGAAAACTCTCCAAAGCTTTCCCGTGACCCGTTCGAAATTTTACTAGAATGGCCCTAGGGGTAGGTATACAGCGTGCCGGAAAAACTGAGTATGGGTCTGTTCACCGAATCTGACGATAATTTTTTTCCTGGATACTTCCCTAGAATACTTTATGACTCCAGGAAAGAATCGGATCAATGAAAACTCTCCGGACCTTTCCCGTGACCCGTTCGAAATTTTGCTAGAATGGCCCTAGGGGTAGGTACACAGCGTGCCGGAAAAACTGAGTATGGGTCTGTTCACAGAATCTGACCATAATTTTTGTCCTGGAGACTTCCCTCGAATATTTTATGACTCCACGAAAGAATCGGATCAATGAAAACTCTCCAGAGCTTTCCCGTGACCCGTTCGAAATTTTACTAGAATGGCCCTAGGGGTAGGTACACAGCGTGCCGGAAAAACTGAGTATGGGTCTGTTCACCGAATCTGACGATAATTTTCTTCCTGGAGACTTCCCTCGAATATTTTATGACTCCAGGAAAGAATCGGATCAATGAAAACTCTCCGGACCTTTCCCGTGACCCGTTCGAAATTTTGCTAGAATGGCCCTAGGGGTAGGTACACAGCGTGCCGGAAAAACTGAGTATGGGTCTGTTCACAGAATCTGACCATAATTTTGGTCCTGGAGACTTCCCTCGAATATTTTATGACTCCACGAAAGAACCGGATCAATGAAAACTCTCCGGAGCTTTCCCGTGACCCGTTCGAAATTTTGCTATTAGGGCCCTAGGGGTAGGTACACAGCGTGCCGGAAAAACTGAGTATGGGTCTGTTCACAGAATCTGACCATAATTTTGGTCCTGGAGTCTTCCCTCGAATATTTTATGACTCCACGAAAGAATCGGATCAATGAAAACTCTCCAGAGCTTTCCCGTGACCCGTTCGAAATTTTACTAGAATGGCCTTAAGGGTTGGTACACAGCGTGCCGGAAAAACTGAGTATGGGTCTGTTCACAGAATCTGACCATAATTTTGGTCTTGGAGACTTCACTCGAATATTTTATGACTCCACGAAAGAATCGGATCAATGAAAACTCTCCGGAGCTTTCCCGTGACCCGTTCGAAATTTTGCTAGAATGGCCCAAGGGGTAGGTACACAGCGTGCCGGAAAAACTGAGTATGGGTCTGTTCACAGAATCTGACCATAATTTTGGTCCTGGAGACTTCCCTCGAATATTTTATGACTCCACGAAAGAATCGGATCAATGAAAACTCTCCAGAGCTTTCCCGTGACCCGTTCGAAATTTTACTAGAATGGCCCTAGGGGTAGGTACACAGCGTGCCGGAAAAACTGAGTATGGGTCTGTTCACCGAATCTGACGATAATTTTCTTCCTGGAGACTTCCCTCGAATATTTTATGACTCCAGGAAAGAATCGGATCAATGAAAACTCTCCGGACCTTTCCCTTGACCCGTTCGAAATTTTGCTAGAATGGCCCTAGGGGTAGGTACACAGCGTGCCGGAAAAACTGAGTATGGGTCTGTTCACAGAATCTGACCATAATTTTGGTCCTGGAGACTTCCCTCGAATATTTTATGACTCCACGAAAGAATCGGATCAATGAACACTCTCCAGAGCTTTCCCGTGACCCGTTCGAAATTTTACTAGAATGGCCCTAGGGGTTGGTACACAGCGTGCCGGAAAAACTGAGTATGGGTCTGTTCACCGAATCTGAAGATAATTTTCATCCTGGAGACTTCCCTCGAATATTTTATGACTCCACGAAAGAATCGGATCAATGAAAACTCTCCGGAGCTTTCCCGTGACCCGTTCGAAATTTTGCTATTAGGGCCCTAGGGGTAGGTACACAGCGTTCCGGAAAAACTGAGTATGGGACTGTTCACCGAATCTGACCATAATTTTCATCCTGGAGACTTCCCTCGAATATTTTATGACTCCAGGAAAGAATCGGATCAATGAAAACTCTCCGGAGCTTTCCCGTGACCCGTTCGAAATTTTGCTAGAATGGCCCTAGGGGTAGGTACACAGCGTGCCGGAAAAACTGAGTATGGGTCTGTTCACAGAATCTGACCATAATTTTGGTCCTGGAGACTTCACTCGAATATTTTATGACTACACGAAAGAATCGGATCAATGAAAACTCTCCAAAGCTTTCCCGTGACCCGTTCGAAATTTTACTAGAATGGCCCTAGGGGTAGGTATACAGCGTGCCGGAAAAACTGAGTATGGGTCTGTTCACCGAATCTGACGATAATTTTCTTCCTGGAGACTTCCCTAGAATACTTTATGACTCCAGGAAAGAATCAGATCAATGAAAACTCTCCGGAACTTTCCCGTGACCCGTTCGAAATTTTGCTAGAATGGCCCTAGGGGTAGGTACACAGCGTGCCGGAAAAACTGAGTATGGGTCTGTTCACAGAATCTGACCGTAATTTTGATCCTGGAGACTTCCCTCGAATATTTTATGACTCCATGAAAGAACCGGATCAATGAAAACTCTACGGAGCTTTCCCGTGACCCGTTCGAAATTTTGCTATTAGGGCCCTAGGGTTAGGTACACAGCGTGCCGGAAAAACTGAGTATGGGTCTGTTCACAGAATCTGACCATAATTTTGGTCCTGGAGACTTCCCTCGAATATTTTATGACTCCACGAAAGAATCGGATCAATGAAAACTCTCCGGACCTTTCCCGTGACCCGTTCGAAATTTTGCTAGAATGGCCCTAGGGGTAGGTACACATCGTGCCGGAAAAACTGAGTATGGGTCTGTTCACAGAATCTGACCATAATTTTGGTCCTGGAGACTTCCCTCGAATATTTTATGACTCCACGAAAGAACCGGATCAATGAAAACTCTCCGGAGCTTTCCCGTGACCCGTTCGAAATTTTGCTATTAGGGCCCTAGGCGTAGGTACACAGCGTGCCGGAAAAACTGAGTATGGGTCTGTTCACAGAATCTGACCATAATTTTGGTCCTGGAGACTTCCCTCGAATATTTTATGACTCCACGAAAGAATCGGATCAATGAAAACTCTCCAGAGCTTTCCCGTGACCCGTTCGAAATTTTACTAGAATGGCCCTAGGGGTAGGTACACAGCGTGCCGGAAAAACTGAGTATGGGTCTGTTCACCAAATCTGACGATAATTTTCTTCCTGGAGACTTCCCTCGAATATTTTATGACTCCAGGAAAGAATCGGATCAATGAAAACTCTCCGGACCTTTCCCGTGACCCTTTCGAAATTTTGCTAGAATGGCCCTAGGGGTAGGTACACAGCGTGCCGGAAAAACTGAGTATGGGTCTGTTCACAGAATCTGACCATAATTTTGGTCCTGGAGACTTCCCTCGAATATTTTATGACTCCACGAAAGAACCGGATCAATGAAAACTCTACGGAGCTTTCCCGTGACCCGTTCGAAATTTTGCTATTAGGGCCCTAGGGGTAGGTACACAGCGTGCCGGAAAAACTGAGTATGGGTCTGTTCACAGAATCTGACCATAATTTTGGTCCTGGAGACTTCCCTCGAATATTTTATGACTCCACGAAAGAATCGGATCAATGAAAACTCTCCAGAGCTTTCCCGTGACCCGTTCGAAATTTTACTAGAATGGCCCTAGGGGTAGGTACACAGCGTGCCGGAAAAACTGAGTATGGGTCTGTTCACCGAATCTGACGATAATTTTCTTCCTGGAGACTTCCCTCGAATATTTTATGACTCCAGGAAAGAATCGGATCAATGAAAACTCTCCGGACCTTTCCCGTGACCCGTTCGAAATTTTGCTAGAATGGCCCTAGGGGTAGGTACACAGCGTGCCGGAAAAACTGAGTATGGGTCTGTTCACAGAATCTGACCATAATTTTGGTCCTGAAGACTTCCCTCGAATATTTTATGACTCCACGAAAGAATCGGATCAATGAAAACTCTCCAGAGCTTTCCCGTGACCCGTTCGAAATTTTGCTAGAATGGCCCTAGGGGTAGGTACACAGCGTGTCGGAAAAACTGAGTATGGGTTTGTTCACCGAATCTGAAGATAATTTTCATCCTGGAGACTTCCCTCGAATATTTTATGACTCCACGAAAGAATCGGATCAATGAAAACTCTCGGGAGCTTTCCCGTGACCCGTTCGAAATTTTGCTAGAATGGCCCTAGGGGGTAGGTACACAGCGTGCCGGAAAAACTGAGTATGGGTCTGTTCACAGAATCTGACCATAATTTTGGTCCTGGAGACTTCCCTCGAATATTTTATGACTCCACGAAAGAATCGGATCAATGAAAACTCTCAAGAGCTTTCCCGTGACCCGTTCGAAATTTTGCTATTAGGGCCCTAGGGGTAGGTACACAACGTGCCGGAAAAACTGAGTATGGGTCTGTTCACAGAATCTGACCATATTTTTGGTCCTGGAGACTTCCCTCGAATATTTTATGACTCCACGAAAGAATCGGATCAATGAAAACTCTCCGGAGCTTTCCCGTGACCCGTTCGAAATTTTGCTAGAATGGCCCTAGGGGTAGGTACACAGCGTGCCGGAAAAACTGAGTATGGGTCTGTTCACAGAATCTGACCATAATTTTGGTCCTGGAGACTTCACTCGAATATTTTATGACTACACGAAAGAATCGGATCAATGAAAACTCTCCAAAGCTTTCCCGTGACCCGTTCGAAATTTTACTAGAATGGCCCTAGGGGTAGGTATACAGCGTGCCGGAAAAACTGAGTATGGGTCTGTTCACCGAATCTGACGATAATTTTCTTCCTGGAGACTTCCCTAGAATACTTTATGACTCCAGGAAAGAATCGGATCAATGAAAACTCTCCGGACCTTTCCCGTGACCCGTTCGAAATTTTGCTAGAATGGCCCTAGGGGTAGGTACACAGCGTGCCGGAAAAACTGAGTATGGGTCTGTTCACAGAATCTGACCATAATTTTGGTCCTGAAGACTTCCCTCGAATATTTTATGACTCCACGAAAGAATCGGATCAATGAAAACTCTCCAGAGCTTTCCCTTGACCCGTTCGAAATTTTGCTAGAATGGCCCTAGGGGTAGGTACACAGCGTGTCGGAAAAACTGAGTATGAGTCTGTTCACCGAATCTGAAGATAATTTTCATCCTGGAGACTTCCCTCGAATATTTTATGACTCCACGAAAGAATCGGATCAATGAAAACTCTCGGGAGCTTTCCCGTGACCCGTTCGAAATTTTGCTAGAATGGCCCTAGGGGGTAGGTACACAGCGTGCCGGAAAAACTGAGTATGGGTCTGTTCACCGAATCTGACCATAATTTTGGTCCTGGAGACTTCCCTCGAATATTTTATGACTCCACGAAAGAATCGGATCAATGAAAACTCTCCAGAGCTTTCCCGTGACCCGTTCGAAATTTTGCTAGAATGGCCCTAGGGGTAGGTACACAGCGTGTCGGAAAAACTGAGTATGGGTTTGTTCACCGAATCTGAAGATAATTTTCATCCTGGAGACTTCCCTCGAATATTTTATGACTCCACGAAAGAATCGGATCAATGAAAACTCTCGGGAGCTTTCCCGTGACCCGTTCGAAATTTTGCTAGAATGGCCCTAGGGGGTAGGTACACAGCGTGCCGGAAAAACTGAGTATGGGTCTGTTCACAGAATCTGACCATAATTTTGGTCCTGGAGACTTCCCTCGAATATTTTATGACTCCACGAAAGAATCGGATCAATGAAAACTCTCAAGAGCTTTCCCGTGACCCGTTCGAAATTTTGCTATTAGGGCCCTAGGGGTAGGTACACAACGTGCCGGAAAAACTGAGTATGGGTCTGTTCACAGAATCTGACCATAATTTTGGTCCTGGAGACTTCACTCGAATATTTTATGACTACACGAAAGAATCGGATCAATGAAAACTCTCCAAAGCTTTCCCGTGACCCGTTCGAAATTTTACTAGAATGGCCCTAGGGGTAGGTATACAGCGTGCCGGAAAAACTGAGTATGGGTCTGTTCACCGAATCTGACGATAATTTTCTTCCTGGAGACTTCCCTAGAATACTTTATGACTCCAGGAAAGAATCGGATCAATGAAAACTCTCCGGACCTTTCCCGTGACCCGTTCGAAATTTTGCTAGAATGGCCCTAGGGGTAGGTACACAGCGTGCCGGAAAAACTAAGTATGGGTCTGTTCACAGAATCTGACCATAATTTTGGTCCTGAAGACTTCCCTCGAATATTTTATGACTCCACGAAAGAATCGGATCAATGAAAACTCTCCAGAGCTTTCCCTTGACCCGTTCGAAATTTTGCTAGAATGGCCCTAGGGGTAGGTACACAGCGTGTCGGAAAAACTGAGTATGAGTCTGTTCACCGAATCTGAAGATAATTTTCATCCTGGAGACTTCCCTCGAATATTTTATGACTCCACGAAAGAATCGGATCAATGAAAACTCTCGGGAGCTTTCCCGTGACCCGTTCGAAATTTTGCTAGAATGGCCCTAGGGGGTAGGTACACAGCGTGCCGGAAAAACTGAGTATGGGTCTGTTCACCGAATCTGACCATAATTTTGGTCCTGGAGACTTCCCTCGAATATTTTATGACTCCACGAAAGAATCGGATCAATGAAAACTCTCCAGAGCTTTCCCGTGACCCGTTCGAAATTTTGCTAGAATGGCCCTAGGGGTAGGTACAAAGCGTGCCGGAAAAACTGAGTATGGGTCTGTTCACCGAATCTGACCATAATTTTCATCCTGGAGACTTCCCTCGAATATTTTATGACTCCACGAAAGAATCGGATCGATGAAAACTCTCGGGAGCTTTCACGTGACCCGTTCGAAATTTTGCTAGAATGGCCCTAGGGGGTAGGTACACAGCGTGCCGGAAAAACTGACTATGGGTCTATTCACCGAATCTGACCATAATTTTGGTCCTGGAGACTTCCCTCGAATATTTTATGACTCCACGAAAGAATCGGATCAATGAAAACTATCCAGAGCTTTCCCGTGACCCGTTCGAAATTTTGCTAGAATGGCCCTAGGGGTAGGTACACAGCGTGTCGGAAAAACTGAGTATGGGTCTGTTCACAGAATCTGACCATAATTTTGGTCCTGGAGACTTCCCTCGAATATTTTATGACTCCACGAAAGAATCGGATCAATGAAAACTCTCGGAAGCTTTCCCGTGACTCGTTCGAAATTTTGCTAGAATGGCCCCAGGGGTAGGTACACAGCGTGCCGGAAAAACTGAGTAGGGGTCTGTTCACCGAATCTGACCATAATTTTCATCCTGGAGACTTCCCTCGAATATTTTATGACTCCACGAAAGAATCGGATCAATGAAAACTCTCCGGAGCTTTCCCGTGACCCGTTCGAAATTTTACTATTAGGGCCCTAAGGGTAGGTACACAGCGTGCCGGAAAAACTGAGTATGGGTCTGTTCACAGAATCTGACCATAATTTTGGTCCTGAAGACTTCCCTCGAATATTTTATGACTCCACGAAAGAATCGGATCAATGAAAACTCTCCAGAGCTTTCCCGTGACCCGTTCGAAATTTTGCTAGAATGGCCCTAGGGGTAGGTACACAGCGTGTCGGAAAAACTGAGTATGGGTTTGTTCACCGAATCTGAAGATAATTTTCATCCTGGAGACTTCCCTCGAATATTTTATGACTCCACGAAAGAATCGGATCAATGAAAACTCTCGGGAGCTTTCCCGTGACCCGTTCGAAATTTTGCTAGAATGGCCCTAGGGGGTAGGTACACAGCGTGCCGGAAAAACTGAGTATGGGTCTGTTCACAGAATCTGACCATAATTTTGGTCCTGGAGACTTCCCTCGAATATTTTATGACTCCACGAAAGAATCGGATCAATGAAAACTCTCAAGAGCTTTCCCGTGACCCGTTCGAAATTTTGCTATTAGGGCCCTAGGGGTAGGTACACAGCGTGCCGGAAAAACTGAGTATGGGTCTGTTCACAGAATCTGACCATATTTTTGGTCCTGGAGACTTCCCTCGAATATTTTATGACTCCACGAAAGAATCGGATCAATGAAAACTCTCCGGAGCTTTCCCGTGACCCGTTCGAAATTTTGCTAGAATGGCCCTAGGGGTAGGTACACAGCGTGCCGGAAAAACTGAGTATGGGTCTGTTCACAGAATCTGACCATAATTTTGGTCCTGGAGACTTCACTCGAATATTTTATGACTACACGAAAGAATCGGATCAATGAAAACTCTCCAAAGCTTTCCCGTGACCCGTTCGAAATTTTACTAGAATGGCCCTAGGGGTAGGTATACAGCGTGCCGGAAAAACTGAGTATGGGTCTGTTCACCGATTCTGACGATAATTTTCTTCCTGGAGACTTCCCTAGAATACTTTATGACTCCAGGAAAGAATCGGATCAATGAAAACTCTCCGGACCTTTCCCGTGACCCGTTCGAAATTTTGCTAGAATGGCCCTAGGGGTAGGTACACAGCGTGCCGGAAAAACTGAGTATGGGTCTGTTCATAGAATCTGACCATAATTTTGGTCCTGAAGACTTCCCTCGAATATTTTATGACTCCACGAAAGAATCGGATCAATGAAAACTCTCCAGAGCTTTCCCGTGACCCGTTCGAAATTTTGCTAGAATGGCCCTAGGGGTAGGTACACAGCGTGTCGGAAAAACTGAGTATGGGTCTGTTCACAGAATCTGACCATAATTTTGGTCCTGGAGACTTCCCTCGAATATTTTATGACTCCACGAAAGAATCGGATCAATGAAAACTCTCGGAAGCTTTCCCGTGACTCGTTCGAAATTTTGCTAGAATGGCCCCAGGGGTAGGTACACAGCGTGCCGGAAAAACTGAGTAGGGGTCTGTTCACCGAATCTGACCATAATTTTCATCCTGGAGACTTCCCTCGAATATTTTATGACTCCACGAAAGAATCGGATCAATGAAAACTCTCCGGAGCTTTCCCGTGACCCGTTCGAAATTTTACTATTAGGGCCCTAAGGGTAGGTACACAGCGTGCCGGAAAAACTGAGTATGGGTCTGTTCACAGAATCTGACCATAATTTTGGTCCTGAAGACTTCCCTCGAATATTTTATGACTCCACGAAAGAATCGGATCAATGAAAACTCTCCAGAGCTTTCCCGTGACCCGTTCGAAATTTTGCTAGAATGGCCCTAGGGGTAGGTACACAGCGTGTCGGAAAAACTGAGTATGGGTTTGTTCACCGAATCTGAAGATAATTTTCATCCTGGAGACTTCCCTCGAATATTTTATGACTCCACGAAAGAATCGGATCAATGAAAACTCTCGGGAGCTTTCCCGTGACCCGTTCGAAATTTTGCTAGAATGGCCCTAGGGGGTAGGTACACAGCGTGCCGGAAAAACTGAGTATGGGTCTGTTCACAGAATCTGACCATAATTTTGGTCCTGGAGACTTCCCTCGAATATTTTATGACTCCACGAAAGAATCGGATCAATGAAAACTCTCAAGAGCTTTCCCGTGACCCGTTCGAAATTTTGCTATTAGGGCCCTAGGGGTAGGTACACAGCGTGCCGGAAAAACTGAGTATGGGTCTGTTCACAGAATCTGACCATATTTTTGGTCCTGGAGACTTCCCTCGAATATTTTATGACTCCACGAAAGAATCGGATCAATGAAAACTCTCCGGAGCTTTCCCGTGACCCGTTCGAAATTTTGCTAGAATGGCCCTAGGGGTAGGTGCACAGCGTGCCGGAAAAACTGAGTATGGGTCTGTTCACAGAATCTGACCATAATTTTGGTCCTGGAGACTTCACTCGAATATTTTATGACTACACGAAAGAATCGGATCAATGAAAACTCTCCAAAGCTTTCCCGTGACCCGTTCGAAATTTTACTAGAATGGCCCTAGGGGTAGGTATACAGCGTGCCGGAAAAACTGAGTATGGGTCTGTTCACCGATTCTGACGATAATTTTCTTCCTGGAGACTTCCCTAGAATACTTTATGACTCCAGGAAAGAATCGGATCAATGAAAACTCTCCGGACCTTTCCCGTGACCCGTTCGAAATTTTGCTAGAATGGCCCTAGGGGTAGGTACACAGCGTGCCGGAAAAACTGAGTATGGGTCTGTTCATAGAATCTGACCATAATTTTGGTCCTGAAGACTTCCCTCGAATATTTTATGACTCCACGAAAGAATCGGATCAATGAAAACTCTCCAGAGCTTTCCCGTGACCCGTTCGAAATTTTGCTAGAATGGCCCTAGGGGTAGGTACACAGCGTGTCGGAAAAACTGAGTATGGGTCTGTTCACCGAATCTGAAGATAATTTTCATCCTGGAGACTTCCCTCGAATATTTTATGACTCCACGAAAGAATCGGATCAATGAAAACTCTCGGGAGCTTTCCCGTGACCCGTTCGAAATTTTGCTAGAATGGCCCTAGGGGGTAGGTACACAGCGTGCCGGAAAAACTGAGTATGGGTCTGTTCACCGAATCTGACCATAATTTTGGTCCTGGAGACTTCCCTCGAATATTTTATGACTCCACGAAAGAATCGGATCAATGAAAACTCTCCAGAGCTTTCCCGTGACCCGTTCGAAATTTTGCTAGAATGGCCCTAGGGGTAGGTACAAAGCGTGCCGGAAAAACTGAGTATGGGTCTGTTCACCGAATCTGACCATAATTTTCATCCTGGAGACTTCCCTCGAATATTTTATGACTCCACGAAAGAATCGGATCGATGAAAACTCTCGGGAGCTTTCACGTGACCCGTTCGAAATTTTGCTAGAATGGCCCTAGGGGGTAGGTACACAGCGTGCCGGAAAAACTGACTATGGGTCTGTTCACCGAATCTGACCATAATTTTGGTCCTGGAGACTTCCCTCGAATATTTTATGACTCCACGAAAGAATCGGATCAATGAAAACTATCCAGAGCTTTCCCGTGACCCGTTCGAAATTTTGCTAGAATGGCCCTAGGGGTAGGTACACAGCGTGTCGGAAAAACTGAGTATGGGTCTGTTCACAGAATCTGACCATAATTTTGGTCCTGGAGACTTCCCTCGAATATTTTATGACTCCACGAAAGAATCGGATCAATGAAAACTCTCGGAAGCTTTCCCGTGACTCGTTCGAAATTTTGCTAGAATGGCCCCAGGGGTAGGTACACAGCGTGCCGGAAAAACTGAGTAGGGGTCTGTTCACCGAATCTGACCATAATTTTCATCCTGGAGACTTCCCTCGAATATTTTATGACTCCACGAAAGAATCGGATCAATGAAAACTCTCCGGAGCTTTCCCGTGACCCGTTCGAAATTTTACTATTAGGGCCCTAAGGGTAGGTACACAGCGTGCCGGAAAAACTGAGTACGGGTCTGTTCACCGAATCTGACCATAATTTTCATCCTGGAGACTTCCCTCGAATATTTTATGACTCCACGAAAGAATCGGATCAATGAAAACTCTCCGGAGCTTTCCCGTGACCCATTCGAAATTTTACTATTAGGGCCCTATGGGTAGGTACACAGCGTGCCGGAAAACTGAGTACGGGTCTGTTCACCGAATCTGACCATAATTTTCATCCTGGAGACTTCCCTCGAATATTTTATGACTCCACGAAAGAATCGGATCAATGAAAACTCTCCGGAGCTTTCCCGTGACCCGTTCGAAATTTTGCTATTAGGGAACTAGGGGTAGGTACACAGCGTGCCGGAAAAACTGAGTATGGGTCTGTTCACAAAATCTGACCATAATTTTGGTCCTGGAGACTTTCCTCGAATATTTTATGACTCCACGAAAGAATCGGATCAATGAAAACTCTCCAGAGCTTTCACGTGACCCGTTCGAAATTTTGCTAGAATGGCCCTAAGGGTAGGTACACAGCGTGCCGGAAAAACTGAGTATGGGTCTGTTCACCGAATCTGACCATAATTTTGGTCCTGGAGACTTCCCTCGAATATTTTTTGACTCCACGAAAGAATCGGATCAATGAAAACTCTCTGGAGCTTTCCCGTGACCCGTTCGAAATTTTGCTAGAATGGCCCTAGGGGTAGGTACACAGCGTGCCGGAAAAACTGAGTATGGGTCTGTTCACCGAATCTGGCCGTAATTTTGGTCCTGGAGACTTCTCTCGAATATTTTATGACTCCACGAAAGAATAGAATCAATGAAAACTCTCCGGAGCTTTCCCGTGACCCGTTCGAAATTTTGCTATTAGGGCCCTAGGGGTAGGTACACAGCGTGCCGGAAAAACTGAGTATGGGTCTGTTCACAGAATCTGACCATAATTTTGGTCCTGGAGACTTCCCTCGAATATTTTATGACTCCACGAAAGAATCAGATCAATGAAAACTCTCCGGAGCTTTCCCGTGACCCGTTCGAAATTTTGCTATTAGGGCCCTAGGGGTAGGTACACAGCGTGCCGGAAAAACTGAGTATGGGTCTGTTCACAAAATCTGACCATAATTTTGGTCCTGGAGACTTTCCTCGAATATTTTATGACTCCACGAAAGAATCGGATCAATGAAAACTCTCCAGAGCTTTCACGTGACCCGTTCGAAATTTTGCTACAATGGCCCTAGGGGTAGGTACACAGCGTGCCGGAAAAACTGAGTATGGGTCTGTTCACCGAATCTGACCATAATTTTGGTCCTGGAGACTTCCCTCGAATATTTTATGACTCCACGAAAGAATCGGATCAATGAAAACTCTCCGGAGCTTTCCCGTGACCCGTTCGAAATTTTGCTAGAATGGCCCTAGGGGTAGGTACACAGCGTGCCGGAAAAACTGAGTATGGGTCTGTTCACCGAATCTGGCCGTAATTTTGGTCCTGGAGACTTCTCTCGAATATTTTATGACTCCACGAAAGAATCGAATCAATGAAAACTCTCCAGAGCTTTCCCGTGACCCGTTCGAAATTTTGCTATTAGGGCCCTAGGGGTAGGTACACAGCGTGCCGGAAAACTGAGTACGGGTCTGTTCACCGAATCTGACCATAATTTTCATCCTGGAGACTTCCCTCGAATATTTTATGACTCCACGAAAGAATCGGATCAATGAAAACTATCCAGAGCTTTCCCGTGACCCGTTCGAAATTTTGCTATTAGGGAACTAGGGGTAGGTACACAGCGTGCCGGAAAAACTGAGTATGGGTCTGTTCACAAAATCTGGCCATAATTTTGGTCCTGGAGACTTTCCTCGAATATTTTATGACTCCACGAAAGAATCGGATCAATGAAAACTCTCCAGAGCTTTCACGTGACCCGTTCGAAATTTTGCTAGAATGGCCCTAAGGGTAGGTACACAGCGTGCCGGAAAAACTGAGTATGGGACTGTTCACCGAATCTGACCATAATTTTGGTCCTGGAGACTTCCCTCGAATATTTTTTGACTCCACGAAAGAATCGGATCAATGAAAACTCTCCGGAGCTTTCCCGTGACCCGTTCGAAATTTTGCTAGAATGGCCCTAGGGGTAGGTACACAGCGTGCCGGAAAAACTGAGTATGGGTCTGTTCACCGAATCTGGCCGTAATTTTGGTCCTGGAAACTTCTCTCGAATATTTTATGACTCCACGAAAGAATCGAATCAATGAAAACTCTCCGGAGCTTTCCCGTGACCCGTTCGAAATTTTGCTATTAGGGCCCTAGGGGTAGGTACACAGCGTGCCGGAAAAACTGAGTATGGGTCTGTTCACAGAATCTGACCATAATTTTGGTCCTGGAGACTTCCCTCGAATATTTTATGACTCCACGAAAGAATCAGATCAATGAAAACTCTCCGGAGCTTTCCCGTGACCCGTTCGAAATTTTGCTATTAGGGCCCTAGGGGTAGGTACACAGCGTGCCGGAAAAACTGAGTATGGGTCTGTTCACAAAATCTGACCATAATTTTGGTCCTGGAGACTTTCCTCGAATATTTTATGACTCCACGAAAGAATCGGATCAATGAAAACTCTCCGGAGCTTTCCCGTGACCCGTTCGAAATTTTGCTATTAGGGAACTAGGGGTAGGTACACAGCGTGCCGGAAAAACTGAGTATGGGTCTGTTCACAAAATCTGACCATAATTTTGGTCCTGGAGACTTTCCTCGAATATTTTATGACTCCACGAAAGAATCGGATCAATGAAAACTCTCCAGAGCTTTCACGTGACCCGTTCGAAATTTTGCTAGAATGGCCCTAAGGGTAGGTACACAGCGTGCCGGAAAAACTGAGTATGGGTCTGTTCACCGAATCTGACCATAATTTTGGTCCTGGAGACTTCCCTCGAATATTTTTTGACTCCACGAAAGAATCGGATCAATGAAAACTCTCCGGAGCTTTCCCGTGACCCGTTCGAAATTTTGCTAGAATGGCCCTAGGGGTAGGTACACAGCGTGCCGGAAAAACTGAGTATGGGTCTGTTCACCGAATCTGGCCGTAATTTTGGTCCTGGAGACTTCTCTCGAATATTTTATGACTCCACGAAAGAATCGAATCAATGAAAACTCTCCAGAGCTTTCCCGTGACCCATTCGAAATTTTGCTATTAGGGCCCTAGGGGTAGGTACACAGCGTGCCGGAAAACTGAGTATGGGTCTGTTCACCGAATCTGACCATAATTTTGGTCCTGGAGACTTCCCTCGAATATTTTATGACTCCACGAAAGAATCGGATCAATGAAAACTCTCCAGAGCTTTCCCGTGACCCGTTCGAAATTTTGCTAGAATGGCCCTAGGGGTAGGTACACAGCGTGCCGGAAAAACTGAGTATGGGTCTGTTCACCGAATCTGACCATAATTTTCATCCTGGAGACTTCCCTCGAATATTTTATGACTCCACGAAAGAATCGGATCGATGAAAACTCTCGGGAGCTTTCACGTGACCCGTTCGAAATTTTGCTAGAATGGCCCTAGGGGGTAGGTACACAGCGTGCCGGAAAAACTGACTATGGGTCTGTTCACCGAATCTGACCATAATTTTGGTCCTGGAGACTTCCCTCGAATATTTTATGACTCCACGAAAGAATCGGATCAATGAAAACTATCCAGAGCTTTCCCGTGACCCGTTCGAAATTTTGCTAGAATGGCCCTAGGGGTAGGTACACAGCGTGTCGGAAAAACTGAGTATGGGTCTGTTCACAGAATCTGACCATAATTTTGGTCCTGGAGACTTCCCTCGAATATTTTATGACTCCACGAAAGAATCGGATCAATGAAAACTCTCCGGAGCTTTCCCGTGACTCGTTCGAAATTTTGCTAGAATGGCCCTAGGGGTAGGTACACAGCGTGCCGGAAAAACTGAGTATGGGTCTGTTCACAGAATCTGACCATAATTTTGGTCCTGGAGACTTCCCTCGAATACTTTATGACTCCACGAAAGAATCGGATCAATGAAAACTCTCCGGAGCTTTCCCGTGACCCGTTCGAAATTTTGCTATTAGGGCCCTAGGGATAGGTACACAGCGTGCCGGAAAAACTGAGTACGGGTCTGTTCACCGAATCTGACCATAAATTTGGTCCTGGAGACTTCCCTCGAATATTTAATGACTCCACGAAAGAATCGGATCAATGAAAACTCTCCGGAGCTTTCCCGTGACTCGTTCGAAATTTTGCTAGAATAGCCCTAGGGGTAGGTACACAGCGTGCCGGAAAAACTGAGTATGGGTCTGTTCACAGAATCTGACCATAATTTTGGTCCTGGAGACTTCCCTCGAATACTTTATGACTCCACGAAAGAATCGGATCAATGAAAACTCTCCGGAGCTTTCCCGTGACCCGTTCGAAATTATGCTATTAGGGCCCTAGGGGTAGGTACACAGCGTGCCGGAAAAACTGAGTATGGGTCTGTTCACAGAATCTGACCATAATTTTGGTCCTGGAGACTTCCCTCGAATATTTTATGACTCCACGAAAGAATCGGATCAATGAAAACTCTCCGGAGCTTTCCCGTGACCCGTTCGAAATTTTGCTATTAGGGCCCTAGGGGTAGGTACACAGCGTGCCGGAAAAACTGAGTATGAGTCTGTTCACAGAATCTGACCATAATTTTGGTCCTGGAGACTTCCCTCGAATACTTTATGACTCCACGAAAGAATCGGATCAATGAAAACTCTCCGGAGCTTTCCCGTGACCCGTTCGAAATTTTGCTATTAGGGCCCTAGGGGTAGGTACACAGCGTGCCGGAAAAACTGAGTACGGGTCTGTTCACAGAATCTGACCATAATTTTGGTCCTGGAGACTTCCCTCGAATATTTAATGACTCCACGAAAGAATCGGATCAATGAAAACTCTCCGGAGCTTTCCCGTGACTCGTTCGAAATTTTGCTAGAATAGCCCAAGGGGTAGGTACACAGCGTGCCGGAAAAACTGAGTATGGGTCTGTTCACAGAATCGGACCATAATTTTGGTCCTGGAGACTTCCCTCGAATACTTTATGACTCCATGAAAGAATCGGATCAATGAAAACTCTCCGGAGCTTTCCTGTGACCCGTTCGAAATTATGCTATTAGGGCCCTAGGGGTAGGTACACAGCGTGCCGGAAAAACTGAGTATGGGTCTGTTCACAGAATCTGACCATAATTTTGGTCCTGGAGACTTCCCTCGAATATTTTATGACTCCACGAAAGAATCAGATCAATGAAAACTCTCCGGAGCTTTCCCGTGACCCGTTCGAAATTTTGCTATTAGGGCCCTAGGGGTAGGTACACAGCGTGCCGGAAAAACTGAGTATGCGTCTGTTCACAGAATCTGACCATAATTTTGATCCTGGAGACTTCCCTCGAATACTTTATGACTCCACGAAAGAATCGGATCAATGAAAACTCTCCGGAGCTTTCTCGTGACCCGTTCGAAATTTTGCTATTAGGGCCCTAGGGGTAGGTACACAGCGTGCCGGAAAAACTGAGTATGGGTCTGTTCACCGAATCTGACTTTAATTTTCATCCTGGAGACTTCCCTCGAATATTTTATGACTCCAGGAAAGAATCGGATCAATGAAAACTCTCCGGAGCTTTCCCGTGACCCGTTCGAAATTTTGCTAGAATGGCCCTAGGGGTAGGTACACAGCGTGCCGGAAAAATTGAGTATGGGTTTGTTCACAGAATCTGACCATAATTTTGGTCCTGGAGACTTCCCTCGAATATTTTATGACTCCACGAAAGAATCGAATCAATGAAAACTCTCTGGAGCTTTCCCGTGACCCGTTCGAAATTTTGCTATTAGGGCCCTAGGGGTAGGTACACAGCGTGCCGGAAAAACTGAGTATGGGTCTGTTCACAGAATCTGACCATAATTTTGGTCCTGGAGACTTCCCTCGAATATTTTATGACTCCACGAAAGAATCAGATCAATGAAAACTATCCGGAGCTTTCCCGCGACCCGTTCGAAATTTTGCTATTAGGGCCCTAGGGGTAGGTACACAGCGTGCCGGAAAAACTGAGTATGGGTCTGTTCACAGAATCTGACCATAATTTTGGTCCTGGAGACTTCCCTCGAATATTTTATGACTCCACGAAAGAATCGGATCAATGAAAACTCTCCAGAGCTTTCCCGTTTCCCGTTCGAAATTTTACTAGAATGGCCCTAGGGGAAGGTACACAGCGTGCCGGAAAAACTGAGTATGGGTCGGTTCACAGAATCTGACCATAGTTTTTGTCCTGGAGACTTCCCTCGAATATTTTATGACTCCACGAAAGAATCAGATCAATGAAAACTCTCCGGAGCTTTCCCGTGACCCGTTCGAAATTTTGCTATTAGGGCCCTAGGGGTAGGTACACAGCGTGCCGGAAAAACTGAGTATGGGTCTGTTCACAGAATCTGACCATAATTTTGGTCCTGGAGACTTCCCTCGAATATTTTATGACTCCACGAAAGAATCAGATCAATGAAAGCTCTCCGGAGCTTTCCCGTGACCCGTTCGAAATTTTGCTATTAGCGCCCTAGGGGTAGGTACACAGCGTGCCGGAAAAACTGAGTATGGGTCTGTTCACCGAATCTGACCATAATTTTCTTCCTGGAGACTTCCCTCGAATATTTTATGACTCCAGGAAAGAATCGGATCAATGAAAACTCTCCGGAGCTTTCCCGTGACCCGTTCGAAATTTTGCTATTAGGGCCCTAGGGGTATGTACACAGCGTGCCAGAAAAACTGAGTATGGGTCTGTTCACAGAATCTGACCATAATTTTGGTCCTGGAGACTTCCCTCGAATATTTTATGACTCCACGAAAGAATCAGATCAATGAAAACTCTCCGGAGCTTTCCCGTGACCCGTTCGAAATTTTGCTATTAGGGCCCTAGGGGTAGGTGCACAGCGTGCCGGAAAAACTGAGTATGGGTCGGTTCACAGAATCTGACCATAATTTTGGTCCTGGAGACTTCCCTCGAATATTTTATGACTCAAGGAAAGAATCGGATCAATGAAAACTCTCCAGAGCTTTCCCGTGACCCGTTCGAAATTTTACTAGAATGGCCCTAGGGGTAGGTACACATCGTGCCGGAAAAACTGAGTATGGGTCTGTTCACCGAATCTGACCATAATTTTTCTTCCTGGAGACTTCCCTCGAATATTTTATGACTCCAGGAAAGAATCGGATCAATGAAAACTCTCAGGAGCTTTCCCGTGACCCATTCGAAATTTTGCTAGAATGGCCCTAGGGGTAGGTACACAGCGTGCCGGAAAAACTGAGTATGGGTCTGTTCACAGAATCTGACCATAATTTTGGTCCTGGAGACTTCCCTCGAATACTTTATGACTCCACGAAAGAATCGGATCAATGAAAACTCTCCGGAGCTTTCCCGTGACCCGTTCGAAATTTTGCTATTAGGGCCCTAGAGGTAGGTACACAGCATGCCGGAAAAACTGAGTATGGGTCTGTTCACCGAATCTGACCATAATTTTCATCCTGGAGACTTCCCTCGAATATTTTATGACTCCAGGAAAAAATCGGATCAATGAAAACTCTCCGGAGCTTTCCCGTGACCCATTCGAAATTTTGTTAGAATGGCCCTAGGGGTAGGTACACAGCGTGCAGGAAAAACTGAGTATGGGTCTGTTCACAGAATCTGACCATAATTTTGGTCCTGGAGACTTCCCTCGAATACTTTATGACTCCACGAAAGAATCGGATCAATGAAAACTCTCCGGAGCTTTCCCGTGACCCGTTCGAAATTTTGCTATTAGGGCCCTAGGAGTAGGTACACAGCGTGCCGGAAAAACTGAGTATGGGTCTGTTCACAGAATCTGACCATAATTTTGGTCCTGGAGACTTCCCTCGAATATTTTATGACTCCACGAAAGAATCAGATCAATGAAAACTCTCCGGAACTTTCCCGTGACCCGTTCGAAATTTTGCTATTAGGGCCCTAGGGGTAGGTACACAGCGTGCCGGAAAAACTGAGTATGGGTCTGTTCACAGAATCTGACCATAATTTTGGTCCTGGAGAATTCCCTCGAATATTTTATGACTCCACGAAAGAATCAGATCAATGAAAACTCTCCGGAGCTTTCCCGTGACCCGTTCGAAATTTTGCTATTAGGGCCCTAGGGGTAGGTGCACAGCGTGCCGGAAAAACTGAGTATGAGTCTGTTCACAGAATCTGACCATAATTTTCATCCTGGAGACTTCCCTCGAATATTTTATGACTCCAGGAAAAAATCGGATCAATGAAAACTCTCCGGAGCTTTCCCGTGACCCGTTCGAAATTTTGCTAGAATGGCCCTAGGGGTAGGTACACAGCGTGCCGGAAAAACTGAGTATGGGTCTGTTCACAGAATCTGACCATAATTTTGGTCCTGGAGATTTCCCTCGAATACTTTATGACTCCACGAAAGAATCGGATCAATGAAAACTCTCCGGAGCTTTCCCATGACCCGTTCGAAATTTTGCTATTAGGGCCCTAGGGGTAGGTACACAGCGTGCCGGAAAAACTGAGTATGGGTCTGTTCACAGAATCTGACCATAATTTTGGTCCTGGAGACTTCCCTCGAATATTTTATGACTCCACGAAAGAATCAGATCAATGAAAACTCTCCGGAGTTTTCCCGTGACCCGTTCGAAATTTTGCTATTAGGGCCCTAGGGGTAGGTACACAGCGTGCCGGAAAAACTGAGTATGGGTCGGTTCACAGAATCTGACCATAATTTTGATCCTGGAGACTTCCCTCGAATATTTTATGACTCCACGAAAGAATCAGATCAATGAAAACTCTCCGGAGCTTTCCCGTGACCCGTTCGAAATTTTGCTATTAGGGCCCTAGGGGTAGGTACACAGCGTGCCGGAAAAACTGAGTATGGGTCTGTTCACAGAATCTGACCATAATTTTGGTCCTGGAGACTTCCCTCGAATATTTTATGACTCCACGAAAGAATCAGATCAATGAAAACTCTCCGGAGCTTTCCCGTGACCCGTTCGAAATTTTGCTATTAGGGCCCTAGGGGTAGGTACACAGCGTGCCGGAAAAACTGAGTATGGGTCTGTTCACAGAATCTGACCATAATTTTGGTCCTGGAGACTTCCCTCGAATATTTTATGACTCCACGAAAGAATCAGATCAATGAAAACTCTCCGGAGCTTTCCCGTGACCCGTTCGAAATTTTGCTATTAGGGCCCTAGGGGTAGGTACACAGCGTGCCGGAAAAACTGAGTATGGGTCTGTTCACAGAATCTGACCATAGTTTTGGTCCTACAGACTTCCCTCGAATATTTTATGACTCCACGAAAGAATCGGATCAATGAAAACTCTCCAAAGCTTTCCCGTGACCCGTTCGAAATTTTGCTATTAGGGCCCTAGGGGTAGGTACACAGCGTGCCGGAAAAACTGAGTATGGGTCTGTTCACAGAATCTGACCATAATTTTGGTCCTGGAGACTTCCCTCGAATATTTTATGACTCCACGAAAGAATCAGATCAATGAAAACTCTCCGGAGCTTTCCCGTGACCCGTTCGAAATTTTGCTATTAGGGCCCTAGGGGTAGGTACACAGCGTGCCGGAAAAACTGAGTATGGGTCTGTTCACAGAATCTGACCATAATTTTGGTCCTGGAGACTTCCCTCGAATATTTTATGACTCCACGAAAAAATCGGATCAATGAAAACTCTCCAGAGCTTTCCCGTGTCCCGTTCGAAATTTTACTAGAATGGCCCTAGGGGTAGGTACACAGCGTGCCGGAAAAACTGAGAATGGGTCTGTTCACCGAATCTGACCATAATTTTCTTCCTGGAGACTTCCCTCGAATATTTTATGACTCCAGGAAAGAATCGGATCAATGAAAACTCTCAGGAGCTTTCCCGTGACACATTCGAAATTTTGCTAGAATGGCCCTAAGGGTAGGTACACAGCGTGCCGGAAAAACTGAGTATGGGTCTGTTCACAGAATCTGACCATAATTTTGGTCCTGGAGACTTCCCTCGAATACTTTATGACTCCACGAAAGAATCGGATCAATGAAAACTCTCCGGAGCTTTCCCGTTACCCGTTCGAAATTTTGCTATTAGGGCCCTAGAGGTAGGTACACAGCGTGCCGGAAAAACTGAGTATGGGTCTGTTCACCGAATCTGACCATAATTTTCTTCCTGGAGACTTCCCTCGAATATTTTATGACTCCAGGAAAGAATCGGATCAATGAAAACTCTCAGGAGCTTTCCCGTGACCCATTCGAAATTTTGCTAGAATGGCCCTAGGGGTAGGTACACAGCGTGCCGGAAAAACTGAGTATGGGTCTGTTCACAGAATCTGACCATAATTTTGGTCCTGGAGACTTCCCTCGAATACTTTATGACTCCACGAAAGAATCGGATCAATTAAAACTCTCCGGAGCTTTCCCGTTACCCGTTCGAAATTTTGCTATTAGGGCCCTAGAGGTAGGTACACAGCGTGCCGGAAAAACTGAGTATGGGTCTGTTCACAGAATCTGACCATAATTTTGGTCCTGGAGACTTCCCTCGAATATTTTATGACTCCACGAAAGAATCGGATCAATGAAAACTCTCCAGAGCTTTCCCGTGTCCCGTTCGAAATTTTACTAGAATGGCCCTAGGGGTAGGTACACAGCGTGCCGGAAAAACTGAGTATGGGTCTGTTCACCGAATCTGACCATAATTTTCTTCCTGGAGACTTCCCTCGAATATTTTATGACTCCAGGAAAGAATCGAATCAATGAAAACTCTCATGAGCTTTCCCGTGACACATTCGAAATTTTGCTAGAATGGCCCTAAGGGTAGGTACACAGCGTGCCGGAAAAACTGAGTATGGGTCTGTTCACAGAATCTGACCATAATTTTGGTCCTGGAGACTTCCCTCGAATACTTTATGACTCCACGAAAGAATCGGATCAATGAAAACTCTCCGGAGCTTTCCCGTTACCCGTTCGAAATTTTGCTATTAGGGCCCTAGAGGTAGGTACACAGCGTGCCGGAAAAACTGAGTATGGGTCTGTTCACCGAATCTGACCATAATTTTCTTCCTGGAGACTTCCCTCGAATATTTTATGACTCCAGGAAAGAATCGGATCAATGAAAACTCTCAGGAGCTTTCCCGTGACACATTCGAAATTTTGCTAGAATGGCCCTAAGGGTAGGTACACAGCGTGCCGGAAAAACTGAGTATGGGTCTGTTCACAGAATCTGACCATAATTTTGGTCCTGGAGACTTCCCTCGAATACTTTATGACTCCACGAAAGAATCGGATCAATTAAAACTCTCCGGAGCTTTCCCGTTACCCGTTCGAAATTTTGCTATTAGGGCCCTAGAGGTAGGTACACAGCGTGCCGGAAAAACTGAGTATGGGTCTGTTCACCGAATCTGACCATAAATTTCATCCTGGAGACTTCCCTCGAATATTTTATGACTCCAGGAAAAAATCGGATCAATGAAAACTCTCGGAAGCTTTCCCGTGACCCATTCGAAATTTTGCTAGAATGGCCCTAAGGGTAGGTACACAGCGTGCCGGAAAAACTGAGTTTGGGTCTGTTCACAGAATCTGACCATAATTTTGGTCCTGGAGACTTCCCTCGAATACTTTATGACTCCACGAAAGAAACGGATCAATGAAAACTCTCCGGAGCTTTCCCGTGACCCGTTCGAAATTTTGCTATTAGGGCCCTAGGGGTAGGTACACAGCGTGCCGGAAAAACTGAGTATGAGTCTGTTCACAGAATCTGACCATAATTTTGGTCCTGGAGACTTCCCTCGAATACTTTATGACTCCACGAAAGAATCGGATCAATGAAAACTCTCCGGAGCTTTCCCGTGACCCGTTCGAAATTTTGCTATTAGGGCCCTAGAGGTAGGTACACAGCGTGCCGGAAAAACTGAGTATGGGTCTGTTCACCGAATCTGACCATAATTTTCATCCTGGAGACTTCCCCCGAATATTTTATGACTCCAGGAAAGAATCGGATCAATGAAAACTCTCCGGAGCTTTCCCGTGACCCGTTCGAAATTTTGCTAGAATGGCCCTAGGGGTAGGTACACAGCGTGCCGGAAAAACTGAGTATGGGTCTGTTCACAGAATCTGACCATAATTTTGGTCCTGGAGATTTCCCTCGAATACTTTATGACTCCACGAAAGAATCGGATCAATGAAAACTCTCCGGAGCTTTCCCGTGACCCGTTCGAAATTTTGCTATTAGGGCCCTAGGGGTAGGTACACAGCGTGCCGGAAAAACTGAGTATGGGTCTGTTCACAGAATCTGACCATAATTTTGGTCCTGGAGACTTCCCTCGAATATTTTATGACTCCACGAAAGAATCAGATCAATGAAAACTCTCCGGAGCTTTCCCGTGACCTGTTCGAAATTTTGCTATTAGGGCCCTAGGGGTAGGTACACAGCGTGCCGGAAAAACTGAGTATGGGTCGGTTCACAGAATCTGACCATAATTTTGGTCCTGGAGACTTCCCTCGAATATTTTATGACTCCACGAAAGAATCAGATCAATGAAAACTCTCCGGAGCTTTCCCGTGGCCCGTTCGAAATTTTGCTATTAGGGCCCTAGGGGTAGGTACACAGCGTGCCGGAAAAACTGAGTATGGGTCTGTTCACAGAATCTGACCATAGTTTTGGTCCTAGAGACTTCCCTCGAATATTTTATGACTCCACGAAAGAATCGGATCAATGAAAACTCTCCGGAGCTTTCCCGTGACCCGTTCGAAATTTTGCTATTAGGGCCCTAGGGGTAGGTACACAGCGTGCCGGAAAAACTGAGTATGGGTCTGTTCACAGAATCTGACCATAATTTTGGTCCTGGAGACTTCCCTCGAATATTTTATGACTCCACGAAAGAATCAGATCAATGAAAACTCTCCGGAGCTTTCCCGTGACCCGTTCGAAATTTTGCTATTAGGGCCCTAGGGGTAGGTACACAGCGTGCCGGAAAAACTGAGTATGGGTCTGTTCACAGAATCTGACCATAGTTTTGGTCCTAGAGACTTCCCTCGAATATTTTATGACTCCACGAAAGAATCAGATCAATGAAAACTCTCCGGAGCTTTCTCGTGACCCGTTCGAAATTTTGCTATTAGGGCAGTAGGGGTAGGTACACAGCGTGCCGGAAAAACTGAGTATGGGTCTGTTCACAGAATCTGACCATAATTTTGGTCCTGGAGACTTCCCTCGAATATTTTATGACTCCACGAAAGAATCAGATCAATGAAAGCTCTCCGGAGCTTTCCCGTGACCCGTTCGAAATTTTGCTATTAGCGCCCTAGGGGTAGGTACACAACATGCCGGAAAAACTGAGTATGGGTCTGTTCACCGAATCTGACCATAATTTTCTTCCTGGAGACTTCCCTCGAATATTTTATGACTCCAGGAAAGAATCGGATCAATGAAAACTCTCCGGAGCTTTCCCGTGACCCGTTCGAAATTTTGCTATTAGGGCCCTAGGGGTATGTACACAGCGTGCCGGAAAAACTGAGTATGGGTCTGTTCACAGAATCTGACCATAATTTTGGTCCTGGAGACTTCCCTCGAATACTTTATGACTCCACGAAAGAATCGGATCAATGTAAACTCTCCGGAGCTTTCCCGTGACCCGTTCGAAATTTTGCTATTAGGGCCCTAGGGGTAGGTACACAACGTGCCGGAAAAACTGAGTATGGGTCTGTTCACCGAATCTGACCATAATTTTCATCCTGGAGACTTCCCTCGAATATTTTATGACTCCAGGAAAAAATCGGATCAATGAAAACTCTCCGGAGCTTTCCCGTGACCCGTTCGAAATTTTGCTAAAATGGCCCTAGGGGTAGGTACACAACGTGCCGGAAAAACTGAGTATGGGTCTGTTCACAGAATCTGACCATAATTTTGGTCCTGGAGATTTCCCTCGAATACTTTATGACTCCACGAAAGAATCGGATCAATGAAAACTCTCCGGAGCTTTCCCGTGACCCGTTCGAAATTTTGCTATTAGGGCAGTAGGGGTAGGTACACAGCGTGCCGGAAAAACTGAGTATGGGTCTGTTCACAGAATCTGACCATAATTTTGGTCCTGGAGACTTCCCTCGAATATTTTATGACTCCACGAAAGAATCAGATCAATGAAAGCTCTCCGGAGCTTTCCCGTGACCCGTTCGAAATTTTGCTATTAGCGCCCTTGGGGTAGGTACACAACATGCCGGAAAAACTGAGTATGGGTCTATTCACCGAATCTGACCATAATTTTCTTCCTGGAGACTTCCCTCGAATATTTTATGACTCCAGGAAAGAATCGGATCAATGAAAACTCTCCGGAGCTTTCCCGTGACCCATTCGAAATTTTGCTAGAATGGCCCTAGGGGTATGTACACAGCGTGCCGGAAAAACTGAGTATGGGTCTGTTCACAGAATCTGACCATAATTTTGGTCCTGGAGACTTCCCTCGAATACTTTATGACTCCACGAAAGAATCGGATCAATGAAAACTCTCCGGAGCTTTCCCGTGACCCGTTCGAAATTTTGCTATTAGGGCCCTAGGAGTAAGTACACAGCGTGCCGGAAAAACTGAGTATGGGTCTGTTCACAGAATCTGACCATAATTTTGGTCCTGGAGACTTCCCTCGAATATTTTATGACTCCACGAAAGAATCAGATCAATGAAAACTCTCCGGAGCTTTCCCGTGACCCGTTCGAAATTTTCCTATTAGGGCCCTAGGGGTAGGTACACAGCGTGCCGGAAAAACTGAGTATGGGTCTGTTCACTGAATCTGACCATAATTTTGGTTCTGGAGACTTCCCTCGAATATTTTATGACTCCACGAAAGAATCGAATCAATGAAAACTCTCTGGAGCTTTCCCGTGACCCGTTCGAAATTTTGCTATTAGGGCCCTAGGGGTAGGTACACAGCGTGCCGGAAAAACTGAGTATGGGTCTGTTCACAGAATCTGACCATAATTTTGGTCCTGGAGACTTCCCTCGAATATTTTATGACTCCACGAAAGAATCGGATCAATGAAAACTCTCCGAAGCTTTCCCGTGACCCGTTCGAAATTTTGCTAAAATGGCCCTAGGGGTAGGTACACAGCGTGCCGGAAAAACTGAGTATGGGTCTGTTCACAGAATCTGACCATAATTTTGGTCCTGGAGATTTCCCTCGAATACTTTATGACTCCACGAAAGAATCGGATCAATGAAAACTCTCTGGAGCTTTCCCGTGACCCGTTCGAAATTTTGCTATAGGGCCCTAGGGGTATGTACACAGCGTGCCGGAAAAACTGAGTATGGGTCTGTTCACAGAATCTGACCATAATTTTGGTCCTGGAGACTTCCCTCGAATACTTTATGACTCCACGAAAGAATCGGATCAATGTAAACTCTCCGGAGCTTTCCCGTGACCCGTTCGAAATTTTGCTATTAGGGCCCTAGGGGTAGGTACACAACGTGCCGGAAAAACTGAGTATGGGTCTGTTCACCGAATCTGACCATAATTTTCATCCTGGAGACTTCCCTCGAATATTTTATGACTCCAGGAAAAAATCGGATCAATGAAAACTCTCCGGAGCTTTCCCGTGACCCGTTCGAAATTTTGCTAGAATGGCCCTAGGGGTAGGTACACAACGTGCCGGAAAAACTGAGTATGGGTCTGTTCACAGAATCTGACCATAATTTTGGTCCTGGAGATTTCCCTCGAATACTTTATGACTCCACGAAAGAATCGGATCAATGAAAACTCTCCGGAGCTTTCCCGTGACCCGTTCGAAATTTTGCTATTAGGGCAGTAGGGGTAGGTACACAGCGTGCCGGAAAAACTGAGTATGGGTCTGTTCACAGAATCTGACCATAATTTTGGTCCTGGAGACTTCCCTCGAATATTTTATGACTCCACGAAAGAATCAGATCAATGAAAGCTCTCCGGAGCTTTCCCGTGACCCGTTCGAAATTTTGCTATTAGCGCCTTAGGGGTAGGTACACAACATGCCGGAAAAACTGAGTATGGGTCTGTTCACCGAATCTGACCATAATTTTCTTCCTGGAGACTTCCCTCGAATATTTTATGACTCCAGGAAAGAATCGGATCAATGAAAACTCTCCGGAGCTTTCCCGTGACCCATTCGAAATTTTGCTAGAATGGCCCTAGGGGTATGTACACAGCGTGCCGGAAAAACTGAGTATGGGTCTGTTCACAGAATCTGACCATAATTTTGGTCCTGGAGACTTCCCTCGAATACTTTATGACTCCACGATAGAATCGGATCAATGAAAACTCTCCGGAGCTTTCCCGTGACCCGTTCGAAATTTTGCTATTAGGGCCCTAGGAGTAAGTACACAGCGTGCCGGAAAAACTGAGTATGGGTCTGTTCACAGAATCTGACCATAATTTTGGTCCTGGAGACTTCCCTCGAATATTTTATGACTCCACGAAAGAATCAGATCAATGAAAACTCTCCGGAGCTTTCCCGTGACCCGTTCGAAATTTTCCTATTAGGGCCCTAGGGGTAGGTACACAGCGTGCCGGAAAAACTGAGTATGGGTCTGTTCACTGAATCTGACCATAATTTTGGTTCTGGAGACTTCCCTCGAATATTTTATGACTCCACGAAAGAATCGAATCAATGAAAACTCTCTGGAGCTTTCCCGTGACCCGTTCGAAATTTTGCTATTAGGGCCCTAGGGGTAGGTACACAGCGTGCCGGAAAAACTGAGTATGGGTCTGTTCACAGAATCTGACCATAATTTTGGTCCTGGAGACTTCCCTCGAATATTTTATGACTCCACGAAAGAATCGGATCAATGAAAACTCTCCGAAGCTTTCCCGTGACCCGTTCGAAATTTTGCTAAAATGGCCCTAGGGGTAGGTACACATCGTGCCGGAAAAACTAAGTATGGGTCTGTTCACAGAATCTGACCATAATTTTGGTCCTAGAGACTTCCCTCGAATATTTTATGACTCCACGAAAGAATCGGATCAATGAAAACTCTCCGGAGCTTTCCCGTGACCCGTTCGAAATTTTGCTATTAGGGCCCTAGGGGTAGGTACACAGCGTGCCGGAAAAACTGAGTATGGGTCTGTTCACAGAATCTGACCATAATTTTGGTCCTGGAGACTTCCCTCGAATATTTTATGACTCCACGAAAGAATCGGATCAATGAAAACTCTCCGGAGCTTTCCCGTGACCCGTTCGAAATTTTGCTATTAGGGCCATAGGGGTAGGTACACAACGTGCCGGAAAAACTGAGTATGGGTTTGTTCACAGAATCTGACCGTAATTTTGGTCCTGGAGACTTCCCTCGAATATTTTATGACTCCACGAAAGAATCGGATCAATGAAAACTCTCCAGAGCTTTCCCGTGACCCGTTCGAAATTTTGCTAGAATGGCCCTAGGGGTAGGTACACAGCGTGCCAGAAAAACTGAGTATGGGTCTGTTCACAGAATCTGACCATAATTTTGGTCCTGGAGACTTCCCTCGAATATTTTATGACTCCACGAAAGAATCGGATCAATGAAAACTCTCCAGAGCTTTCCCGTGACCCGTTCGAAATTTTGCTAGAATGGCCCTAGGGGTAGGTACACAGCGTGCCGGAAAAACTGAGTATGGGTCTGTTCACAGAATCTGACCATAATTTTGGTCCTGGAGACTTCCCTCGAATATTTTATAACTCCACGAAAGAATCGGATCAATGAAAACTCTCCAGAGCTTTCCCGTGACCCGTTCGAAATTTTACTAGAATGGCCCTAGGGGTAGGTACACAGCGTGCCGGAAAAACTGAGTATGGGTCTGTTCACCGAATCTGACCATAATTTTCTTCCTGGAAACTTCCCTCGAATATTTTATGACTCCAGGAAAGAATCGGATCAATGAAAACTCTCCGGAGCTTTCCCGTGACCCATTCGAAATTTTGCTAGAATGGCCCTAGGGGTAGGTACTAGGTACACAGCGTGCCGGAAAAACTGAGTATGGGTCTGTTCACAGAATCTGACCATAATTTTGGTCCTGGAGACTTCCCTCGAATACTTTATGACTCCACGAAAGAATCGGATCAATGAAAACTCCTCGGAGCTTTCCGGTGACCCGTTCGAAATTTTGCTATTAGGGCCCTAGGGGTAGATACACAGCGTGCCGGAAAAACTGAGTGTGGGTCTGTTCACAAAATCTGACCATAATTTTGGTCCTGGAGACTTCCCTCGAATATTTTATGACTCCACGAAAGAATCAGATCAATGAAAACTCTCCGGAGCTTTCCCGTGACCCGTTCGAAATTTTGCTATTAGGGCCCTAGGGGTAGGTACACAGCGTGCCGGAAAAACTGAGTATGGGTCTGTTCACCGAATCTGACCATAATTTTCATCCTGGAGACTTCCCTCGAATATTTTATGACTCCAGGAAAAAATCGGATCAATGAAAACTCTCCGGCGCTTTCCCGTGACCCATTCGAAATTTTGCTAGAATGGCCCTAAGGGTAGGTACACAGCGTGCCGGAAAAACTGAGTTTGGGTCTGTTCACAGAATCTGACCATAATTTTGGTCCTGGAGACTTCCCTCGAATACTTTATGACTCCACGAAAGAATCGGATCAATGAAAACTCTCCGGAGCTTTCCCGTGACCCGTTCGAAATTTTGCTATTAGGGCCCTAGGGGTAGGTACACAGCGTGCCAGAAAAACTGAGTATGGGTCTGTTCACAGAATCTGACCATAATTTTGGTCCTGGAGACTTCCCTCGAATATTTTATGACTCCACGAAAGAATCAGATCAATGAAAACTCTCCGGAGCTTTCCCGTGACCCGTTCGAAATTTTGCTATTAGGGCCCTAGGGGTAGGTACACAGCGTGCCGGAAAAACTGAGTATGGGTCTGTTCACAGAATCCGACCATAATTTTGGTCCTTGAGACTTCCCTCGAATATTTTATGACTCCACGAAAGAATCGGATCAATGAAAACTCTTCGGAGCTTTCCCGTGACCCGTTCGAAATTTTGCTATTAGGGCCCTAGGGGTAGGTACACAGCGTGCCGGAAAAACTGAGTATGGGTCTGTTCACAGAATCTGACCATAATTTTGGTCCTAGAGACTTCCCTCGAATATTTTATGACTCCACGAAAGAATCGGATCAATGAAAACTCTCCGGAGCTTTCCCGTGACCCATTCGAAATTTTGCTAAAATGGCCCTAGGGGTAGGTACACAGCGTGCCGGAAAAACTGAGTATGGGTCTGTTCACAGAATCTGACCATAATTTTGGTCCTGGAGACTTCCCTCGAATATTTTATGACTCCACGAAAGAATCGGATCAATGAAAACTCTCCAGAGCTTTCCCGTGACCCGTTCGAAATTTTGCTAGAATGGCCCTAGGGGTAGGTACACAGCGTGCCGAAAAAACTGAGTATGGGTCTGTTCACAGAATCTGACCATAATTTTGGTCCTGGAGACTTCCCTCGAATATTTTATAACTCCACGAAAGAATCGGATCAATGAAAACTCTCCAGAGCTTTCCCGTGACCCGTTCGAAATTTTACTAGAATGGCCCTAGGGGTAGGTACACAGCGTGCCTGAAAAACTGAGTATGGGTCTGTTCACCGAATCTGACCATAATTTTCTTCCTGGAAACTTCCCTCGAATATTTTATGACTCCAGGAAAGAATCGGATCAATGAAAACTCTCCGGAGCTTTCCCGTGACCCATTCGAAATTTTGCTAGAATGGCCCTAGGGGTAGGTACACAGCGTGCCGGAAAAACTGAGTATGGGTCTGTTCACAGAATCTGACCATAATTTTGGTCCTGGAGACTTCCCTCGAATACTTTATGACTCCACGAAAGAATCGGATCAATGAAAACTCTCCGGAGCTTTCCCGTGACCCGTTCGAAATTTTGCTATTAGGGCCCTAGGGGTAGGTACACAGCGTGCCGGAAAAACTGAGTATGGGTCTGTTCACAGAATCTGACCATAATTTTGGTCCTGGAGACTTCCCTCGAATATTTTATGACTCCACGAAAGAATCAGATCAATGAAAACTCTCCGGAGCTTTCCCGTGACCCGTTCGAAATTTTGCTATTAGGGCCCTAGGGGTAGGTACACAGCGTGCCGGAAAAACTGAGTATGGGTCTGTTCACCGAATCTGACCATAATTTTCATCCTGGAGACTTCCCTCGAATATTTTATGACTCCAGGAAAAAATCGGATCAATGAAAACTCTCCGGAGCTTTCCCGTGACCCATTCGAAATTTTGCTAGAATGGCCCTAAGGGTAGGTACACAGCGTGCCGGAAAAACTGAGTTTGGGTCTGTTCACAGAATCCGACCATAATTTTGGTCCTGGAGACTTCCCTCGAATATTTTATGACTCCACGAAAGAATCGGATCAATGAAAACTCTCCGGAGCTTTCCCGTGACCCGTTCGAAATTTTGCTATTAGGGCCCTAGGGGTAGGTACACAGCGTGCCGGAAAAACTGAGTATGGGTCTGTTCACAGAATCTGACCATAATTTTGGTCCTGGAGACTTCCCTCGAATATTTTATGACTCCACGAAAGAATCAGATCAATGAAAACTCTCCGGAGCTTTCCCGTGACCCGTTCGAAATTTTGCTATTAGGGCCCTAGGGGTAGGTACACAGCGTGCCGGAAAAACTGAGTATGGGTTTGTTCACAGAATCTGACCATAATTTTGGTCCTAGAGACTTTCCTCGAATATTTTATGACTCCACGAAAGAATCGGATCAATGAAAACTCTCCGGAGCTTTCCCGTGACCCGTTCGAAATTTTGCTAGAATGGCCCTAGGGGTAGGTACACAGCGTGCCGGAAAAACTGAGTATGGGTCTGTTCACAGAATCTGACCATAATTTTGGTTCTGGAGACTTCCCTCGAATATTTTATGACTCCACGAAAGAATCGAATCAATGAAAACTCTCTGGAGCTTTCCCGTGACCCGTTCGAAATTTTGCTATTAGGGCCCTAGGGGTAGGTACACAGCGTGCCGGAAAAACTGAGTATGGGTCTGTTCACAGAATCCGACCATAATTTTGGTCCTGGAGACTTCCCTCGAATATTTTATGACTCCACGAAAGAATCGGATCAATGAAAACTCTCCGGAGCTTTCCCGTGACCCGTTCGAAATTTTGCTATTAGGGCCCTAGGGGTAGGTACACAGCGTGCCGGAAAAACTGAGTATGGGTCTGTTCACAGAATCTGACCATAATTTTGGTCCTAGAGACTTCCCTCGAATATTTTATGACTCCACGAAAGAATCGGATCAATGAAAACTCTCCGGAGCTCTCCCATGACCCGTTCGAAATTTTGCTATTAGGGCCCTAGGGGTAGGTACACAGCGTGCCAGAAAAACTGAGTATGGGTCTGTTCACAGAATCTGACCATAATTTTGGTCCTGGAGACTTCCCTCGAATATTTTATGACTCCACGAAAGAATCGGATCAATGAAAACTCTCCGGAGCTTTCCCGTGACCCGTTCGAAATTTTGCTAAAATGGCCCTAGGGGTAGGTACATAGCGTGCCGGAAAAACTGAGTATGGGTCTGTTCACAGAATCTGACCATAATTTTGGTCCTGGAGACTTCCCTCGAATATTTTATGACTCCACGAAAGAATCGGATCAATGAAAACTCTCCAGAGCTTTCCCGTGACCCGTTCGAAATTTTGCTAGAATGGCCCTAGGGGTAGGTACACAGCGTGCCGGAAAAACTGAGTATGGGTCTGTTCACAGAATCTGACCATAATTTTGGTCCTGGAGACTTCCCTCGAATATTTTATAACTCCACGAAAGAATCGGATCAATGAAAACTCTCCAGAGCTTTCCCGTGACCCGTTCGAAATTTTACTAGAATGGCCCTAGGGGTAGGTACACAGCGTGCCTGAAAAACTGAGTATGGGTCTGTTCACCGAATCTGACCATAATTTTCTTCCTGGAAACTTCCCTCGAATATTTTATGACTCCAGGAAAGAATCGGATCAATGAAAACTCTCCAGAGCTTTCCCGTGACCCGTTCGAAATTTTTCTAGAATGGCCCTAGGGGTAGGTACACAGCGTGCCGGAAAAACTGAGTATGGGTCTGTTCACAGAATCTGACCATAATTTTGGTCCTGGAGACTTCCCTCGAATACTTTATGACTCCACGAAAGAATCGGATCAATGAAAACTCTCCAGAGCTTTCCCGTGACCCGTTCGAAATTTTACTAGAATGGCCCTAGGGGTAGGTACACAGCGTGCCGGAAAAACTGAGTATGGGTCTGTTCACAGAATCTGACCATAATTTTGGTCCTGGAGACTTCCCTCGAATATTTTATGACTCCACGAAAGAATCAGATCAATGAAAACTCTCCGGAGCTTTCCCGTGACCCGTTCGAAATTTTGCTATTAGGGCCCTAGGGGTAGGTACACAGCGTGCCGGAAAAACTGAGTATGGGTCTGTTCACCGAATCTGACCATAATTTTCATCCTGGAGACTTCCCTCGAATATTTTATGACTCCAGGAAAGAATCGGATCAATGAAAACTCTCCGGAGCTTTCCCGTGACCCATTCGAAATTTTGCTAGAATGGCCCTTAGGGTAGGTACACAGCGTGCCGGAAAAACTGAGTTTGGGTCTGTTCACAGAATCCGACCATAATTTTGGTCCTGGAGACTTCCCTCGAATATTTTATGACTCCACGAAAGAATCGGATCAATGAAAACTCTCCGGAGCTTTCCCGTGACCCGTTCGAAATTTTGCTATTAGGGCCCTAGGGGTAGGTACACAGCGTGCCGGAAAAACTGAGTATGGGTCTGTTCACAGAATCTGACCATAATTTTGGTCCTAGAGACTTCCCTCGAATATTTTATGACTCCACGAAAGAATCGGATCAATGAAAACTCTCCGGAGCTCTCCCGTGACCCGTTCGAAATTTTGCTATTAGGGCCCTAGGGGTAGGTACACAGCGTGCCAGAAAAACTGAGTATGGGTCTGTTCACAGAATCTGACCATAATTTTGGTCCTGGAGACTTCCCTCGAATATTTTATGACTCCACGAAAGAATCAGATCAATGAAAACTCTCCGGAGCTTTCCCGTGACCCGTTCGAAATATTGCTATTAGGGCCCTAGGGGTAGGTACACAGCGTGCCGGAAAAACTGAGTATGGGTTTGTTCACAGAATCTGACCATAATTTTGGTCCTAGAGACTTCCCTCGAATATTTTATGACTCCACGAAAGAATCGGATCAATGAAAACTCTCCGGAGCTTTCCCGTGACCCGTTCGAAATTTTGCTAGAATGGCCCTAGGGGTAGGTACACAGCGTGCCGGAAAAACTGAGTATGGGTCTGTTCACAGAATCTGACCATAATTTTGGTTCTGGAGACTTCCCTCGAATATTTTATGACTCCACGAAAGAATCGAATCAATGAAAACTCTCTGGAGCTTTCCCGTGACCCGTTCGAAATTTTGCTATTAGGGCCCTAGGGGTAGGTACACAGCGTGCCGGAAAAACTGAGTATGGGTCTGTTCACAGAATCCGACCATAATTTTGGTCCTGGAGACTTCCCTCGAATATTTTATGACTCCACGAAAGAATCGGATCAATGAAAACTCTCCGGAGCTTTCCCGTGACCCGTTCGAAATTTTGCTATTAGGGCCCTAGGGGTAGGTACACAGCGTGCCGGAAAAACTGAGTATGGGTCTGTTCACAGAATCTGACCATAATTTTGGTCCTAGAGACTTCCCTCGAATATTTTATGACTCCACGAAAGAATCGGATCAATGAAAACTCTCCGGAGCTCTCCCGTGACCCGTTCGAAATTTTGCTATTAGGGCCCTAGGGGTAGGTACACAGCGTGCCAGAAAAACTGAGTATGGGTCTGTTCACAGAATCTGACCATAATTTTGGTCCTGGAGACTTCCCTCGAATATTTTATGACTCCACGAAAGAATCAGATCAATGAAAACTCTCCGGAGCTTTCCCGTGACCCGTTCGAAATTTTGCTATTAGGGCCCTAGGGGTAGGTACACAGCGTGCCGGAAAAACTGAGTATGGGTCTGTTCACAGAATATGACCATAATTTTGGTTCTGGAGACTTCCCTCGAATATTTTATGACTCCACGAAAGAATCGAATCAATGAAAACTCTCTGGAGCTTTCCCGTGACCCGTTCGAAATTTTGCTATTAGGGCCCTAGGGGTAGGTACACAGCGTGCCGGAAAAACTGAGTATGGGTCTGTTCACAGAATCCGACCATAATTTTGGTCCTTGAGACTTCCCTCGAATATTTTATGACTCCACGAAAGAATCGGATCAATGAAAACTCTTCGGAGCTTTCCCGTGACCCGTTCTAAATTTTGCTATTAGGGCCCTAGGGGTAGGTACACAGCGTGCCGGAAAAACTGAGTATGGGTCTGTTCACAGAATCTGACCATAATTTTGGTCCTAGAGACTTCCCTCGAATATTTTATGACTCCACGAAAGAATAGGATCAATGAAAACTCTCCGGAGCTTTCCCGTGACCCGTTCGAAATTTTGCTAAAATGGCCCTAGGGGTAGGTACATAGCGTGCCGGAAAAACTGAGTATGGGTCTGTTCACAGAATCTGACCATAATTTTGGTCCTGGAGACTTCCCTCGAATATTTTATGACTCCACGAAAGAATCGGATCAATGAAAACTCTCCAGAGCTTTCCCGTGACCCGTTCGAAATTTTGCTAGAATGGCCCTAGGGGTAGGTACACAGCGTGCCGGAAAAACTGAGTATGGGTCTGTTCACAGAATCTGACCATAATTTTGGTCCTGGAGACTTCCCTCGAATATTTTATAACTCCACGAAAGAATCGGATCAATGAAAACTCTCCAGAGCTTTCCCGTGACCCGTTCGAAATTTTACTAGAATGGCCCTAGGGGTAGGTACACAGCGTGCCTGAAAAACTGAGTATGGGTCTGTTCACCGAATCTGACCATAATTTTCTTCCTGGAAACTTCCCTCGAATATTTTATGACTCCAGGAAAGAATCGGATCAATGAAAACTCTCCAGAGCTTTCCCGTGACCCGTTCGAAATTTTTCTAGAATGGCCCTAGGGGTAGGTACACAGCGTGCCGGAAAAACTGAGTATGGGTCTGTTCACAGAATCTGACCATAATTTTGGTCCTGGAGACTTCCCTCGAATACTTTATGACTCCACGAAAGAATCGGATCAATGAAAACTCTCCAGAGCTTTCCCGTGACCCGTTCGAAATTTTACTAGAATGGCCCTAGGGGTAGGTACACAGCGTGCCGGAAAAACTGAGTATGGGTCTGTTCACAGAATCTGACCATAATTTTGGTCCTGGAGACTTCCCTCGAATATTTTATGACTCCACGAAAGAATCAGATCAATGAAAACTCTCCGGAGCTTTCCCGTGACCCGTTCGAAATTTTGCTATTAGGGCCCTAGGGGTAGGTACACAGCGTGCCGGAAAAACTGAGTATGGGTCTGTTCACCGAATCTGACCATAATTTTCATCCTGGAGACTTCCCTCGAATATTTTATGACTCCAGGAAAGAATCGGATCAATGAAAACTCTCCGGAGCTTTCCCGTGACCCATTCGAAATTTTGCTAGAATGGCCCTTAGGGTAGGTACACAGCGTGCCGGAAAAACTGAGTTTGGGTCTGTTCACAGAATCCGACCATAATTTTGGTCCTGGAGACTTCCCTCGAATATTTTATGACTCCACGAAAGAATCGGATCAATGAAAACTCTCCGGAGCTTTCCCGTGACCCGTTCGAAATTTTGCTATTAGGGCCCTAGGGGTAGGTACACAGCGTGCCGGAAAAACTGAGTATGGGTCTGTTCACAGAATCTGACCATAATTTTGGTCCTAGAGACTTCCCTCGAATATTTTATGACTCCACGAAAGAATCGGATCAATGAAAACTCTCCGGAGCTCTCCCGTGACCCGTTCGAAATTTTGCTATTAGGGCCCTAGGGGTAGGTACACAGCGTGCCAGAAAAACTGAGTATGGGTCTGTTCACAGAATCTGACCATAATTTTGGTCCTGGAGACTTCCCTCGAATATTTTATGACTCCACGAAAGAATCAGATCAATGAAAACTCTCCGGAGCTTTCCCGTGACCCGTTCGAAATATTGCTATTAGGGCCCTAGGGGTAGGTACACAGCGTGCCGGAAAAACTGAGTATGGGTCTGTTCACAGAATATGACCATAATTTTGGTTCTGGAGACTTCCCTCGAATATTTTATGACTCCACGAAAGAATCGAATCAATGAAAACTCTCTGGAGCTTTCCCGTGACCCGTTCGAAATTTTGCTATTAGGGCCCTAGGGGTAGGTACACAGCGTGCCGGAAAAACTGAGTATGGGTCTGTTCACAGAATCCGACCATAATATTGGTCCTTGAGACTTCCCTCGAATATTTTATGACTCCACGAAAGAATCGGATCAATGAAAACTCTTCGGAGCTTTCCCGTGACCCGTTCGAAATTTTGCTATTAGGGCCCTAGGGGTAGGTACACAGCGTGCCGGAAAAACTGAGTATGGGTCTGTTCACAGAATCTGACCATAATTTTGGTCCTAGAGACTTCCCTCGAATATTTTATGACTCCACGAAAGAATCGGATCAATGAAAACTCTCCGGAGCTTTCCCGTGACCCGTTCGAAATTTTGCTAAAATGGCCCTAGGGGTAGGTACACAGCGTGCCGGAAAAACTGAGTATGGGTCTGTTCACAGAATCTGACCATAATTTTGGTCCTGGAGACTTCCCTCGAATATTTTATGACTCCACGAAAGAATCGGATCAATGAAAACTCTCCAGAGCTTTCCCGTGACCCGTTCGAAATTTTGCTAGAAAGGCCCTAGGGGTAGGTACACAGCGTGCCGGAAAAACTGAGTATGGGTCTGTTCACAGAATCTGACCATAATTTTGGTCCTGGAGACTTCCCTCGAATATTTTATAACTCCACGAAAGAATCGGATCAATGAAAACTCTCCAGAGCTTTCCCGTGACCCGTTCGAAATTTTACTAGAATGGCCCTAGGGGTAGGTACACAGCGTGCCTGAAAAACTGAGTATGGGTCTGTTCACCGAATCTGACCATAATTTTCTTCCTGGAAACTTCCCTCGAATATTTTATGACTCCAGGAAAGAATCGGATCAATGAAAACTCTCCAGAGCTTTCCCGTGACCCGTTCGAAATTTTGCTAGAATGGCCCTAGGGGTAGGTACACAGCGTGCCGGAAAAACTGAGTATGGGTCTGTTCACAGAATCTGACCATAATTTTGGTCCTGGAGACTTCCCTCGAATATTTTATGACTCCACGAAAGAATCAGATCAATGAAAACTCTCCGGAGCTTTCCCGTGACCCGTTCGAAATTTTGCTATTAGGGCCCTAGGGGTAGGTACACAGCGTGCCGGAAAAACTGAGTATGGGTCTGTTCACCGAATCTGACCATAATTTTCATCCTGGAGACTTCCCTCGAATATTTTATGACTCCAGGAAAGAATCGGATCAATGAAAACTCTCCGGAGCTTTCCCGTGACCCATTCGAAATTTTGCTAGAATGGCCCTAAGGGTAGGTACACAGCGTGCCGGAAAAACTGAGTTTGGGTCTGTTCACATAATCCGACCATAATTTTGGTCCTGGAGACTTCCCTCGAATATTTTATGACTCCACGAAAGAATCGGATCAATGAAAACTCTCCGGAGCTTTCCCGTGACCCGTTCGAAATTTTGCTATTAGGGCCCTAAGGGTAGGTACACAGCGTGCCGGAAAAACTGAGTATGGGTCTGTTCACAGAATCTGACCATAATTTTGGTCCTAGAGACTTCCCTCGAATATTTTATGACTCCACGAAAGAATCGGATCAATGAAAACTCTCCGGAGCTCTCCCGTGACCCGTTTGTAAATTTTGCTATTAAGGCCCTAGGGGTAGGTACACAGCGTGCCAGAAAAACTGAGTATGGGTCTGTTCACAGAATCTGACCATAATTTTGGTCCTGGAGACTTCCCTCGAATATTTTATGACTCCACGAAAGAATCAGATCAATGAAAACTCTCCGGAGCTTTCCCGTGACCCGTTCGAAATTTTGCTATTAGGGCCCTAGGGGTAGGTACACAGCGTGCCGGAAAAACTGAGTATGGGTCTGTTCACAGAATCCGACCATAATTTTGGTCCTTGAGACTTCCCTCGAATATTTTATGACTCCACGAAAGAATCGGATCAATGAAAACTCTTCGGAGCTTTCCCGTGACCCGTTCGAAATTTTGCTATTAGGGCCGTAGGGGTAGGTACACAGCGTGCCGGAAAAACTGAGTATGGGTCTGTTCACAGAATCTGACCATAATTTTGGTCCTAGAGACTTCCCTCGAATATTTTATGACTCCACGAAAGAATCGGATCAATGAAAACTCTCCGGAGCTTTCCCGTGACCCGTTCGAAATTTTGCTAAAATGGCCCTAGGGGTAGGTACACAGCGTGCCGGAAAAACTGAGTATGGGTCTGTTCACAGAATCTGACCATAATTTTGGTCCTGGAGACTTCCCTCGAATATTTTATGACTCCACGAAAGAATCGGATCAATGAAAACTCTCCAGAGCTTTCCCGTGACCCGTTCGAAATTTTGCTAGAATGGCCCTAGGGGTAGGTACACAGCGTGCCGGAAAAACTGAGTATGGTGTCACACCCCGACTCCAGGGCCTGACACGTTGCATAATATCAGCCAATCAAATAAAATAATCATATTACAGCGGAAGTCTTTCATGATAAAGACCACTAAAAGTCAACCCAATTTGAACTTTTAACAATGTCATTACAGTAAACTACCTACACTCGCTGTGAGTGTGGTACAAAGACAACTATCTAAGGACACTGCTCCCAGGTGTCCAAATCGGGTACTAGCTCCTATGATGAGAGCATCAACCATCTGATCCTAGCTAAGCATCTTCAACCTAGCTAACGCCCTCAGGCGTTCCTTGTACCTGCATCACGAGCTAAAGGACGTCAACAACAACGTTGTTGGTGAGTCATAACCAGTGACATAAAACAGGTAAAACATTTAGACATCATTTATTCATTCATATATGTGTGGTGATAAGTTATCTACAAGCCAACTCTTCTCTAACGCCATATCTGATGGTATTTCTCGTTAGAGACCTGTTAACGTATATGCCGCATACAGGAATAACCGAGATACCCTTGCGACCACTCATGGTCTCTTGTTTCTTATTGCCTAGGCGGGTGGTACCTCTCCTGTTACGAGCAGTCAGTCTACCTAATTGGATCCAACTAGACGCATATACATCCCGAGGCGGAGCCGGTAGTTCCTTAACCAACTACCTCTTAGCGCGAAGCCCTGCCCTAATGACTTGCCCTGTGGTATGTAGCCGCCATCCCTATCCAGGGATGACTCTTAACGCGAAGCTTATTACCGCGGACCAACAACACAACAACCGGACGAACCTGGAGTTGAGGTGCGTTGAATCACCAGGTAGCGATCTACTTATAACCACATACATATTCATAACATTTCATAAAACATTTCATACTTTTCATACATGCTCGGATACAGCCCCGAAATCATAAAACATATAAAAGAGGGGCGGTTAGACTCACCTTAGTGCAGTCTAAGTATCCTGACCTGGTGGCTAACAAAGGTAACCCTGTAAACATTTCATATCATCAGGATTCATTTCCCCTAGGGATAATCCTATCGGTGTTTTCTCACCGATCCATTACCTTAGTCACATGTGTGACTTAGGTGATGACTTTAGTCCTTGGTCTTAGACATCTTACTCAGAATGCCTGGGCATTCGAGTCAGGGTTCCTATGGTTTCATTTTCAAATCTTTTGAAAGCCACTTCATCATATCCTTGTGTTTCTCACAAGGATCTATCATACATATGGTTTTATTTAAAACATGACTCATTCCTAGTGTATTATCATAATATAACTAAGAATGTTCTACATATAAAACCCTGGCTTTTTCCCATGGACTTAAGTCATAATAGTCTTAAGTAAACAAGGGATTTATATACTTTACCTAGGAGTTCTGACAGTGCTTTGCTCTGTCTGCCTCGGATCTATCTATCTTTCGGCAACTTGGCAACCCTTCGCCTTGCCAGCTTATAGATCCAGCTCTTAACTTGGGGAATCCAACACCGTTCACAATGACCAACATTGTAACGGGTTTGTCTTCATCATCATCATCATCATTATCAACCTAATCCTCATACATACATGTGTACATTTATTACTATATGTACATATGGTAAATAACTCGAGTAATGCTAAAACGAGTCTTACCATCCTAATTGAGGAACAGGAAGTTACTTCTAGCAATTCCCGATCTTTAACATCAATTCCATAACAGCCCGCATACTTCACTGTGGCTTTCCGGAATGTCACATCTCATTCTACTTGACCAACGTCATAACTGTCCGGTATACCTTCAGGTCGGTTCGCGTACGCGAATTCCTTAAAGACCGACATACGCCGAGAACCAATATACCATCGTGTTCGTCTTTCCAAAACGGACATTTATCCATCATCAAACCATCCATACATCCTCATCTTGACCGACATGCAACACATCAAGTTTTCCTGTTTTCGACAAGAAAACTGTTACAAACTGATCAGAGGTAAAATCATACTTCCAGACCTCTGATCGTAATTTCCTCCGGTGGAAATGTTCATCTATGTCTCAGGAACCTACAGTCCAAATTTCGTCACTAACCAACGGTCGGATCTCCGGGAAAGTGACGATCTTTGAGACTGCATTTCCAGTGACGGAAATCCGATCAGTCTCGGTTTTTAACATAAAAATCGTACCTCTGGGTAAGATCTTCAAAAACAGAACGGTGGATGTGAGCATCTATGAGTTAGGAACAACATATCCAAAACATAGACGTATCCAACGGCTAGATCTTCCAGGATCCTTCCTGGATCGCAACTGCGTTTTCATGAAAAACACATGCATACATCTTAGGACGGTTTTCGACATTTACACGACTTTAACGAGAGATTGAGGTTAAACGGAGCTTACCATTGCGTTCAGGAGGTCGAGAAATGGTTCCGGGGTGAAAACGTCTTTTTCCGGCGTCGTCGAACCACCGTGGACCGCCGTCGGCCGCCGCCGGACCGCCACCGGCCACCGCCGGACCACTACCTCCAGCTGATCTCTCTCCCTCCAGCTCAATTTACACCTTTAAGTGTGTGTTTGTGTTGAGAGGTGGAGGAGGATATGAAGCATTAGCTTCATATATATAGTGAAGTTGAGTACTCGGTACGGTACTCGTACCGAGTCGTCCGGCACTGCGTACGAACTCGTCTCACTTGCGTCTTAGAAATTATTTCCTGAGAATAATATCACTTAACTCAATAAATATTCTCAAAATATTTATTTCGTTAGATACTACGTATCCGGGGGCAAACTGGCCCGGTACGCGTTTATGTCGCGTATTCCGTACGTTTAGCCGTTTTAAAAGCTAACGGGTATCGTACCTCTTTGGTACGGAAATTCAACCCGTACCCTCCTCGGGTATTCTACCCGTTTGTTGCGGGTGTTTTAATCCCGCAACTCATTCCCTGGCACGTTCCTCGTGCTATGCGGGTATCCTTACCCGCATTCCCTTCGGGTTTTAAACCCGTTACCCATCCTAAACTAACGAGAAGGGAAGGCTATTTACCTCGTCGATTGCCATTCTTCAGTCGTGCAGAACCTCGACGACCACCATTCTTCAGCCGTGCAGAACCTCGACGACCACCATCCTTCTATCGGGCAGAACCTCAATGTCTACCGTTCTTCAATCGGGCAGAACCTCGACGCCCGCTAAGCGATCTTCGTGCGACCGATACTCGAAGGAGCGTTCCGACGCAGGGTACCGCACTTACCGCGTGAACCCGAATAAAACTACAGCTCTCTCTCTCTAGAAAGTTAGAGAGAGAAAGCATAAATGAGCAAAATGAGAGGAGGGGTCGGCCTCCTTTTATAGCTGGAAAACATGTCCTACGCGATACGCGCAGGACATGCCCCTCTCCTGCGCGTATCGCGTAGGAGGAGTGGTTTCGCCCAAACCGTTTGCAGCCCACGATATCGCGTACTCGGTAATTCTTGCCTTAGGCGATACGCGCAGACCAAGGCCTCCTCTGCGCGTATCGCGTAGAATAATAATTTCTTATTATTTATTTCTTTTTATAATAAGTTGTTCTCGCTTCGGGTCAGGGTGTCACATCCTCCCCCCCTTATTGGGATTTCGTCCCGGAATCAACTGAAGAACAACTAAGCGTATTTCTTCTTCCTGACGTCTACTAGTTCTTATGTAAGCTTAGAACTGCGTCTTGCGTTTCACTAGACTTTGACTATGGTATGTGCTTATTCCTTAATCAATTTACTTGTCTTTCGATCATCTCGACCGACTTCTTACAAGACTCAATCGTCTTTCCACCTAGATTTAATCTAGTGGAGTTCTCAACGTATTATTATACTAGCATCCCTTAAGTACTAGATGTACTTATCTTTTACTCCATTGGTCTCGTCCAGTGGAGTCTTTGATTTCTTGTCAGATAAACATATTATGAATACAAGGCGTACTTTTCTTAACTCATCGTGAATTTATATCGTTTAGGTCGTCATTCTTATCCTCATTATGACCACAAATGATTGATATATTGAGAACTCAACTTTTCTTTTCTTTCTAAATTATGTGGTGTCTTACCTTGGCGACACCTACAATATAATGCGTCCTTAATCATTAGTTTCCAACGACATTTGTCGTTTGCCTATTTAACTTTTCTTGTGATCTCGAGTCGATTGTAGCATTTGGCATTTATCTTTTTACTTTATTGGCCATGTCCAAGACCAATTAGGATTTCAAAATAAGTCTTGTACTTATTGTTATGTAATGCCTTAAAAGGCGTAACCTTTAGGTTCACTTGAAAGTTTTGACCAGAGTCCATAGTGGTCGTTTCTCATTTCTATATAAGAATTCCAAGAGGCTGTAATATTCTTGAGGGTTTTTAAGGCTTAGCTTTGACTTGCTAACAAGTCATACCTTTTTCCACATAACTCGTTATATCTTTCTTCATCTTTGGTATTGGCAATGATCTTACATTGTATAATACCTCTAATATGCATTTGGATGCAACGACATCTAGTCTTATGTGCCTCTTAGAATATTATTATCTTTCATAAATTACTGAAGTCCGGTCTCCAAACCAAACTCAGCAGCCTAACTGAAGCAATCCTTGGCTTCCCAGCGTTAACTTCCTTACGCTTCCTATCGTTTCTTAATATTTTTGCCATGACTATGTCACTATCTAGGCCTCATTCAGTTCATTAATTGGATCCACACATACGTATCTTCGTATCTGGATCGTCTTTATACGTTCTTTTGAACTTAGAGTCATAGTCAATCAACATTTTCATCCATCATCTTCGGCGCATATCAAGCTCCTTTTGCTCAAATGCGTGCTTTAAATCCTTATGGTGTGAATATACGACAAACCTTATGTCGTGGAGATATGGTGTTACCACATATTTTAAAGTAAACACTATCGCACCTAATCTTTAGGTCGTGTTCTGCGTAACTCATTCGCCTTTAGTTTTCCCAAACTTAAGCGATTACCTCGTTTATATACATAACTTGAACCCATAACATCATTGTTATCTTCGGGTGGTGCAAGTGCATGCGCACTGCTTAACTTTTCTTTCAGTGTTTCAAACACTTCTACTTGATTGGGACCTTGTTTGAACTCCACTCCCTTCCATGTGAGTGGGATTGATGATTTAGCACTTGGAGAAATCATGGGTAAATTTCAGGTAGTCCCTAGCTAGTCCATGAAACCTTCAGATTTCTCTAGCTGTCTTATAGGCGTTTCATTTCATCGTTGCTTCTATCCTAGAAGCGTCTACCTGAACTCCTTTGTTATTGATACATATCCTAAAACTTGGAATTTCCTTAACCAAAATTCACTCTTTGAGAATTTTGCGCATAATCTTTGTTTTCCTTAGAACTCCTAAGAGCATCCTCCAATGTCCTTCATGCTCTTTCTTAGTATAGAAACACACTAAGTTGCTACTGTGGACTTGTCTAATATGGTTCGCATACTTGGTTCTACAAGTCCATGAAAATCGCATCATATCGGTTAACCTAAATGGTCCTATCTTGTTTTGGAACCATTCCTTGGTACATCGGCTTCTCAAACCTTCACTTAATGACGGCCACATTGCATCTTGGAGGAGTAACTTGATCCTCCTAGCCGGTCATACAAATCGTCAACACGCCGTAAGGGATCCTAGTCCTCGAGCGTTCCTTTATTCAAATGTTGGTAATCAACACACATCCGTATTAGACCATCCTTCTACGTCACGAATAAGATCGGAGTTGTGCATGGTTCCAAGCCGCTACGTGACTCGACTTGTTGATTCGCGCGAAGCTGCTTCTTGTAAGTCTCCTGGGAAACGTTGGGGCATCGCGCCACCTCTAAGACGTCGTTAGTATATCTTTCTTTCCTAATGTCGGGTACAGCAGTAGCCCTCGTAACTCGTCATAAGTACTTACGAGGAGTACTTGTTAGCTTTTGCTCTCGAGACTATCTTCGTTGGATTCATTCAGGAGATGGCCTTTGGTTTCCTGCCTTCTGATCGTTCAGCACCTCGATCTTTAACGACTTTCGTTCGTGTTTTAGGTTTGTCGTGTGCATCGACAAAAGCGCGTACCTAGAACTATATCGAATTTTCTAAGTTCATAGGCAATAGTTCTAGAGGGATATACTACTTATCTATCTTAAGAAGGAAATTTTAAAAAGGAAAGCTATAGCTAACTTAGTCATCAAAGAGATAAAAGTAATGGACACAAGATTACTATTCGTACATAGGTCGAATAGTATACTAACATAAGCATAATTAACATAAACGTATAACCACCTTATTGTGGTCTATGGTCTCCTTGGTTCTCATCAGGAAAACCATGACAATAATCTTTAGGGTGTTCATGCCCTTATCATGGCTAGCTAAGGTAGCCATCGTTCTATCTTGGAACTTAGGGTAGTTTCCCTTTAGTGTGTCCATATTATCTTATTCATTACATCCACTAACATCTCTAGTGGTCTCCATCTCTTTGATTTACCGTAGAGCGTTAGCAACTGCTTTCAAATGGTCATTAACATCTTTTGCAACACTAGTGATAATTTCAAGCATCATTGACTTAATCATCACAATGATCTTCCGTTGCAGTTCGGCATTGCGTTCAGCTTCTCTTACCTTTGTAGATGTTGATGGGAGGTTTTGCTGAACTTTAGATGGAACTATCTATAAGTTTAAACTCGACTAGGCTCTATCCTTAGTCCCTCCTGATAGACTATCTTGAGTAGCGATCCCAGTCGTATTGCCGCCTTCTTTAGCCCCTTCAATATTTCTAATATCCAAATGGATTATTACCGACCACGTAATAACTATAAACAAATCCTTGCCTCTAACGTGTCTGTAAGAAATAAGGTATCTTGCTAAAGGCTATTAAGTCCTACGTCATTCACAGATTAAACAAGTCTCGTCATAGGGTCGTCAAGAGCAGCTATCGATAACACTCATGGGCTATGGCGACGATTTTTCATGGCCTTTGTAAGTTCCTCACGTTCACGTCTTTTGAAGTGCTCACGTTTCGGTTAAGAGTCGGCCTTCACGCTTCCTTCTAGTGCTAGTTTTAGTGTCGACTCTCATCCTCAGGCATCCTGATTCGTCGCTGGTACCATCCTGGTTGTTGTCGTTTTTCCTAAACACCGCTTGCTCCTGAGTATCGTCAAAAATAACGATACGAGCTGGAATCCTTATTCTCATCCTAAGCTTCTTTTGCATCGTATAGGGTGTAGGTAGGAAGGTTCATTGCTACTTCAAAATCCTCCCTAGTACTCCTGTCGATTCTCTTCCACCTGCTGATGCGTGTCTCCTTCACATATCTTTATTCTTTCACGTCTTTTTCTCTTGTTCTCAATCTTGAACTCGTCTCTCGAGAGGGTGACTTCATCACCATAGCAGATACCAAAACAAGTATCCAAACAAAAGAGATGACTTAAGCCTTCGAGCCTGTCTCGAATTTTCATTTAGCTCGGTGATCACTCAATGTGTCGAAGACGTCTCGCTTCGTTCAAAACATACCTTAATAACAATTCATTCCCCTTTCAGACACGTTCATATAAATCTCATAATATATATATATATATGCTCACACATATACACATATATATAAAAGTATAAAACAATAGCATATAACATGCAATACTCATGTCTAATTCCTTCACATTTCCCTGATGAGGTTTCTAAGTCAATCCATACGACAGTGAGGATTATCATGCTCGCACAAAGATAACTTGACAATTACGTTGATCAGGCGCTCTTGTCTCATTATCTTAGGCGTTCAATCAAACAATCACTTATCATACTTCTCAACTTTCCTAGGGCTTTCCTATCTTAAGTGGTCCTTTCATCCTATCAGGTTAGAGCTTAAGGATCTGCGTGACCCTTAATTCGCTAAAACCTTTGGCTCTGATACCAACCTGTCACACCCCGACTCCAGGGCCTGACACGTTGCATAATATCAGCCAATCAAATAAAATAATCATATTACAGCGGAAGTCTTTCATGATAAAGACCACTAAAAGTCAACCCAATTTGAACTTTTAACAATGTCATTACAGTAAACTACCTACACTCGCTGTGAGTGTGGTACAAAGACAACTATCTAAGGACACTGCTCCCAGGTGTCCAAATCGGGTACTAGCTCCTATGATGAGAGCATCAACCATCTGATCCTAGCTAAGCATCTTCAACCTAGCTAACGCCCTCAGGCGTTCCTTGTACCTGCATCACGAGCTAAAGGACGTCAACAACAACGTTGTTGGTGAGTCATAACCAGTGACATAAAACAGGTAAAACATTTAGACATCATTTATTCATTCATATATGTGTGGTGATAAGTTATCTACAAGCCAACTCTTCTCTAACGCCATATCTGATGGTATTTCTCGTTAGAGACCTGTTAACGTATATGCCGCATACAGGAATAACCGAGATACCCTTGCGACCACTCATGGTCTCTTGTTTCTTATTGCCTAGGCGGGTGGTACCTCTCCTGTTACGAGCAGTCAGTCTACCTAATTGGATCCAACTAGACGCATATACATCCCGAGGCGGAGCCGGTAGTTCCTTAACCAACTACCTCTTAGCGCGAAGCCCTGCCCTAATGACTTGCCCTGTGGTATGTAGCCGCCATCCCTATCCAGGGATGACTCTTAACGCGAAGCTTATTACCGCGGACCAACAACACAACAACCGGACGAACCTGGAGTTGAGGTGCGTTGAATCACCAGGTAGCGATCTACTTATAACCACATACATATTCATAACATTTCATAAAACATTTCATACTTTTCATACATGCTCGGATACAGCCCCGAAATCATAAAACATATAAAAGAGGGGCGGTTAGACTCACCTTAGTGCAGTCTAAGTATCCTGACCTGGTGGCTAACAAAGGTAACCCTGTAAACATTTCATATCATCAGGATTCATTTCCCCTAGGGATAATCCTATCGGTGTTTTCTCACCGATCCATTACCTTAGTCACATGTGTGACTTAGGTGATGACTTTAGTCCTTGGTCTTAGACATCTTACTCAGAATGCCTGGGCATTCGAGTCAGGGTTCCTATGGTTTCATTTTCAAATCTTTTGAAAGCCACTTCATCATATCCTTGTGTTTCTCACAAGGATCTATCATACATATGGTTTTATTTAAAACATGACTCATTCCTAGTGTATTATCATAATATAACTAAGAATGTTCTACATATAAAACCCTGGCTTTTCCCCATGGACTTAAGTCATAATAGTCTTAAGTAAACAAGGGATTTATATACTTTACCTAGGAGTTCTGACAGTGCTTTGCTCTGTCTGCCTCGGATCTATCTATCTTTCGGCAACTTGGCAACCCTTCGCCTTGCCAGCTTATAGATCCAGCTCTTAACTTGGGGAATCCAACACCGTTCACAATGACCAACATTGTAACGGGTTTGTCTTCATCATCATCATCATCATTATCAACCTAATCCTCATACATACATGTGTACATTTATTACTATATGTACATATGGTAAATAACTCGAGTAATGCTAAAACGAGTCTTACCATCCTAATTGAGGAACAGGAAGTTACTTCTAGCAATTCCCGATCTTTAACATCAATTCCATAACAGCCCGCATACTTCACTGTGGCTTTCCGGAATGTCACATCTCATTCTACTTGACCAACGTCATAACTGTCCGGTATACCTTCAGGTCGGTTCGCGTACGCGAATTCCTTAAAGACCGACATACGCCGAGAACCAATATACCATCGTGTTCGTCTTTCCAAAACGGACATTTATCCATCATCAAACCATCCATACATCCTCATCTTGACCGACATGCAACACATCAAGTTTTCCTGTTTTCGACAAGAAAACTGTTACAAACTGATCAGAGGTAAAATCATACTTCCAGACCTCTGATCGTAATTTCCTCCGGTGGAAATGTTCATCTATGTCTCAGGAACCTACAGTCCAAATTTCGTCACTAACCAACGGTCGGATCTCCGGGAAAGTGACGATCTTTGAGACTGCATTTCCAGTGACGGAAATCCGATCAGTCTCGGTTTTTAACATAAAAATCGTACCTCTGGGTAAGATCTTCAAAAACAGAACGGTGGATGTGAGCATCTATGAGTTAGGAACAACATATCCAAAACATAGACGTATCCAACGGCTAGATCTTCCAGGATCCTTCCTGGATCGCAACTGCGTTTTCATGAAAAACACATGCATACATCTTAGGACGGTTTTCGACATTTACACGACTTTAACGAGAGATTGAGGTTAAACGGAGCTTACCATTGCGTTCAGGAGGTCGAGAAATGGTTCCGGGGTGAAAACGTCTTTTTCCGGCGTCGTCGAACCACCGTGGACCGCCGTCGGCCGCCGCCGGACCGCCACCGGCCACCGCCGGACCACTACCTCCAGCTGATCTCTCTCCCTCCAGCTCAATTTACACCTTTAAGTGTGTGTTTGTGTTGAGAGGTGGAGGAGGATATGAAGCATTAGCTTCATATATATAGTGAAGTTGAGTACTCGGTACGGTACTCGTACCGAGTCGTCCGGCACTGCGTACGAACTCGTCTCACTTGCGTCTTAGAAATTATTTCCTGAGAATAATATCACTTAACTCAATAAATATTCTCAAAATATTTATTTCGTTAGATACTACGTATCCGGGGGCAAACTGGCCCGGTACGCGTTTATGTCGCGTATTCCGTACGTTTAGCCGTTTTAAAAGCTAACGGGTATCGTACCTCTTTGGTACGGAAATTCAACCCGTACCCTCCTCGGGTATTCTACCCGTTTGTTGCGGGTGTTTTAATCCCGCAACTCATTCCCTGGCACGTTCCTCGTGCTATGCGGGTATCCTTACCCGCATTCCCTTCGGGTTTTAAACCCGTTACCCATCCTAAACTAACGAGAAGGGAAGGCTATTTACCTCGTCGATTGCCATTCTTCAGTCGTGCAGAACCTCGACGACCACCATTCTTCAGCCGTGCAGAACCTCGACGACCACCATCCTTCTATCGGGCAGAACCTCAATGTCTACCGTTCTTCAATCGGGCAGAACCTCGACGCCCGCTAAGCGATCTTCGTGCGACCGATACTCGAAGGAGCGTTCCGACGCAGGGTACCGCACTTACCGCGTGAACCCGAATAAAACTACAGCTCTCTCTCTCTAGAAAGTTAGAGAGAGAAAGCATAAATGAGCAAAATGAGAGGAGGGGTCGGCCTCCTTTTATAGCTGGAAAACATGTCCTACGCGATACGCGCAGGACATGCCCCTCTCCTGCGCGTATCGCGTAGGAGGAGTGGTTTCGCCCAAACCGTTTGCAGCCCACGATATCGCGTACTCGGTAATTCTTGCCTTAGGCGATACGCGCAGACCAAGGCCTCCTCTGCGCGTATCGCGTAGAATAATAATTTCTTATTATTTATTTCTTTTTATAAAACTGAGTATGGGTCTGTTCACAGAATCTGACCATAATTTTGGTCCTAGAGACTTCCCTCGAATATTTTATGACTCCACGAAAGAATCGGATCAATGAAAACTCTCCGGAGCTTTTCCGTGACCCGTTCGAAATTTTGCTAGAATGGCCCTAGGGGTAGGTACACAGCGTGCCGGAAAAACTGAGTATGGGTCTGTTCACAGAATCTGACCATAATTTTGGTTCTGGAGACTTCCCTCGAATATTTTATGACTCCACGAAAGAATCGAATCAATGAAAACTCTCTGGAGCTTTCCCGTGACCCGTTCGAAATTTTGCTATTAGGGCCCTAGGGGTAGGTACACAGCGTGCCGGAAAAACTGAGTATGGGTCTGTTCACAGAATCCGACCATAATTTTGGTCCTGGAGACTTCCCTCGAATATTTTATGACTCCACGAAAGAATCGGATCAATGAAAACTCTCCGGAGCTTTCCCGTGACCCGTTCGAAATTTTGCTATTAGGGCCCTAGGGGTAGGTACACAGCGTGCCGGAAAAACTGAGTATGGGTCTGTTCACAGAATCTGACCATAATTTTGGTCCTAGAGACTTCCCTCGAATATTTTATGACTCCACGAAAGAATCGGATCAATGAAAACTCTCCGGAGTTTTCCCGTGACCCGTTCGAAATTTTGCTATTAGGGCTCTAGGGGTAGGTACACAGCGTGCCGGAAAAACTGAGTATGGGTCTGTTCACAGAATCTGACCATAATTTTGGTCCTGGAGACTTCCCTCGAATATTTTATGACTCCACGAAAGAATCGGATCAATGAAAACTATCCAGAGCTTTCCCGTGACCCGTTCGAAATTTTGCTAGAATGGCCCTAGGGGTAGGTACACAGCGTGCCGGAAAAACTGAGTATGGGTCTGTTCACAGAATCTGACCATAATTTTGGTCCTGGAGACTTCCCTCGAATATTTTATAACTCCACGAAAGAATCGGATCAATGAAAACTCTCCAGAGCTTTCCCGTGACCCGTTCGAAATTTTACTAGAATGGCCCTAGGGGTAGGTACACAGCGTGCCGGAAAAACTGAGTATGGGTCTGTTCACCGAATCTGACCATAATTTTCTTCCTGGAAACTTCCCTCGAATATTTTATGACTCCAGGAAAGAATCGGATCAATGAAAACTCTACGGAGCTTTCCAGTGACCCGTTCGAAATTTTGCTAGAATGGCCCTAGGGGTAGGTACACAGCGTGCCGGAAAAACTGAGTATGGTCTGTTCACCGAATCTGACCGTAATTTTGGTCCTGGAGACTTCCCTCGAATACTTTATGACTCCACGAAAGAATCGGATCAATGAAAACTCTCCGGAGCTTTCCTGTGACCCATTCGAAATTTTGCTAGAATGGCCCTAGGGGTAGGTACACAGCGTGCCGGAAAAACTGAGTATGGGTCTGTTCACAGAATCTGACCATAATTTTGGTCCTGGAGACTTCCCTCGAATACTTTATGACTCCACGAAAGAATCGGGTCAATGAAAACTCTCAGGAGCTTTCCCGTGACCCGTTCGAAATTTTGCTATTAGGGCCCTAGGGGTAGGTACACAGCGTGCCGGAAAAACTGAGTATGGGTCTGTTCACAGAATCTGACCATAATTTTGGTTCTGGAGACTTCCCTCGAATATTTTATGACTCCACGAAAGAATCGGATCAATGAAAACTCTCAGGAGCTTTCCCGTGACCCGTTCGAAATTTTGCTATTAGGGCCCTAGGGGTAGGTACACAGCGTGCCGGAAAAACTGAGTATGGGTCTGTTCACAGAATCTGACCATAATTTTGGTCCTGGAGACTTCCCTCGAATATTTTATGACTCCACGAAAGAATCGGATCAATGAAAACTCTCCGGAGCTTTCCCGTGACCCGTTCGAAATTTTGCTATTAGGGCCCTAGGGGTAGGTACACAGCGTGCCGGAAAAACTGAGTATGGGTCTGTTCACAGAATCTGACCATAATTTTGGTCCTAGAGACTTCCCTCGAATATTTTATGACTCCACGAAAGAATCGGATCAATGAAAACTCTCCGGAGCTTTCCCGTGACCCGTTCGAAATTTTGCTAAAATGGCCCTAGGGGTAGGTACACAGCGTGCCGGAAAAACTGAGTATGGGTCTGTTCACAGAATCTGACCATAATTTTGGTCCTGGAGACTTCCCTCGAATATTTTATAACTCCACGAAAGAATCGGATCAATGAAAACTCTCCAGAGCTTTCCCGTGACCCGTTCGAAATTTTACTAGAATGGCCCTAGGGGTAGGTACACAGCGTGCCGGAAAAACTGAGTATGGGTCTGTTGACCGAATCTGACCATAATTTTCTTCCTGGAAACTTCCCTCGAATATTTTATGACTCCAGGAAAGAATCGGATCAATGAAAACTCTCCGGAGCTTTCCCGTGACCCATTCGAAATTTTGCTAGAATGTCCCTAGGGGTAGGTACACAACGTGCCGGAAAAACTGAGTATGGGTCTGTTCATAGAATCTGACCATAATTTTGGTTCTGGAGACTTCCCTCGAATATTTTATGACTCCACGAAAGAATCGAATCAATGAAAACTCTCCGGAGCTTTCCCGTGACCCGTTCGAAATTTTGCTAGAATGGCCCTAGGGTAGGTACACAGCGTGCCGGAAAAACTGAGTATGGGTCTGTTCACAGAATCTGACCATAATTTTGGTCCCGGAGACTTCCCTCGAATATTTTATGACTCCACGAAAGAATCGGATCAATGAAAACTCTCCGGAGCTTTCCCGTGACCCGTTCGAAATTTTGCTATTAGGGCCCTAGGGGTAGGTACATAGCGTGCCGGAAAAACTGAGTATGGGTCTGTTCACAGAATCTGACCATAGTTTTGGTCCTGGAGACTTCCCTCGAATATTTTATGATTCCACGAAAGAATCGGAACAATGAAAACTCTCCGGAGCTTTCCCGTGACCCGTTCGAAATTTTGCTATTAGGGCCCTAGGGTAGGTACACAGCGTGCCGGAAAAACTGAGTATGGGTCTGTTCACAGAATCTGACCATAATTTTGGTCCTGGAGACTTCCCTCGAATATTTTATGACTCCACGAAAGAATCAGATCAATGAAAACTCTCCGGAGCTTTCCCGTGACCCGTTCGAAATTTTGCTATTAGGGCCCTAGGGGTAGGTACACAGCGTGCCGGAAAAACTGAGTATGGGTCTGTTCACAGAATCTGACCATAATTTTGGTCCTAGAGACTTCCCTCGAATATTTTATGACTCTACGAAAGAATCGGATCAATGAAAACTCTCCGGAGCTTTCCCGTGACCCGTTCGAAATTTTGCTAGAATGGCCCTAGGGGTAGGTACACAGCGTGCCGGAAAAACTGAGTATGGGTCTGTTCACAGAATCTGACCATAATTTTGGTCCTGGAGACTTCCCTCGAATATTTTATAACTCCACGAAAGAATCGGATCAATGAAAACTCTCCAGAGCTTTCCCGTGACCGTTCGAAATTTTACTAGAATGGCCCTAGGGGTAGGTACACAGCGTGCCGGAAAAACTGAGTATGGGTCTGTTCACCGAATCTGACCATAATTTTCTTCCTGGAAACTTCCCTCGAATATTTTATGACTCCAGGAAAGAATCGGATCAATGAAAACTCTCCGGAGCTTTCCCGTGACCCATTCGAAATTTTGCTAGAATGGCCCTAGGGGTAGGTACACAGCGTGCCGGAAAAACTGAGTATGGGTCTGTTCACAGAATCTGACCATAAATTTGGTCCTGGAGACTTCCCTCGAATACTTTATGACTCCACGAAAGAATCGGATCAATGAAAACTCTCCGGAGCTTTCCCGTGACCCGTTCGAAATTTTGGTATTAGGGCCCTAGGGGTAGGTACACAGCGTGCCGGAAAAACTGAGTATGGGTCTGTTCACCGAATCTGACCATAATTTTCATCCTGGAGACTTCCCTCGAATATTTTATGACTCCAGGAAAGAACCGGATCAATGAAAACTCTCCAGAGCTTTCCCGTGACCGTTCGAAATTTTACTAGAATGGCCCTAGGGGTAGGTACACAGCGTGCCGGAAAAACTGAGTATGGGTCTGTTCACCGAATCTGACCATAATTTTCTTCCTGGAAACTTCCCTCGAATATTTTATGACTCCAGGAAAGAATCGGATCAATGAAAACTCTCCGGAGCTTTCCCGTGACCCATTCGAAATTTTGCTAGAATGGCCCTAGGGGTAGGTACACAGCGTGCCGGAAAAACTGAGTATGGGTCTGTTCACAGAATCTGACCATAAATTTGGTCCTGGAGACTTCCCTCGAATACTTTATGACTCCACGAAAGAATCGGATCAATGAAAACTCTCCGGAGCTTTCCCGTGACCCGTTCGAAATTTTGCTATTAGGGCCCTAGGGGTAGGTACACAGCGTGCCGGAAAAACTGAGTATGGGTCTGTTCACCGAATCTGACCATAATTTTCATCCTGGAGACTTCCCTCGAATATTTTATGACTCCAGGAAAGAACCGTATCAATGAAAACTCTCCGGAGCTTTCCCGTGACCCGTTCGAAATTTTGCTAGAATGGCCCTAGGGGTCGGCACACAGCGTGCCGGAAAAACTGAGTATGGATCTGTTCACAGAATCTGACCATAATTTTGGTCCTGGAGACTTCCCTCGAATACTTTATGACTCCACGAAAGAATCGGATCAATGAAAACTCTCAGGAGCTTTCCCGTGACCCGTTCGAAATTTTGCTATTAGGGCCAGAGGGGTAGGTACACAGCGTGCCGGAAAAACTGAGTATGGGTCTGTTCACCGAATCTGACCATAATTTTCATCCTGGAGACTTCCCTCGAATATTTTATGACTCCAGGAAAGATTCGGATCAATGAAAACTCTCCGGAGCTTTCCCGTGACCCGTTCGAAATTTTGCTAGAATGGCCCTAGGGGTAGGTACACAGCGTGCCGGAAAAACTGAGTATGGGTCTGTTCACAGAATCTGACCATAATTTTGGTCCTGGAGACTTCCCTCGAATATTTTATAACTCCACGAAAGAATCGGATCAATGAAAACTCTCTAGAGCTTTCCCGTGACCCGTTCGAAATTTTACTAGAATGGCCCTAGGGGTAGGTACACAGCGTGCCGGAAAAACTGAGTATGGGTCTGTTCACCGAATCTGACCATAATTTTCTTCCTGGAAACTTCCCTCGAATATTTTATGACTCCAGGAAAGAATCGGATCAATGAAAACTCTCCGGAGCTTTCCCGTGACCCATTCGAAATTTTGCTAGAATGGCCCTAGGGGTAGGTACACAGCGTGCCGGAAAAACTGAGTATGGGTCTGTTCACAGAATCTGACCATAATTTTGGTCCTGGAGACTTCCCTCGAATACTTTATGACTCCACGAAAGAATCGGATCAATGAAAACTCTCCGGAGCTTTCCCGTGACCCGTTCGAAATTTTGCTATTAGGGCCCTAGAGGTAGGTACACAGCGTGCCGGAAAAACTGAGTATGGGTCTGTTCACAGAATCTGACCATAATTTTCATCCTGGAGACTTCCCTCGAATATTTTATGACTCCAGGAAAAAATCGGATCAATGAAAACTCTCCGGAGCTTTCCCGTGACCCATTCGAAATTTTGCTAGAATGGCCCGAGGGGTAGGTACACAGCGTGCCGGAAAAACTGAGTATGGGTCTGTTCACCGAATCTGACCATAATTTTCTTCCTGGAAACTTCCCTCGAATATTTTATGACTCCAGGAAAGAATCGGATCAATGAAAACTCTCCGGAGCTTTCCCGTGACCCATTCGAAATTTTGCTAGAATGGCCCTAGGGGTAGGTACACAGCGTGCCGGAAAAACTGAGTATGGGTCTGTTCACAGAATCTGACCATAATTTTCATCCTGGAGACTTCCCTCGAATATTTTATGACTCCACGAAAGAATCGGATCAATGAAAACTCTCCAGAGCTTTCCCGTGACCCGTTCGAAATTTTACTAGAATGGCCCTAGGGGTAGGTACACAGCGTGCCGGAAAAACTGAGTATGGGTCTGTTCACCGAATCTGACCATAATTTTCTTCCTGGAAACTTCCCTCGAATATTTTATGACTCCAGGAAAGAATCGGATCAATGAAAACTCTCCGGAGCTTTCCCGTGACCCATTCGAAATTTTGCTAGAATGGCCCTAGGGGTAGGTACACAGCGTGTCGGAAAAACTAAGTATGGGTCTGTTCACAGAATCTGACCATAATTTTGGTCCTGGAGACTTCTCTCGAATACTTTATGACTCCACGAAAGAATCGGATCAATGAAAACTCTCCGGAGCTTTCCCGTGACCCGTTCGAAATTTTGGTATTAGGGCCCTAGGGGTAGATACACAGCGTGCCGGAAAAACTGAGTATGGGTCTGTTCACCGAATCTGACCATAATTTTCATCCTGGAGACTTCCCTCGAATATTTTATGACTCCAGGAAAGAACCGGATCAATGAAAACTCTCCGGAGCTTTCCCGTGACCCGTTCAAAATTTTGCTAGAATGGCCCTAGGGGTAGGCACACAGCATGCCGGAAAAACTGAGTATGGATCTGTTCACAGAATCTGACCATAATTTTGGTCCTGGAGACTTCCCTCGAATACTTTATGACTCCACGAATGAATCGGATCAATGAAAACTCTCCGGAGCTTTCCCGTGACCCGTTCGAAATTTTGCTATTAGGGCCAGAGGGGTAGGTACACAGCGTGCCGGAAAAACTGAGTATGGGTCTGTTCACAGAATCTGACCATAATTTTGGTCCTAGAGACTTCCCTCGAATATTTTATGACTCTACGAAAGATTCGGATCAATGAAAACTCTCCGGAGCTTTCCCGTGACCCGTTCGAAATTTTGCTAGAATGGCCCTTGGGGTAGGTACACAGCGTGCCGGAAAAACTGAGTATGGGTCTGTTCACAGAATCTGACCATAATTTTGGTCCTGGAGACTTCCCTCGAATATTTTTTAACTCCAAGAAAGAATCGGATCAATGAAAACTCTCTAGAGCTTTCCCGTGACCCGTTCGAAATTTTACTAGAATGGCCCTAGGGGTAGGTACACAGCGTGCCGGAAAAACTGAGTATGGGTCTGTTCACCGAATCTGACCATAATTTTCTTCCTGGAAACTTCCCTCGAATATTTTATGACTCCAGGAAAGAATCGGATCAATGAAAACTCTCCGGAGCTTTCCCGTGACCCATTCGAAATTTTGCTAGAATGGCCCTAGGGGTAGGTACACAGCGTGCCGGAAAAACTAAGTATGGGTCTGTTCACAGAATCTGACCATAATTTTGGTCCTGGAGACTTCCCTCGAATACTTTATGACTCCACGAAAGAATCGGATCAATGAAAACTCTCCGGAGCTTTCCCGTGACCCGTTCGAAATTTTGCTATTAGGGCCAGAGGGGTAGGTACACAGCGTGCCGGAAAAACTGAGTATGGGTCTGTTCACAGAATCTGACCATAATTTTGGTCCTGGAGACTTCCCTCGAATATTTTATAACTCCACGAAAGAATCGGATCAATGAAAACTCTCCAGAGCTTTCCCGTGACCCGTTCGAAATTTTACTAGAATGGCCCCTAGGGGTAGGTACACAGCGTGCCGGAAAAACTGAGTATGGGTCTGTTCACCGAATCTGACCATAATTTTCTTCCTGGAAACTTCCCTCGAATATTTTATGACTCCAGGAAAGAATCGGATCAATGAAAACTCTCCGGAGCTTTCCCGTGACCCATTCGAAATTTTGCTAGAATGGCCCTAGGGGTAGGTACACAGCGTGCCGGAAAAACTGAGTATGGGTCTGTTCACAGAATCTGACCATAATTTTGGTCCTGGAGACTTCTCTCGAATACTTTATGACTCCACGAAAGAATCTGTTGGTCCATAACGATCGTGATTTCAGTGCTTTGTTGACTTGTTTAACACAAATATAACCAATACTTGAAGAACAAAATGTAGAAAGTCCAAACAACCCAATATCAAGATCTAACACACAATCGAGGTTAATAAGCTACAATGATAAGTAGAATAAGCTCCTAGCACCTCAATGGAACGATTACACAACACAAATCAGTGAGAAATAGTCTTGGTAAAAGATGTGCAAAAGTTGTATAAACTTGTAGATAAGGTTACAATATATAGTAGTGTTAGGTTCGCTGATAGATTCGCTCTAGCGAATCTATCTAGCGAACCAACACAGGTTCGCTGGGCACATAGGTTCGCCCAGTCGACACCAATATTCAAAAGACATGATGACCTGCGGGCGAATCAATAGATTCGCCCGTAGGTTCGCTAGCACTAATATCATTACAAGTTAAACAATTACATACAAAAGTAACACCGACAAGCCGGTGAGTCCAACCTATACATAGTGACTATCAATACTCCCCCTAGGTTGGACCTCACCTGGGGAAGTCTTCTGATTAGCTCCGTCTTCATTGGCTTCAAAGATGTTCGATGAACGCTCCTGCCCTTTCTTTGATCCCGGCCATTGGGTTTGTATAGTCTTCAGTTCCGGCCTCATCTTCACTTAAATTTAGCATTGAATCCACAAACTCAGTATCAGCGTCTTCAGTATCAGGCTCAAGTTGAACTGTCGTTTCCGCCTGATTTTCTGCAGTTGGCTCCTCGCAAACCACTTCCAAGTCTATAACTTCAACAGGTTTCTCAAACCTTTGCTCAATTGATCGATCCAGCTGTCTAGTTAGATCGTCCATATCCATTTTCAGATCATCCGACCTCCTCAACCTCTCATTTACCGCTTTCAGCTCAGCACGAATCCCCCGGGCTTTATTTGCGACCTTTACGAACAGGTTCGCTTCAGCAGCAGTGTCATCTCCAGCCCCGTGCTTAATTCTGTTCTCACACAAAACCTTTAAATCCTCATCACAGAAGGAGAAGACCTCCATCGGATCAAATAGTCGAATTTCTGGACGGTCATCTCCACTCAGTCTAATAATGGCCTCCCCAGTGCTATTGTCATAAAACCACTTGCTGAAATCCTGCAATCTGGGCGGCTGTGTATCTGGGACCCTGACCCTCGTCATCACCTTAGGAGCAGCAATCTTCAAAACAATTTTCCCTTTCCACGACACCCAATGTTTATCATGTTTCTGTCTCATCCTCCTCGGTTTTTGATATCCAAACTCAACAAAATCTGACTTGGCAGCTTCCCTGATTGCAGACTCAAACGCACAAGCCCTGCCACTGTCTTCCTTTCCCAGTAGCGGTAGCTCTGCCAGTCTCCTCAAATCCCATCTAGGAAAGGTGGCGAAGTGCTTTCGGTTCTTGACGTACGTGATGTCACCACCCCTCCTTTTAATCATATACGCCTCCACCAAACAGTTGTATTTCCATGCAATGATCTGTCTATCTTGCTGTTTGGTGGTGGGTTCGTCTAAGTGTTGGAATATTGGTACCTCAGGTACCACAGCTTCTTCTTTCCTGAACCATTCGGATTTGTCAAGCTCAGCGTGTTCAAACTGGTAGCTCATCCCCTTTTCTTCCACTTTGTATACCTCAGGTTCATCCTCAATGTCCTCCTCACTTTCAGCATCAAAATCAGTGTCAGGTTCATCTACCAAAGTGTAATCCACACCAGATCCGCCTACAACTTCATCCCCTTCAAATACGTCCATATTAATCCCCATCTCTTCATCAAATACCTCCTCAGCAGCTTTACCTTTATCTCCAAAGTCAACATCCATTAACGGATATTTTGTAATATCCGTTAAGGAGTTCAGTTCCGCTTCAGTCATAGCTGGCTCAGTTCCAGCATTCTCCTTTAGACTGTTTAGTTCCTTGAAGATCCTTACAATCAAACACTGCTGGTCCTTCATCATACGACCCATCTCGTATATGACAGTGGATTTCTCAGCATCCTGTTTCTCCAATTCTTCATGTTTATATTTTAGCTCAGTCAGATCAGCCTTCAATCTCTCAACCTCATCCTTCAACTCATTCCCAAACCCAGTAGATGTACCCCCTACATCATGCTTCGCTTTCTTTGATGCCTCAGCATGTATATCAGACCTCTTCTTTGTCCTCAGTTCTCTGCCCGCATCTATTTCAGCTTGAATCTCATCTACCTCTCTATCGAATGAATAATCTTTATCTTTTGCATACGCCTTTCTCTTTTTAATCTTCTTCTCAACCTCCTCTATATTTTCGCCGCCCCGTTTCTTTTCCGATTCAATCAGCCTCTGAATGTACACCCATCTCTCTGCTGTATACATGTTTTCCCACAAATACGTAATCCTTCCAACACAATCCGGCCTCACAGATTTACAATCCTTGAAGATCCGTGAATGCATATCCCAGACCTTCAGTTCTGCACCCTCCACCGGCAGATTTGGTAGTTTATCATTCAGAATCATCTGAATGAATCTGGGATACATTAGCCATTTTGCCCCCTTGCTGGCGTGGATGTTCTCGAGCATGTAGTTGTAAATCAACTTAGCAAGATTTGCTTTTTGCCCTCGGCAAAACAGCATCATGGCTCGAGCCCAGTCCAAGTTCAGCCCGTCCGTACCCCCTTTTCGGTGATCCAGGCACATAATGAATACATGTGCTATATACCTCCATTCCTGGATCAGGTACGACTTCACAAATTCCATCTTCTTTTCTCCGGGCATCGGTCCCTCATACCCCGCTGTCCGAAATGCCCCGTAAACTTCTTCAGCAGACATATGAACCTCCTCACCCACATCATCCTCTAGCCTCAAAATTCTAGCCAGATCGGCTTCAGTAAACGCCAAGTCTTGGCCACAGACATTGGCACAGATACGTGACGGCTGTACCGACACGTTCATGACCGCAGTTCGCCAAAAATCCCGAACGTGCGTCTCGTATATGGTGGGTGAGTGAGAGATGGCATGATGAATGTGTGACGACTTCAGCCATATAATAGCGTCTCTATAGCTGCTGGCCTTTTCGAAGTTTTCGTCGAGTAAAGCACACATGTTGTGCTTCTTCTCGAAGAATAAAGTCGACATTTTGCCTGAAAAATAAACGGAGATTGATCAGAAATGAAGATTTGAAAATCAGAAAATAGATTCGCTGGAAATTAGGTTCGCTGGTGTAGCGAACCTGAGATTTTGGCACCGGAACCTATAGATTCGCTGACATGAAAAATCAGTCATTGTTGTCGAGCGAATGTATAGGTTCGCTAGAAACAGTCGGGCGAATCTATGTTGTTGCGCAGGCAGCATAACGACATAGGTTCGCTCGATGTCTTGAACTTTCGTTCAGGTTCGCCAGATGAACACTTAGATTCGCTGGAAACCCTAGTTTTTCAAAAACGGCCGAAATCACATACAGTCAACTATTTTTAGGCATTTAAAGCAACAAACAGGTAGTATAATCACAGGACAAGGCAATTATGAAGTAAAACCCTAACATCTAACACACAATCAGTCATATAAACACCATATAATCAACGATCGATAGATTTAACAGACATAAGATGCGATTTAGGGTTCAAAACACTGATTAAAGTGAAAACGATTACATACCGGACAATGTTTGTGAAGTTTAAGTGTGAAAAACCGGTGAAAAGGTGAGAATCGAACATTCGGCGATTTGAAATTGAAAAAGTCGTGCTACAGTAGATGACAACGAATATTTGAAAAACTTCGCTGTCACATCCTATATATACACACATAGGTTCGCTGGTAGTCAGTCCAGCGAACTTTAGGTTCGCTGGAAGACCAACAGACACAGCCTCCGACAGGTTCGCTAGCAGGTTCGCTGACACATAAACACGGCTGTTTCTTATCAGCGAAACAAAGAGATTCCGGGCGAACCTTAGAGACCGAGCGAATCTGTAGATTCGCCATAGATTCGCTAGACAAACAACAAAAGATATTTTTGGATTTTCTTAAATTTTAAAATCTTTGTAAATCCGTGAAAACGTCCCACGACATCAACGCCCCAAAAATAAACATATATACATATGATCCCAAAAATTAAAATTTAAAATTAAAATAAAATAAAATAAAATAAAATTAGTATAACAGGAGACGGTTTTAAACGCTTAGAAAGGATATTTATTCTTCATGATGTTTTGAGTAGAATCCGGAGAATCATCGATTGGCGGGATTGCAGATATGTTTGTCCATTTAAACCCATGCCTTAGACCTTTCAACAAGAGATCAGCAGCTTCTTTTATCATGTTTTCGGTTTGATTGAAGAGTCTCTGACAACTTGGTCCCCACAGACGTCTAGGTAAAAAGAACAAGTTCTGTCATCAGGGTATATCTGAGCAATACGATTTACTTTGCTTGAGTTTCAAAGATCAACTTTTGAATGTTGACCGATGCATTAGCTTCTTTTGACACTTGTGCAATTTTTGCATCTTTTCATTGTGAGTGGAGCTTGTCAGCAATTGATTCTTTTGAATGCAATGCGACTTATTATTTGGGAAACTCAAATAGTCTAGAGCTCCAGGTCTATACTGACGTATAACAGAGGAGATAAACATTTGAGCATGCTCGGTGAATCTTCAGGTCAATACTTCCGTATAGCAGAGAAGATCCACCAACTCCAGGTCAATACTTCCGTATAGCAGAGGAGTTAAGCACTTGACTCAAAACGTTCTGAGGAGTTAACGAGTAACTCACTCAGAGGCTTTTCCGAAGAGCATCCCTAGCAGCTTTTTATTTTATTTGTTTTGCATACTAGAAACTCGATTCGGGGATAGGGCGAGGGTGATTTGGGATGTTTTGGGGAAATCAAGACAAAGATTTGACACTCTCAACCCGTTTTTGACAGAACCATTATCTTTGTGCAATCCAATCACGTCAAGGAGATAATCCTTGTTGTCGAGATCTTGAGCGTTATGTTTGGCTGCACAATCACTGTTTACTTCGTTTTCGGGCTGAGCCTATCTGTCATATCCCAAACGCAATGCTTCTGACCTCCTTCAACGACTTTTCAACATCAATCAAAACGGAGATCCTGAAATAGCAAAATTTGAAAAACTATAAATAGTTAATCTTTTATATCTCCCCCAAAATTTCTATATAATAGCCGTCTAAAAGAAATTTTTGTTTTTCAGATTTTCTTAATATATATATATATACACACTTGAAAGAAAAATAAAAGAAGATGAAATAAAATAAAATAAGGTAACGGAGCAAAGAATCGAGTGACCCACGGATTTATGAAAGAGGATAAAGACCAGATTATTTACATATTTACATATTTACATATTTACATATTTACATATTTACAAAATTTAAAGACAAATTAGACTTTTGAAATCGGGACCCAAGCCTTAGTGTACTTAGGTCTTTGAACAGTCGATGATTTACAGAAAAAATTATTTACAAAAGAATTCAATCTTCTTCCTAAAGATCTATGCTTTGAACTATTTTCAATAACCACAGGGCAGTGTTTGACAGTATGGCCGACATTTCCACACTGAAAGCAATGAGATTTTAAACTTCTTTTTGAAAATTTAGCAGTCTCTTCACTACTTTCAGATGTCTGCGAGTTACAATCACTGCAAGAGTCGTAAGACTTTTTTAACTTACCTGTTTTGACTTTTACCTTGGAGGGTGCAGATTTAGGTTTAAGAATGTATGAAAAAGATGATTCTTTGTCTTTCGGTTTTGAAATTCTTATTGGAGTGAAAGATGGAATTTGATGAGACAGGAATTTTTGAAAACAATTTGTTTTAGTTTGACTTTCAGAGACTTGATCTGAAAGTTTTGCTTTGTTGTTCACACAAACATTTTCAATAAAATCATCATTTAAACTACTTGAGTTTGAAGTTGAGCATCCAGAATTATTGTCACACATAATATTCTTTGACATTAAAACTCGACTAGAAATAAAGACATTCGAACTACTGTCTTCAACAGCCCTGTTTGAATCAAAACTAGAGTTACTAGAACTTCCAAGACCACTGCTTTCGCCATAATCATAATCCTCTCTCACCTCCTTGAGATTCACTCCACTGAAACCTGCATTAGAGTTGTTAGTATCATTCTTTATAATCTCTTGAATCAGCTCATTTGTGGGATGAGGAATAGGTGTAGGAGAATAACAGAATGTACTAGGTGGAGGATATACTTGTGCATCATCTTTATGACCCACCCCGGTCTTAACTCTGGCCCCCCGTTGTTTCCTTTGGAGTTCTTCTCTTTTCATACCAGAGATTGTCCATTGTTCCAGTTTATTTTTAAACTTTCTGGTTTCAAATTCAGCAAGAGTGACTTGCTCGGTTAAATAGTTTATCTCACAATTCTTTTCTAAAAGAGATCTTTTCAAATGTTCGTTTTCTTTTAAAGCCTCTCTTAATTTAACAAAAAATTTTGATTCATTCACTTTAAGCTCTTTGTTAGTTCTTTTTAATTCGTTTTCGTTTGACATTAATAATTTATTAGCTTTATATATGCCAATTAAACGAATTTTGCATGCGGATGAACACATATCCTCCACAACTTCATAAGGAAGACCCACAACCAGTTTCTCAGCCTCGAGAGCACGATCACACTGGCAGTAAGGAGTGTTCCTCTTGTATTCATCCACAGCTTCATGCTTTGCCTGTTCAATCATGGCTTCTATGTCAAGCTTTGATTCCATAACATTGTCAGCATCGGTACCAGCATTTTCTGCCCTATTACCGACGTTGACAGTGACCTTCTCTTTGCTTCCAGCGACAACTTCTTCCTGATTCTTTCCTTCTTCCATCAAACCATAATCCGTAACCTCTTCACTGTAAAATTCTTTAAAAGGATCAAAACAATCAATGTAATCGTTGTTATGAACAAATTTTTCAACAACTTCATCAATTAAAGCTTCATGATTTTGAACAGACTTCCCAGAAGAGGCTGCAGTGTCAGATAAAATCTCAGTGGTGTTGGATGCATTTGAGTCGGCACCTACACTTGTGGAACCATCACCGGATTTGACAGATTCATAACTTGATAATCCTCCAGAGATTGCACTTGGTGAGTTTGCAGCGGATGTAGTCAGTGCAGAGTTCTGAGGGGAGACAGTTGCAGTCATCATGGCTTGATTGTATTCTTTTCTCTTTTCATTCAGATCAATTGACTTTAACTTGTTTATCACTTCCATTAGTTTAAGGTCAAAGAAGTTTCTTTCTCGTTTCAGCACCTTGATCTGAAGACTCCATTTGGGAGAAAGGGAATCCAACAGCTTTGTCACTTGCTCATGATTTCCCAATTGTTTATCATAGGTTTTGAGGTTGCTTGACACAAGTAGAAATCTATTCGTTATTTCAGTCAGATTTTCATGCTTCAATCCAACGAATGAGTTGAATTCATTTTCAGCCTGGGCTTTTCCATCCAGTTTAAGCATGTTCATTGTTGATGTAGACACAATTACAAACAACAGATTTTAGTTTCGCCCAAAATAGATTCGCTGGATAGATTCGCTCAATGAACAAAGCAGATTCGCTGGTAGATTCGCTGTTGACAGATTCGCTCGACAAGCAAACAGTTTCGCTGACAATCAAGCACAGATTCGCTGGCCTAATTTTGGCAGCAGTTTCGCTTGCACAATCAGCTAGACAGGTGAACTTTCGTTCGATGATATGATAGATTCGCTGGCCACAACACAACCCAAACAAGACAAAATTTGAATTTAGATTCGCTGGAAGAACTGACAGTTTCGCTGGTTGAACAAGTAGTTTCGCTGGTAGCTCAACCACTCTGAAACAGTACGGAAACAGTTCGAAAACCCTCAAAACTTGACCATTTGCATCCAGGTTTGTTTTAAACACTTCCTATGACCAAATACCACAAACCTTGAGCAAAATACAACTCCAAAACACTAAAAACAAGCTTCAAACAGAATCAAAAGTGTTTTGACCCAAAAACTTCAAAAATCGACACAAAAATCACTTGAATCAAACAATCAAGAGCACTAAGGCTCTGATACCATATTGTTGGTCCATAACGATCGTGATTTCAGTGCTTTGTTGACTTGTTTAACACAAATATAACCAATACTTGAAGAACAAAATGTAGAAAGTCCAAACAACCCAATATCAAGATCTAACACACAATCGAGGTTAATAAGCTACAATGATAAGTAGAATAAGCTCCTAGCACCTCAATGGAACGATTACACAACACAAATCAGTGAGAAATAGTCTTGGTAAAAGATGTGCAAAAGTTGTATAAACTTGTAGATAAGGTTACAATATATAGTAGTGTTAGGTTCGCTGATAGATTCGCTCTAGCGAATCTATCTAGCGAACCAACACAGGTTCGCTGGGCACATAGGTTCGCCCAGTCGACACCAATATTCAAAAGACATGATGACCTGCGGGCGAATCAATAGATTCGCCCGTAGGTTCGCTAGCACTAATATCATTACAAGTTAAACAATTACATACAAAAGTAACACCGACAAGCCGGTGAGTCCAACCTATACATAGTGACTATCAGAATCGGATCAATAAAAACTCTCCGGAGCTTTCCCGTGACCCGTTCGAAATTTTGGTATTAGGGCCCTAGGGGTAGGTACACAGCGTGCCGGAAAAACTGAGTATGGGTCTGTTCACCGAATCTGACCATAATTTTCATCCTGGAGACTTCCCTCGAATATTTTATGACTCCAGGAAAGAACCGGATCAATGAAAACTCTCCGGAGCTTTCCCGTGACCCGTTCAAAATTTTGCTAGAATGGCCCTAGGGGTAGGCACACAGCATGCCGGAAAAACTGAGTATGGATCTGTTCACAGAATCTGACCATAATTTTGGTCCTGGAGACTTCCCTCGAATACTTTATGACTCCACGAAAGAATCGGATCAATGAAAACTCTCCGGAGCTTTCCCGTGACCCGTTCGAAATTTTGCTATTAGGGCCAGAGGAGTAGGTACACAGCGTGCCGGAAAAACTGAGTATGGGTCTGTTCACCGAATCTGACCATAATTTTCATCCTGGAGACTTCCCTCGAATATTTTATGACTCCAGGAAAGATTCGGATCAATGAAAACTCTCCGGAGCTTTCCCGTGACCCGTTCGAAATTTTGCTAGAATGGCCCTTGGGGTAGGTACTCAGCGTGCCGGAAAAACTGAGTATGGGTCTGTTCACATAATCTGACCATAATTTTGGTCCTGGAGACTTCCCTCGAATATTATATAACTCCACGAAAGAATCGGATCAATGAAAACTCTCTAGAGCTTTCCCGTGACCCGTTCGAAATTTTACTAGAATGGCCCTAGGGGTAGGTACACAGCGTGCCGGAAAAACTGAGTATGGGTCTGTTCACCGAATCTGACAATAATTTTCTTCCTGGAAACTTCCCTCGAATATTTTATGACTCCAGGAAAGAATCGGATCAATGAAAACTCTCCGGAGCTTTCCCGTGACCCATTCGAAATTTTGCTAGAATGGCCCTAGGGGTAGGTACACAGCGTGCCAGAAAAACTAAGTATGGGTCTGTTCACAGAATCTGACCATAATTTTGGTCCTGGAGACTTCCCTCGAATACTTTATGACTCCACGAAAGAATCGGATCAATGAAAACTCTCTGGAGCTTTCCCGTGACCCGTTCGAAATTTTGCTATTAGGGCCAGAGGGGTAGGTACACAGCGTGCCGGAAAAACTGAGTATGGGTCTGTTCACAGAATCTGACCATAATTTTGGTCCTGGAGACTTCCCTCGAATATTTTATAACTCCACGAAAGAATCGGATCAATGAAAACTCTCCAGAGCTTTCCCGTGACCCGTTCGAAATTTTACTAGAATGGCCCTAGGGGTAGGTACACAGCGTGCCGGAAAAACTGAGTATGGGTCTGTTCACCGAATCTGACCATAATTTTCTTCCTGGAAACTTCCCTCGAATATTTTATGACTCCAGGAAAGAATCGGATCAATGAAAACTCTCCGAAGCTTTCCCGTGACCCATTCGAAATTTTGCTAGAATGGCCCTAGGGGTAGGTACACAGCGTGCCGGAAAAACTGAGTATGGGTCTGTTCACAGAATCTGACCATAATTTTGGTCCTGAAGACTTCTCTCGAATACTTTATGACTCCACGAAAGAATCGGATCAATGAAAACTCTCCGGAGCTTTCCCGTGACCCGTTCGAAATTTTGGTATTAGGGCCCTAAGGGTAGGTACACAGCGTGCCGGAAAAACTGAGTATGGGTCTGTTCACCGAATCTGACCATAATTTTCATCCTGGATACTTCCCTCGAATATTTTATGACTCCAGGAAAGAACCGGATCAATGAAAACTCTCCAGAGCTTTCCCGTGACCCGTTCAAAATTTTGCTAGAATGGCCCTAGGGGTAGGCACACAGCATGCCGGAAAAACTGAGTATGGATCTGTTCACAGAATCTGACCATAATTTTGGTCCTGGAGACTTCCCTCGAATACTTTATGACTCCACGAAAGAATCGGATCAATGAAAACTCTCCGGAGCTTTCCCGTGACCCGTTCGAAATTTTGCTATTAGGGCCAGAGGGGTAGGTACACAGCGTGCCGGAAAAACTGAGTATGGGTCTGTTCACCGAATCTGACCATAATTTTCATCCTGGAGACTTCCCTCGAATATTTTATGACTCCAGGAAAGATTCGGATCAATGAAAACTCTCCGGAGCTTTCCCGTGACCCGTTCGAAATTTTGCTAGAATGGCCCTTGGGTAGGTACACAGCGTGCCGGAAAAACTGAGTATGGGTCTGTTCACAGAATCTGACCATAATTTTGGTCCTGGAGACTTCCCTCGAATATTTTTTAACTCCACGAAAGAATCGGATCAATGAAAACTCTCTAGAGCTTTCCCGTGACCCGTTCGAAATTTTACTAGAATGGCCCTAAGGGTAGGTACACAGCGTGCCGGAAAAACTGAGTATGGGTCTGTTCACCGAATCTGACCATAATTTTCTTCCTGGAAACTTCCCTCGAATATTTTATGACTCCAGGAAAGAATCAGATCAATGAAAACTCTCCGGAGCTTTCCCGTGACCCATTCGAAATTTTGTTAGAATGGCCCTAGGGGTAGGTACACAGCGTGCCGGAAAACTAAGTATGGGTCTGTTCACAGAATCTGACCATAATTTTGGTCCTGGAGACTTCCCTCGAATACTTTATGACTCCACGAAAGAATCGGATCAATGAAAACTCTTCGGAGCTTTCCCGTGACCCGTTCGAAATTTTGCTATTAGGGCCAGAGGGGTAGGTACACAGCGTGCCGGAAAAACTGAGTATGGGTCTGTTCACCGAATCTGACCATAATTTTCATCCTGGAGACTTCCCTCGAATATTTTATGACTCCAGGAAAGATTCGGATCAATGAAAACTCTCCGGAGCTTTCCCGTGACCCGTTCGAAATTTTGCTAGAATGGCCCTAGGGGTAGGTACACAGCGTGCCGGAAAAACTGAGTATGGATCTGTTCACAGAATCTGACCATAATTTTGGTCCTGGAGACTTCCCTCGAATACTTTATGACTCCACGAAAGAATCGGATCAATGAAAACTCTCCGGAGCTTTCCCGTGACCCGTTCGAAATTTTGCTATTAGGGCTAGAGGGGTAGGTACACAGCGTGCCTGAAAAACTGAGTATGGGTCTGTTCACCGAATCTGACCATAATTTTGGTCCAGGAGACTTCCCTCGAATATTTTATGACTCCACGAAAGAATCGGATCAATGAAAACTCTCCAGAGCTTTCTCGTGTCCCGTTCGAAATTTTGCTAGAATGGCCTTAGGGGTAGGTACACAGCGTGCCCGAAAAACTGAGTATGGGTCTGTTCAGAGAATCTGACAATAATTTTGGTCCTGGAGACTTCCCTCGAATATTTTATGACTCCACGAAAGAATCGGATCAATGAAAACTCTCTAGAGCTTTCCAGTAACCCGTTCGAAATTTTGCTATTTGGGCCCTAAGGGTAGGTTCACAGCATGCCGGAAAAACTGAGTATGGGTCTGTTCATAGAATCTGACCATAATTTTCATCCTGGAGACTTCCCTCGAATATTTTTTACTCCACGAAAGAATCGGATCAATCAAAACTCTCCAGAGCTTTACAGTGACCCGTTCTAAATTTTGCTATTAGGGCCCTAGGGGTAGGTACACAGCGTGCCGGAAAAACTGAGTATGGGTCTGTTCATAGAATCTGAAGATAATTTTCATCCTGGAGACTTCCCTCGAATATTTTATGACTCCACGAAAGAATCGGATCAACGAAAACTCTCCGGAGCTTTCCCGTGACCCGTTCGAAATTTTGCTATTAGGGCCCTAGGGGTAGGTACACAGCGTGCCTGAAAAACTGAGTATGGGTCTGTTCACCGAATCTGGCCATAATTTTGGTCCTGGAGACTTCCCTCGAATATTTTATGACTCCACGAAAGAATTGGATCAATCAAAACTCTCCAGAGCTTTCCAGTGACCCGTTCGAAATTTTGCTATTAAGGCCCTAGGGGTAGGTACACAGCGTGCCGGAAAAACTGAGTATGGGTATGTTCATAGAATCTGACCATAAGTTTGGTCCTGGAGACTTCCCTCGAATATATTATGACTCCACGAAAGAATCGGATCAATGAAAACTCTCTATAGCTTTCCCGTGACCCGTTCGAAATTTTGCTATTAGGGCCCTAGGGGTAGGTACACAGCATGCCTGAAAAACTGAGTATGGGTCTGTTCACAGAATCTGACCATAATTTTGGTCCTAGAGACTTCCCTCGAATATTTTAAAACTCCACGAAAGAATCGGATCAATGAAAACTCTCCAGAGCTTTCCCGTGTCCCGTTCGAAATTTTGCTAGAAGGGCCCTAGGGGTAGGTAGACAGGGTGCCGGAAAAACTGAGTATGGGTCTGTTCACAGAATCTGACCATAATTTTGGTCCTGGAGACTTCCCTCGAATATTTTATGACTCCACGAAAGAATCGGATCATTCAAAACTCTCCAGAGCTTTCCAGTGACCCGCTCTAAATTTTGCTATTAGGGCCCTAGGGGTAGGTACACAGCGTGCCGGAAAAACTGAGTATGGGTCTGTTCATAGAATCTGACGAAAATTTTCATCCTGGAGACTTCCCTCAAATATTTTATGACTCCACGAAAGAATCGGATCAACGAAAACTCTCTGGAGCTTTCCCGTGACCCGTTCGAAATTTTGCTATTAGGGCCCTAGGGGTAGGTACACAACGTGCCTGAAAAACTGAGTATGGGTCTGTTCACCGAATCTGACCATAATTTTGGTCCTGGAGACTTCCCTCGAATATTTTATGACTCCACGAAAGAATCGGATCAATCAAAACTCTCCAGAGCTTTCCAGTGACCCGTTCGAAATTCTGCTATTAAGGCCCTAGGGGTAGGTACACAGCGTGCCGGAAAAACTGAGTATGGGTTTGTTCATAGAATCTGACCATAAGTTTGGTCCTGGAGACTTCCCTCGAATATATTATGACTCCACGAAAGAATCGGATCAATGAAAACTCTCCCGAGCTTTCCCGTGACCCGTTCGAAATTTTGCTACTAGGGCCTTAGGGGTAGGTACACAGCGTGCCTGAAAAACTGAGTATGGGTCTGTTCACAGAATATGACCATAATTTTGGTCTTAGAGACTTCCCTCGAATATTTTATGACTCCACGAAAGAATCGGATCAATGAAAACTCTCCAGAGCTTTTACGTGACCCGTTCGAAATTTTGATATTAGGGCCCTAGAGGTAGGTACACAGCGTGCCTGAAAAACCGACTATGGGTCTGTTCACAGAATCTGACCATAATTTTGGTCCTGGAGACTTCCCTCGAATATATTATGACTCCACGAAAGAATCGGATTAATCAAAACTCTCCAGAGCTTTCCAGTGACCCGTTCGAAATTTTGCTATTAGGGCCCTAGGGGTAGGTACACAGCGTGCCGGAAAAACTGAGTATGGGTCTGTTCATAGAATCTGACCATAATTTTCAGCCTGGAGACTTCCCTATAATATTTTATGACTCCACGAAAGAATCGGATAAACGAAAACTCTCCAGAGCTTTCCCGTGACTCGTTCGAAATTTTGCTATTTTAGGCCCTAGGGGTAGGTACACAGCGTGCCTGAAAAACTGAGTATGGGTCTGTTCACCTAATCTGACCATAATTTTGGTCCTAGAGACTTCCCTCGAATATTTTATGACTCCACGAAAGAATCGGATCAATGAAAACTCTCCTGAGCTTTCACGTGACCCGTTCGAAATTTTGCTATTAGGGCCCTAGGGCTAGGTACACAACGTGCCGGAAAAATTGAGTATGGGTCTGTTCACAGAATCTGACCATAATTTTGGTCCTGTAGACTTCACTCGAATATTTTATGACTCCATGAAAGAATCGGATCAATGAAAACTCTCTTGAGCTTTGCCGTGACCCGTTCGAAATTTTGCTAGAATGGCCATAGGGGTAGGTACACAGCGTGCCCGAAAAACTGAGTATGGGTCTGTTCACAGAATCTGACCATAAATTTGGTCCTGCAGACTTCCCTCGAATATTTTATGACTCCACGAAAGAATCGGATCAATGAAAACTCTCCGGAGCTTTCCCGTGACCCGTTCGAAATTTTGCTATTAGGGCCAGAGGGGTAGGTACACAGCGTGGCGGAAAAACTGAGTATGGGTCTGTTCACCGAATCTGACCATAATTTTCATCCTGGAGACTTCCTTCGAATATTTTATGACTCCAGGAAAGAATCGGATCAATGAAAACTCTCTGGAGATTTTCCGTGACCCGTTCGAAATTTTGCTAGAATGGCCCTAGAGGTAGGTACACAGCGTGCAGGAAAAACTGAGTATGGGTCTGTTCACAGAATCTGACCATAATTTTGGTCTTAGAGACTTCCCTCGAATATTTTAAGACTCCACGAAAGAATCGGATCAATGGAAACTCTCCGGAGCTTTCCCGTGACCCGTTCGAAATTTTGCTATTAGGGCCCTAGGGGTAGGTACACAGCGTGCCGGAAAAACTGAGTATGGGTCTGTTCACAGAATCTGACCATAATTTTGGTCCTGGAGACTTCCCTCGAATATTTTATGACTCCACGAAAGAATCGGATCAATGAAAACTCTCCGGAGCTTTCCCGTGACCCGTTCGAAATTTTGCTATTAGGGCCCTAGGGGTAGGTACACAGCGTGCCGGAAAAACTGAGTATGGGTCTGTTCACAGAATCTGACCATAATTTTGGTCATGGAGACTTCCCTCGAATATTTTATGACTCCACGAAAGAATCGGATCAATGAAAACTCTCCGGAGCTTTCCCGTAACCCGTTCGAAATTTTGCTATTAGGGCCCTAGGGGTAGGTACACAGCGTGCCGGAAAAACTGAGTATGGGTCTGTTCACAGAATCTGACCATAATTTTGGTCCTGCAGACTTCCCTCGAATATTTTATGACTCCACGAAAGAATCGGATCAATGAAAACTCTCCGGAGCTTTCCCGTGACCCGTTCAAAATTTTGCTAGAATGGCCCTAGGGGTAGGTACACAGCGTGGCGGAAAAACTGAGTATGGGTCTGTTCACCGAATCTGACCATAATTTTCATCCTGGAGACTTCCTTCGAATATTTTATGACTCCAGGAAAGAATCGGATCAATGAAAACTCTCTGGAGCTTTCCCGTGACCCGTTCGAAATTTTGCTAGAATGGCCCTAGAGGTAGGTATACAGCGTGCAGGAAAAACTGAGTATGGGTCTGTTCACAGAATCTAACCATAATTTTGGTCCTAGAGACTTCCCTCGAATATTTTAAGACTCCAGGAAAGAACCGGATCAATGAAAACTCTCCGGAGCTTTCCCGTGACCCGTTCAAAATTTTGCTAGAATGGCCCTAGGGGTAGGCACACAGCATGCCGGAAAAACTGAGTATGGATCTGTTCACAGAATCTGACCATAATTTTGGTCCTGGAGACTTCCCTCGAATACTTTATGACTCCACGAAAGAATCGGATCAATGAAAACTCTCCGGAGCTTTCCCGTGACCCGTTCGAAATTTTGCTATTAGGGCCAGAGGGGTAGGTACACAGCGTGCCGGAAAAACTGAGTATGGGTCTGTTCACCGAATCTGACCATAATTTTCATCCTGGAGACTTCCCTCGAATATTTTATGACTCCAGGAAAGATTCGGATCAATGAAAACTCTCCGGAGCTTTCCCGTGACCCGTTCGAAATTTTGCTAGAATGGCCCTTGGGTAGGTACACAGCGTGCCGGAAAAACTGAGTATGGGTCTGTTCACAGAATCTGACCATAATTTTGGTCCTGGAGACTTCCCTCGAATATTTTTTAACTCCACGAAAGAATCGGATCAATGAAAACTCTCTAGAGCTTTCCCGTGACCCGTTCGAAATTTTACTAGAATGGCCCTAGGGGTAGGTACACAGCGTGCCGGAAAAACTGAGTATGGGTCTGTTCACCGAATCTGACCATAATTTTCTTCCTGGAAACTTCCCTCGAATATTTTATGACTCCAGGAAAGAATCGGATCAATGAAAACTCTCCGGAGCTTTCCCGTGACCCATTCGAAATTTTGCTAGAATGGACCTAGGGGTAGGTACACAGCGTGCCGGAAAAACTAAGTATGGGTCTGTTCACAGAATCTGACCATAATTTTGGTCCTGGAGACTTCCCTCGAATACTTTATGACTCCACGAAAGAATCGGATCAATGAAAACTCTCCGGAGCTTTCCCGTGACCCGTTCGAAATTTTGCTATTAGGGCCAGAGGGGTAGGTACACAGCGTGCCGGAAAAACTGAGTATGGGTCTGTTCACCGAATCTGACCATAATTTTCATCCTGGAGACTTCCCTCGAATATTTTATGACTCCAGGAAAGATTCGGATCAATGAAAACTCTCCGGAGCTTTCCCGTGACCCGTTCGAAATTTTGCTAGAATGGCCCTAGGGGTAGGTACACAGCGTGCCGGAAAAACTGAGTATGGGTCTGTTCACAGAATCTGACCATAATTTTGGTCCTGGAGACTTCCCTCGAATATTTTTTAACTCCACGAAAGAATCGGATCAATGAAAACTCTCTAGAGCTTTCCCGTGACCCGTTCGAAATTTTACTAGAATGGCCCTAGGGGTAGGTACACAGCGTGCCGGAAAAACTGAGTATGGGTCTGTTCACCGAATCTGACCATAATTTTCTTCCTGGAAACTTCCCTCGAATATTTTATGACTCCAGGAAAGAATCGGATCAATGAAAACTCTCCGGAGCTTTCCCGTGACCCATTCGAAATTTTGCTAGAATGGCCCTAGGGGTAGGTACACAGCGTGCCGGAAAAACTAAGTATGGGTCTGTTCACAGAATCTGACCATAATTTTGGTCCTGGAGACTTCCCTCGAATACTTTATGACTCCACGAAAGAATCGGATCAATGAAAACTCTCCGGAGCTTTCCCGTGACCCGTTCGAAATTTTGCTATTAGGGCCAGAGGGGTAGGTACACAGCGTGCCGGAAAAACTGAGTATGGGTCTGTTCACCGAATCTGACCATAATTTTCATCCTGGAGACTTCCCTCGAATATTTTATGACTCCAGGAAAGATTCGGATCAATGAAAACTCTCCGGAGCTTTCCCGTGACCCGTTCGAAATTTTGCTAGAATGGCCCTAGGGGTAGGTACACAGCGTGCCGGAAAAACTGAGTATGGATCTGTTCACAGAATCTGACCATAATTTTGGTCCTGGAGACTTCCCTCGAATACTTTATGACTCCACGAAAGAATCGGATCAATGAAAACTCTCCGGAGCTTTCCCGTGACCCGTTCGAAATTTTGCTATTAGGGCTATAGGGGTAGGTACACAGCGTGCCTGAAAAACTGAGTATGGGTCTGTTCACCGAATCTGACCATAATTTTGGTCCAGGAGACTTCCCTCGAATATTTTATGACTCCACGAAAGAATCGGATCAATGAAAACTCTCCAGAGCTTTCTCGTGTCCCGTTCGAAATTTTGCTAGAATGGCCTTAGGGGTAGGTACATAGCGTGCCCGAAAAACTGAGTATGGGTCTGTTCAGAGAATCTGACAATAATTTTGGTCCTGGAGACTTCCCTCGAATATTTTATGACTCCACGAAAGAATCGGATCAATGAAAACTCTCCAGAGCTTTCCAGTAACCCGTTCGAAATTTTGCTATTTGGGCCCTAAGGGTAGGTTCACAGCATGCCGGAAAAACTGAGTATGGGTCTGTTCATAGAATCTGACCATAATTTTCATCCTGGAGACTTCCCTCGAATATTTTTTACTCCACGAAAGAATCGGATCAATCAAAACTCTCCAGAGCTTTACAGTGACCCGTTCTAAATTTTGCTATTAGGGCCCTAGGGGTAGGTACACAGCGTGCCGGAAAAACTGAGTATGGGTCTGTTCATAGAATCTGAAGATAATTTTCATCCTGGAGACTTCCCTCGAATATTTTATGACTCCACGAAATAATCGGATCAACGAAAACTCTCCGGAGCTTTCCCGTGACCCGTTCGAAATTTTGCTATTAGGGCCCTAGGGGTAGGTACACAGCGTGCCTGAAAAACTGAGTATGGGTCTGTTCACCGAATCTGGCCAAAATTTTGGTCCTGGAGACTTCCCTCGTATATTTTATGACTCCACGAAAGAATCGGATCAATCAAAACTCTCCAGAGCTTTCCAGTGACCCGTTCGAAATTTTGCTATTAAGGCCCTAGGGGTAGGTACACAGCGTGCCGGAAAAACTGAGTATGGGTATGTTCATAGAATCTGACCATAAGTTTGGTCCTGGAGACTTCCCTCGAATATATTATGACTCCACGAAAGAATCGGATCAATGAAAACTCTCTAGAGCTTTCCCGTGACCCGTTCGAAATTTTGCTATTAGGGCCCTAGGGGTAGGTACACAGCATGCCTGAAAAACTGAGTATGGGTCTGTTCACAGAATCTGACCATAATTTTGGTCCTAGAGACTTCCCTCGAATATTTTAAAACTCCACGAAAGAATCGGATCAATGAAAACTCTCCAGAGCTTTCCCGTGCCCCGTTCGAAATTTTGCTAGAAGGGCCCTAGGGGTAGGTAGACAGGGTGCCGGAAAAACTGAGTATGGGTCTGTTCACAGAATCTGACCATAATTTTGGTCCTGGAGACTTCCCTCGAATATTTTATGACTCCACGAAAGAATCGGATCATTCAAAACTCTCCAGAGCTTTCCCGTGACCCGTTCGAAATTTTGCTATTAGGGCCCTAGGGGTAGGTACACAACGTGCCTGAAAAACTGAGTATGGGTCTGTTCACCGAATCTGACCATAATTTTGGTCCTGGAGACTTCCCTCGAATATTTTATGACTCCACGAAAGAATCGGATCAATCAAAACTCTCCAGAGCTTTCCAGTGACCCGTTCGAAATTCTGCTATTAAGGCCCTAGGGGTAGGTACACAGCGTGCCGGAAAAACTGAGTATGGGTTTGTTCATAGAATCTGACCATAAGTTTGGTCCTGGAGACTTCCCTCGAATATATTATGACTCCACGAAAGAATCGGATCAATGAAAACTCTCCCGAGCTTTCCCGTGACCCGTTCGAAATTTTGCTACTAGGGCCTTAGGGGTAGGTACACAGCGTGCCTGAAAAACTGAGTATGGGTCTGTTCACAGAATATGACCATAATTTTGGTCTTAGAGACTTCCCTCGAATATTTTATGACTCCACGAAAGAATCGGATCAATGAAAACTCTCCAGAGCTTTTACGTGACCCGTTCGAAATTTTGATATTAGGGCCCTAGAGGTAGGTACACAGCGTGCCTGAAAAACCGACTATGGGTCTGTTCACAGAATCTGACCATAATTTTGGTCCTGGAGACTTCCCTCGAATATATTATGACTCCACGAAAGAATCGGATTAATCAAAACTCTCCAGAGCTTTCCAGTGACCCGTTCGAAATTTTGCTATTAGGGCCCTAGGGGTAGGTACACAGCGTGCCGGAAAAACTGAGTATGGGTCTGTTCATAGAATCTGACCATAATTTTCAGCCTGGAGACTTCCCTATAATATTTTATGACTCCACGAAAGAATCGGATAAATGAAAACTCTCCAGAGCTTTCCCGTGACTCGTTCGAAATTTTGCTATTTTAGGCCCTAGGGGTAGGTACACAGCGTGCCTGAAAAACTGAGTATGGGTCTGTTCACCTAATCTGACCATAATTTTGGTCCTAGAGACTTCCCTCGAATATTTTATGACTCCACGAAAGAATCGGATCAATGAAAACTCTCCTGAGCTTTCACGTGACCCGTTCGAAATTTTGCTATTAGGGCCCTAGGGGTAGGTACACAACATGCCGGAAAAATTGAGTATGGGTCTGTTCACAGAATCTGACCATAATTTTGGTCCTGTAGACTTCACTCGAATATTTTATGACTCCATGAAAGAATCGGATCAATGAAACTCTCTTGAGCTTTGCCGTGACCCGTTCGAAATTTTGCTAGAATGGCCATAGGGGTAGGTACACAGCGTGCCCGAAAAACTGAGTATGGGTCTGTTCACAGAATCTGACCATAAATTTGGTCCTGCAGACTTCCCTCGAATATTTTATGACTCCACGAAAGAATCGGATCAATGAAAACTCTCCGGAGCTTTCCCGTGACCCGTTCAAAATTTTGCTAGAATGGCCCTAGGGGTAGGTACACAGCGTGGCGGAAAAACTGAGTATGGGTCTGTTCACCGAATCTGACCATAATTTTCATCCTGGAGACTTCCTTCGAATATTTTATGACTCCAGGAAAGAATCGGATCAATGAAAACTCTCTGGAGCTTTCCCGTGACCCGTTCGAAATTTTGCTAGAATGGCCCTAGAGGTAGGTACACAGCGTGCAGGAAAAACTGAGTATGGGTCTGTTCACAGAATCTGACCATAATTTTGGTCCTAGAGACTTCCCTCGAATATTTTAAGACTCCACGAAAGAATCGGATCAATGGAAACTCTCCGGAGCTTTCCCGTGACCCGTTCGAAATTTTGCTATTAGGGCCCTAGGGGTAGGTACACAGCGTGCCGGAAAAACTGAGTATGGGTCTGTTCACAGAATCTGACCATAATTTTGGTCCTGGAGACTTCCCTCGAATATTTTATGACTCCACGAAAGAATCGGATCAATGAAAACTCTCCGGAGCTTTCCCGTGACCCGTTCGAAATTTTGCTATTAAGGCCCTAGGGGTAGGTACACAGCGTGCCGGAAAAACTGAGTATGGGTCTGTTCACAGAATCTGACCATAATTTTGGTCCTGGAGACTTCCCTCGAATATTTTATGACTCCACGAAAGAATCGGATCAATGAAAACTCTCCGGAGCTTTCCCGTAACCCGTTCGAAATTTTGCTATTAGGGCCCTAGGGGTAGGTACACAGCGTGCCGGAAAAACTGAGTATGGGTCTGTTCACAGAATCTGACCATAATTTTGGTCTTGGAGACTTCCCTCGAATATTTTATGACTCCACGAAAGAATCGGATCAATGAAAACTCTATAGAGCTTCCCCGTGACCCGTTCGAAATTTTGCTAGAATGGCCCTAGGGGGTAGGTACACAGCGTGCCGGAAAAACTGAGTATGGGTCTGTTTACCGAATCTGACCATAATTTTCATCATGGAGACTTCCCTCGAATATTTTATGACTCCACGAAAGAATCGGATCAATGAAAACTCTCCGGAGCTTTCCCGTGACCCGTTCAAAATTTTGCTAGAATGGCCCTAGGGGTAGGTACACAGCGTGGCGGAAAAACTGAGTATGGGTCTGTTCACCGAATCTGACCATAATTTTCATCCTGGAGACTTCCTTCGAATATTTTATGACTCCAGGAAAGAATCGGATCAATGAAAACTCTCTGGAGCTTTCCCGTGACCCGTTCGAAATTTTGCTAGAATGGCCCTAGAGGTAGGTACACCGCGTGCAGGAAAAACTGAGTATGGGTCTGTTCACAGAATCTGACCATAATTTTGGTCCTAGAGACTTCCCTCGAATATTTTAAGACTCCACGAAAGAATCGGATCAATGGAAACTCTCCGGAGCTTTCCCGTGACCCGTTCGAAATTTTGCTATTAGGGCCCTAGGGGTAGGTACACAGCGTGCCGGAAAAACTGAGTATGGGTCTGTTCACAGAATCTGACCATAATTTTGGTCCTGGAGACTTCCCTCGAATATTTTATGACTCCACGAAAGAATCGGATCAATGAAAACTCTCCGGAGCTTTCCCGTGACCCGTTCGAAATTTTGCTATTAGGGCCCTAGGGGTAGGTACACAGCGTGCCGGAAAAACTGAGTATGGGTCTGTTCACAGAATCTGACCATAATTTTGGTCCTGGAGACTTCCCTCGAATATTTTATGACTCCACGAAAGAATCGGATCAATGAAAACTCTCCGGAGCTTTCCCGTAACCCGTTCGAAATTTTGCTATTAGGGCCCTAGGGGTAGGTACACAGCGTGCCGGAAAAACTGAGTATGGGTCTGTTCACAGAATCTGACCATAATTTTGGTCTTGGAGACTTCCCTCGAATATTTTATGACTCCACGAAAGAATCGGATCAATGAAAACTCTATAGAGCTTCCCCGTGACCCGTTCGAAATTTTGCTAGAATGGCCCTAGGGGGTAGGTACACAGCGTGCCGGAAAAACTGAGTATGGGTCTGTTTACCGAATCTGACCATAATTTTCATCATGGAGACTTCCCTCGAATATTTTATGACTCCACGAAAGAATCGGATCAATGAAAACTCTCCGGAGCTTTCCCGTGACCCGTTCGAAATTTAGCTATTAGGGCCCTAGGGGTAGGTACACAGCGTGCCGGAAAAACTGAGTATGGGTCTGTACATAGAATCTGACCATAATTTTGGCCCTGGAGACTTCTCTCGAATATTTTATGACTCCACGAAAGAATCGGATCAATGAAAACTATCCAGAGCTTTCTCGTGACCAGTTCGAAATTTTGCTAGAATGGCCGCCACTAGGGGTAGGTACACAGCGTGCCGGAAAAACTAAGTATGGGTCTGTTCATAGAATCTGACCATAATTTTCATCCTGGAGACTTCCCTAGAATATTTTATGACTCCACGAAAGAATCGGATCAACGAAAACTCTCCGGACCTTTCCCGTGACCCGTTCGAAATTTTGCTATTAGGGCCCTAGGGGTAGGTACACAGCGTGCTTGAAAAACTGAGTATGGATCTGTTCATCGAATCTGACCATAATTTTGGTCCAGGAGACTTCCCTCGAATATTTTATGACTCCACGAAAGAATCGGATCAATGAAAACTCTCCAGAGCTTTCCCGTGTCCCGTTCGAAATTTTGCTACAAAGGCCCTAGGGATAGGTACACAGCGTGCCGGAAAAACTGAGTATGGGTCTGTTCACAGAATCTGACCATAATTTTGGTCCTGGAGACTTCCCTCGAATATTTTATGACTCCACGAAAGAATCGGATCAATCAAAACTCTCCAGAGCTTTCCAGTGACCCGTTTTAAATTTTCCTATTAGGGCCCTACGGGTAGGTACACAGCGTGCCGGAAAAACTAAGTATGGGTCTGTTCATAGAATCTGACCATAATTTTCATCCTGGAGACTTCCGTCGAATATTTTATGACTCCACGAAAGAATCGGATCAACGAAAACTCTCCGGAGCTTTCCCGTGACCCGTTCGAAATTTTGCTATTAGGGCCCTAGGGGTAGGTACACAGCGTGCCTGAAAAACTGAGTATGGGTCTGTTCACCGAATCTGACCATAATTTTGTTCCAAGAGACTTCCCTCGAATATTTTATGACTCCACGAAAGAATCGGATCAAAGAAACTCTCTAGAGCTTTCCCGTGTCCCGTTCGAAATTTTGCTAGAAGGGCCCTAGGGGTAGGTACACAGCGTGCCCGAAAAACTGAGTATGGGTCTGTTCACAGAATCTGATCATAATTTTGGTCCTGGAGACTTCCCTCGAATATTTTATGACTCCACGAAAGAATCGGATCAATCAAAACTCTCCAGAGCTTTCCAGTGACCCGTTCTAAATTTTGCTATTAGGGCCTTATGGGTAGGTACACAGCGTGCCGGAAAAACTGAGTATGGGTCTGTTCATAGAATCTGACCATAATTTTCATCCTGGAGACTTCCCTCGAATATTTTATGACTCCACGAAAGAATTGGATCAGCGAAAACTCTCCGGAGCTTTCCCGTGACCCGTTCGAAATTTTGCTATTAGGGCCCTAGGGGTAGGTACACAGCGTGCCTGAAAAACTGAGTATGTGTCTATTCACCAAATCTAACCATAATTTTGGTCCAGGAGACTTCCCTCGAATATTTTATGACTCCACGAAAGAATCGGATCAATGAAAACTCTCTAGAGCTTTCCCGTGTCCCGTTCGAAATTTTGCTAGAAGGGCCCTAGGGGTAGGTACACAGCGTGCCGGAAAAACTAAGTATGGGTCTGTTCACAGAATCTGACCATAATTTTGTTTCTGGAGACTTCCCTCGAATATTTTATGACTCCACGAAAGAATCGGATCAATCAAAACTCTCCAGAGCTTTCCAGTGACCCGTTCGAAATTTTGCTATTAGGGCCCTAGGGGTAGGTACACAGCGTGCCGGAAAAACTGAGTATGGGTCTGTTCATAGAAACTGACCATAACTTTCATCCTGGAGACTTCCCTAGAATATTTTATGACTCCACGAAAGAATCGGATAAACAAAAACTCTCCCGAGCTTTCCCGTGACCCGTTCGAAATTTTGCTATTAGGGCCCTAGGTGTAGGTACACAACGTGCCTGAAAAACTGAGTATGGGTTTGTTCACAGAATCTTACCATAATTTTGGTCCTAGAGACTTCCCTCGAATATTTTATGACTCCACGAAAGATTCGGATCAATGAAAACTCTCCAGAGCTTTCACGTGACCCGTTCGAAATTTTGCTATTAGGGCCCTAGGGGTAGGTACACAACGTGCTGGGAAAACTGAGTATGGGTCTGTTCACAGAATCTGACCATAATTTTGGTCCTAGAGACTTCCCTCGAATATATTATGACTCCACGAAAGAATCGGATCAATGAAAACTCTCTAGAGCTTTCCCGTGACCCGTTCGAAATTTTGCTAGAATGGCCCTAGGGGTAGGTACACAGCGTGCCTGAAAAACTGAGTATGGGTCTGTTCACCGAATCTGACCATAATTTTGGTCCAGGAGACTTCCATCGAATATTTTATGACTCCACGAAAGAATCGGATCAATCAAAACTCTCCAGAGCTTTCCCGTGTCCCGTTCGAAATTTTGCTAGAAGGGCCCTTGGGGTAGGTACACAGCGTGCTGGAAAAACTGAGTATTGGTCTGTTCACAGAATCTAACCATAATTTTGGTCCTGGAGACTTCCCTCGAATATTTTATGACTCCACGAAAGAATCGGATCAATCAAAACTCTCCAGATCTTTCCAGTGACCCGTTCTAAATTTTGCTATTAGGGCCCTATGGGTAGGTACACCGTGTGCCGGAAAAACTGAGTATGGGTCTGTTCATAGAATCTGACCATAATTTTCATCCTGGAGACTTCCCTCGAATATTTTATGACTCCACGAAAGAATCGGATCAACGAAAACTCTCCGGAGTATTCCCGTGACCCGTTCGAAATTTTGCTATTAGGGCCCTAGGGGTAGGTACACAGCGTGCCTGAAAAACTGAGTATGGGTCTGTTCACCGAATCTGACCATAATTTTGGTCCAGGAGACTTCCCTCGAATATTTTATGACTCCACGAAAGAATCGGATCAATGAAAACTCTCCAGAGCTTTCTCGTGTCCCGTTCGAAATTTTGCTAGAATGGCCCTAGGGGTAGGTACACAGCGTGCCCGAAAAACTAAGTATGGGTCTGTTCAGAGAATTTGACAATAATTTTGGTCCTGGAGACTTCCCTCGAATATTTTATGACTCCACGAAAGAATCGGATCAATGAAAACTCTCCAGAGCTTTCCAGTAACCCGTTCGAAATTTTGCTATTTGGGCCCTAAGGGTAGGTTCACAGCATGCCGGAAAAACTGAGTATGGGTCTGTTCATAGAATCTGACCATAATTTTCATCCAGGAGACTTCCCTCGAATATTTTATGACTCCACGAAAGAATCGGATCAATCAAAACTCTCCAGAGCTTTCCAGTGACCCGTTCTAAATTTTGCTATTAGGGCCCTAGGGGTAGGTACACAGCGTGCCGGAAAAACTGAGTATGGGTCTGTTCATAGAATCTGAAGATAATTTTCATCCTGGAGACTTCCCTCGAATATTTTATGACTCCACGAAAGAATCGGATCAACGAAAACTCTCCGGAGCTTTCCCGTGACCCGTTCGAAATTTTGCTATTAGGGCCCTAGGGGTAGGTACACAGCGTGCCTGAAAAACTGAGTATGGGTCTGTTCACCGATTCTGACCATAATTTTGGTCCTGGAGACTTCCCTCGAATATTTTATGACTCCACGAAAGAATCGGATCAATCAAAACTCTCCAGAGCTTTCCAGTGACCCGTTCGAAATTTTGCTATTAAGGCCCTAGGGGTAGGTACACAGCGTGCCGGAAAAACTGAGTATGGGTATGTTCATAGAATCTGACCATAAGTTTGGTCCTGGAGACTTCCCTCGAATATATTATGACTCCACGAAAGAATCGGATCAATGAAAACTCTCTAGAGCTTTCCCGTGACCCGTTCGAAATTTTGCTATTAGGGCCCTAGGGGTAGGTACACAGCATGCCTGAAAAACTGAGTATGGGTCTGTTCACAGAATCTGACCATAATTTTGGTCCTAGAGACTTCCCTCGAATATTTTAAAACTCCACGAAAGAATCGGATCAATGAAAACTCTCCAGAGCTTTCCCGTGTCCCGTTCGAAATTTTGCTAGAAGGGCCCTAGGGGTAGGTAGACAGGGTGCCGGAAAAACTGAGTATGGGTCTGTTCACAAAATCTGACCATAATTTTGGTCCTGGAGACTTCCCTCGAATATTTTATGACTCCACGAAACAATCGGTTCAATCAAAACTCTCCAGAGCTTTCCAGTGACCCGTTCTAAATTTTGCTATTAAGGCCCTAGGGGTAGGTACACAGCGTGCCTGAAAAACTGAGTATGGGTCTGTTCACCGAATCTGACCATAATTTTGGTCCTGGAGACTTCCCTCGAATATTTTATGACTCCACGAAAGAATCGGATCAATCAAAACTCTCCAGAGCTTTCCAGTGACCCGTTCGAAATTCTGCTATTAAGGCCCTAGGGGTAGGTACACAGCGTGCCGGAAAAACTGAGTATGGGTTTGTTCATAGAATCTGACCATAAGTTTGGTCCTGGAGACTTCCCTCGAATATATTATGACTCCACGAAAGAATCGGATCAATGAAAACTCTCCCGAGCTTTCCCGTGACCCGTTCGAAATTTTGCTACTAGGGCCTTAGGGGTAGGTACACAGCGTGCCTGAAAAACTGAGTATGGGTCTGTTCACAGAATATGACCATAATTTTGGTCTTAGAGACTTCCCTCGAATATTTTATGACTCCACGAAAGAATCGGATCAATGAAAACTCTCCAGAGCTTTTACGTGACCCGTTCGAAATTTTGATATTAGGGCCCTAGAGGTAGGTACACAGCGTGCCTAAAAAACCGACTATGGGTCTGTTCACAGAATCTGACCATAATTTTGGTCCTGGAGACTTCCCTCGAATATATTATGACTCCACGAAAGAATCGGATTAATCAAAACTCTCCAGAGCTTTCCAGTGACCCGTTCGAAATTTTGCTATTAGGGCCCTAGGGGTAGGTACACAGCGTGCCGGAAAAACTGAGTATGGGTCTGTTCATAGAATCTGACCATAATTTTCAGCCTGGAGACTTCCCTATAATATTTTATGACTCCACGAATGAATCGGATAAACGAAAACTCTCCAGAGCTTTCCCGTGACTCGTTCGAAATTTTGCTATTTTAGGCCCTAGGGGTAGGTACACAGCGTGCCTGAAAAACTGAGTATGGGTCTGTTCACCTAATCTGACCATAATTTTGGTCCTAGAGACTTCCCTCGAATATTTTATGACTCCACGAAAGAATCGGATCAATGAAAACTCTCCTGAGCTTTCACGTGACCCATTCGAAATTTTGCTATTAGGGCCCTAGGGGTAGGTACACAACGTGCCGGAAAAATTGAGTATGAGTCTGTTCACAGAATCTGACCATAATTTTGGTCCTGTAGACTTCACTCGAATATTTTATGACTCCATGAAAGAATCGGATCAATGAAAACTCTCTTGAGCTTTGCCGTGACCCGTTCGAAATTTTGCTAGAATGGCCATAGGGGTAGGTACACAGCGTGCCCGAAAAACTGAGTATGGGTCTGTTCACAGAATCTGACCATAAATTTGGTCCTGCAGACTTCCCTCGAATATTTTATGACTCCACGAAAGAATCGGATCAATGAAAACTCTCCAGAGCTTTCTAGTGACCCGTTCGAAATTTTGCTATTAGGGCCCTAGGGGTAGGTACACAGCGTGCCGGAAAAACTGAGTATGGGTCTGTTCATAGAATCTGACCATAATTTTCATCCTGGAGACTTCCCTCGAATATTTTATGACTCCACGAATGAATCGGATCAACGAAAACACTCCAGAGCTTTCCCGTGATCCGTTAGAAATTTTGCTATTAGGGCCCTAGGGGTAGGTACACAGCGTGCCTGAAAAACTGAGTATGGGTCTATTCACCGAATCTGACCATAATTTTGGTCCAGGAGACTTCCCTCGAATATTTTATGACTCCACGAAAGAATCGGATCAATGAAAACTCTGCAGAGCTTTCTCGTGTCCCGTTCGAAATTTTGCTAGAATGGCCCTAGGGGTAGGTACACAGCGTGCCCGAAAAACTGAGTATGGGTCTGTTCAGAGAATCTGATAATAATTTTGGTCCTGGAGACTTCCCTCGAATATTTTATGATTCCACGAAAGAATCGGATCAATGAAAACTCTCCAGAGCTTTCCAGTAACCCGTTCGAAATTTTGCTATTTGGGCCCTAAGGGTAGGTTCACAGCATGCCGGAAAAACTGAGTATGGGTCTGTTCATAGAATCTGACCATAATTTTCATCCTGAAGACTTCCCTCGAATATTTTATGACTCCACGAAAGAATCGGATCAATCAAAACTCTCCAGAGCTTTCCCGTGTCCCGTTCGAAATTTTGCTAGAAGGGCCCTAGGGGTAGGTACACAGCGTGCCCGAAAAACTGAGTATGGGTCTGTTCACAGAATCTGACCATAATTTTGGTCCTGGAGACTTCCCTCGAATATTTTATGACTCCACGAAAGAATCGGATCAATCAAAACTCTCCAGAGCTTTCCAGTGACCCGTTCTAAATTTTGCTATTAGGGCCTTATGGGTAGGTACACAGCGTGCCGGAAAAACTGAGTATGGGTCTGTTCATAGAATCTGACCATAATTTTCATCCTGGAGACTTCCCTCGAATATTTTATGACTCCACGAAAGAATTGGATCAGCGAAAACTCTCCGGAGCTTTCCCGTGACCCGTTCGAAATTTTGCTATTAGGGCCCTAGGGGTAGGTACACCGTGTGCCGGAAAAACTGAGTATGGGTCTGTTCACAGAATCTGACCATAATTTTGGTCCTAGAGACTTCCCTCGAATATATTATGACTCCACGAAAGAATCGGATCAATGAAAACTCTCTAGAGCTTTCCCGTGACCCGTTCGAAATTTTGCTAGAATGGCCCTAGGGGTAGGTACACAGCGTGCCTGAAAAACTGAGTATGGGTCTGTTCACCGAATCTGACCATAATTTTGGTCCAGGAGACTTCCATCGAATATTTTATGACTCCACGAAAGAATCGGATCAATCAAAACTCTCCAGAGCTTTCCCGTGTCCCGTTCGAAATTTTGCTAGAAGGGCCCTTGGGGTAGGTACACAGCGTGCTGGAAAAACTGAGTATTGGTCTGTTCACAGAATCTAACCATAATTTTGGTCCTGGAGACTTCCCTCGAATATTTTATGACTCCACGAAAGAATCGGATCAATCAAAACTCTCCAGAGCTTTCCAGTGACCCGTTCTAAATTTTGCTATTAGGGCCCTATGGGTAGGTACACCGTGTGCCGGAAAAACTGAGTATGGGTCTGTTCATAGAATCTGACCATAATTTTCATCCTGGAGACTTCCCTCGAATATTTTATGACTCCACGAAAGAATCGGATCAACGAAAACTCTCCGGAGTATTCCCGTGACCCGTTCGAAATTTTGCTATTAGGGCCCTAGGGGTAGGTACACAGCGTGCCTGAAAAACTGAGTATGGGTCTGTTCACCGAATCTGACCATAATTTTGGTCAAGGAGACTTCCCTCGAATATTTTATGACTCCACGAAAGAATCGGATCAATGAAAACTCTCCAGAGCTTTCTCGTGTCCCGTTCGAAATTTTGCTAGAATGGCCCTAGGGGTAGGTACACAGCGTGCCCGAAAAACTAAGTATGGGTCTGTTCAGAGAATTTGACAATAATTTTGGTCCTGGAGACTTCCCTCGAATATTTTATGACTCCACGAAAGAATCGGATCAATGAAAACTCTCCAGAGCTTTCCAGTAACCCGTTCGAAATTTTGCTATTTGGGCCCTAAGGGTAGGTTCACAGCATGCCGGAAAAACTGAGTATGGGTCTGTTCATAGAATCTGACCATAATTTTCATCCAGGAGACTTCCCTCGAATATTTTATGACTCCACGAAAGAATCGGATCAATCAAAACTCTCCAGAGCTTTCCAGTGACCCGTTCTAAATTTTGCTATTAGGGCCCTAGGGGTAGGTACACAGCGTGCCGGAAAAACTGAGTATGGGTCTGTTCATAGAATCTGAAGATAATTTTCATCCTGGAGACTTCCCTCGAATATTTTATGACTCCACGAAAGAATCGGATCAACGAAAACTCTCCGGAGCTTTCCCGTGACCCGTTCGAAATTTTGCTATTAGGGCCCTAGGGGTAGGTACACAGCGTGCCTGAAAAACTGAGTATGGGTCTGTTCACCGATTCTGACCATAATTTTGGTCCTGGAGACTTCCCTCGAATATTTTATGACTCCACGAAAGAATCGGATCAATCAAAACTCTCCAGAGCTTTCCAGTGACCCGTTCGAAATTTTGCTATTAAGGCCCTAGGGGTAGGTACACAGCGTGCCGGAAAAACTGAGTATGGGTATGTTCATAGAATCTGACCATAAGTTTGGTCCTGGAGACTTCCCTCGAATATATTATGACTCCACGAAAGAATCGGATCAATGAAAACTCTCTAGAGCTTTCCCGTGACCCGTTCGAAATTTTGCTATTAGGGCCCTAGGGGTAGGTACACAGCATGCCTGAAAAACTGAGTATGGGTCTGTTCACAGAATCTGACCATAATTTTGGTCCTAGAGACTTCCCTCGAATATTTTAAAACTCCACGAAAGAATCGGATCAATGAAAACTCTCCAGAGCTTTCCCGTGTCCCGTTCGAAATTTTGCTAGAAGGGCCCTAGGGGTAGGTAGACAGGGTGCCGGAAAAACTGAGTATGGGTCTGTTCACAAAATCTGACCATAATTTTGGTCCTGGAGACTTCCCTCGAATATTTTATGACTCCACGAAACAATCGGTTCAATCAAAACTCTCCAGAGCTTTCCAGTGACCCGTTCTAAATTTTGCTATTAAGGCCCTAGGGGTAGGTACACAGCGTGCCTGAAAAACTGAGTATGGGTCTGTTCACCGAATCTGACCATAATTTTGGTCCTGGAGACTTCCCTCGAATATTTTATGACTCCACGAAAGAATCGGATCAATCAAAACTCTCCAGAGCTTTCCAGTGACCCGTTCGAAATTCTGCTATTAAGGCCCTAGGGGTAGGTACACAGCGTGCCGGAAAAACTGAGTATGGGTTTGTTCATAGAATCTGACCATAAGTTTGGTCCTGGAGACTTCCCTCGAATATATTATGACTCCACGAAAGAATCGGATCAATGAAAACTCTCCCGAGCTTTCCCGTGACCCGTTCGAAATTTTGCTACTAGGGCCTTAGGGGTAGGTACACAGCGTGCCTGAAAAACTGAGTATGGGTCTGTTCACAGAATATGACCATAATTTTGGTCTTAGAGACTTCCCTCGAATATTTTATGACTCCACGAAAGAATCGGATCAATGAAAACTCTCCAGAGCTTTTACGTGACCCGTTCGAAATTTTGATATTAGGGCCCTAGAGGTAGGTACACAGCGTGCCTAAAAAACCGACTATGGGTCTGTTCACAGAATCTGACCATAATTTTGGTCCTGGAGACTTCCCTCGAATATATTATGACTCCACGAAAGAATCGGATTAATCAAAACTCTCCAGAGCTTTCCAGTGACCCGTTCGAAATTTTGCTATTAGGGCCCTAGGGGTAGGTACACAGCGTGCCGGAAAAACTGAGTATGGGTCTGTTCATAGAATCTGACCATAATTTTCAGCCTGGAGACTTCCCTATAATATTTTATGACTCCACGAATGAATCGGATAAACGAAAACTCTCCAGAGCTTTCCCGTGACTCGTTCGAAATTTTGCTATTTTAGGCCCTAGGGGTAGGTACACAGCGTGCCTGAAAAACTGAGTATGGGTCTGTTCACCTAATCTGACCATAATTTTGGTCCTAGAGACTTCCCTCGAATATTTTATGACTCCACGAAAGAATCGGATCAATGAAAACTCTCCTGAGCTTTCACGTGACCCATTCGAAATTTTGCTATTAGGGCCCTAGGGGTAGGTACACAACGTGCCGGAAAAATTGAGTATGAGTCTGTTCACAGAATCTGACCATAATTTTGGTCCTGTAGACTTCACTCGAATATTTTATGACTCCATGAAAGAATCGGATCAATGAAAACTCTCTTGAGCTTTGCCGTGACCCGTTCGAAATTTTGCTAGAATGGCCATAGGGGTAGGTACACAGCGTGCCCGAAAAACTGAGTATGGGTCTGTTCACAGAATCTGACCATAAATTTGGTCCTGCAGACTTCCCTCGAATATTTTATGACTCCACGAAAGAATCGGATCAATGAAAACTCTCCAGAGCTTTCTAGTGACCCGTTCGAAATTTTGCTATTAGGGCCCTAGGGGTAGGTACACAGCGTGCCGGAAAAACTGAGTATGGGTCTGTTCATAGAATCTGACCATAATTTTCATCCTGGAGACTTCCCTCGAATATTTTATGACTCCACGAATGAATCGGATCAACGAAAACACTCCAGAGCTTTCCCGTGATCCGTTAGAAATTTTGCTATTAGGGCCCTAGGGGTAGGTACACAGCGTGCCTGAAAAACTGAGTATGGGTCTATTCACCGAATCTGACCATAATTTTGGTCCAGGAGACTTCCCTCGAATATTTTATGACTCCACGAAAGAATCGGATCAATGAAAACTCTGCAGAGCTTTCTCGTGTCCCGTTCGAAATTTTGCTAGAATGGCCCTAGGGGTAGGTACACAGCGTGCCCGAAAAACTGAGTATGGGTCTGTTCAGAGAATCTGATAATAATTTTGGTCCTGGAGACTTCCCTCGAATATTTTATGATTCCACGAAAGAATCGGATCAATGAAAACTCTCCAGAGCTTTCCAGTAACCCGTTCGAAATTTTGCTATTTGGGCCCTAAGGGTAGGTTCACAGCATGCCGGAAAAACTGAGTATGGGTCTGTTCATAGAATCTGACCATAATTTTCATCCTGAAGACTTCCCTCGAATATTTTATGACTCCACGAAAGAATCGGATCAATCAAAACTCTCCAGAGCTTTCCCGTGTCCCGTTCGAAATTTTGCTAGAAGGGCCCTAGGGGTAGGTACACAGCGTGCCCGAAAAACTGAGTATGGGTCTGTTCACAGAATCTGACCATAATTTTGGTCCTGGAGACTTCCCTCGAATATTTTATGACTCCACGAAAGAATCGGATCAATCAAAACTCTCCAGAGCTTTCCAGTGACCCGTTCTAAATTTTGCTATTAGGGCCTTATGGGTAGGTACACAGCGTGCCGGAAAAACTGAGTATGGGTCTGTTCATAGAATCTGACCATAATTTTCATCCTGGAGACTTCCCTCGAATATTTTATGACTCCACGAAAGAATTGGATCAGCGAAAACTCTCCGGAGCTTTCCCGTGACCCGTTCGAAATTTTGCTATTAGGGCCCTAGGGGTAGGTACACAGCGTGCCTGAAAAACTGAGTATGTGTCTGTTCACTAAATCTGACCATAATTTTGGTCCAGGAGACTTCCCTCGAATATTTTATGACTCCACGAAAGAATCGGATCAATGAAAACTCTCTAGAGTTTTCCCGTGTCCCGTTCGAAATTTTGCTAGAAGGGCCCTAGGGGTAGGTACACAGCGTGCCGGAAAAACTAAGTATGGGTCTGTTCACAGAATCTGACCATAATTTTGTTCCTGGAGACTTCCCTCGAATATTTTATGACTCCACGAAAGAATCGGATCAATCAAAACTCTCCAGAGCTTTCCAGTGACCCGTTCGAAATTTTGCTATTAGGGCCCTAGGGGTAGGTACACAGCGTGCCGGAAAAACTGAGTATGGGTCTGTTCATAGAAACTGACCATAACTTTCATCCTGGAGACTTCCCTAGAATATTTTATGACTCCACGAAAGAATCGGATAAACAAAAACTCTCCCGAGCTTTCCCGTGACCCGTTCGAAATTTTGCTATTAGGGCCCTAGGGGTAGGTACACAACGTGCCTGAAAAACTGAGTATGGGTCTGTTCACAGAATCTTACCATAATTTTGGTCCTAGAGACTTCCCTCGAATATTTTATGACTCCACGAAAGAATCGGATCAATGAAAACTCTCCAGAGCTTTCACGTGACCCGTTCGAAATTTTGCTATTAGGGCCCTAGGGGTAGGTACACAACGTGCCGGGAAAACTGAGTATGGGTCTGTTCACAGAATCTGACCATAATTTTGGTCCTAGAGACTTCCCTCGAATATATTATGACTCCACGAAAGAATCGGATCAATGAAAACTCTCTAGAGCTTTCCCGTGACCCGTTCGAAATTTTGCTAGAATGGCCCTAGGGGTAGGTACACAGCGTGCCTGAAAAACTGAGTATGGGTCTGTTCACCGAATCTGACCATAATTTTGGTCCAGGAGACTTCCATCGAATATTTTATGACTCCACGAAAGAATCGGATCAATGAAAACTCTCCAGAGCTTTCCCGTGTCCCGTTCGAAATTTTGCTAGAAGGGCCCTTGGGGTAGGTACACAGCGTGCTGGAAAAACTGAGTATGGGTCTGTTCACAGAATCTGACCATAATTTTGGTCCTGGAGACTTCCCTCGAATATTTTATGACTCCACGAAAGAATAGGATCAATCAAAACTCTCCAGAGCTTTCCAGTGACCCGTTCTAAATTTTGCTATTAGGGCCCTAGGGGTAGGTACACAGCGTGCCGGAAAAACTGAGTATGGGTCTGTTCATAGAATCTGACCATAGTTTTCATCCTGGAGAATTCCCTCGAATATTTTATGACTCCACGAAAGAATCGGATCAACGAAAACTCTCCGGAGCTTTCCCGTGACACGTTCGAAATTTTGCTATTAGGGCCCTAGGGGTAGGTACACAGCGTGCCTGAAAAACTGAGTATGGGTCTGTTTACCGAATCTGACCATAATTTTGGTCCAGGAGACTTCCATCGAATATTTTATGACTCCACGAAAGAATCGGATCAATGAAAACTCTCCAGAGCTTTCCCGTGTCCCGTTCGAAATTTTGCTAGAAGGGCCCTAGGGGTAGGTACACAGCGTGCCGGAAAAACTGAGTATGGGTCTGTTCACAGAATCTGACCATAATTTTGGTCCTGCAGACTTCCCTCGAATATTTTATGACTCCACGAAAGAATCGGATCAATCAAAACTCTCCAGAGCTTTCCAGTGACCCGTTCTAAATTTTGCTATTAGGGCCCTATGGGTAGGTACACAGCGTGCCGGAAAAACTGGGTATGGGTCTGTTCATAGAATCTGACCATAATTTTCATCCTGGAGACTTCCCTCGAATAGTTTATGACTCCACGAAAGAATCGGATCAACGAAAACTCTCCGGAGCTTTCCCGTGACCCGTTCGAAATTTTGCTATTAGGGCCCTAGGGGTAGGTACACAGCGTGCCTGAAAAACTGAGTATGGGTCTGTTCACCGAATCTGACCATAATTTTGGTCCAGGAGACTTCCCTCGAATATTTTATGACTCCACGAAAGAATCGGATCAATGAAAACTCTCCAGAGCTTTCTCGTGTCCCGTTTGAAATTTTGCTAGAATGGCCCTAGGGGTAGGTACACAGCGTGCCCGAAAAACTGAGTATGGGTCTGTTCAGAGAATCTGACAATAATTTTGGTCCTGAAGACTTCCCTCGAATATTTTATGACTCCACGAAAGAATCGGATCAATGAAAACTCTCCAGAGCTTTCCAGTAACCCGTTCGAAATTTTGCTATTTGGGCCCTAAGGGTAGGTTCACAGCATGCCGGAAAAACTGAGTATGGGTCTGTTCATAGAATCTGACCATAATTTTCATCCTGGAGACTTCCCTCGAATATTTTATGACTCCACGAAAGAATCGGATCAATCAAAACTCTCCAGAGCTTTCCAGTGACCCGTTCTAAATTTTACTATTAGGGCCCTAGGGGTAGGTACACAGCGTGCCGGAAAACTGAGTATGAGTCTGTTCATAGAATCTGACGATAATTTTCATCCTGGAGACTTCCCTCGAATATTTTATGACTACACGAAAGAATCGGATCAACGAAAACTCTCCGGAGCTTTCCCGTGACCCGTTCGAAATTTTGATATTAGGGCCATAGGGGTAGGTACACAGCGTGCCTGAAAAACTGAGTATGGGTCTGTTCACCGAATCTGAACATAATTTTGGTCCTGGAGACTTCCCTCGAATAATTTATGACTCCACGAAAGAATCGGATCAATCAAAACTCTCCAGAGCTTTCCAGTGACCCGTTCGAAATTCTGCTATTAAGGCCCTAGGGGTAGGTACACAGCGTGCCGGAAAAACTGAGTATGGGTTTGTTCATAGAATCTGACCATAAGTTTGGTCCTGGAGACTTCCCTCGAATATATTATGACTCCACGAAAGAATCGGATCAATGAAAACTCTCCCGAGCTTTCCCGTGACCCGTTCGAAATTTTGCTACTAGGGCCTTAGGGGTAGGTACACAGCGTGCCTGAAAAACGGAGTATGGGTCTGTTCACAGAATATGACCATAATTTTGGTCTTAGAGACTTCCCTCGAATATTTTATGACTCCACGAAAGAATCGGATCAATGAAAACTCTCCAGAGCTTTTAGGTTACCCGTTCGAAATTTTGATATTAGGGCCCTAGAGGTAGGTACACAGCGTGCCTGAAAAACCGACTATGGGTCTGTTCACAGAATCTGACCATAATTTTGGTCCTGGAGACTTCCCTCGAATATATTATGACTCCACGAAAGAATCGGATTAATCAAAACTCTCCAGAGCTTTCCAGTGACCCGTTCGAAATTTTGCTATTAGGGCCCTAGGGGTAGGTACACAGCGTGCCGGAAAAACTGAGTATGGGTCTGTTCATAGAATCTGACCATAATTTTCAGCCTGGAGACTTCCCTATAATATTTTATGACTACACGAAAGAATCGGATAAACGAAAACTCTCCAGAGCTTTCCCGTGACTCGTTCGAAATTTTGCTATTTTAGGCCCTAGGGGTAGGTACACAGCGTGCCTGAAAAACTGAGTATGGGTCTGTTCACCTAATCTGACCATAATTTTGGTCCTAGAGACTTCCCTCGAATATTTTATGACTCCACGAAAGAATCGGATCAATGAAAACTCTCCTGAGCTTTCACGTGACCCGTTCGAAATTTTGCTATTAGGGCCCTAGGGGTAGGTACACAACGTGCCGGAAAAATTGAGTATGGGTCTGTTCACAGAATCTGACCATAATTTTGGTCCTGTAGACTTCACTCGAATATTTTATGACTCCATGAAAAAATCGGATCAATGAAAATTCTCTTGAGCTTTGCCGTGACCCGTTCAAAATTTTGCTAGAATGGCCATAGGGGTAGGTACACAGCGTGCCCGAAAAACTGAGTATGGGTCTGTTCACAGAATCTGATCATAAATTTGGTCCTGCAGACTTCCCTCGAATATTTTATGACTCCACGAAAGAATCGGATCAATGAAAACTCTCCAGAGCTTTCTAGTGACCCGTTCGAAATTTTGCTATTAGGGCCCTAGGGGTAGGTACACAGCGTGCCGGAAAAACTGAGTATGGGTCTGTTCATAGAATCTGACCATAATTTTCATCCTGGAGACTTCCCTCGAATATTTTATGACTCCACGAATGAATCGGATCAACGAAAACTCTCCAGAGCTTTCCCGTGATCCGTTCGAAATTTTGCTATTAGGGCCCTAGGGGTAGGTACACAACGTGCCGGAAAAACTGAGTATGGGTCTGTTCACAGAATCTGACCATAATTTTGGTCCTGGAGACTTCCCTCGAATATTTTATGACTCCACGAAAGAATCGGATCAATGAAAACTATCTAGAGCTTTGCCGTGACCCGTTCGAAATTTTGCTAGAATGGCCCTAGGGGTAGGTACACAGCGTGCCCGAAAAACTGAGTATGGGTCTGTTCAGAGAATCTGACAATAATTTTGGTCCTGGAGACTTCCCTCGAATATTTTATGACTCCACGAAAGAATCGGATCAATGAAAACTCTCCAGAGCTTTCCAGTAACACGTTCGAAATTTTGCTATTAGGGCCCTAGGGGTAGGTACACAGCATGCCGGAAAAACTGAGTATGGGTCTGTTCATAGAATCTGACCATAATTTTCATCCTGGAGACTTCCCTCGAATATTTTATGACTCCACGAAAGAATCGGATCAACGAAAACTCTCCAGAGCTTTCCCGTGACCCGTTCGAAATTTTGCTATTAGGGCCCCAGGGGTAGGTACACAGCGTGCCTGAAAAACTGAGTATGGGTCTGTTCACCGAATCTGACCATAATTTTGGTCCTGGAGACTTCCCTCGAATATTTTATGACTCCACAAAAGAATCGGATCAATGAAAACTCTCCAGAGCTTTCACGTGACCCGTTCGAAATTTTCCTATTAGGGCCCTAGGGGTAGGCACACAACGTGCCGAAAAAACTGAGTATGGGTCTGTTCACAGAATCTGACCATAAGTTTGGTCCTGGAGACTTCCCTCGAATATATTATGACTCCACGAAAGAATCGGATCAATGAAAACTCTCTATAGCTTTCCCGTGACCCGTTTGAAATTTTGCTAGAATGGCCCTAGGGGTAGGTACACAGCGTGCCCGAAAAACTGAGTATGGGTCTGTTCACAGAATTTGACCATAATTTTGGTCCTGGAGACTTCCCTCGAATATTTTATGACTCCACGAAAGAATCGGATCAATCAAAACTCTCCAGAGCTTTCCAGTGACCCGTTCGAAATTTTGCTATTAGGGCCCTAGGGGTAGGTACACAGCGTGCCGGAAAAACTGAGTATGGATCTGTTCATAGAATTTGACCATAATTTTCATCCTGGAGACTTACCTCGAATATTTTATGACTCCACGAAAGAATGGGATCAACGAAAACTCTCCAGAGCTTTCCCGTGACCCGTTCGAAATTTTGCTATTACGGCCCTAGGGGTAGGTACACTGCGTGCCGGAAAAACTGAGTATGGGTCTGTTCACAGAATCTGACCATAATTTTGGTCCTGGAGACTTCCCTCGAATATTTTATGACTCCACGAAAGAATCGGATCAATGAAAACTATCTAGAGCTTTGCCGTGACCCGTTCGAAATTTTGCTAGAATGGCCCTAGGGGTAGGTACACAGCGTGCCCGAAAAACTGAGTATGGGTCTGTTCAGAGAATCTGACAATAATTTTGGTCCTGGAGACTTCCCTCGAATATTTTATGACTCCACGAAAGAATCGGATCAATGAAAACTCTCCAGAGCTTTCCAGTAACACGTTCGAAATTTTGCTATTAGGGCCCTAGGGGTAGGTACACAGCATGCCGGAAAAACTGAGTATGGGTCTGTTCATAGAATCTGACCATAATTTTCATCCTGGAGACTTCCCTCGAATATTTTATGACTCCACGAAAGAATCGGATCAACGAAAACTCTCCAGAGCTTTCCCGTGACCCGTTCGAAATTTTGCTATTAGGGCCCTAGGGGTAGGTACACAACGTGCCTGAAAAACTGAGTATGGGTCTGTTCACCGAATCTGACCATTATTTTGGTCCTGGAGACTTCCCTCGAATATTTTATGACTCCACAAAAGAATCGGATCAATGAAAACTCTCCAGAGCTTTCACGTGACCCGTTCGAAATTTTCCTATTAGGGCCCTAGGGGTAGGCACACAACGTGCCGAAAAAACTGAGTATGGGTCTGTTCACAGAATCTGACCATAAGTTTGGTCCTGGAGACTTCCCTCGAATATATTATGACTCCACGAAAGAATCGGATCAATGAAAACTCTCTATAGCTTTCCCGTGACCCGTTTGAAATTTTGCTAGAATGGCCCTAGGGGTAGGTACACAGCGTGCCCGAAAAACTGAGTATGGGTCTGTTCACAGAATTTGACCATAATTTTGGTCCTGGAGACTTCCCTCGAATATTTTATGACTCCACGAAAGAATCGGATCAATCAAAACTCTCCAGAGCTTTCCAATGACCCGTTCGAAATTTTGCTATTAGGGCCCTAGGGGTAGGTACACAGCGTGCCGGAAAAACTGAGTATGGATCTGTTCATAGAATTTGACCATAATTTTCATCCTGGAGACTTCCCTCGAATATTTTATGACTCCACGAAAGAATGGGATCAACGAAAACTCTCCAGAGCTTTCCCGTGACCCGTTCGAAATTTTGCTATTAGGGCCCTAGGGGTAGGTACACTGCGTGCCGGAAAAACTGAGTATGGGTCTGTTCACAGAATCTGACCATAATTTTGGTCCTGGAGACTTCCCTCGAATATTTTATGACTCCACGAAATAATCAAATCAATGAAAACTATCTAGAGCTTTGCCGTGACCCGTTCGAAATTTTGCTAAATGGCCCTAGGGGTAGGTACACAGCGTGCCGGAAAAACTGAGTATGGGTCTGTTCAGAGAATCTGACAATAATTTTGGTCCTGGAGACTTCCCTCGAATATTTTATGACTCCACGAATGAATCGGATCAATGAAAACTCTCCAGAGCTTTCCAGTAACCCGTTCGAAATTTTGCTATTAGGGCCCTAGGGGTAGGTACACAGCATGCCGGAAAAACTGAGTATGGGTCTGTTCATAAAATCTGACCATAATTTTCATCCTGGAGACTTCCCTCGAATATTTTATGACTCCACGAAAGAATCGGATCAACGAAAACTCTCCAGAGCTTTCCCGTGACCCGTTCGAAAGTTTGCTATTTTAGGCCCTAGGGGTAGGTACACAACGTGCCGGAAAAACTGAGTATGGGTCTGTTCACCGAATCTGACCATAATTTTGGTCCTAGAGACTTCCCTCGAATATTTTATGACTCCACGAAAGAATCGGATCAATGAAAACTCTCCAGAGCTTTCACGTGACCTGTTCGAAATTTTGCTATTAGGGCCCTAGGGGTAGGTACACAACGTGCCGGAAAAACTGAGTATGGGTCTGTTCACAGAATCTGACCATAATTTTGGTCCTGGAGACTTCCCTCGAATATTTTATGACTTCATGAAAGAATTGGATCAATGAAAACTCTCTAGAGCTTTGCCGTGACCCGTTCGAAATTTTGCTAGAATGGCCCTAGGGGTAGGTACACAGCGTGCCCGAAAAACTGAGTATGGGTCTGTTCACAGAATCTGACCATAAATTTGGTCCTGCAGACTTCTCTCGAATATTTTATGACTCCACGAAAGAATCGGATCAATGAAAACTCTCCAGAGCTTTCCAGTGACCCGTTCGAAATTTTTTTATTGGGGCCCTAGGGGTAGGTACACAGCGTGCCGGAAAAACTGAGTATGGATCTGTTCATAGAATCTGACCATAATTTTCATCCTGGAGACTTCCCTAGAATATTTTATGACTCCACGAAAGAATCGGATAAACGAAAACTCTCCAGAGCTTTCCCGTGACCCGTTCGAAATTTTGCTATTTTAGGCCCTAGGGGTAGGTACACAGCGTGCCTGAAAAACTGAGTATGGGTCTGTTCACCGAATCTGACCATAATTTTGGTCCTAGAGACTTCCCTCGAATATTTTATGACTCCACGAAAGAATCGGATCAACGAAAACTCTCCAGAGCTTTCACGTGACCCGTTCGAAATTTTGCTATTAGGGCCCTAGGGGTAGGTACACAACGTGCCGGAAAAACTGAGTATGGGTCTGTTCACAGAATCTGACCATAAATTTGGTCCTGGAGACTTCCCTCGAATATTTTATGACTCCACGAAAGAATCGGATCAATGAATACTCTCCAGAGCTTTCCAGTGACCCGTTCGAAATTTTGCTATTAGGGCCCTAGGGGTAGGTACACAGCGTGCCGGAAAAACTGAGTATGGGTCTGTTCATAGAATCTGACCATAATTATCATCCTGGAGACTTCCCTCGAATATTTTATGACTCCACGAAAGAATCGGATCAACAAAAACTCTCCAGAGCTTTCACGTGACACGTTCGAAATTTTGCTATTTTAGGCCCTAGGGGTAGGTACACAGCGTGCCTGAAAAACTGAGTATGGGTCTGTTCACCGAATCTGACCATAATTTTGGTCCTAGAGACTTCCCTCGAATATTTTATGACTCCACGAAAGAATCGGATCAATGAAAACTCTCTAGAGCTTTCACGTGACCCATTCGAAATTTTGCTATTAGGGCCCTAGGGGTAGGTACACAACGTGCCGGAAAAAACTGAGTATGGGTCTGTTCACAGAATCTGACCATAATTTTGGTCCTGGAGACTTCCCTCGAATATTTTATGACTCCACGAATGAATCGGATCAATGAAAACTCTCTAGAGCTTTCCAGTAACCCGTTCGAAAATTTTCTATTAGGGCCCTAGGGGTAGGTACACTGCGTGCCGGAAAAACTGAGTATGGGTCTGTTCACAGAATCTGACCATAATTTTGGTCCTAGAGACTTCCCTCGAATATTTTATGACTCCACGAAAGAATCGGATCAATGAAAACTCTCTAGAGCTTTCACGTGACCCGTTCGAAATTTTGCTATTAGGGCCCTAGGGGTAGGTACACAACGTGCCGGAAAAACTGAGTATGGGTCTGTTCACAGAATCTGACCATAATTTTGGTCCTGGAGACTTCCCTCGAATATTTTATGACTCCACGAAAGAATGGGATCAACGAAAACTCTCCAGAGCTTTCCCGTGACCCGTTCGAAATTTTGCTATTTTAGGCCCTAGGGGTAGGTACACAGCGTGCCTGAAAAACTGAGTATGGGTCTGTTCACCGAATCTGACCATAATTTTGGTCCTAGAGACTTCCCTCGAATATTTTATGACTCCACGAAAGAATCGGATCAATGAAAACTCTCTAGAGCTTTCACGTGACCCGTTCGAAATTTTGCTATTTTAGGCCCTAGGGGTAGGTACACAACGTGCCGGAAAAACTGAGTATGGGTCTGTTCACAGAATCTGACCATAAGTTTGGTCCTGGAGACTTCCCTCGAATATATTATGACTCCACGAAAGAATCGGATCAATGAAAACTCTCTAGAGCTTTCCCGTGACCCGTTTGAAATTTTGCTAGAATGGCCCTAGGGGAAGGTACACAGCGTTCCCGAAAAACTGAGTATGGGTCTGTTCAGAGAATCTGACAATAATTTTGGTCCTGGAGACTTCCCTCGAATATTTTATGACTCCACGAAAGAATCGGATCAATGAAAACTATCCAGAGCTTTCCTGTAACCCGTTCGAAATTTTGCTATTAGGGCCCTAGGGGTAGGTACACAACATGCCCGAAAAACTGAGTATGGGTCTGTTCATAGAATCTGACCATAATTTTCATCCTGGAGACTTCCCTCGAATATTTTATGACTCCACGAAAGAATCGGATCAACGAAAACTCTCCAGAGCTTTCCCGTGACCCGTTCGAAATTTTGCTATTAGGGCCCTAGGGGTAGGTACACAGCGTGCCTGAAAAACTGAGTATGGGTCTGTTCACCGAATCTGACCATAATTTTGGTCCTGGAGACTTCCCTCGAATATTTTATGACTCCACAAAAGAATCGGATCAATGAAAACTCTCCAGAGCTTTCACGTGACCCGTTCGAAATTTTGCTATTAGGGCCCTAGGGGTAGGCACACAACGTGCCGAAAAAACTGAGTATGGGTCTGTTCACAGAATCTGACCATAAGTTTGGTCCTGGAGACTTCCCTCGAATATATTATGACTTCACGAAAGAATCGGATCAATGAAAACTCTCCAGAGCTTTCACGTGACCCGTTCGAAATTTTGCTATTAGGGCCCTAGGGGTAGGTACACAACGTGCCGGAAAAACTGAGTATGGGTCTGTTCACAGAATCTGACCATAAGTTTGGTCCTGGAGACTTCCCTCGAATATATTATGACTCCACGAAAGAATCGGATCAATGAAAATTCTCTAGGGCTTTCCCGTGACCCGTTTGAAATTTTGCTAGAATGGCCCTAGGGGTAGGTACACAGCGTGCCCGAAAAACTGAGTATGGGTCTGTTCACAGAATCTGACCATAATTTTGGTCCTGGAGACTTCCCTCGAATATTTTATGACTACACGAAAGAATCGGATCAATCAAAACTCTCCAGAGCTTTCAAGTGACCCGTTCGAAATTTTGCTATTAGGGCCCTAGGGGTAGGTACACAGCGTGCCGGAATAACTGAGTATGGGTCTGTTCATAGAATCTGACCATAATTTTCATCCTGGAGACTTCCCTAGAATATTTTATGACTCCACGAAAGAATCGGATAAACGAAAACTCTCCAGAGCTTTCCCGTGACCCGTTCGAAATTTTGCTATTTTAGGCCCTAGGGGTAGGTACACAACGTGCCGGAAAAACTGAGTATGGGTCTGTTCACCGAATCTGACCATAATTTTGGTCCTAGAGACTTCCCTCGAATATTTTATGACTCCACGAAAGAATCGGATCAATGAAAACTCTCCAGAGCTTTCAAGTGACCCGTTCGAAATTTTGCTATTAGGGCCCTAGGGGTAGGTACACAGCGTGCCGGAATAACTGAGTATGGGTCTGTTCATAGAATCTGACCATAATTTTCATCCTGGAGACTTCCCTAGAATATTTTATGACTCCACGAAAGAATCGGATAAACGAAAACTCTCCAGAGCTTTCCCATGACCCGTTCGAAATTTTGCTATTTTAGGCCCTAGGGGTAGGTACACAACGTGCCGGAAAAACTGAGTATGGGTCTGTTCACCGAATCTGACCATAATTTTGGTCCTAGAGACTTCCCTCGAATATTTTATGACTCCACGAAAAAATCGGATCAATGAAAACTCTCCAGAGCTTTCACGTGACCCGTTCGAAATTTTACTATTAGGGCCCTAGGGGTAGGTACACAACGTGCCGGAAAAACTGAGTATGGATCTGTTCACAGAATCTGACCATAAGTTTGGTCCTGGAGACTTCCCTCGAATATATTATGACTCCACGAAAGAATCGGATCAATGAAAATTCTCTAGAGCTTTCCCGTGACCCGTTTGAAATTTTGCTAGAATGGCCCTAGGGGTAGGTACACAGCGTGCCCGAAAAACTGAGTATGGGTCTGTTCACAGAATCTGACCATAATTTTGGTCCTGGAGACTTCCCTCGAATATTTTATGACTACACGAAAGAATCGGATCAATCAAAACTCTACAGAGCTTTCCAGTGACCCGTTCGAAATTTTGCTATTAGGGCCCTAGGGGTAGGTACACAGCGTGCCGGAAAAACTGAGTATAGGTCTGTTCATAGAATCTGACCATAATTTTCATCCTGGAGACTTCCCTAGAATATTTTATGACTCCACGAAAGAATCGGATAAACGAAAACTCTCCAGAGCTTTCCCGTGACCCGTTCGAAATTTTGCTATTTTAGGCCCTAGGGGTAGGTACACAACGTGCCGGAAAAACTGAGTATGGGTCTGTTCACCGAATTTGACCATAATTTTGGTCCTAGAGACTTCCCTCGAATATTTTATGACTCCACGAAAGAATCGGATCAATGAAAACTCTCCAGAGCTTTCCAGTGACCCGTTCGAAATTTTGCTATTAGGGCCCTAGGGGTAGGTACACAGCGTGCCGGAAAAACTGAGTATGGGTCTGTTCATAGAATCTGACCATAATTATCATCCTGGAGACTTCCCTCGAATATTTTATGACTCCACGAAAGAATCGGATAAACGAAAACTCTCCAGAGCTTTCCCGTGACCCGTTCGAAATTTTGCTATTTTAGGCCCTAGGGTAGGTACACAACGTGCCGGAAAAACTGAGTATGGGTCTGTTCACCGAATCTGACCATAATTTTGGTCATAGAGACTTCCCTCGAATATTTTATGACTCCACGAAAGAATCGGATCAATGAAAACTCTCCAGAGCTTTCACGTGACCCGTTCGAAATTTTGCTATTAGGGCCCTAGGGGTAGGTACACAACGTGCCGGAAAAATTGAGTATGGGTCTGTTCACAGAATCTGACCATAATTTTGGTCCTGGAGACGTCCTTCGAATATTTTATGACTCCATGAAAGAATTGGATCAATGAAAACTCTCTAGAGCTTTGCCGTGACCCGTTCGAAATTTTGCTAGAATGGCCCTAGGGGTAGGTACACAGCGTGCCCGAAAAACTGAGTATGGGTCTGTTCACAGAATCTGACAATAATTTTGGTCCTGGAGACTTCCTTCGAATATTTTATTACTCCACGAAAGAATCGGATCAATCAAAACTCTCCAGAGCTTTCCAGCGACCCGTTCGAAATTTTGCTATTAGGGCCTTAGGGGTAGGTACACAGCGTGCCGGAAATACTGAGTATGGATCTGTTCATAGAATCTGACCATAATTTTCATCCTGGAGACTTCCCTATAATATTTTATGACTCCACGAAAGAATCGGATAAACGAAAACTCTCCAGAGCTTTCCCGTGACCCGTTCGAAATATTGCTATTTTAGGCCCTAGGGGTAGGTACACAGCGTGCCTGAAAAACTGAGTATAGGTCTGTTCACCGAATCTGACCATAACTTTGGTCCTAGAGACTTCCCTCGAATATTTTATGACTCCACGAAAGAATCGGATCAATGAAAACTCTCCAGAGCTTTCACGTGACCCGTTCGAAATTTTGCTATTAGGGCCCTAGGGGTAGGCACACAACGTGCCGAAAAAACTGAGTATGGGTCTGTTCACAGAATCTGACCATAAGTTTGGTCCTGGAGACTTCCCTCGAATATATTATGACTCCACGAAAGAATCGGATCAATGAAAACTCTCCAGAGCTTTCACGTGACCCGTTCGAAATTTTGCTATTAGGGCCCTAGGGGTAGGTACACAACGTGCCGGAAAAACTGAGTATGGGTCTGTTCACAGAATCTGACCATAAGTTTGGTCCTGGAGACTTCCCTCGAATATATTATGACTCCACGAAAGAATCGGATCAATGAAAATTCTCTAGGGCTTTCCCGTGACCCGTTTGAAATTTTGCTAGAATGGCCCTAGGGGTAGGTACACAGCGTGCCCGAAAAACTGAGTATGGGTCTGTTCACAGAATCTGACCATAATTTTGGTCCTAGAGACTTCCCTCGAATATTTTATGACTACACGAAAGAATCGGATCAATTAAAACTCTGCAGAGCTTTCCAGTGACCCGTTCGAAATTTTGCTATTAGGGCCCTAGGGGTAGGTACACAGCGTGCCGGAAAAACTGAGTATGGGTCTGTTCATAGAATCTGACCATAATTATCATCCTGGAGACTTCCCTCGAATATTTTATGACTCCACGAAAGAATCGGATAAACGAAAACTCTCCAGAGCTTTCCCGTGACCCGTTCGAAATATTGCTATTTTAGGCCCTAGGGGTAGGTACACAGCGTGCCTGAAAAACTGAGTATAGGTCTGTTCACCGAATCTGACCATAACTTTGGTCCTAGAGACTTCCCTCGAATATTTTATGACTCCACGAAAGAATCGGATCAATGAAAACTCTCCAGAGCTTTCACGTGACCCGTTCGAAATTTTGCTATTAGGGCCCTAGGGGTAGGTACACAACGTGCCGGAAAAACTGAGTATGGGTGTGTTCACAGAATCTGACCATAATTTTGGTCCTGGAGACTTCCCTCGAATATTTTATGACTCCATGAAAGAATCGGATCAATGAAAACTCTCTAGAGCTTTGCCGTGACCCGTTCGAAATTTTGCTAGAATGGCCCTAGGGGTAGGTACACAGCGTGCCTGAAAAACTGAGTATGGGTCTGTTCACAGAATCTGACAATAATTTTGGTCCTGGAGACTTCCCTCGAATATTTTATCACACCACGAAAGAATCGGATCAATGAAAACTCTCCAGAGCTTTCCAGTAACCCGTTCGAAATTTTGCTATTAGGGCCCTAGGGGTAGGTACACAGCATGCCAGAAAAACTGAGTATGGGTCTGTTCATAGAATCTGACCATAATTTTCATCCTGGAGACTTCTCTCGTATATTTTATGATTCCACGAAAGAATCGGATCAACGAAAACTCTCCAGAGCTTTCCCGTGACCCGTTCGAAATTTTGCTATTATGGCCGTAGGGGTAGGTACACAACGTGCCTGAAAAACTGAGTATGGGTCTGTTCACCGAATCTGACCATAATTTTGAACCTGGAGACTTCCCTCGAATATTTTATGAATTCACAAAAGAATCGGATCAATGAAAACTCTCCAGAGCTTTCACGTGACCCGTTCAAAATTTTGCTATTAGGACCCTAGGGGTAGGCACACAACGTGCCGAAAAAACTGAGTATGGGTCTGTTCAAAGAATCTGACCATAAGTTTGGTCCTGGAGACTTCCCTCGAATATATTATGACTCCACGAAAGAATCGGATCAATGAAAACTCTCTAGAGCTTTCCTGTGACCCGTTTGAAATTTTGCTAGAATGGCCCTAGGGGTAGGTACACAGCGTGCCCGAAAAACTGAGTATGGGTCTGTTCACAGAATCTGACCATAATTTTGGTCCTAGAGACTTCCCTCGAATATTTTATGACTACACGAAAGAATCGGATCAATTAAAACTCTGCAGAGCTTTCCAGTGACCCGTTCGAAATTTTGCTATTAGGGCCCTAGGGGTAGGTACACAGCGTGCCGGAAAAACTGAGTATGGGTCTGTTCATAGAATCTGACCATAATTATCATCCTGGAGACTTCCCTCGAATATTTTATGACTCCACGAAAGAAACGGATAAACGAAAACTCTCTAGAGCTTTCCCGTGACCCGTTCGAAATTTTGCTATTTTAGGCCCTAGGGGTAGGTACACAGCGTGCGTGAAAAACTAAGTATGAGTCTGTTCACCGAATCTGACCATAATTTTGGTCCTAGAGACTTCCCTCGAATATTTTATGACTCCACGAAAGAATCGGATCAATCAAAACTCTCCAGAGCTTTCATGTGACCCGTTCGAAATTTTGCTATTAGGGCCCTAGGGGTAGGTACACAACGTGCCGGAAAAACTGAGTATGGGTCTGTTCACAGAATCTGACCATAAGTTTGGTCCTGGAGACTTCCCTCGAATATATTATGACTCCACGAAAGAATCGGATCAATGAAAATTCTCTAGAGCTTTCTCGTAACCCGTTTGAAATTTTGTTAGAATGGCCCTAGGGGTAGGTACACAGCGTGCCCGAAAAACTGAATATGGGTCTGTTCACAGAATCTGACCATAATTTTGGTCCTGGAGACTTCCCTCGAATATTTTATGACTACACGAAAGAATCGGATCAATCAAAACTCTCCGGAGCTTTCCAGTGACCCGTTCGAAATTTTGCTATTAGGGCCCTAGGGGTAGGTACACAGCATGCCGGAAAAACTGAGTATGGGTCTGTTCATAGAATCTGACCATAATTTTCATCCTGGAGACTTCCCTCGAATATTTTATGACTCCACGAAAGAATCGGATAAACGAAAACTCTCCAGAGCTTTCCCGTGACCCGTTCGAAATTTTACTATTTTAGGCCATAGGGGTAGGTACACAGCGTGCCTGAAAAACTGAGTATGGGTCTGTTCACCGAATCTGACCATAATTTTGGTCCTAGAGACTTCCCTCGAATATTTTATGACTCCACGAAAGAATCGGATCAATGAAAACTCTCCAGAGCTTTCACGTGACCCGTTCGAAATTTTGCTATTGGGGCCCTAGGGGTAGGTACACAACGTGCCGGAAAAACTGAGTATGGCTTTGTTCACAGAATCTGACCATAATTTTGGTCCTGGAGACTTCCCTCGAATATTTTATGACTCCATGAAAGAATCGGATCAATGAAAACTCTCTAGAGCTTTGCCGTGACCCGTTCGAAATTTTGCTAGAATGGCCCTAGGTAGGGGTGTAAACGAGCCGAGCTACTCGCGAGCTACTCGAGATCGGATCGATAAAAAGCTCGAACGAGCCGAGCTTTTTCGAGCTCGAGCTCGAGCCCGAGCCTAAGGAAAAAGCTCATTAAGCTATCGAGCCCGAGCTCGAGCTTTACACATCGAGCTCGAGTCGGCTCGCGAGCCTTATCGAGCTTTTCATTTATATGTTTTTTTATTTATTTTATAAATATATACTACTATTATTAGTTAAAATATATATAAATTATGATTAAAAATATATAATATGTATTTTGTTATGTATAAAATACATATAATTAAAAGTTTATATAAAATTAAATATAAAAAATAAAAAAATATATAAAATTAAATATAAATAATTAAAATTAAAATAATAAATCATCAAACGAGCCGAGCCCGAGCCGAGCTCGAGCTTAAGAATTTTGTGACGAGCTCGAGCTCGAGCTTTGAAATTAAAACTTGAATCGAGCCGAGCTCGAGCTCGAGCCTGGTTGAACTTAAACGAGCCGAGCTCGAGCCTAGACGAGCTCGGGCTCGGCTCGGCTCGTTTACACCCCTAGCCCTAGGGGTAGGTACACAGCGTGCCCGAAAAACAGAGTATGGGTCTGTTCAGAGAATCTGACAATAATTTTGGTCTTGGAGACTTCCCTCGAATATTTTATGACTCCACGAAAGAATCGCATCAATGAAAACTCTCCAGAGCTTTCCAGTAACTCGTTCGAAATTTTGCTATTAGGGCCCTAGGGGTAGGTACACAGCATGCCGGAAAAACTGAGTATGAGTCTGTTCATAGAATCTGACCATAATTTTCATCCTGGAGACTTCCCTCGAATATTTTATGACTCCACGAAAGAATCGGATCAACGAAAACTCTCCAGAGCTTTCCCGTTACCCGTTCGAAATTTTGCTATTAGGGCCCTAGGGGTAGGTACACAGCGTGCCTGAAAAACTGAGTATGGGTCTGTTCACCGAATCTGACCATAATTTTCATCCTGGATACTTCCCTCGAATATTTTATGACTCCACGAAAGAATCAGATCAACGAAAACTCTCCAGAGCTTTCCCGTGACCCGTTCGAAATTTTGCTATTAGGGCCCTAGGGGTAGGTACACAACGTGCCGGAAAAACTGAGTATGGGTCTGTTCACAGAATCTGACCATAATTTTGGTCCTGGAGACCTCCCTCGAATATTTTATGACTCCACGAAAGAATCGGATCAATGAAAACTCTCTAGAGCCTTGCCGTGACCCGTTCGAAATTTTGCTAGAATGGCCCTATGGGTAGGTACACAGCGTGCCCGAAAAACTGAGTAGGGGTCTGTTCACAGAATCTGACCATAATTTTGGTCCTGGAGACTTCCCTCGAATATTTTATGACTCCATGAAAGAATCGGATCAATGAAAACTCTCTAGAGCTTTGCCGTGACCCGTTCGAAAGTTTGCTAGAATGGCCCTAGGGGTAGGTACACAGCGTGCCCGAAAAACTGAGTATGGGTCTGTTCACAGAATCTGACCATAAAATTTGGTCCTGGAGACTTCCCTCGAATATTTTATGACTCCACGAAAGAAGCGGATCAATGAAAACTCTCTAGTCTTTCCCGTGACCCGTTCGAAATTTTGCTATTAGGGCCCTAGGGGTAGGTACACAGCGTGCCGGAAAAACTGAGTATGGGTCTGTTCATAGAATCTGACCATAATTTTCATCCTGGAGACTTCCTTCGAATATTTTATGACTCCCCGAAAGAATCGGATCAAGGAAAACTCTCCAGAGCTTTCCTGTGACCCGTTCGAAATTTTGCTATTAGGGCCCTAGGGGTAGGTACACAACGTGCCGGAAAAACTGAGTATGGGTCTGTTCACAGAATCTGACCATAAGTTTGGTCCTGGAGACTTCCCTCGAATATATTATGACTCCATGAAAGAATCGGATCAATGCAAACTCCCCTAGTGCCTTTCCGTGGCCCGTTCTTATTTTTGCTAAAAGAGCCCTAAGGGTAGGTACACAGCCTGCCAGAAAAACTGAGTATGGGTCTGTTCACCGAATCTGACCATATTTTTGGTCCTGGAGTCTTCCCTCGATTATTTTATGACTCCACGAAAGAATCGGATCAATCAAAACTCTCTAGAGCTTTCTAGTGACCCGTTCGAAATTTTGCTTTAGGGCCCTAGGGGTAGGTACACAGCATGCCGGAAAAACTGAGTATGGGTCTGTTCATAGAATCTGACCATAATTTTCATCCTGGAGACTTCCCTAGAATATTTTATGACTCCACGAAAGAATCGGATCAACGAAAACTCTCCAGAGCTTTCCAGTGACCCGTTCAAAATTTTGCTATTAGGGCCCTAGGGGTAGGTACACAGCGTGCCGGAAAAACTGAGTATGGGTCTGTTCATAGAATCTGACCATAATTATCATCCTGGAGACTTCACTCGAATATTTTATGACTCCACGAAAGAATCGGATCAACAAAAACTCTCCAGAGCTTTCTCGTGACCCGTTCGAAATTTTGCTATTTTAGGCCCTAGGGGTAGGTACACAACGTGCCGGAAAAACTGAGTATGGGTCTGTTCACAGAATCTGACCATAAGTTTGGTCCTGGAGACTTCCCTCGAATATATTATGACTCCACGAAAGAATCAGATCAATGAAAACTCTATAGAGCTTTCCCGTGACCCGTTTGAAATTTTGCTAGAATGGCCCTAGGGGTAGGTACACAGCGTGCCCGAAAAACTGAGTATGGGTCTGTTCACAGAATCTGACCATAATTTTGGTCCTGGAGACTTCCCTCGAATATTTTATGACTCCACGAAAGAATCGGATCAATCAAAACTCCCCTAGTGGCTTTCTGTGGCCCGTTCGTAATTTTGCTAGAAGGCCCTAAGGGTAGGTACACATACTGCCAGAAAAACTGACTATGGGTCTTTTCACCGTATCTGACCATAATTTTGGTCCTAGAGACTCCCCTAGAATATTTTATGACTCCACCATATAATCGGATCAATGCAAACTCCCCTAGTGCCTTTCCGTGGCCCGTTCGTAATTTTGCTAAAAGGGCCCTAAGGGTAGGTACACAGTCTGCCAGAAAAACTGAGTATGGGTCTGTTCACCGAATCTGACCATAATTTTGGTCCTGGAGTCTTCCCTCGAATATTTTATGACTCTATGAAAGAATCGGATCAATAAAAACTCCCCTAGTGCTTTTCCGTGGCTCGTTCGTAGTTTTGCTAAAAGGGCCCAAGGGTTAGGTACACAGCCTGCCAGAAAAACTGAGTATGGGTCTGTTCCCCGAATCCGACAATAATTTTGGTCCTGGAGACTTCCCTCGAACATTTTATGACTCCACGAAAGAATCGGATCAATGAAAACTCCCCTAGTGCTTTTTCGTGGCATGTTCGTAATTTTCCTAGAAGGGCCCTAGGGGTAGGTACATAACCTGCCTATAAAAACTGAGTATGGGTCTGTTCACCGAATCTGACCATAAATTTGGTCCTGGAGACTTCCCTCGAATATTTTATGACTCTATGAAAATCTCGGATCAATGAAAACTCCCCTAGTGCGTTTCAGTGGCCCGTTCGTATTTTTGCTGGAAGGGCATTAGGGGTAGGTACACAACCTGCCTATAAAAACTGAGTATGGGTCTTTTCACCGAATCTGACCATTATTTTGGACCTGGAGACTTCCCTCGAATATTTTATGACTCTATGAAAGAATCGGATCAATAAAAACTCCCCTAGTGCCTTTACGTGGCCCGTTCGTAATTTTGCTAGAAGGGCCCTAAGGGTAGGTACACATACTGCCAGAAAAACTGAATATGGGTCTTTTCACCGAATCTGACCATAATTTTGGTCCTAGAGACTTCCCTCGAATATTTTATGACTGCACCATATAATCGGATCAATGCAAACTCCCCTAGTGCCTTTCCGTGGCCCGTTCGTAATTTTGCTAGAAGGCCCTAAGGGTAGGTACACAGCCTGCCAGAAAAACTGAGTATGGGTCTTTTCACCGAATATGACCATAATTTTGGTCCTAGAGACTTCCCTCGAACATTTTATGACTCAATGAAAGAATCGGATCAATAAAAACTCCCCTAGTGCTTTTCCGTGGCCCGTTCATAGTTTTGCTAGAAGGGCCCGAGGGGTAGGTACACAACCTGCCTATAAAAACTGAGTATGGGTCTGTTCTCCAAATCTGACCATAATTTTGGTCCTGGAGACTTCCCTCGAACATTTTATGACTCCACGAAAGAATCGGATCAATGAAAACTCCCCTAGTGCTTTTTCGTGGCATGTTCGTAATTTTCCTAGAAGAGCCCTAGGGGTAGGTACATAACCTGCCTATAAAAACTGAGTATGGGTCTGTTCACCGAATCTGACCATAAATTTGGTCCTGGAGACTTCCCTCGAATATTTTATGACTCTATGAAAATCTCGGATCAATGAAAACTCCCCTAGTGCGTTTCAGTGGCCCGTTCGTATTTTTGCTGGAAGGGCATTAGGGGTAGGTACACAACCTGCCTATAAAAACTGAGTATGGGTCTGTTCACTGAATCTGACCATAGTTTTGGTCCTGGAGACTTCTCTCGATCATTTTATGACTCGATGAATAAATCGGATCAATGAAAACTCCCCTAGTGCCTTTCCGTGGCCCGTTCGTAATTTTGCTAGAAGGGCTCTAGGGGTAGGTACACAACCAGCCTATAAAAACTAAGTATGGGTCTGTTCATTGAATCTGACAATAATTTTGGTCCTGGAGACTTCCCTCGAATATTTTATGATTCTATGAAAGAATCGGATCAATAAAAAGTTAAAAACTCCCCTAGTGTTTTTCCGTGGCCCGTTCGTAATTTTCCTAGAAGTGCCCTAGGGGTAGTTACAAAGTCTGCCAGTAAAACTGAGTATGGGTCTGTTCACCGAATCGGACCATAATTTTGGTCCTGGAGACTTTTCTCGAATACGTACCTACGTACGTACGTACCTACATATACGTACGTACGTACTTGCGTACGTACGTACGTACCTACGTACGTACCTACCTACCTACGTACGTACTAACGTACATACGTACGTACCTACCTACCTACCTACGTACCTACCTACGTACTTAACGTACATACGTACGTACGTACCTACGTACATACGTACATACAATACATTTGACTGTCGCTCTATATACGTATACATTGTTGTTTCTTTCTCGTACACACATGTACATACTGTTGATGCGGCTAGTCCGATTCGTTCAATATACATACATACTTCTACTAATGTCACCTACAAGACACACTTACAGGAATGCACATACATAACCAATTTCGCACGCATACAATCACATCATCACCCTTTAATATGAACGTAAACCCTATCGAATAATCTTTGAATCAAACGCTTACCGGAGTTTAAATAGAGACAGATGTTCGACGGTCGGAGATGGTCGACGGGCAGAGTTGGAGGCTACGACAGGCTTCTGGTTATGGAGAAGACGAGATGGAGATGTTCTGTAACATCCGGCCCCTCATACCACCAATATTTTCCGCTTTGCTACATTAGAGCTCACGGATTTGCTTTTGGTTACCCGGGTGAAACCTTCCCACAATGGTCACCCATCCTGAGATTGCTGTCATCCGAGCACGCTTAACTTTGGAGTTCTCCACTCATCCACTAACATTAAGCCCCAAAACACGTTGTTGGTATTTGAAGTCGGACATTCCTTATAAATCCCAAATCTCTCCTGCCCATGACCGATGTGAGATTTGCCTAGGGTGTTAGATGTTCGATGTGGGTGTGTGTTTTACTGATGAGTGCGACGGGAATGGGGTTTAGGGTTGGGTAATTAATATCCAATTTACACTTTGGTCCTAAACTTTACTAGGTTATTTAATTCGCTTCAAAATTTGTTAAACTAGATTTTGTTATCTACAAAACAAATCGTATACTTTATATATATATATATATATATATATATATATATATATATATATATATATTAACTCACGAAAACGAGCGAGCAAAATGATAATGAGAACTTAATAAGAATGAGCGAGACTGCGCTAACGGTGTTAACTTGTATTTACAAGTTATCACACATTGTGTAGCTATAAATTCATCATTACGTTGTGCACCTGTAATTGTTAATTTACCTTACACAATCACCCCAATTTATGCCCCATCATGTGCTTTAATCTTATGTCTTACCATGCTTATTGTTCTCTTATCTTCAAGATATGTTATCTTATTCTAAGTATAGGATGTATAAGAGAAGTATGGTACGCTTACGACTAGTATAAGGCAAACATGCTACACGTTTATGCTTAGTGTGATGTACTTATGGGATGTTAGGCATACTGTAAGTTTATGATAAATGTAAGACTAGTAGTCTAAGCAACATGTGAACATATAGTGACCATGAACTATGATAACATCAAAAAAGTAGGTAGCATCTTTCAGCACGTAGTAGATCACACAATAAGCAACATGTTTCAACGAATAATATATCTCATACCAAGTAATATGTTACAGCAGATAAACGAGTCACATAATAAGTGACGTGTAATAACACATAGTAGGTCACCCAACTATCAAGTCAAAACATGTTCCTAGACATTAACCCAGTCTAGTTGTTCATGTGATAGTACATATTAGGTCACACGACTATCAAATCAAGACCTGACCATACTTAAGCTTTGGAACAATAACCCAGTCCCCTTGATTGTGTACAACAATGGGTTCATGAAACTCCGGATTACACCGGTTAGTTGCCAAAATAATGCAAGTTTCAAGTTGTAATACAAAACAAAATGTTTCTCAGGTAAAGCCCCAAAATAAATAAATAAAAATAAAAAATGTTTTCGCCTAAACGGCAATATGTTTTAATAAAACACTTAACTTTTGATATAAACCAAACTTCAGGGTTTAAAAAGGAAAATACAGTTTAGCGAAAGTATTAAATAATCATGTGCTCAAAAGACTAGCACATAAACAATGTAAATGTTTAAAACCAAAACATTTAAAATATGTACTCAAAAGACTAGTGCATAAGCAAAACAATTACATACCTAGTTCAAGCTTCACTAACAGAGCAAGTAAAAAAAAGTTTGCCCTAAAGTTCACATAACGCAAGTTGATTACTTCCCGTAATGCTATTGTAAGTGTGTGACTGTGTACATCTCATGAAAATGGGTCACAATAAGTTCACACACATGTAACTAATGCAGTGTACAGTTATAGTCTAGAATGCAATGCAACCTAGTTCGCTATAAACAATGGCTTTTATACCAATCTGTCACACCCTTAAATTTCAACAAACGGGGTATCCGTTAGGCGTATGACAAATCCAGAACCCAAGTCATTAGTTACACCAAACGACAGTATATGAATTTAAAACATACGTGTCTCATTGAATAAGAAAATTTATTACAAGTAATTGTTTAAATGTTTGTGGAAGCGTAACGGCAAGTAAATGTCAAAACCCCATTTTTTTAGTAAAGTAAAAGCATTAAAAGTATTTAATACAAATATGTTCAAATAACAAAGTAAAATCTTAAAAACATATAAACACAAAGACGCATGTATGGCCTAACCGTGCTCGTGCTCATAATTACCTGAGAAAACATAATAAAAAGTGTCAACACAAAGATTGGTGAGTTCAATTAGTTTATTTATCGAAAGCATATAAATAAAGAAACGGTTTTCCTGATAAAATCATTTACTATTGTTAGTTTGCAAAACCACCTCGCTTACTATATGAGCATGCCAAGATTAACTGAACGTTGTGTTGTTTGACTTACTGCCATCAAACTAGATAACCAAAAGTCTCAAAGACAATCTGCACCACCTGAAAACCTCACAAAGCAAAATCCATTATACTTACTTTTAGGCATCTATATACATATACCATACCATTTCACACACCAAACAACGACCGCATATTTACACCACTACATATTTACACCAACTTACGTACATTACTTCCACCACTACATATTTACACCCACATATACATTTAACATTAATTCACATACAAACCAATGTATATAAATCTCCACTTACATCGACTAAATAAAAATTCTCAAACTAATAAACGGTCAAACACCAGTTAGATCACATCTTCAATCGTTGAATCATATTACAAAGGAAAAATCACATTACGTACTTATTCTAATCACATTCTTTTACAACAAAAAGTAAAGAGTATATGAAACTTGCACAAATAGCTCCACCTAATTCTCTCAACCGGAACGAAAGTAAATAAAACAATACAAAATCATAGCTTATTGTTAATTACTTAATTATTATTGCATCTATGCCATGGTTGTAACAATCAGGGCCGGTCCGCTATATTAAAAAAATAAACCCTTGCTTAAGGCCTTATTTTTTCATAGGCCTTAAATTTTTAAAACTTCTATGTTCTAATATTTTAGATTTTGGTGTATGGTATTCAACAATTTCAATTTGATAAATATTTTATATCCTATTATTGAATATAATGTATTTGTTTACAAGCTCAATAGATAGTAACTTAGCATTCAATTAATTATTATTTGTTAGGTTATATAAATTGATTTGTTGTTTTTTTTAATCATGAAACCAATTGGAAAATAAGATTAGAGTTGCATTAAGGAGAGAAGAACTGTTCAATTAGCTTAGTTTAATTATAAAAAGGGTCATTGTTAATTTCTTAATGTCGGTCTCAACCACTGATAAAAGACGAAAGTTTTTAACAATATGTCTTTAAATGTTTTTTCACTTTAGGCCTAAAAAAACCTTGAGCCGGCCCTGGTAACAATCTACGCAGATTAAACAAATATAACCTAAACAAACTAGATGAACATCATTCACGCATATATACCAGGTACAAACACGCAGACACATAATCATACAAAGCACATTCACACATATCACATATACATATTTCACGCTCTCCTCAATCACGCCTATATATATATGTACACACTGTCGTATATATACATACATATGTATTCACCAAAACCCGACCTGACACATACGCATAAACCTATGCATATTTCATGTACACTTATATATGTCGACCGAGCTGAAACAAGTACGAACCGTGTCCTGAAACCGAAACCGTAACGAATAACGAAACGAGTTGAAAAACTTACCAAAACGAATCGCAAGATAGAACGGAACACTTCTCCGGTGGTTGTGGGGCTGTTGGTGAAGGCCGGAGGTGGTGGCGATGCTCGCCTATGACGGAGAGGGTGACCGGAGACGACTGAAGATGGTGGCGCGGAGATGCGTTGAAGACCATGGTAGGGTTATAGGTTTGGGTTTTATAAAAATTTAGTTTTGGTATATTGCATACTAGTCCCTTAGAATTAATTAAACTATTTATTCAGTCCCTATACTTAATCATGTTATTTATTTCTTTTCCCAAGTTACATAATTTAACTATCTAGATCAAATACCAATCGACTCCGAACTCGTAACGACCAGTAGAGCGGGAACTCCAGATTTCACGAAATTAGTAATTTGTTAGCGTTCGAGATTCACGTGGTAACTAACACACTTAATGTATCCTACTTAATGTCGTGCGAGTTAACGGTAAAATAATAGAGTTTTAAGTTACCGGTTGTTAACCTGAAAATGTTGGGTGTCACAATTACAGTTTTATCTAAAAACCGTAAAAAACAGACCGTGAAACCCCTAAGTTAAACCAATAATATTAACCGTTTAATACGACTTTTGGGACGATACATATGAGCTTTGATTTATGCACAATTTAGAACTCGTTAATTCGTTATGGTGTTTGGGACTTTAAAATGGGTCTAATTAAATTATGGGATTGTCACATAATAGTAACATGTGTACTTGTATTCTATCTACTTCACGGATATTATCAAGAATGAGTATCCAACTAAGGCCTAAGGGTATGTTCAAAACTAACCTAATAATAATGACACACAAGTATCCAACTGAGGGTATATTTGATGAAGGCAATCGTTGTTTATGGTCATAGCTATTCTGACTGTAAGTCTAGGTGTAACACCCCTAAGTCAAAATATAAGAAGTTTAAATTAAAAAGAAATGGGTTTAAGTTATGAGTCAATTTAAAAGATGAGGGATTGTGGACTAAACTTTAAGGTTTAAGAGCTCATAATCAGGCATTAACAACCTTAATTCACTCCATCATCCTCATTCTAGCTTGTAATTTTTGAAATAAATTTAGAAGAGAAGTTATCACTTGCAAGTAGTCTTCTCTAACTACAACACTACCTACACCATGTGTAATTATTAGAACAAAAATTCAAAAGACATAATTTTAAATCTCTTATATAATTGAAGGACATAATATGTAACTTATATATATTTGGATTTAAAATCAGTTGTATGTAGAAATAAAACCAGTTGCGATCACTAATCTTGTTTATCGAATAATATTCCTCCTCCCTGGTTATCATTTTCACATTCACATGTAAATAGTGAGTTAGAGTCGCAAGGTCGGTCTTTAAAACTTTCTTTCTTTTCTTTATGATCGGGTAAATATTCACACGTGGCCCCTATGTACGTAGGTTTTACTTTTACATAGAATAATCTAAAGAAGGTTTTGAGAGCTATAAACTTATATAAGTTGAGCTTACTCTCATCTTTCTCTCAAAACATATGACCATGCAACTTTGATGTTCCCAATTTATCTATCTATCCAATTGTATGTTACAGCTAGCGTAATTAATCCTAGCGGCTAACATTAATTTGGCTTAACCAACTGCTTGAGCTGCCACCCACCATCTCCCGCCAAAAGAAACGCCTACAATATAATAATAATAATAATAATAATAATAACAATAATAATAATTTAAAATAATTGTACTTGAATAAATAAACCCTAAAAATGCTAACCTCTTCCCATGATCTGCCAGCAGCTTCAAGCAACGCAGCATTGCATGTCTTTAGTTCTATGGAGGCACCAGAAAAGGCGGAAGCTGCTTCCTCCCATCCTCTATTATGCCCCATGCACCTGAAAAAACGTATAATAATTAATTGATTGATTTGAGACATAAATATTAGGGTCACGATCTTTACGGAAACACTTTAATTATAAAATGACAGAACTATTGATTTACATACATGTAAAATAAGTAACCAATGATTTACATACATGTAAGTTAGTGATATAAATAGTTAGAAAACTAGATCAAGGGCCAGGAATTGTTCTTTTTATTCTCACGATAAAAACGTGTTCTGTAATGATCCTCACCATATATATATATATATATATATAGAGGAGGGATTTTCTACAAAGGCTAAAAACTCTAAAAAGGCTAAGAAGTAATCTGGGACGTTGGATTATGGTGTTTTACGGCCCAGATGGACGCGGTGGCATTTTTGTAATTATTTTGATGTTTTGGTTACGCGCGAGATGGATTTGGGAGTAGATTTGTCATTGTGCGTTTTTAACGCCATGGTGTTTCTTAGATCTGTGTCTTCTGAATCATGGTGTTTTTTACGTCTCACCTGATCACAATAAAAACGTTTGACGTTTTTGGTGTTTTATTCTAACTTTTCTCATGGTATTTCTTAGCACTATCAAATGGGATCTATGTCTTCTGAATCATGGTGTTTTTAACATTCGAACTAAACACTAAAAACATCATACTCGGAATGTTAAAAACACAATGATTCAGAAGAACAGAACATTGATCGGACGCTCGTAATTAGTAAACAAAAACGTCAATAACAAACAAAAACATCATCGCTTTCAGTATTCGCCATAGATGAATGATTATGAATTCAAAATTAAAAACGAAAAACGTCAAAAACACGTCATACATGAACGGATGTTCGTAATTAATAAACGTAAATAAAACACCATAACTGGACATCGAAAGTGATAACCATTTCGAATTCAGCATCGCGCGTATAAATGTTAAAAACACCATGATTCAGATGAACAGATCTCATTTGATTGTGTTAAGAAACACCATGATTCAATGCTGAAAAAAGTTAGAAACGTCAAACGACACTAAAATTGACGATAACGCCGGTCTTTCCAAAACAACATACAACGCGTAAAATGACGATAACGCCCCTCCGCCTGTTTTTTAACTATTGGACAGGTGTTGGTTGATGATTGCTTCTTAGAGTTTTTATAGTTTTAAGCCTTTTTAGAAAATTCTCAATATATATAGAGGGGAGAGCTATCCTACAAAGGGTTGGAAATCTAAGAAGGCTAAGAAAGATTTATGACCTTTAGATCTCTTTTTTAATGGTTGAGATCAATTTGTAGGAAAAGAATTTGGTGGAAGGGTACATTAGTCATAGTCACTTTTGTTGACTTTCTCTTTTTTTAAAACGTTCATAACTTTTGGATACGATATTATTATTTTTTTAAATTACACCAAAAAAACAAGCGTTTTGTTATCTTTAAAACGCGTATAATATTGATATATAAAAAATAAAAAAAAATTTCGGCACTTGTCTAGTCCTTGTGTAATATCATGTGATTGTGTTATATTATAACTAGTGAAATATCACTTTTAACGGTTCATTCTTAAATCATTATGTAATATCATCTTATTTAAAATATTTGTTGTGTCATCTTATGTGTTTAGAAATTATCACCGTGTCACAAATTGTTAATATGTGTTTGAGAAATGTTCAAAGACAAAGTCATTTTTTGTTACAAAGTGTGAGAATGACACAATGGTAAACAAAGACACAATGTCACTTTTAAAAAAATTCTAACTCACAATATAAATCAAATTTTAAAAAAGTAGTTCGGAGACCTTGTTCACCATGTATTCCTCTTTCAAAAAATAAATAAACGAAAAAATTAAAAAAAAACAGTTTTTTTATTTTTTAAATTAGACACAATGAAAAAAGACACAATGAGAAAATAGTAGTTTTTTTTTAAGTTTTATTTATTTATTTTTGAAGGAAGATGATGTGGGAGCAAGATCTTTGAAATACTTCATGTGTTATTGTGTAATTATTATTAGATCATTGTGTAATACTTGTCAAATAAGATTACACAATGACCCGATGAATGACACAACAACCTACCGATGACACAATCACAAAATGACCTAACGAAAAACACAATGACCTGACGGAAGATACAATGAGCTGAAAAAATGTGAAGAAAAAAAAGTTCGTTTTTTATATATCAATATTATACGCGTTTTAAAGAAAAAAATGCTTGTTTTTATGGTGTAATTTGTTAAAAATATAATTTCGTATGTAAAAGTTATAAACATTTAAAAAAAGTGCGGGAATTGACATGTGACTTGCATGTGAAAAGAGAATATTTAAAAAAGTAGGCATGACTAAAATACCCCATCTCCTAATTTTCATAAATGCCACATGTCAATCTCTTATTGCTTCTTAGCCTTCTTAGATTTTTATTACTTTGTAGGTGAACCTCCCTATATATATATATATATATATATATATGAAAATTATCCTACATAGTGTTGGAAATCTAACAGGCTAAGAATGATTTATGACCTTTAGATCTTTCTTTTAATTGTTGAGATCAATTTGTAGGAAAAGAAATTGGTGGAAGAGTACATTAGTCATAGCCACTTTTGTTGACTATCTCTATCCACATGCAAGGCACATGTTAATTCCCCCACTTTTTTTAAAACGTTCATAACTTTTGGATACGATATTATTTTTTTAAAAAAATTACACCAAGAAAACAAACGTTTTGTTATCTTTAAAACGCGTATAATATTGATATATAAAAAAATAAAAAAAAATTCGGCACTTGTCTAGTCCTTGTGTAATATCATGTGATTGTGTTATATTAAAACTAGTGAAATATCACTTTTATCGGTTCATTCTTAAGTCATTATATAATATCATCTTATTTTAAATATTTGTTGTGTCATCTTATGTGTTTAGAAATTATCACCGTGTCACAAATTGTTAATATGTGTTTGAGAAATGTTCAAAGACAAAGTCATTTTTTGTTACAAAGTGTGAGAATGACACAATGGTAAACAAAGACACAATGTCACTTTCAAAAAAATTCTAACTCACAATATAAATCAAATTTTTAAAAAGTAGTTCGGAGACCTTGTTCACCATGTATTCCTCTTTCAAAAAATAAATAAACGAAAAAATTTAAAAAATTACCGTTTTTTTTTTAAATTAGACACAATGAAAAAAGACACAATGAAAAAAGACACAATGAGAAAATAGTAGTTTTTTTTGAAGTTTTATTTATTTATTTTTGAAGGAAGATGATGTGGGAGCAAGATCTTTGAAATACTTCATGTGTTATTGTGTAATTATTATTAGATCATTGTGTAATACTTGTCAAATAAGATTACACAATGACCCGATGAATGACACAACAACCCTACCGATGAAACAATCACAAAATGACCTAACAAAAAACACAATGACCTGACGGAAGACACAATGAGCTGAAAAAATGTGAAAAAAAAAGTTTGTTTTTTATATGTCAATATTATACGCGTTTTAAAGAAAAAAACTGCTTGTTTTTATGGTGTAATTTGTTTAAAAATATAATGTCGTATGTAAAAGTTATAAACATTTAAAAAAAGTGGGGGAATTGACATGTGACTTGCATGTGAAAAGAGAATATTTAAAAAAGTAGGCATGACTAAAATACCCTCTCTCCTAATTTTCATAAATGCCACATGTCAATCTCTTATTGCTTCTTAGCCTTCTTAGATTTTTATTACTTTGTAGGTGAACCTCCCTATATATATATATATATATATATAGGTATAATGGTTTTTATTTGTCCCAACTATCACATGTTGTCTTTTACCGGTCTCAACTATTGAATTGGCTGTCAACGGTCCCAACTTTTATCACATTGGTAACCATTGGTCCCGTCGTTAAATTTTTTTAACGCCGTTAAGTTTTTTTCCAAATTCAATACCGATGTTATAAGCCTTTGATCGGAATGATAATATAAGCCGATTGATGGAAAAGTTACCTCAATACGGCGCTTCGAACAACGAAATAGTGCTTCAATCGGGTGTTTAAAACTAACTGTGCTTCAATCGGATGTAAAAATTTTATCATTCAGATAGCCTTTTCGAGAAAACTTTTACATCAATCGACACGTATTATCCTTCCAATCAAAAGGTCTAAAACATCGGTCTTGAATTTAGAAAAAACTTAACGGCGTTAAAAAAATTTAACGACGGGACCAGTGGTTACCAAAGTGATAAAAGTTAGGACCGTTGACAACCAATTTAAAAGTTGGGACCGGTAGAAGACAAAAGGTGATAGTTGAGACCAGTGAAAACTAATATACCATATATATATATATATATATATATATATATATATGAGAGTTATCCTACATAGTGTTGGAAATCTAAGAAGGCTAAGAATGATTTATGACCTTTAGATCTCTCTTTAAATGGTTGAGATCAATTTGTAAGAAAAGAAATTGGTGAAATGGTACATTAGTCATAGCCACTTTTGTTGACTTTCTCTATCCACATGCAAGGCACATGTTAATTACCCCACTTTTTTTAAAACGTTCATAACTTTTGGATACGATATTATTTTTTTAAAAAAATTACACCAAAAAAACAAGCGTTTTGTTATCTTTAAAACACGTATAATATTGATATATAAAAAATAAAAAAAAAATTCGGCACTTGTCTAGTCCTTGTGTAATATTATGTGATTGTGTTATATTAAAACTAGTGAAATATCACTTTTATCGGTTCATTCTTAAGTCATTATATAATATCATCTTATTTTAAATATTTGTTGTGTCATATTATGTGTTTAGAAATTATCACCGTGTCACAAATTGTTAATATGTGTTTGAGAAATGTTCAAAGACAACGTCATTTTTTGTTACAAAGTGTGAGAATGACACAATGGTAAACAAAGACACAATGGTAAACAAAGACACAATGACACTTATAAAAAAATTATAACTCACAATATAAATCAAATTTGAAAAAAGTGGTTCGGAGACCTTGTTCCCATGTAATCCTCTTTCAGAAAATAAATAAACAAAAAATAAATAAAAAAAAATTACCGTTTTTTTATTTTTTAAATTAGACACAATGAGAAAATAATAGTTTCTTTAAGTTTTGTTTATTTATTTTTTAAGGAGGATGATGTGAGAACAAGATCTTTGAAATACTTTTTGTGTTATTGTGTAATTATTATTAGATCATTGTGTAATACTTGTCAAATAAGATTACACAATGACCCGATGAATGACACAACAACCTTACGGATGACACAATCACACAATGACCTGACGAAAGACACAATGACCTGACGGAAGACACAATGACCTGACGTTAGACACAATGAGCTGAAAAAATGTGAAAAAAAAGTTCGTTTTTTATATATCAATATTATACGCGTTTTAAAGAGAAAATAATTCTCGTTTTTATGGTGTAATTTGTTTAAAAAAATAATGTCGTATGTAAAAGTTATAAACGTTTTAAAAAAGTGGGGGAATTGACATGTGACTTGCATGTGGAAAGAGAATATTTAAAAAAGTGGGCATGACTAAAATACCCCCTCTCCTAATTTTCCTAGATGCCACATGTCAATCTATTATTGCTTCTTAGCCTTCTTAGATTTATAATACTATCTAGGTGAACCTCACACTATATATATATATATATATATATTATATTACAAAAAATTCAACACTTTGACTCCATCTATGATTTGTTAAAGTTGTACTTTTTGTACTCAAGTTAAAAGGTGTTCTCATTTGAGTGTCCCTCTATATAGTAGGGATCCATTCAAATGAGAACACTTTTAACTTGAGAACAACTTAGGAACCGCTTTAACTGTTGTATTTATTATAATATAAATTGACCAAAATGCTTATAATTAACCTAATTTTAACATCTATTTAAAAAATATATGATTTGTGAAGTCGTTTGTTAAAATGCATATATGCACCCACATTACTTGTACACAAACACACATTTTTGGTGCATATATGCATTCTAACAAACGACATCACGAATCATATTTTTTTTAATTATATGTTAAAATTAGTTGAATTATAAGCATTTTAGTCAATTTATATTACAAAAAATTCAACACTTTGACTCCATCTATGATTTGTTAAAGTTGTATTTTTTGTACTCAAGTTAAAAGGTGTTCTCATTTGAGTGTCCCTCTATATATATATATATATATATATATATATATATATATATATATATATATATATATATATATATATATATATATATATATATATATATATATATATATATATATATATATATATATATATATATATATATATGCGAGAAGAGTAAATATTACGAGAAGTGTAAGAAATTACTAAATTCTTTATTTTTTCAATAAAAAAACTTTTTAACATGTAGAAAAATGATTCATTTGCAATATTTATTCATCAAATTTGATATTCGAAAAATAAAAGTTGATAAATTCCGTTTATTTGTTAAACTTACACATGTTGAAGTCATATGTAGGTTATGTTATTTACATATAACTTACACATAACTTACACATGTGTAGGTAATCTAGGGGCTGGCATATCGTGTCAGACACGACACGATAAGACCAAAATGACAGTTTTTTTATAAAACCAAACACCAAAATGGCAAGAAAAAAAATATAAGGACTAAAGTGGTCGAAACGGTAAAAACCCAGGGACCTTTTGGCAATTTACTCAAATAAATATTAACAGGTGACCTATCGTGTTAACAGATCTTTAACCTGTTAAGACACGATAATTAAAGTGTCTTTATCGTGTTAACCTGTTAATGACACGGCACCTGTTAAGGTCAAACACGAAACCTGTTAATTCCGTGTCGTTTCGTGTTGTGTTATCGTGTTCGTGTCAGAAATTGCCAGCCCTAAGGTAATCTTAAAATGCTAAAAATACATATGAAAAAAAAATTAATGTTTTTTTTAGTTTATACCTTACTCATTTATGTGTAGGAAAGAGATTTTTTTTAAAAAAAAATAAAGCATTACCAAGTTTTTTTAGTGATTTAGATTTCTTCTTTTTCTTATTGTAATATATGAGTCTTCTCAAATGAACTTAATTATATATATATATATATATGTTCCTCTTCCTCCTAAATAACTACAGTGAGTAACTCACATAAGTGTATGTATGTCATCTCTAGCATATTTACAGATAGCTTGTTGGAGGTGGTGAGCTGTCTGGCCGTCCATTGCTGCAACAGAATAAAAGCTTGAGATAAAGTGTGTCTCAGCTTCTAACAAGGCATGCACATGCTCCTGCATGATTTTAAGGGTTTGCCTTGTTCGTGTTGCATCACTACGTAACGTAAACATAAGTGTATGTCAGTCAGTTATCTAAATAGTATATCATGTTAAAAATGAAGCTACCTTGATAAAATAAGTTGAGGAATCCAACCCAGGTGTTGGAGCTTATAAGTGACTTGTATAACATCAGTTTCTCCAGCTTTACTCAGAGGACGATCATAGTCTATACATGGTAAGAAAACTGAGGCAATCAATCATCAATATCAATAGACAAATATATATGTATATATATAGTTATGGATCTGGATAATTAGGGCAAATACCTTTAATTGATCGATCCTTCCAACTAGTCTTTGCGTGACGAAGCAAAATCAATCGTCTAGACTCCTTCATCACCGGCATAGGTTGTGACTGAATTTTAAAAGACTCTCTTGATGCTGCTGCTGGTGGCAACCATAACATACACTTGCTATTCTTGATGCTCATCTTACTTGGAATCCCTGTCAATCAATCAACAACACCATAATATCATATAATTCATCCTTGTCTTTCCTTTATTGATTGAGGATAGATCCAGTACAAACTTTGTGTTACGTAAAAACCATGAGAACAAATCTTGAGCGTTAAAAAATTAGATCCATGGTTATAATTGATTATACCTAAGCAAATTACTTTTTATGTAAGTAATAATTACAATTAGGGGCATTCTAGGTATTTTGTTAATTTGTTAAATAAAATCTCCACCCTAAGAATTTATTTAAGCAAAGCAACACATGCCCTCATGGTAACCACATCTTGGTGCATATGAAAAGCACAAAATGGCCTCATTTTCAATAACAAATCTTTTCTCCCCCAGATGCTAATGTTGAAAATCAAGTCCTACTCCTACTTGTGGATTAAAAGTAGATCAAACATAAACTCTATCTCATGGTCAAATTGGTGTAATTATCTTCTTTAATCTTTTTGTACAGTTGCTAGCTTTGCTAGTTTTTTTTATGAAATTTACCGTTCAAAAATAATAATAAAATCTCCAGCCTAAGTCCCTTAAAAGTCTCCCTATTAATTAGATGTTAGTTTATTATAGAAACACAAATTCAAAATATAAGAATATGTAAACTAAAAAAAACATGCTCGGCGGCTTAAATGCTTAAATAATTTTATATTTGTTAAAATTCATATGAATCGGATGAATAGTTATATGTTTTGAGTGAACAAAACGAAGCCTTTAGTAGGGAAGTTTGACGTACTTTTGTTGATTATAGAAAACTTTGTTTATTTTTTTAGTATTAGACGACTCGAAAAAATTTCTTAGTCCGGTACTGACGGCAAAAAAAGAACGCCCCTGAGTTTCGAGGCTAGATCTACCACTGACTAAAATAGTTGCACTAGTAGATGAGGTATGGACCTAGATGCGTGTAAGCATCTCCTACACATGTCAATGGAAAATTACCTCAAGTCAACTCAACGGTTCCACCACGCATTGGGTCCGCACAGTCTCTAGTTTTCGTTTAATTTTGGGCAAAGAAAACGTGGGGAAAGAAATCCGCATGGCCCACGTTACACCTTTGATTTCAACCAAGAGTGTTAGGTGTTAATTGGGACCCCTAACAAACCGAAAGCACCATCACCAAAAAACTAGATTTTGATACGATAAATATGAGGGGAAAAAAAGTTGATTAAGTCACAAAACATAACATTCAGTTGGTAACCTGACCCATTTTGGCTTTTAAAATCAAATCAAGAGCTTCAAAGATAGAATTAGCTTATAATTGGGTAATCTGTTTAGACATGATAGACCTGTTAAATAAAAAAAGTATACCATGTAATTTTATTATTTTTTAATATAATGAAAATAAGGAGCTTAGGGTTTAACACATCTCCTGCAATCCTTCATGGTGCATAAAATAAATAACTGACACACTCAAACAATCAAAGCCATATGTTAAACGGGCCATTTTGGTGTTTGATACTTGTGTTAATCATGTTGTCATTAACCTATTAAGCATGATAAGACACAATTTGTTAGCCCTGTATATAAGAAGCTGCAATAAGCACATAATCAGTTTCCGAAATCACCCAAACAATTCCGATATCACTCACCGATGACTAATTGGTAGTCAGTTTTCACAGGTGGAAACACTGTAAGAATCGATGGTTTGATTGAATCGATGTGTTTTGTTTGTGCGATACTTTTGCTTTTCTTTACGATTATGTTAATGCTTGGAACTGAAAATTAGTGCAAATTTTGTAGCTGCGTAGAATCTGAAATTGAAGGATGTAAGTTTAAACCAGTATCGAGTTTAAAGTTGATTATTGCCATCAATTCTAATATTAGGCTAATTCATTCCGATCTTTAGTTTACAGGCTGGAGTTGGCTTTAGTTTTGCTACAATTTATTTATTAATTTATTTATTTATTTATTATTAATAGATCAATGAGTGAGTAATTAGCAACAATGGAGGTAGGTCTGGTAAACAAGAGTGAAATTTTGGAGTTTGAAATTGTTAATTGTGTTTGGTAAATCATTCACTGGCACTGCTACTTATTATTATAAATCAATCTCAAGTCGAAACCTTTAATAATAATAATAATAAACAGATCCAAAATTGAATTTGATGAGTGTGAATGTTTTCAAACTAGTTAAAATAATAATAATAATAATAATAAGTAGTAGTCCAGATCTATCTGTATGTATTAGAATAAGCAAGCAAGCAAGCACATGTAACAAGTAAAAGAGAAGCAAGCAAGTACCTGATATCGATATGTTGTGTGTTTTGAAGAACAAGAACAAGAACAAGAGATAAGATGGAGTGAGTAACATATTATATTCTGCCCAAGTGTTTGTTGTGTTTTGAAATTCAAAAGTCACTCACGTGGGCTGGGCTGGGCTGGGCTGGATCTATTTGTCAACTTCGATTCTGCCCATTTACAAATACATCTAACGATCGCTTCGGATTTAATGATATTTAATGTAACAAGAATGGTTTCAATTAATTTTCAGACAAAAGCATCGTAAAATCATAGCACACGATTTATTTACAAAATTTTATGTTTCTAATATAATAGTTATTATATATACTCAAATTAAAGAAAAAATAAAGTTCGTAGTTTTTAGATAATATTGTATAAAAAAATATGGGTAGTTAAAAAAATACTAAAGATTTTAATTGTAGGCTATTACCAAGTTTCGTTTATATACTTTATCAAATATAAACCGACCTATATACTTTATAACATGTTTCTTGAATCATTAAGAGTTGTGTTTTAACATGTATTTAGTACTAAAACAATAAATTTAAAGCCCAAGTTGAAAAACTAAACTCAAACACAGACCGAAAACCCAAAACCTATAGGTTTTAAAAACAATAAAACCAAAGTTTTGGTTTGGGTTCGGTTTGAGCCCAAAAACGACCTATGCACACCCCTAAAACTTACCAATAATCCTAATAAGCAAAGTAACCTTAAATAATTGACACATAAGTAAATTCATTTTCAAACATTTTTATAACTAGTTTTATACTCGTCCAGAGGTTGGATGCCGACATTTTATCAACGACCTACAATGGGTCTCAAATGCATTGTGTTTTAAATATTCGTATACATTAATACCAACAAATAAACATAAACATAATACAATCCATATAAAAAATTGAAAATCATATCACATTTAAACAAAATTACATTATACAAAAGACCACTTATAATACTTTTTTTAGCATTTGTATATGTTTAATAAGAGCTAAAGGTCTTATTTAGACCATCCCCATTCATGACCGATTGCCGAGTGATTGGTGCTTTGGATTGTCAGTTGGAAACGAAAAAAATTTAAAATTCAATTTGTTGACAATCTGATCATTCCAACAATCTAAGATCATGATCTCCTTCATTTAAAAACTTGACACTTGTCACCACATAATTTAGTTGGCAATAGACAAATTACTTTTGTTAAAATTACCGTTTAAATTGCAAATATAGAAGCAGACTAAAATTCACAGACTTTCATCCTCTCACATAACAATAATATTACTATACTTTCATATACCCTTAACTACTTCTCTTATATCTTTCGATTTCTGTATATGATCTCATGGATCATTTGTTTTCAAATGTTTACAAAATTTTTGAAGATTTTGTATTTACTGCCACAATACCACAATACGTAAATTTGAAAATAAAATAAATAAGTTATTCCTTGTAAATAAACAATAATTCTTAATTTAAAAAATATAATAAATCATATTTTCATTTAATAAAAGATTGGTTTGGGTTGGATTGTGAATGAGAGTAAAAAGTTATGTTTGGTTGGGTTGTGTAGGTGGAAGTGAGATAAGCTATTTTTTTTATGTTAGATTGGATTAGGTTGGGTTGTAAATGAGAGTAGTCTAATAGACTAAGAGGCTGTTTGTTTACCTCTGAACGCCTCTGAACGGAAGAAGCCTCTGAATCGGTCAGAGGCTCGGAGTTGTTTGGTAGCAGCGCTACCTCTGAGCGATTCAGAGGGTTGAGCTCCAAGCCATTCAGAGATGAGGTGGTGCTGAATGGTTCAGAGGTGGAGACGGAGACGAGAAGAAGAGAAGAAGAGAGACCGAGGTGCGGCGAGCAGAGAAGAAGATGAAGAAGAAGTCTGATGTGCGGCGGCGGTAGTGTGAAGAAGACGGACCAGGTTTAGGTTTTTTAAAAGGGAAAAGAAAGAAAAAGGTTTTAGGTTTTTTAAAAGGGAAAAGAAAGAAAAATAATAAAAAGATTTAAAAACGATCGGGTTTTTTGGAGCTGCATTCGTGTCCGCAGGTCGCGCGGACGTTGCATTGGATCAAAGAATTTTAACCAAATTTGCACCCCCCCCCCTTGCGCGCGGGTAGATTTTTTTTTAGAACGGCGGTTGGTGCAACGGTCTTTGACCGAAGCACTCAAAGGTGCAAGGACCGAGATCGAAACCCCGCCTCTAACACCCATAGGTGTTTTTCGTCGGCATTGGGGCTCCCCCATTACTGGGAACGCAGCGGAGGCTCACCACAAGCCTCCTTACGGGCCAAGTTGATTGGAGTCGAAACTCGTCAACCAACTGTTCCAGGGAAAAACCGGGCAGGAACCTTTAACCATGCCACGTAAAACCCTCAGGCTCAGACACGAAGCCGGGTGGTAACCCGGGACGAGCTTCATTGCCAATATCCACCAAAAGTGACACTAGTGGGGATAAAACTTGACTCTCCTATGGAGAACTCAAGTCATCTTACCACTAGGCCACAAGTTGGGAATTTGCGCGCGGGTAGATAGTGGAGTAAAACATAACATAAGAATTTAACATGACATAAAGAATAACATATATAAACTAACAATGTTTTTGTTCCCACACCAATGTGGGACAAGATAAATGAAAGAAAAAATTTAGGGATTTATTTGTTATTTTTAGAATCTCATTTAGAGGTCCAACCAAACAGGTTATCTTAATCATTTAGCACTTAACAATTCGGACCTCTTAAGCATTCAGTACTTAACCATTCAGAAATGGCCAAACAGCCCCTAAGTAGATTAAAACACATGTATCACAGGGATAGTAATATAAAAACACTAAAAATAATATAAATATAAAGAAATCCAATGATTAATGAGAAATGTTTTTAATGGAAAAGATTAAGAAACATATGTTATCCGAAACTTGAGTTATAGAAAAATGGATGAATGGACAATATTTCATACATGATTCTTAACTCCAAACCTTAGGTTCCATCATCGCATTCAAACATGGTAAAAAACACGTGACTTTAAACCCATAAGTTCTTTTTCTATTTGACATCCTACTTATTTCTAAAATCAAATGCATCATCCATAGGCTCTAGATTAACAAAAGTCATGGATCCTCACATATAATGTGAAATATCCTACAATCATCATTTTTAGTTACATAACCTATTTGATGTATCATACGCAAAAAAATATATATCAAAAGGGAATGACAAAAGTTGTCCATTGAGGTGTAGTAGCAAGGCTTTTTTGAAAGTAAATCCAAACACAGAATACTAGTCACAAAATTAACTTAAAAGTAAGACTTATAAAAGTCAAATAAATCAATTTTTTTGAACAACCAACTGGTGCGTATCTTTGCTGGTCTAAAAATAAACAAACAAAAAATAGTTTGATTTTGTGATTTGAATATACATTGAGTAATGTTAAAAGAAAATTGCAGTTAACTCACTACTCTGCACCGGTATCACATATTGCTAATTGCTACAGCAAAAAAAACAATTTCAACTTCAAGATTAACAAAACTATAAAGCAGACTAAAAGAAGTTGATGTGCAGGTATTGATGGATTTAAAAAACAAAACAAACTGAAGAACCTTAGAAAAAATTATTTAAAGAAAAAGAGGTGGAAAAACGAAATGTATTAGAAAAATGTTTAGATCAAAAGAAGAATAATGCTAATGTTTATAGAGTGCAGCATAGGGATGCAAACGAGCCGGCTCAAGTCGAGCCAGGTTAGGCTCGGGTTCAAAGATAACGAGCTTGGCTCGAGCCGGCTCTTTTTTTTAACGAGCTTGAATTTTGGGCTCGGGCTCGGCTCCTAAAAAGCTCGAGCTCGGCTCATGGCTCATCGAGCCAACTTAGTTTTTTTCTTACACATAATTAGAACATTCAAGGATTATGTTAAAATTTAAAAAGGAAATAATCAGTATCTGCTACGGAAGTAGTTGTTTAAAAAGAGCATGAAAAATAAATTAGGGTTTGAACTTTGAAAGTTGAAACTTGATGTGAAAGATTAGATGAGACAACAATTAGAAGGATGAAGTGACTGAAAACTTAAATTGTAAGTAGTTAGTAATGATTTATATTTAAATAAATGATAATATAAATATAGGATTAAGTTCATTTGAGAAGACTCATATATTACGAGAAAAAAAAAGAAACTAAAATCACTAAAAAACTTATCAATGGTTTAGTTTTTTAAATAAATGCACTTCCTACATACAAATGTGTAAGGTATAAACTACAAAAAATCATTAAAATATTTTTTACGTATGTATTTTTAGCGTTTTAAATTTACCTACACATGACTTCCACGTGTGTATGTTTAACAAATATTGCATTTCTATTATTTTTTTGTATGTTAAAATGTTTTTGTTTGAAAAAATAAAGAATTTAGCTATTTTTTTCTTTTCATAATATTTGGTCTTCTTAAAAGAATCATCCCCTATAAATATATATATATATATATATATATATATATATATATCTTCTATCAATATATATGTATATTATATCAAGCCACGAGTCGAGCCATGAGCTGAGCCAACAAGCCGAGCCACGAGCCGAACCTACCCTGGCTTAGGCTCGGCTCATTTAAATGTCGAGCCGAGCCGGCTTAGCTCGTTTAGATACGAGCTTTTTCAAGTCGAGCTTTTTCCGAGCTTTTTTTCGAGCGAACCTCGAGCGAGCCACGAGCCACAGGCTTTTTAAACACCCCTAGTGCAGCAATTAGAAAAGAAACCCTCAAAACAATGAGAAGGAACTTGATCAAACCGAAACAGAAATTCAACAATATACAAGGAAAAAAGGGTAATCACTAATCAGAAAGAATAGGAAAATATACCTTAACAATACCCTTAATGTTTCATGAAAGGAAACTAATGAATTTGAAACTAATGAATTTAAGATGTGTATTCAAAAGATAAACCCACAAAAATTATTTTATTTTCCTTCTTATATGAATTATAACAGAAATGTTTCTTAGTAAAATTACACTACATATACCAACTGCTTGAAATATATACTAACTAATTGTGGTGGAGTAAAAACACACCATTGCAAGCGCTGACCAACTCTGTACCCATCTCGGCTTGAAATATGCACCATATTTTTAGTGATCAACTCAAGGTTTTGAGGTGTAAATTTGGACAGAAAAAATGAGGGGCAGAAGAATTATGAGCAAGATTTGGGGGAAGATATTTATTAGATAAACACTGATTTAGTTCTAAATGGAAAGAATTACTTTGGAAACATTCATGATTTCAGTATCATTGATTATATGTTTCTCAATTTAAAAAATATGTTTATGGCAAGGATCAATATACAACGATAGAAACTCGCTCGCCATAATCACATAAATAATTCATATTCGATTTCAATTTAACTTACTTAAATCTATATCTATACTATATAATAAAAGAAGGTTTTAATGCCAAGTGTCGCTCATTCAGACCAACTGTAAATTCTTATTCCCACCAAATTAAACAATTGTATACAAACAAAAGTCTAATTAAAAAAACACGCGGATCTGGATCCATTGAAAGACCAGACTATATTTATAAAATTACCAGTTTTTGTTCCTAAAATCCTTCGTTTTACACTAAAGAACCACGGTAGAAATCGGCCCCTAATACGATTTGCTTCATCGTTCTAGTCCTTCAATGAATTAGGGTTTCTATTATACGCTAGATTTCATTTGTGATCTCCATTTCTTAATTGATCTCATTGACCAAAGGTGTGTTTGTCGATCCTTAATTTTGTGTTAAGTTCTAAACTTTATTTTACGTATCTATATTTATACTATATAATAAAAGAAGGTTTTTAATGCCAAGTGTCGCTCGTTCAAACAACTGTAAATCCTTATTCCCATCAAATTAAACAATAGTATTCAAACAGAAGTCTAATTAAAAAAAACACGCGGATCTGGATCCCATTTAAAGACCAGACTATATATATATATAATTACCAGTTTTTGTTCCTCTAATCCATCGTTTTACACTGAAGAACCACGGTAGAAACCGGCCCCTAATACGATTTGCTTCATAGTTCTCGTCCTTCAATGAATTAGGGTTTCTAATACACGCCAGATTTCATCTGTGATCTCCGTTTCTTAATTGATCTCATTGATCAAAGGTGTGTTTGTCGATCCTCAATTTTGTGTTAAGTTCTAAACTTTATTTTAAGTATGTTGTAATATACTCAAAGGTTGTGTCTTTGGCCTACATAAATTCTTTGAGGGAGCATCTGAAGTGAAGTATATGATTTAAACTGTTTCGAGGTCTACATGACATGCTTAAGTGTGCTTTGACGTTTTCATTGAAACTCTTTCAAGGTCTACACGACATGCAATTGTGTATTTTAACTTACTACTAGGGTCTTCACTGCAAATTGTTTCACAAATTTACATTAATACATACATACTACAAGTAATACAAGGACTCTAAAATTTTAAATCATTTTTAGAAAGTGAACATTTTAGATTTATTCCCTCTATGTGTGTATGTCTTAACACTTTGGGGCCATGATGTGCAAATTTAGGTGCTTTAATATGGTTATGCAAATGTTAGTAATGTACTACTTTTTTGCTTGGACTGTATATTTCTCTGACTTTGGTTGTAGTTGTAAAGATATATACTCTTGTGAGAAGGTTATCACATTTTGTTTAGCTTTTTTTTGTCATTTGTTTAAAGAGAATATATATGTATGTTTTAATGAGGATTAAAATTGATATAGGTTTTTTTAAAGAAAAATTAACAAGAAATAATATACAAGACTTATCTTAGGCTTCAATTTGAGTGGAGTAATCTTAGTTGTTCACTCTCAGGTTGGCTTTTCTTTTTTCTTTTTTAGTTTTATAACATACTTTATTTAACGATCTATATGATAGTTTTAATTCGTCTTTCTACTATAAAAAATATTTATTTTATATAATATGTAACATTTTTAAATTAATATTTTTTTGCACACACTTTGGAATTTTTTTTTTGTTCATGTATCTGTTGGGATTAAAGCGGTACGCGGAAGCAAGTCAACACACATAGTCGCACAAACGATATAATCACGCAGATAGAAAATAATAACGACACAAGTATTTTAACGTGGTTTGGTCCCAGTGGGGGACCTACATCCACCGGCAGCAACTAGGTTATTTCATTAGGCTCAAAGGCGCGAGATTACAATTACATGATTAAGGTATATATAAAATAGATCTAGGGTTTCTAACTTAGGGACCAAGAAACATTAACCAGGCCTAGCCCATGTCTTATAATGTCAATCCTAAACCCCAAACACAAGGACTTCACAAACCCAACAATCTCCCACTTGAAGGCCTTGCGAATACTTCGGCCCGCCATCAAGCACAATACCGTTGTCATCCAGTAATTTCAGTAATCTTCAGAGATGTAAATCCTTTCAAGCCTCCAATTCCAGGAACAAGCGAAAACTTCAAATAATCATAAGTTCCCCAAGCCTTCAGTTCCCCATGAACAAGCTAAGATTTCATATAACAGAAGTTCTCCAAGCCTTCAGTTTCCACGAACAAGCTAAGACTTCAAATAACCCAATTTACCTAGTTGCAATGGCCCTTTTCATCAGTTACATGAAAGGCCCATTGAAGCTCCCAAAAGCTCCAATATGGTCATCACAGACCCAGTCGTGGCAAAACCAGCCAACGACTCATCCTCAATCTCAACCGGCTCCCACTGATTCGCACTACCGGCTCCAGAGACTTCCAGAGGAAAAAACCACTCTCCAAATTTAGCAAGTACCAAGGAGATATTTTACCATTCGGAATTCTGGTCCTCAAACCCAACGAAGTTTACTCACTGTACCCGAAACACGCCATGTGCTCCCACTGTCAACAAACTCCTGACCTAGTTTGGACCTCCAAATGCACTCAACTGATATCCCTATGGCTCCAGAATTCACACTTGCAAAGTAAATTCACTTAGCTCTACCTGATTCGGCGAGTCAAGACCTTACTACTCGGAAGTTGGTTCACTACTTCCGGTGATACATAAACATGTACCTTCCCAGAGTCTACAATAGATTCACTAGTACTTTATTACAGTAGGTAACATGAAATAAAACACACCCGAATCTTGAACCCAAGAGTCTCACTGCCTTCCACCGAGTCCCAATGCATCAAACCCTGACACATACCCAGAAGCAGAATTTACTATATTTGACATCAACTCTAAAGAATGGTAACGCCTCCATGCAGCCTCACCAAGTCATCTATGCCCAGCTCCCACTGTCCCTGTTATCTCAACCCTTGCCAAAACCAACATCCATGAGATGAATATCCATCTGTACTTCACCGGCGAAGTATTTTCACCTAGCACAATATCCCATATCCACTCAAATGTCGTACCATTGATCACCACCGAACAAGAAATAGCTCCACAGTTTCAGGCCAACTAACAGGCAAACACTTATAACAGCAGTAGAGCTTTCATGGAAAGCAAGCGGTACCAAGGATTCTATGATCGTACACACGATCAGTTAACACAAACCCTAACCGAAAGATCATCCCAAACGAGCAATAGTTCACATGACTTGCCACTAACCTCTTGCATTTACTTATGTCGTCACCAACACATCTGTTGGTTCCATTTTCTCCAGGTTTATCCCAATTAGTACCACACCCAAGTTCCTTTGACAAACCAATCAACCTAAAAATCCATAACCGTCGATCAATCCGATCATAACCATCCTGTCTTCTATTATTTAACAATAACAAGCAAGGAACAAATTGAATATATTGAACAAACACAATGATGACACGGGCCAGTCGAACCAATTTGCTCTTGCAACATTGATATATCAAATTACTGTAAACAAATATAAACAGTTACCTCGGACTATCTCCTGCAAATAAATCTTGACCCGAAACGTTAAGTTCATTCAACCCGCGGCAATCCAATTTCACAGTTGATAATTAATAATCTAACTTGAACTTGAAAAACACAAAACCCTTACCTTTTTCCCCGACGAATCCAAGAGTTTCATCAAACCCTAATGGACGACTTCAAAGAGTTTAACTTGGTACCAATTTCACCGATGATCTTGTTCTAGTCAGGATTCACAAGATTAAAAGACAACAATTTGAAACCTTATTTCTTTTTCTTCCGTGCGTCAATATCACCAAACAAAAAAGTAATTAGCAAATACCCACATTAAAAGGTAAACAAAGTTACTATCTTTTGTTTTTGTTTTCTTCTCGCACGTACTCCGAAACATCAAACAATAACTTCTTTTTTCTTAATCGAATCCTCATATGAGAACGACACAACGGCGACTTCAGATTCAGCATGCAAAGATCCGACGATTCTTCCGAATACCCCTTGGCTATTCTATCGGCAAACACAACCGATAACCGAAATCCCAAAATCACGACTTCGATACCTGAATTAGGATAAACTAACCTCTGCGAATCGTCTTAGTGCAACGGACCGTGTGTTCAACGAGCCTAATCTCTGATACCAGTTGTTAGGATTAAAGCGGTACACGGAAGCGAGTCAACACACACAGTCGCACAAACGATATAATCACGCAGATAGAAAATAATAACGACACAAGTATTTTGACGTGGTTCGGTCCCAGTGGGGGACCTACATCCACCGGCAGCAACTAGGTTATTTCATTAGGCTCAAAGGCGCGAGATTACAATTACATGATTAGGGTATATATAAAGTAGATCTAGGGTTTCTAACTTAGGGACCAAGAAACATTAACCAAGCCTAGCCCATGTCTTCTAATGTCAACCCTAAACCCCAAACACAAGGACTTCACCAACCCAACAGTATCCACTCATGTAACACACAGAATTTAAACTAGTCTATCTAATAAATCAAGGTCTTAGGAGAGGTCATCAAAACCTCTTTTGAGGGAAAAAATGAGGGGAAAATTAAGTGAAAGAAATAAAAGGAAGTTTAGAATAGAAAAAATTGAGTGTAGAGTTGATGGATGCTAAACTTTGTGATTAATGTTATTCATATAAAAATATTTACAAATATTTAAATATTAAATTACAAATTCTTAAATATGATTGTTATTTATATATGTTAAATATTGTCATTTAACTCGTATGTAACACACGAGAGTTAAACCTATTTTATCTAATAATTCAAGGTTTTAGAATGGCCACCAATGAAAATGTTTATTTTTTATCCAAATTTACTCCTCTTTATGCTTGTGCTTGCCATTTTGAGTGTACTCTTAACACGTCTCACACGTGATCATTCTTAAAAGGAAGGTTCTTTTTTGCACGATGAAATGTACTTTTTAGTGTCGATTTCACCAAATCGTCATGGTTAGCTCCATTAACTTGTTGTGAAACCTTAAACGATTACAAGAACAATAGCATATGCTTTTTGGCTATCAATGTATAATGAAATCTTGAAATCATGCCTTGAGACCTTTGCTAGTGCAAGGTAAATAGATGTTTAACGTGTATGTTTAATTATTGTCGTAGCGTTATAAAATAGTTTGCTTGAGGGCAGACAAATGATAAGTGTGATGCGTTAACATAATGTGTATCTATTTTACAACTCGTGTAACTAATTGATGTGGTTTTAATTATATAAATATTCCGCACTTTTTTTACTACTTTTAATTGAATTATACTCTTAAATGGTTCATAACCAGATGTTAAAGGTTTTAGGAGACTATGGGCTGAAATAGTAGATTTTTAAAAGAAGTTGAAATAGATGGTTAAAGTTATCTATCTCAAATCAAGTTATAAAATTGAATAGTAAAACCTAAGTAAAAATAAAACAACAAATAATATTTTGGCATTAGCATATAATAACATGATGTATGTGTGCTTGTTTTGTTTGTTGGTCACGTAGGGTTAGAAAATATATATAGGATATTAGTTTTATGATGACTTCAGTTAAACTTTACCCTACTCTTTTTTCCAAGCACACAAGTTTCACAGAAACCAACATCACTTATCTCAAAAGACTCTATTATCTGTTGTCTTTTTAACTCGGCCAACTCTTGGTACTACTCAAGTGACCAAATCTTTTATGCCATATTAATGACTTTCCACTTTTAGATTGTGCTATTGACAATTCACTGTTTAGCACCTCTTAATCTAAAATATAGGTATTGTTGTTTCTTCTAGCACCAGGCAACAACACTAAAGAACCCTTGACCACTTTTGTTTTTCCATCTTTAAGATTTATGTGATACCCATTTTTCTCAAAAGTTCCCAAAGATAGTAAGCTCCTCTTTAGGTTAGGAATGTACCTTACACCATGTATTTCAATTTCTGACCTATTATGCAGTCATAAAGTAACAGATCCACTCCCGAGAATCTTACATGGTCTATCATCTCCTAACTTCACTTCACCAAGGTCCTCTGACTTGAAGTCATAAATGTATGACTTAATAGGAGTCATATGAAACGACCACCCAGAGTCCAAGATCCATTCATCATGTGAATAACCATCCTCTACATTCATCAGTTCAGCACTATCATAACTCTCCCATCTAATGAGTCATCTTTTTGGCTATAGTGCTTTGAATAACTTGATGAATGGCTAGATTCTCCCTTCTTCTTCTTTCATTCAGGGCAATCCCTCTTTAGATGTTTCTTAGAGTTACAGACATAACATTTCCTTTTGAATCTTGACTTTGTTCTTGAACCAGACCATTTGCCTTTTGTAGATCTATGATATGTTCTTCCTCTTACAACCAATCCATCTCCACCTTCCTCTATACTATCTGTTTTCTCTTCAATTCTTTTGAATTAAGAGCAACTAACATGTGACATCTGCCCAAAAACTGAACACGAATGCCCGACTCGAACCGAATCCGTCTATCTATTTTTCATTTGTATTCGTATTTAATATCTCGAAATTGTAGCGCTACGTTATTAACATGAATAAATATGTCGAATTCTATATTATATCGTCTTTAGTAAAACGACGAATTAATTTCTAAGTATATAATTACTATTGATAATATATAAATATCAAAAATATATAAATTGTATTTTATAAAAGAGATTTTATAAAAAGTACTAAAGATATTTACTTTTAAGTTTAAATATAACCTTCCAACGTTGAAAACGAAGTGAAGATATATAAACGTCAATCATATCAACGCTTAAAGTTAACGTAGTAAAGTTGGTTATTTGAACTAAAGTATAAATTAACTTTGGGTTAAAATTACCAAGTTTTAAACTAGAATTAAAACTTTTTATATCAAATTATTAATTAATTTAAAACTAAAGGGCCAATTTGCAATTTATATAAAATGTATTAACCAGCCCGTTTCCCCCCGTGTTTCTGGCTTTGACTCCGACAACCATTTTCGGCCAAATGCCATTTTCCGGCAAGCCCCAAATCGTGTGTTTTAACTATTTTTATTAGGCCTGGCAAAGCAGGCCCATGTAAATATTTTTGGGTCACATTAGGTAAATTATTAATGCATGTAGGGTTATTTTGGGTCTTAGAAAACCCAATAGCGGGTCAAAACCCAACCCAGTGGGCTGAAGAAAAATACTTACGGGTTAGGATGGGTTGAAGAAAATAGTCTACGGGTCATGATGGGTCATGCCTAAAATCAATTACTGCATTTCATCCTCAACTCAGAGCTCCTAAGTGAAGCCTAAAATTGATTACTGTTGTTCGTCATCTTCTCACTAGAACGATCGTCTCCTTCCTGGTTTAGGTCAATGAAAGGATTCAGTAATGACGCCATGCATCACCATTGAGTGCTGTGCTGAAGAGAAAAAAAAACCGAAAAAAGTTCCGGAGAGAAAAGAGAAGACCGTCGGTTTACAATCGATTCATTAACCCTAAAATTGAAAACTGGTTTGATTTTTACATCGATTTTCATCATCCCCGATTGAAGAAACAAACCTGTATCTGGCGGAGCCACCGCTCCCTCCACCACCACCACCACCGGCAACAACGAAGTTGAAGATTCCGGCGCCGATTTCATCAAAATTAAACTCTATCGGTTCAAACAATTTTGACGTCTTCACTAATTCTCAATCCACTTTCGGTATATATTTCAAATCTCAACGCTTAGGTCTATCTATTCACCATCTTATTTGCCCTATTATTAGTTAACTTATAACTATTGTAATATGTGTTTCATATTTTCAAACCATTTGTTATGCAGAAGGAAGTATGTAGGTGTTTATAAGTGTATTTTTCATTCTTATTGCTGATCAACTACTTTTGGCAATGTTTTTTTTAAAACATGTACATTAATTTTGATTTTACTGATATTGATGCGGTTAGTAGGTCGTTAGATTCTAGGCTTGATGATATGAATTTGAATCTGAGTGAAGAGTTTGTGGTGAGAGTGTTGAAGCTTTGAGTGTTTCGGAAGAGAATTTGATCGGTTTTTTTAAGTGGGCTGCTAGAGTGAACAACCAGGAAGTGGTTATTGATACGACAAGGTCGGTTGATGCACTTGTGGATGAGCTGCTAATATTTGTTTCAATGAAATCACATGATGAAACATAAAGTTCTTCTAAATACTATATAATTGGTTGTTTGGTTTGATTAAATGTGCTTCAAGTTCCTCTCCATTATTTGTAAAGTGATTTTTTTACACGACCCGTTCTGACCCGACCTGTTTTGACTCGGACCCTCCTGACCCGTTTTTATAACAACCCATCTCGACCCGGACCCGTTCTTACCCGGGCAGCTGACCCGACCCGACCCGCCCGTTTTGCCTGGTCTAATTTTTATTCAAATCAAAAGCCGGTAAAATCTTCCTTGTGCTGTACTCGAACTCACGAGCACCTTTAAAGTGTATTTACCTCGCAAACGAATCCGTTTCAATCGATTTCATAACACCCGTTTCAATTCAAAAACTCAAACAACCAAAACGTTAAACTTAATCAAATTAAAACCATCCGTAACAATCGTTGCAGTGATATGAATATGTCAATAACATTTAATTGAACTTTAATCAAAGAATTAAACACCCAATTAATTTTTTTTTGTTCGCAATTAATCCCAAACCCATTCGATAACTTTCTGATCACAATAACGCAATTAGATCGACCCACACTCTCTCCTGAACTCGGTTTCACTCCCTGATATTCCAATTCCAATAAAAAATCACAAGAACTCGGTGTTTGATCCGAACACGTCGCATCTTTGTTCTTCGTCTTCATCGGTTCAATTTTTACCAATCAAGTAAGTATTTTATGTTATAATGATTCTTATCATGTCTTGATTCAATTCCCTCTGTCAATTTCTCATTTCATTGTTCCATTCCGATGCAATTTGCGATTTTGTATTCTAGGGTTTATGCGTATTTGGGGATTTTTCTTGAAAATGTGTTAAAACTAATTAATCTCGGAATTTTATCACTAACTGGACCTGGTCTGCTGTTTTAGTGCGTTGTTGTTTAACCAGGAGGTCGCGGGTTCGATCCCCAAAACATGTATATGTTGTATTTTTTTTTCTATTTAATGTTTGATCTAAATAAACAACTAATTTACTAACCTAAAAACTAATACCATAATATAGAGTTTAAAATGCTAAGAATCATATAAAAATATCAAAACCATGATTTTATATAAACTTAGTTTTATAAATTTAATTATTACAAATACTTTTACCACTTTAAAAATACTACAAAAATGTATTTTAAATATTTATAAAATACATACAAAGTTTTATAAATAACGTTTATAAACATGAGATTTATATGTGGACTTTTTATACTTTAAAAATTGTGTTAAGTGTTTGAAAGTACTTATAATATACATAACATATTTTTGACATTATATAAACTAGATTTTTATACAACTCTCGCGCGTTGCGCGAGAGTTGTTATGACAACTTGCAACATACAAAAAATTACCATGTAGCATTAAAAAAGTTTCGTTGCAGTAGGATACAGATTTTTCGACTATTGACTAATTTTTTACAATACATATAATATATACTGGCTATGCTAGTGATTTGCCGGTTATATATCCAAAATATATTGCATTATAGACTATAATTTATAGTTAAAGATAGGTGATGTAGTTAGACATTTAGTGACCAAAATGCAAAACCCACAAAACCACCTAGTAAATGAGTCAATATGTAAAAAAATGCCCAAAATGCAAAACTCAAAAAAAAAAATGTGGCTGTAACACCCAAAATTTAAAAGGATCAAAAGATAATAAAAACATTATAAAGGATTGATCTTGCCATATTATAAGAATTAAAAACAACAACACATAAGATTTAGATTGCCACGTTTTATCCATTTTGACACCTTTGAGCCCTAAGTCCACATCTTAAGTCTACCATGGACACTTGTACAACATTGATCATTATATATGTACATATAAACAGCCTTAGTCGGCTTCTAAAACAAAACACAAAATCATATTTTAAGGAATTAGAGATTTAATTTTCCAGGTGGTTATCTTGTTCCATCATTTTTAAGTTGCTAAGTACATGAATGTTGAATGAAAGCAGTAGCTAGATACAAGTCTTCTTCAAGCTTTGATTGGTAAGTATTGTCCCCTTTATACTTTAAATTTCTTGATCATAAGTTACTAATTAACCTTTGTTGAGGAATAAAGATAGCGAATTTAATTGAGATTATAAATGGCAAATGAGTTTGAGAAAACAAATCTGGAATTTTGACAAGAAGCTTTATGGATATTTCTTTCATTATACAATGATTCAAGTATATAAGTTTTGCACATTCAAAATAGAGTTTTCTTTAATTCAAATAAAAGGTTTTATACTTTGAAGTTTAGTTATTTGAAGAGTATTGAGATAAAAACCTTTGCAAAAGATAGGAATATTAAATGGGTGGTATGAGTTTTCTTTTCTTTAAACCGGATATCGAACGCCATGATTCATTGAGATTAGATTATTAAAGTTTATGAACTACTAGATTCTGTTACATACTAATTGTTAGTTCTCTAAGTTATTATAGATATACTTTTATCAAAGATTTACGGGTTATTAGAAGTTAAGGATACATGTATGTTATAGGTTGACACGTTAGATGTTATATTCTCAAGACAGTAAGGAATCAAGTAAACGTCTAAGATCAGGTGAGTTTTCATGATCAAACTTTCCCCCTTTTAAACTGATTTGGGGTGGATACATGCTCGTGAATGGTTTTTGTGTTTAAATGATTTTTAATGTGTATTGTTTTAAATATTGTACAATGGCAAATCATTAAGCACAATGGCTCGGGATATGTATACGTATAGTCGGTACCGTCTATAATTGGGATGCAATCATTTGATGTGCTTCTTGGTGAACTCTCACTCAAATGTGTTATATATATTATGCGAAGGTTCTTGGTAGTAAAACCATTGAATCAGAATTGATTTGAGTACAACTTATTTAATAATACACTGTGTAAAAAGTTTTATGTCATTATCATGAGCTCACCAGCTTTATGCTGACGTATGTTTTGAGCATGTATTTCAGGAAGCTCGTAGATGTGAATTCCGTCTATTTACTTGGGAAATAGTAGTGGCAAAATTATAAATAATTCTTTTGAAGGCTTTTGGATTAGAAAGACTTTAATTTTGGTGAAGATTATAAAGACGACTAAGAAGATTGAAGGAAAGACTTGGAAATCTTAGTATAGGTTTCTTGGAAGTATGTTTTGCATTAAGACAATTTGTTGCTACTTTTGTATTATATAACTATCTCGGGTAATAATATTACAAGTTTTTCCGCTACAATACTGTGTTAATCGGTCATGTTTGGCCTTGTAAAAATGGGGTGTTACAAGTTGGTATCAGAGCCTGAGGTTTTAGCGAATTAGGGTTCATATAGAATTCCTAAGCTTTAACCATAAGACTTAAGCCCACTAAGCATTGACTTGAATCCCATTATATTAGGAAACATAATTGGAGAGTATAAGGATGTTCCTGTAATGCAACTTGACAATTACACTTGATCAACGTAATTGTGAACTTGTCATTACATGAATATGCTAGTATTCTTTATTGTGTGGACTAATGTGAAAATTTGTTAAGTATTTATCATTAGATTCATATGCCTAGAGTTTAATACCAAGTCTCAAAATACTTTTAAGATGACACCATTTACATTGTAGGAATGGAGCGTTGAGGAAAACGGTAGACAAAGGAAAAAAAATAGAAAAGGCAAAGAAAAATCAAATGTGAAGTGTAATGCAGTTCATTATTATAGTACTATATATATATATTTAGTTAAGCACATATTGTTTTATAAAAGTGTACTTTCTTTTCTATATTAAACATCTTATGCTATAGTAAAGTTATGATATTTTGTGTGTATATGACGAAACTAAGAACATATAGTTATGAGTTAATTTAGGAAATTGCAGACATAGATGGATTATAAATTTTTATGTCTTGATTATATATATAAAGACATACTTCTCTTATCTATTAGGATATGTCGAAAATACACACTCGTACTCTTAGTGATGTCAATCGGGAAGGACCATCTAATAAAAATAAGGGAAAAGGTAAAGCCGACGATAGAGGCCCTGATAAGTCAGTTCATACTCACTCTGAACACGGCTCAGTGAAAACTCTTTCGGATAGAGAGATGCAAAGAAGAGAGTTAAGAAAGATGATTGCTGAAGAAATTGAAGCTGCTTTTGCAAGTTCTAGAAGCATTGAAGAAAATTCAGGAAGAAGCAAAACAAGTAGATCTCGTACTCAACACGAGTCACGAACAAAAGATAGTCATAGTGATTATGAAGGAAGCACCACTAACGTTGTGAAGCGCAAGAAGGTTGGGACTAAGAAATCTAAAGAGAGTGATTTTGATGAAGGAAGTAAGAAAGGATGCGAGTATAAAGTTTTCAAGTCATGCAAACCAGATGACTTCACTGGAGAGAGAGGTGCTGTTGAAGCCCTTCGTTGGTTAGACGAGATAGAGTCTGTATTAGACATTTGCAATTGCAAAGAAAAGGACAAGGTTCGCTTTGCAGCACAATCATTTAAGAAAGGAGCCTACAATTGGTGGAAAAACCTTGTGCAAAATAAAGGTAAAGAAACAGTGAGCAAAATGAAGTGGGAAGAATTTAATAAACTGGTCATTGAAAAATATTGTCCAAGGTATGAAGTGGAGAAATTAGAAGCAGAATTTCTCAAACTTGAAATGGAAGGAACAGCTCATCAGGAATACACCACACGATATAACGAGTTGTCAAGGCTAGTTCCTCATCAAGTACAATCAGAGACTCAATCAATCAGCAGATATATATGGGGCTTGATACCAGAAATTAGAGGAACGGTTAGAGGATCAAAGCCTACTTCATTGCAGTCGGCCGTAGAATTAGCAGGTGAGTTAACTGAGGATATGATTCGAGTTAGGAGCTCAAAAAGAAAATGGGAAGATAATAAAAGTGATAAGACGTCTGAAACTAGGCCATACAAAAGAGGGTTCAACGATAACCGACCAAGATGCGAGAAATGTAATAAGCATCATTCAGGAGTGTGTGGTTCTCAAGTTTGTTACAACTGCTCAAAGAAGGGTCATACAACTAAAGAATGTACTGAACCTCTAGTATGCTTTGAATGTGGTGACAAAGGACACATTCGTCCTAACTGCCCCAAGGTGAAACAAGATGCTTTCGGACCTAAAGGTGGAGATAAGCAAACTCAAGGCAATACTCGTGTTTTTGTGATGAATACTAAGGAAAACATAAATGATTGACGCGTTAATTCTGGTACATTTCTTGTAAAAAAAAATATCTATGCTAGCTAGTATTTTATTTGACCCATGAGGAGAATATGCTAAGACTTTTGGCATAATAAGATATTTATGTTAGCATATAACCAATAACCATTTATGGTAGAATTTTACCTAAGGAATTAGGTGGCTTTAATATAGTTTTAGGTACGAAATGGTTAACGACTAACTAAGCACGAACTACATATGATATAAAATTTATAAAACTTTACAAACGAATTATCATTCAAAATGTCCACCTTAGCTCATATACAATTATATTAAAGATTTAAAGCTAGTATATCTTTGAGAAAAGGATATGTTGTATATGGCTTTCCTTTTTAGGGTACTAGAAGAACCAAGATTCATGATGCATTTAATAGTTTAATTTTTTTAGTAAGTGTTTTCCTGACAACACATTAGTTATACTACTAAAAGATAGTCAATACCAAATTATATTTTTTAGAAGAACCTTAAGAGATAATTCATAGGAAATTAAGAAAAAGTAGGATGCCTTTATTAAGATGAAAGTGAACCTCCGGTGTCTAGGAACAATGTGAGAACAAGATGGTTGAAATGAGAAGGAAATACCCTAATTATTTTCACCACCTCTAAATTTCGAGGACGAAATTTATATAAGGAGGGGAGAATTGTAACACCCAAAATTTAAAAGGATCAAAAGATAATAAAAACATTATAAAGGATTGATCTTGCCATATTATAAGAATTAAAAACAACAACACATAAGATTTAGATTGCCACGTTTTATCCATTTTGACACCTTTGAGCCCTAAGTCCACATCTTAAGTCTACCATGGACACTTGTACAACATTGATCATTATATATGTACATATAAACAGCCTTAGTCGGCTTCTAAAACAAAACACAAAATCATATTTTAAGGAATTAGAGATTTAATTTTCCAGGTGGTTATCTTGTTCCACCATTTTTAAGTTGCTAAGTACATGAATGTTGAATGAAAGCAGTAGCTAGATACAAGTCTTCTTGATCATAAGTTACTAATTAACCTTTGTTGAGGAATAAAGATAGCGAATTTAATTGAGATTATAAATGGCAAATGAGTTTGAGAAAACAAATCTGGAATTTTGACAAGAAGCTTTATGGATATTTCTTTCATTATACAATGATTCAAGTATATAAGTTTTGCACATTCAAAATAGAGTTTTCTTTAATTCAAACAGAAGGTTTTATACTTTGAAGTTTAGTTATTTGAAGAGTATTGAGATAAAAACCTTTGCAAAAGATAGGAATATTAAATGGGTGGTATGAGTTTTCTTTTCTTTAAACCGGATATCGAACGCCATGATTCATTGAGATTAGATTATTAAAGTTTATGAACTACTAGATTCTGTTACATACTAATTGTTAGTTCTCTAAGTTATTATAGATATACTTTTATCAAAGATTTACGGGTTATTAGAAATTAAGGATACATGTATGTTATAGGTTGACACGTTAGATGTTATATTCTCAAGACAGTAAGGAATCAAGTAAACGTCTAAGATCAGGTGAGTGTTCATGATCAAACTTTCCCCCTTTTAAACTGATTTGGGGTGGATACATGCTCGTGAATGGTTTTTGTGTTTAAATGATTTTTAATGTGTATTGTTTTAAATATTGTACAATGGCAAATCATTAAGCACAATGGCTCGGGATATGTATACGTATAGTCGGTACCGTCTATAATTGGGATGCAATCATTTGATGTGCTTCTTGGTGAACTCTCACTCAAATGTGTTATATATATTATGCGAAGGTTCTTGGTAGTAAAACCATTGAATCAGAATTGATTTGAGTACAACTTATTTAATAATACACTGTGTAAAAAGTTTTATGTCATTATCATGAGCTCACCAGCTTTATGCTGACGTATGTTTTGAGCATGTATTTCAGGAAGCTCGTAGATGTGAATTCCGTCTATTTACTTGGGAAATAGTAGTGGCAAAATTATAAATAATTCTTTTGAAGGCTTTTGGATTAGAAAGACTTTAATTTTGGTGAAGATTATAAAGACGACTAAGAAGATTGAAGGAAAGACTTGGAAATCTTAGTATAGGTTTCTTGGAAGTATGTTTTGCATTAAGACAATTTGTTGCTACTTTTGTATTATATAACTATCTCGGGTAATAATATTACAAGTTTTTCCGCTACAATACTGTGTTAATCGGTCATGTTTGGCCTTGTAAAAATGGGGTGTTACAAGTTGGTATCAGAGCCTGAGGTTTTAGCGAATTAGGGTTCATATAGAATTCCTAAGCTTTAACCATAAGACTTAAGCCCACTAAGCATTGACTTGAATCCCATTATATTAGGAAACATAATTGGAGAGTATAAGGATGTTCCTGTAATGCAACTTGACAATTACACTTGATCAACGTAATTGTGAACTTGTCATTACATGAATATGCTAGTATTCTTTATTGTGTGGACTAATGTGAAAATTTGTTAAGTATTTATCATTAGATTCATATGCCTAGAGTTTAATACCAAGTCTCAAAATACTTTTAAGATGACACCATTTACATTGTAGGAATGGAGCGTTGAGGAAAACGGTAGACAAAGGAAAAAAAATAGAAAAGGCAAAGAAAAATCAAATGTGAAGTGTAATGCAGTTCATTATTATAGTACTATATATATATATTTAGTTAAGCACATATTGTTTTATAAAAGTGTACTTTCTTTTCTATATTAAACATCTTATGCTATAGTAAAGTTATGATATTTTGTGTGTATATGACGAAACTAAGAACATATAGTTATGAGTTAATTTAGGAAATTGCAGACATAGATGGATTATAAATTTTTATGTCTTGATTATATATATAAAGACATACTTCTCTTATCTATTAGGATATGTCGAAAATACACACTCGTACTCTTAGTGATGTCAATCGGGAAGGACCATCTAATAAAAATAAGGGAAAAGGTAAAGCCGACGATAGAGGCCCTGATAAGTCAGTTCATACTCACTCTGAACACGGCTCAGTGAAAACTCTTTCGGATAGAGAGATGCAAAGAAGAGAGTTAAGAAAGATGATTGCTGAAGAAATTGAAGCTGCTTTTGCAAGTTCTAGAAGCATTGAAGAAAATTCAGGAAGAAGCAAAACAAGTAGATCTCGTACTCAACACGAGTCACGAACAAAAGATAGTCATAGTGATTATGAAGGAAGCACCACTAACGTTGTGAAGCGCAAGAAGGTTGGGACTAAGAAATCTAAAGAGAGTGATTTTGATGAAGGAAGTAAGAAAGGATGCGAGTATAAAGTTTTCAAGTCATGCAAACCAGATGACTTCACTGGAGAGAGAGGTGCTGTTGAAGCCCTTCGTTGGTTAGACGAGATAGAGTCTGTATTAGACATTTGCAATTGCAAAGAAAAGGACAAGGTTCGCTTTGCAGCACAATCATTTAAGAAAGGAGCCTACAATTGGTGGAAAAACCTTGTGCAAAATAAAGGTAAAGAAACAGTGAGCAAAATGAAGTGGGAAGAATTTAATAAACTGGTCATTGAAAAATATTGTCCAAGGTATGAAGTGGAGAAATTAGAAGCAGAATTTCTCAAACTTGAAATGGAAGGAACAGCTCATCAGGAATACACCACACGATATAACGAGTTGTCAAGGCTAGTTCCTCATCAAGTACAATCAGAGACTCAATCAATCAGCAGATATATATGGGGCTTGATACCAGAAATTAGAGGAACGGTTAGAGGATCAAAGCCTACTTCATTGCAGTCGGCCGTAGAATTAGCAGGTGAGTTAACTGAGGATATGATTCGAGTTAGGAGCTCAAAAAGAAAATGGGAAGATAATAAAAGTGATAAGACGTCTGAAACTAGGCCATACAAAAGAGGGTTCAACGATAACCGACCAAGATGCGAGAAATGTAATAAGCATCATTCAGGAGTGTGTGGTTCTCAAGTTTGTTACAACTGCTCAAAGAAGGGTCATACAACTAAAGAATGTACTGAACCTCTAGTATGCTTTGAATGTGGTGACAAAGGACACATTCGTCCTAACTGCCCCAAGGTGAAACAAGATGCTTTCGGACCTAAAGGTGGAGATAAGCAAACTCAAGGCAATACTCGTGTTTTTGTGATGAATACTAAGGAAAACATAAATGATTGACGCGTTAATTCTGGTACATTTCTTGTAAAAAAAAATATCTATGCTAGCTAGTATTTTATTTGACCCATGAGGAGAATATGCTAAGACTTTTGGCATAATAAGATATTTATGTTAGCATATAACCAATAACCATTTATGGTAGAATTTTACCTAAGGAATTAGGTGGCTTTAATATAGTTTTAGGTACGAAATGGTTAACGACTAACTAAGCACGAACTACATATGATATAAAATTTATAAAACTTTACAAACGAATTATCATTCAAAATGTCCACCTTAGCTCATATACAATTATATTAAAGATTTAAAGCTAGTATATCTTTGAGAAAAGGATATGTTGTATATGGCTTTCCTTTTTAGGGTACTAGAAGAACCAAGATTCATGATGCATTTAATAGTTTAATTTTTTTAGTAAGTGTTTTCCTGACAACACATTAGTTATACTACTAAAAGATAGTCAATACCAAATTATATTTTTTAGAAGAACCTTAAGAGATAATTCATAGGAAATTAAGAAAAAGTAGGATGCCTTTATTAAGATGAAAGTGAACCTCCGGTGTCTAGGAACAATGTGAGAACAAGATGGTTGAAATGAGAAGGAAATACCCTAATTATTTTCACCACCTCTAAATTTCGAGGACGAAATTTATATAAGGAGGGGAGAATTGTAACACCCAAAATTTAAAAGGATCAAAAGATAATAAAAACATTATAAAGGATTGATCTTGCCATATTATAAGAATTAAAAACAACAACACATAAGATTTAGATTGCCACGTTTTATCCATTTTGACACCTTTGAGCCCTAAGTCCACATCTTAAGTCTACCATGGACACTTGTACAACATTGATCATTATATATGTACATATAAACAGCCTTAGTCGGCTTCTAAAACAAAACACAAAATCATATTTTAAGGAATTAGAGATTTAATTTTCCAGGTGGTTATCTTGTTCCACCATTTTTAAGTTGCTAAGTACATGAATGTTGAATGAAAGCAGTAGCTAGATACAAGTCTTCTTGATCATAAGTTACTAATTAACCTTTGTTGAGGAATAAAGATAGCGAATTTAATTGAGATTATAAATGGCAAATGAGTTTGAGAAAACAAATCTGGAATTTTGACAAGAAGCTTTATGGATATTTCTTTCATTATACAATGATTCAAGTATATAAGTTTTGCACATTCAAAATAGAGTTTTCTTTAATTCAAACAGAAGGTTTTATACTTTGAAGTTTAGTTATTTGAAGAGTATTGAGATAAAAACCTTTGCAAAAGATAGGAATATTAAATGGGTGGTATGAGTTTTCTTTTCTTTAAACCGGATATCGAACGCCATGATTCATTGAGATTAGATTATTAAAGTTTATGAACTACTAGATTCTGTTACATACTAATTGTTAGTTCTCTAAGTTATTATAGATATACTTTTATCAAAGATTTACGGGTTATTAGAAATTAAGGATACATGTATGTTATAGGTTGACACGTTAGATGTTATATTCTCAAGACAGTAAGGAATCAAGTAAACGTCTAAGATCAGGTGAGTGTTCATGATCAAACTTTCCCCCTTTTAAACTGATTTGGGGTGGATACATGCTCGTGAATGGTTTTTGTGTTTAAATGATTTTTAATGTGTATTGTTTTAAATATTGTACAATGGCAAATCATTAAGCACAATGGCTCGGGATATGTATACGTATAGTCGGTACCGTCTATAATTGGGATGCAATCATTTGATGTGCTTCTTGGTGAACTCTCACTCAAATGTGTTATATATATTATGCGAAGGTTCTTGGTAGTAAAACCATTGAATCAGAATTGATTTGAGTACAACTTATTTAATAATACACTGTGTAAAAAGTTTTATGTCATTATCATGAGCTCACCAGCTTTATGCTGACGTATGTTTTGAGCATGTATTTCAGGAAGCTCGTAGATGTGAATTCCGTCTATTTACTTGGGAAATAGTAGTGGCAAAATTATAAATAATTCTTTTGAAGGCTTTTGGATTAGAAAGACTTTAATTTTGGTGAAGATTATAAAGACGACTAAGAAGATTGAAGGAAAGACTTGGAAATCTTAGTATAGGTTTCTTGGAAGTATGTTTTGCATTAAGACAATTTGTTGCTACTTTTGTATTATATAACTATCTCGGGTAATAATATTACAAGTTTTTCCGCTACAATACTGTGTTAATCGGTCATGTTTGGCCTTGTAAAAATGGGGTGTTACAAGTTGGTATCAGAGCCTGAGGTTTTAGCGAATTAGGGTTCATATAGAATTCCTAAGCTTTAACCATAAGACTTAAGCCCACTAAGCATTGACTTGAATCCCATTATATTAGGAAACATAATTGGAGAGTATAAGGATGTTCCTGTAATGCAACTTGACAATTACACTTGATCAACGTAATTGTGAACTTGTCATTACATGAATATGCTAGTATTCTTTATTGTGTGGACTAATGTGAAAATTTGTTAAGTATTTATCATTAGATTCATATGCCTAGAGTTTAATACCAAGTCTCAAAATACTTTTAAGATGACACCATTTACATTGTAGGAATGGAGCGTTGAGGAAAACGGTAGACAAAGGAAAAAAAATAGAAAAGGCAAAGAAAAATCAAATGTGAAGTGTAATGCAGTTCATTATTATAGTACTATATATATATATTTAGTTAAGCACATATTGTTTTATAAAAGTGTACTTTCTTTTCTATATTAAACATCTTATGCTATAGTAAAGTTATGATATTTTGTGTGTATATGACGAAACTAAGAACATATAGTTATGAGTTAATTTAGGAAATTGCAGACATAGATGGATTATAAATTTTTATGTCTTGATTATATATATAAAGACATACTTCTCTTATCTATTAGGATATGTCGAAAATACACACTCGTACTCTTAGTGATGTCAATCGGGAAGGACCATCTAATAAAAATAAGGGAAAAGGTAAAGCCGACGATAGAGGCCCTGATAAGTCAGTTCATACTCACTCTGAACACGGCTCAGTGAAAACTCTTTCGGATAGAGAGATGCAAAGAAGAGAGTTAAGAAAGATGATTGCTGAAGAAATTGAAGCTGCTTTTGCAAGTTCTAGAAGCATTGAAGAAAATTCAGGAAGAAGCAAAACAAGTAGATCTCGTACTCAACACGAGTCACGAACAAAAGATAGTCATAGTGATTATGAAGGAAGCACCACTAACGTTGTGAAGCGCAAGAAGGTTGGGACTAAGAAATCTAAAGAGAGTGATTTTGATGAAGGAAGTAAGAAAGGATGCGAGTATAAAGTTTTCAAGTCATGCAAACCAGATGACTTCACTGGAGAGAGAGGTGCTGTTGAAGCCCTTCGTTGGTTAGACGAGATAGAGTCTGTATTAGACATTTGCAATTGCAAAGAAAAGGACAAGGTTCGCTTTGCAGCACAATCATTTAAGAAAGGAGCCTACAATTGGTGGAAAAACCTTGTGCAAAATAAAGGTAAAGAAACAGTGAGCAAAATGAAGTGGGAAGAATTTAATAAACTGGTCATTGAAAAATATTGTCCAAGGTATGAAGTGGAGAAATTAGAAGCAGAATTTCTCAAACTTGAAATGGAAGGAACAGCTCATCAGGAATACACCACACGATATAACGAGTTGTCAAGGCTAGTTCCTCATCAAGTACAATCAGAGACTCAATCAATCAGCAGATATATATGGGGCTTGATACCAGAAATTAGAGGAACGGTTAGAGGATCAAAGCCTACTTCATTGCAGTCGGCCGTAGAATTAGCAGGTGAGTTAACTGAGGATATGATTCGAGTTAGGAGCTCAAAAAGAAAATGGGAAGATAATAAAAGTGATAAGACGTCTGAAACTAGGCCATACAAAAGAGGGTTCAACGATAACCGACCAAGATGCGAGAAATGTAATAAGCATCATTCAGGAGTGTGTGGTTCTCAAGTTTGTTACAACTGCTCAAAGAAGGGTCATACAACTAAAGAATGTACTGAACCTCTAGTATGCTTTGAATGTGGTGACAAAGGACACATTCGTCCTAACTGCCCCAAGGTGAAACAAGATGCTTTCGGACCTAAAGGTGGAGATAAGCAAACTCAAGGCAATACTCGTGTTTTTGTGATGAATACTAAGGAAAACATAAATGATTGACGCGTTAATTCTGGTACATTTCTTGTAAAAAAAAATATCTATGCTAGCTAGTATTTTATTTGACCCATGAGGAGAATATGCTAAGACTTTTGGCATAATAAGATATTTATGTTAGCATATAACCAATAACCATTTATGGTAGAATTTTACCTAAGGAATTAGGTGGCTTTAATATAGTTTTAGGTACGAAATGGTTAACGACTAACTAAGCACGAACTACATATGATATAAAATTTATAAAACTTTACAAACGAATTATCATTCAAAATGTCCACCTTAGCTCATATACAATTATATTAAAGATTTAAAGCTAGTATATCTTTGAGAAAAGGATATGTTGTATATGGCTTTCCTTTTTAGGGTACTAGAAGAACCAAGATTCATGATGCATTTAATAGTTTAATTTTTTTAGTAAGTGTTTTCCTGACAACACATTAGTTATACTACTAAAAGATAGTCAATACCAAATTATATTTTTTAGAAGAACCTTAAGAGATAATTCATAGGAAATTAAGAAAAAGTAGGATGCCTTTATTAAGATGAAAGTGAACCTCCGGTGTCAAGGAACAATGTGAGAACAAGATGGTTGAAATGAGAAGGAAATACCCTAATTATTTTCACCACCTCTAAATTTCGAGGACGAAATTTATATAAGGAGGGGAGAATTGTAACACCCAAAATTTAAAAGGATCAAAAGATAATAAAAACATTATAAAGGATTGATCTTGCCATATTATAAGAATTAAAAACAACAACACATAAGATTTAGATTGCCACGTTTTATCCATTTTGACACCTTTGAGCCCTAAGTCCACATCTTAAGTCTACCATGGACACTTGTACAACATTGATCATTATATATGTACATATAAACAGCCTTAGTCGGCTTCTAAAACAAAACACAAAATCATATTTTAAGGAATTAGAGATTTAATTTTCCAGGTGGTTATCTTGTTCCACCATTTTTAAGTTGCTAAGTACATGAATGTTGAATGAAAGCAGTAGCTAGATACAAGTCTTCTTGATCATAAGTTACTAATTAACCTTTGTTGAGGAATAAAGATAGCGAATTTAATTGAGATTATAAATGGCAAATGAGTTTGAGAAAACAAATCTGGAATTTTGACAAGAAGCTTTATGGATATTTCTTTCATTATACAATGATTCAAGTATATAAGTTTTGCACATTCAAAATAGAGTTTTCTTTAATTCAAACAGAAGGTTTTATACTTTGAAGTTTAGTTATTTGAAGAGTATTGAGATAAAAACCTTTGCAAAAGATAGGAATATTAAATGGGTGGTATGAGTTTTCTTTTCTTTAAACCGGATATCGAACGCCATGATTCATTGAGATTAGATTATTAAAGTTTATGAACTACTAGATTCTGTTACATACTAATTGTTAGTTCTCTAAGTTATTATAGATATACTTTTATCAAAGATTTACGGGTTATTAGAAATTAAGGATACATGTATGTTATAGGTTGACACGTTAGACGTTATATTCTCAAGACAGTAAGGAATCAAGTAAACGTCTAAGATCAGGTGAGTGTTCATGATCAAACTTTCCCCCTTTTAAACTGATTTGGGGTGGATACATGCTCGTGAATGGTTTTTGTGTTTAAATGATTTTTAATGTGTATTGTTTTAAATATTGTACAATGGCAAATCATTAAGCACAATGGCTCGGGATATGTATACGTATAGTCGGTACCGTCTATAATTGGGATGCAATCATTTGATGTGCTTCTTGGTGAACTCTCACTCAAATGTGTTATATATATTATGCGAAGGTTCTTGGTAGTAAAACCATTGAATCAGAATTGATTTGAGTACAACTTATTTAATAATACACTGTGTAAAAAGTTTTATGTCATTATCATGAGCTCACCAGCTTTATGCTGACGTATGTTTTGAGCATGTATTTCAGGAAGCTCGTAGATGTGAATTCCGTCTATTTACTTGGGAAATAGTAGTGGCAAAATTATAAATAATTCTTTTGAAGGCTTTTGGATTAGAAAGACTTTAATTTTGGTGAAGATTATAAAGACGACTAAGAAGATTGAAGGAAAGACTTGGAAATCTTAGTATAGGTTTCTTGGAAGTATGTTTTGCATTAAGACAATTTGTTGCTACTTTTGTATTATATAACTATCTCGGGTAATAATATTACAAGTTTTTCCGCTACAATACTGTGTTAATCGGTCATGTTTGGCCTTGTAAAAATGGGGTGTTACAAGTTGGTATCAGAGCCTGAGGTTTTAGCGAATTAGGGTTCATATAGAATTCCTAAGCTTTAACCATAAGACTTAAGCCCACTAAGCATTGACTTGAATCCCATTATATTAGGAAACATAATTGGAGAGTATAAGGATGTTCCTGTAATGCAACTTGACAATTACACTTGATCAACGTAATTGTGAACTTGTCATTACATGAATATGCTAGTATTCTTTATTGTGTGGACTAATGTGAAAATTTGTTAAGTATTTATCATTAGATTCATATGCCTAGAGTTTAATACCAAGTCTCAAAATACTTTTAAGATGACACCATTTACATTGTAGGAATGGAGCGTTGAGGAAAACGGTAGACAAAGGAAAAAAAATAGAAAAGGCAAAGAAAAATCAAATGTGAAGTGTAATGCAGTTCATTATTATAGTACTATATATATATATTTAGTTAAGCACATATTGTTTTATAAAAGTGTACTTTCTTTTCTATATTAAACATCTTATGCTATAGTAAAGTTATGATATTTTGTGTGTATATGACGAAACTAAGAACATATAGTTATGAGTTAATTTAGGAAATTGCAGACATAGATGGATTATAAATTTTTATGTCTTGATTATATATATAAAGACATACTTCTCTTATCTATTAGGATATGTCGAAAATACACACTCGTACTCTTAGTGATGTCAATCGGGAAGGACCATCTAATAAAAATAAGGGAAAAGGTAAAGCCGACGATAGAGGCCCTGATAAGTCAGTTCATACTCACTCTGAACACGGCTCAGTGAAAACTCTTTCGGATAGAGAGATGCAAAGAAGAGAGTTAAGAAAGATGATTGCTGAAGAAATTGAAGCTGCTTTTGCAAGTTCTAGAAGCATTGAAGAAAATTCAGGAAGAAGCAAAACAAGTAGATCTCGTACTCAACACGAGTCACGAACAAAAGATAGTCATAGTGATTATGAAGGAAGCACCACTAACGTTGTGAAGCGCAAGAAGGTTGGGACTAAGAAATCTAAAGAGAGTGATTTTGATGAAGGAAGTAAGAAAGGATGCGAGTATAAAGTTTTCAAGTCATGCAAACCAGATGACTTCACTGGAGAGAGAGGTGCTGTTGAAGCCCTTCGTTGGTTAGACGAGATAGAGTCTGTATTAGACATTTGCAATTGCAAAGAAAAGGACAAGGTTCGCTTTGCAGCACAATCATTTAAGAAAGGAGCCTACAATTGGTGGAAAAACCTTGTGCAAAATAAAGGTAAAGAAACAGTGAGCAAAATGAAGTGGGAAGAATTTAATAAACTGGTCATTGAAAAATATTGTCCAAGGTATGAAGTGGAGAAATTAGAAGCAGAATTTCTCAAACTTGAAATGGAAGGAACAGCTCATCAGGAATACACCACACGATATAACGAGTTGTCAAGGCTAGTTCCTCATCAAGTACAATCAGAGACTCAATCAATCAGCAGATATATATGGGGCTTGATACCAGAAATTAGAGGAACGGTTAGAGGATCAAAGCCTACTTCATTGCAGTCGGCCGTAGAATTAGCAGGTGAGTTAACTGAGGATATGATTCGAGTTAGGAGCTCAAAAAGAAAATGGGAAGATAATAAAAGTGATAAGACGTCTGAAACTAGGCCATACAAAAGAGGGTTCAACGATAACCGACCAAGATGCGAGAAATGTAATAAGCATCATTCAGGAGTGTGTGGTTCTCAAGTTTGTTACAACTGCTCAAAGAAGGGTCATACAACTAAAGAATGTACTGAACCTCTAGTATGCTTTGAATGTGGTGACAAAGGACACATTCGTCCTAACTGCCCCAAGGTGAAACAAGATGCTTTCGGACCTAAAGGTGGAGATAAGCAAACTCAAGGCAATACTCGTGTTTTTGTGATGAATACTAAGGAAAACATAAATGATTGACGCGTTAATTCTGGTACATTTCTTGTAAAAAAAAATATCTATGCTAGCTAGTATTTTATTTGACCCATGAGGAGAATATGCTAAGACTTTTGGCATAATAAGATATTTATGTTAGCATATAACCAATAACCATTTATGGTAGAATTTTACCTAAGGAATTAGGTGGCTTTAATATAGTTTTAGGTACGAAATGGTTAACGACTAACTAAGCACGAACTACATATGATATAAAATTTATAAAACTTTACAAACGAATTATCATTCAAAATGTCCACCTTAGCTCATATACAATTATATTAAAGATTTAAAGCTAGTATATCTTTGAGAAAAGGATATGTTGTATATGGCTTTCCTTTTTAGGGTACTAGAAGAACCAAGATTCATGATGCATTTAATAGTTTAATTTTTTTAGTAAGTGTTTTCCTGACAACACATTAGTTATACTACTAAAAGATAGTCAATACCAAATTATATTTTTTAGAAGAACCTTAAGAGATAATTCATAGGAAATTAAGAAAAAGTAGGATGCCTTTATTAAGATGAAAGTGAACCTCCGGTGTCAAGGAACAATGTGAGAACAAGATGGTTGAAATGAGAAGGAAATACCCTAATTATTTTCACCACCTCTAAATTTCGAGGACGAAATTTATATAAGGAGGGGAGAATTGTAACACCCAAAATTTAAAAGGATCAAAAGATAATAAAAACATTATAAAGGATTGATCTTGCCATATTATAAGAATTAAAAACAACAACACATAAGATTTAGATTGCCACGTTTTATCCATTTTGACACCTTTGAGCCCTAAGTCCACATCTTAAGTCTACCATGGACACTTGTACAACATTGATCATTATATATGTACATATAAACAGCCTTAGTCGGCTTCTAAAACAAAACACAAAATCATATTTTAAGGAATTAGAGATTTAATTTTCCAGGTGGTTATCTTGTTCCACCATTTTTAAGTTGCTAAGTACATGAATGTTGAATGAAAGCAGTAGCTAGATACAAGTCTTCTTGATCATAAGTTACTAATTAACCTTTGTTGAGGAATAAAGATAGCGAATTTAATTGAGATTATAAATGGCAAATGAGTTTGAGAAAACAAATCTGGAATTTTGACAAGAAGCTTTATGGATATTTCTTTCATTATACAATGATTCAAGTATATAAGTTTTGCACATTCAAAATAGAGTTTTCTTTAATTCAAACAGAAGGTTTTATACTTTGAAGTTTAGTTATTTGAAGAGTATTGAGATAAAAACCTTTGCAAAAGATAGGAATATTAAATGGGTGGTATGAGTTTTCTTTTCTTTAAACCGGATATCGAACGCCATGATTCATTGAGATTAGATTATTAAAGTTTATGAACTACTAGATTCTGTTACATACTAATTGTTAGTTCTCTAAGTTATTATAGATATACTTTTATCAAAGATTTACGGGTTATTAGAAATTAAGGATACATGTATGTTATAGGTTGACACGTTAGACGTTATATTCTCAAGACAGTAAGGAATCAAGTAAACGTCTAAGATCAGGTGAGTGTTCATGATCAAACTTTCCCCCTTTTAAACTGATTTGGGGTGGATACATGCTCGTGAATGGTTTTTGTGTTTAAATGATTTTTAATGTGTATTGTTTTAAATATTGTACAATGGCAAATCATTAAGCACAATGGCTCGGGATATGTATACGTATAGTCGGTACCGTCTATAATTGGGATGCAATCATTTGATGTGCTTCTTGGTGAACTCTCACTCAAATGTGTTATATATATTATGCGAAGGTTCTTGGTAGTAAAACCATTGAATCAGAATTGATTTGAGTACAACTTATTTAATAATACACTGTGTAAAAAGTTTTATGTCATTATCATGAGCTCACCAGCTTTATGCTGACGTATGTTTTGAGCATGTATTTCAGGAAGCTCGTAGATGTGAATTCCGTCTATTTACTTGGGAAATAGTAGTGGCAAAATTATAAATAATTCTTTTGAAGGCTTTTGGATTAGAAAGACTTTAATTTTGGTGAAGATTATAAAGACGACTAAGAAGATTGAAGGAAAGACTTGGAAATCTTAGTATAGGTTTCTTGGAAGTATGTTTTGCATTAAGACAATTTGTTGCTACTTTTGTATTATATAACTATCTCGGGTAATAATATTACAAGTTTTTCCGCTACAATACTGTGTTAATCGGTCATGTTTGGCCTTGTAAAAATGGGGTGTTACAGTGGCCAAAATAAAAACCTACAAAAAACATCATTCATGAAGTTTGGTTGTCAAAATGCAAAACCCACAAAAATAATTTTGGTAACCAAATGCAAAACCCAACAAAACAATGTGTTCAAAATACAAAACAAAAAAAAAACACTTTTGGTGGCTAATGCAAAACCCACAAAACATTTAGTGACCTATATGAAAAGGTGACAAAACAATGGTGGCTAAAATATAAAAACATAAAAAATCACTATTCATGAAGTTTCTAAATTATTAATATATAATTATTGTTAAAAAGAGTTTCTATCGTTTAACAAAGTAATTACTATCACAATTGCTATCGTTATGAATAAATGAGTTTATATATTTTAGTCGTTTAATGAGAAACCCCCAAATCCCAATTCGAAACCCTAGACTTACAATTTCCTTAGACTCCTATTGTTTCAATGCTAGTGTTCTATGCAATATGTTTTACTAAGTTAGGATTGCCATTTAATTATGTGACTCTAATATTTGGACGATCCGCAGTTCTATTTAGGCTATTTACTATTTGTTTCGTGCCCGAGTTTTAAGGTGCGTAAACTCACTCCCTTTTTACTTTTACATTTTGGGGCCGTAATATGTGTTTTATTACAATGCAACGTTTTCTAATTTTCTTTCAATTTTCAAAAGAGACATACAAATGTGTTAGTCTTGCTGCAGCAAGATGCAGTCTTATATGATAGTTTAAAGTAGTATTATTACTTGGTAATCCCACCGGTATAATGTTGCATGAGCTTGATTTTATGGCTATGTATTAAATATATAGGATGTCTTGGACCTAGAATAATAATAAAGACTTTGCAATTATTGTTTCGGTTTATTATTTCGTCGTTTCTATTAAGACTTATGTTCCAAAACTTATGTTACATAATTCGACTTTAATAAATAAATATCATGTGCTTTGTTTACTATTGATATCCAATTTCTTTGACAACCTGGTGTTTCCGCCGTTGGGTGGGGTGTCACATAGCACTTCTTCCATAGATAGAGTATCTCTTCCATATATAAGTGTTTTTACAAACTTTTCATAGCTTTGTGGTACTGAGGCTAGAAATAAGATTACTTGATTTTCATAGCTGATCTTTACTTCAATGTTCTCAAGATCTAAGATGAGTTTATTGAAATCATCTGTATGATCATCAATTGATCTGCCATGCCTTATACTAAAAGTATATAGCCTCTTCTTGAGATATAATCGATTGGCTAACGACTTTGTCATGTATAATGTTCCCAGATGCCTGAAGTAGTAGTTTCCCTTGAAACTTCACGAAGAACTCGATCACCCAAACTCTAGATAATTGTACTATGTGTCTTTTTTGTAATTTATTTCCAATTATCATTACTGTCTTCAACTTCTTTCTCTGTCGCCTTTTCTCCCAGAACTGGTCTAACACCATCCAAGGCCTTAATTAAACCTTGATGAACAAGCAACACTTTCATCTTCATCCTCCACAATCCAAAGTCATTACGCCCATCAAAATTTTCAAATTCAAATTTAGTGGAAACCATATGGATTACCAATTCACCCTTCAATTGAATCCTTATCGCGTGGATCACCAATTCAATTGAACAATTGATTGAAAACCTCCAATCGATCAAAAGTCTAAGCTCTGATACCAATTATTGTAAATTCGATCAATTCAAGAACAAGATAGAACATGAATTGCAATGGATTGAACTAACAAACGATTACAAAAGAAGAAATGAAAAACTGAACTATTAAATCGACCTAACCTCACCTATTTAAGCTGTTAACTTGACAGTTAACACAGATAACAAACTTTCTTGAATATTACACTTTACACCCTTGCACTTTCACACTCTACCAAACCGGAACTAAATAACACAACTATTGGAAATAGCATAACTAGTCCCTGATCTATCTAATTTTGGCTCTACTCCCACATTAATTTTCTTTATAATGACTGCGTTTTTTATGCATCACATGTAGTTTTTGTATAAAGAATACCTATTTTCTTCCTGTTTCTTCAAACTCAGATTTCAGGTAAAGAATTTTTTAAACTTTGATTATGATGTGGTTATTTCTAACCATTTTCTTTTAAATGGGTCGATTTGGGTTGTATTTAAGGGTGCACAACTTGATCATACACATGTTTTAGTAGAAGTGTGTTAACCGTTGAAAGTTTAAACATAAAGGTAGTTGAATGTGTATGTTTATGTCTTTGTCTTCTTAGTTAGATGGTTAATCTAATGGGTCAAGTTAGTTAGTTATTGTTGATTAGATAGTTGGTCAAGTTAGTTTATATGTTTCTTACTTTTTTAGATAAAAAGCACATGAAAAATGGGAAAGGCGTTTTAATGGGTATTGGGTATTGGGTATTTGGAGTTTAATTTTGGGGATGGCATGTCACCAGTTTGGTAAAAGAAGAAACATTTCCGATGCACAAAATTTGGTAAGCTTGATGAAATGCCACCAGGTAACTTTTATGTGTCTTTATCCTTTTTATAAATTTAGATTATAAATGCAACCAACGAGAATAGTTGTTTTGAGCTGGTGTATTAATAGTTTGGTAAATTACTCATTATTGTTCGCACTTGCAATCTTTTACATAATACTTTATTTTTTGATAACTCTATGATAAGTTGCACATGCATTCAAATTTTAAAGTTAAAAGAAGGATATTCATAGACTCTACTTAAACGTTGTGATATAGTTGGCTTTATATAAGATAACGAAGAAGTATAACAATTGCTTGAGTTTTTCTGTAGTACAAGTAGATATTGAAGTTTAGTTGGATATGTGACAATGATAATTGAAAAATATAAAAAAGGAAAAGCTTTATTCGTAGGTTTGTTTCTTTTTACACCTCACATATAATGTTTATAATGTGTTGATGAACATTATCATATGTTTCTTCTTTGTTTATGACGCTATTTCAGAAAATTATACGAATTTATCAAAAATATTGTTACAATCACATGTGTTATTGATGTTGGTTTTTACATTAGAGTGTTATTTCTTCCCTTTGTATCAACAACAAACCTGCCTTTTACAAAATCAATGAAAAGAAGGAAAACGAAAGTTTGCCACATGCGATACACACGTTGGCACCACCACATGCTTTATGCAAAAAAAATTGACTTTTTATTTCAACTTGTTTGACTTTTTATGTCAAAGTATGTTAATACTCATTGTTTTTATGTTTTGTGTGTTTTTAGTTAAGATCATGTGTGCATTTTTTTGTTATTTGTTTCTTCTGCGAGACCCTCAATGTGAACTTTTGTTGCTCCGCTCATGTATGGGAGTTGGGAAATTACTATTTGGCCTCAGAACTTGCCAACCTATGTATGTAGGGGAAGCTGTTTCTGTGTTTGACAATGGGCTTCGAGAGGCGATTGAAGATATTGTAGTTTGTGGGGGACCATTTTTTGGGGATCTTCAGTGGCGGCTGGCTTCGCTTCCGACTCGGTATGGGGGACTTGGTCTATGTTCTGCTGAGGATGTATCCACTTATGCTTTTGTGGCCTCTAGGGCTCAATCATGGGCTTTGCAAGACCATATTCTTCGCAGTTGTGGTTTGGACGGCTTAGATTCTGATTATGGGTGTGCATTAGAACGCTTACAGACTTCTCTCCCCGATTTTGATATCAGCGGGTTCTCTAAAAAGGACACCGCCCCCCTAAAGCCCAACATGTTTTGGCGAGTGCTTTATTTAGTAGGATCGGTCAAAGTTTGGAAGTGAGGTTTGATCTTTCACCCCGTCAGAAAGCAGTGGTTGCATGTCTCCAAGCTCCTCGGGCTCAAGATTTTCTGACTGTCATCCCCATTGAAGGACTAGGGCAGCATATGTCACCATTGGAATACCGGGCTATCCTTAAGTACCGGTTAATGATTCCTTTGTTCCCAGTTGATGAGCCTTGTCCCGTTTGCCGCAAAGTGTGTTTAGATGCTTTTGGCGATCATGCAGTCCATTGCAAGGAGTTACCTGGCTTTAAATACAGACATGACTTGGTTAGGGATGTCCTATGTGATATCCTTAAGCGAGCAGGAATTTCGACTAAAAAAGAGGCTCCTGTGAACTTTCTGACAGATCCGCTAGAGGGGAGATCTACTTTAAGGCCGGCTGATATTCTAGTGTTTGGTTGGACGGGGGGAAACACGCTTGTGTGGACCTTACGGGAGTGTCCCCCTTGGTTGCGCTCAGGGACAATGGATTTGTTGCACGACAGGCAGCGTCAAAGGCGGAATCATGCAAGATCGCCAAACACGATAAAGCATGCCTGGAGAATCAACGTGTTTTTATCCCATTAGCGTTTGACACATTTGGCTTCCTAGCCACTGAGGCAGTGAACTTCTTGACCAGGGTCCAGCGAGTCATTCATAGCAATGTTTCGACACCTAAGGGCCAAGGTTTTGTCTTTAGTAGGCTAGGTTTTGCCATTCAAAAGGGGGTGGCGGCACAACTTGTTGCCCGTTTACCTGCCACTTTGTTGTAAATTCTTTAATGTCAATGTTATATTGTTATCTTTATAATATTTGACTTCCTAACCAATTTATGGATCTGCATTTGCAGCAACAAAAAAAAAAAAAAAAAAAAAAAGACTACCCAACGAGATGCTTTACAATGATTATAAGCAAACATTAAGAGCGGTTGTTATCTATCTAAGGTTTAAATTACATCTTAAAAATTTAAGTTCTTTGTTAGGGTCAATCAATTTTACACTATTAAAAATTAAAAGTAAAACTAATTTAAAGATCCTAATTATATTATAGATAAAAACAGTCAACATAGAAAGAAAACAACAAATGTTAACATACAAATGTTGGAGTAAATTTTTAAAAACTAGTTATTGACATTTTAAGAAATCAACTTTGATTTTGGGTTTTTGAATGGCTGTACGCTTTTTGATTTGTAATTTACCAATATGCCCCTTATACAAACAACACCCTTATACGATCATCAGACAACAGATTAGGGTTCAAACTTCCAATCCACCGATCAAACTCCGACCAGAATCCAACGCCTACCACCTGCATCTCCGATCGAACTCCGACCACAAATCTATTGCCTACCACCTGCATCTCCGATCCAACTCCGATCGTCGTCTCCCTGTTGCCTGACTGAACTCGTCGGTAAAATCTACTCTCTTCGTTTCAACTGTTTTGGGGTTCTATTCGTTAACTGTTAACTGTTGACTGTTGGGGTTGCAACTTATAAACATAAATGTAGCTCTGATTTTGACATCTTCTTTCTTGATTTATGTCTTGCTTCAGTTATATTTTTGCAGATTTGGTATGTTTTCCCCCAAAATTACCTGTTATTTGAACGTTGAATTTATGGGTTGCTATATATAAACCCAAATCTTGCTCTGTTTCTAATGTTCAGTCCTTCCCTTTTGATCTATATGTTTTTTGCTTGACAAGAATTGGATAACATTACTACCTTACCGAGTACAACTTACATGTAGTAATATACATATTTCAGATAAACTCTTGGCGAGGAGATGAATTTTTTGGGGCTGCGGTCCCAATCGACTGCAGCTCTACCTCCACAAGCTCTACCGCCACAAGTTCAAGCAGAACCAAACAATAGGAAGCCAACAACAACATTAGAGGATCTTGTAGCTGAAGATCCCTTTCCTTTAGCGTCTTTGGTCGAATCCTTTGATGGGGGAATAGTGAGTGAAAATGGTACATTTGGGGGCATAAGTGCAAAGAATGGAGCACCTGTTGTTGATAAACACATAGACGTTTGCAAAGAAGAAGGATGGATTACCATTCCTTGCAGTACCCCCTCTCTATCTCTCTTATTACTATATAATTTGTTTTTATGAAGCACAACTCTGTACATGATGTCATGGTTTTTCTTACATTAATGTACCTGTGTCTGTCTATTAAGTCTTTATCAACATGATTCGTTACTTTCAGCACATCTTTTGTTCTGCTTAGAAAATCTGTTGTTTGAACTAGAATTGGTGTTCATAACTTTTGCAGAGGAACTTCCTGACTGTTGGAATAAAGAACTGAATATGCAATCTTTTAAATCTTTTGACCGCCACTTTGTATTTCCTGGCAAGTCTTCCTGCTCACTTCTCTTCCTTAAATTAGTTTTTGACATGAACTTTAGGCTTTCTTCCTGTAAGGGGAATTTTCTTATTCTTCGAAAATATTACATTTTTTTTCAGGCGAACAAGTTCATATATTAGCATGCCTTTCTGCCTGTAAGCAGGACACAGAAGTTATCACCCCATTTAAGGTTGCTGCAATGATGAGTAAAACTGGCATTGGCCGAAGTGCCAAAAAGCAAAATGGTGAAGTCATACATGGATCTTCACCTGTTCCTGAGGTGGCTTTGAGTCCTGATGCTAATGAAATGGATGATAATGGTAATGACAAGACTGACCCAAAGAAGGATGTTTCCACTGGCGAGTCACTTCTTAGAATGGAAGATCACAGAAGGCAAACCGAAATGCTGTTGCAAAGATTTAGGAATTCCCATTTTTTTGCCCGAATTGCTGAGGCAGATGAGCCACTTTGGTCTAAAAGAAAAACCCTGGAAACATTTCGAGAATCAACAGAAATGATTGGAGGGAAGCTGGGTGCATATGATGACAAGAAGATCCTTCCGGCTGATAAAGAAAATCCTGATGCTAGTACCTCAGGTGGAGTGGCAAGAAACGGGTTTAAGTGTAGCTCACTTGCTAATGGAGATATAGTGGTATGTTTCTGAATGACGTGTCATCATTTCTGTATTACTTGCGAGTAGATTCTCTATGACAGTCTTGTTAATGGTACCTGCTCATGCGTATCGTCAAATATGTTATTCCGCAGTGTGATTGTACTTTTCAGTGTAGTGATCTTACTTTATTACTGATTTGAATTCCATTTTATTGTTTGGAAGGATGCAGGTGCTTTTAGAGGTAAACATTGGTGTGGACCGTTTGAAAGATCCTGTGTTAGAAATTATTCAATTTGAAAGGTATGAGGATAAAAGTTTGAGTGCTGAACGCAGCAGTATTGGTTACTCAAATCAGCCGGGGGACCCATGCGGAGATCTGTTGAAATGGTTGCTTCCTTTGGAAAATTCTTTGGCTTCTCCATCTCAATCTTTGTCTCCTCCTCAGTTGAGTTCCAGCTCTTCAAGTATTCGGAGCACATCAACAAAGATGAATTCTTCAGGCTCATCTTCTTCTCCCATATTCTCATTTGGCCACTTTAGAAGTTACTCCATGTCCTCAGTTCCTCCAAGCACCATACCACAACTTGTTTCACCCACTGCTAGTTCTAGATCAACCCTTCTAGAAGATCAGGATCATTTGTCATTTAACAGGTTGGTAAAGGATGAAAAAGGTGAAGGTGAAGAACTCGTGTCTTTCCGAGGTGTGCCATTGGAGCCTGAAAGGTTTTCTGTTCGTTGTGGACTACAAGGTATTTACATTCCAGGTAGACGATGGAGAAGGAAAGTTGAAATCATACAACCTGTCGAGATCACTTCCTTTACAGCTGATTGTAACACAGAGGACCTTCTTTGTGTTCAGATAAAGGTCCAAAGTTAATTTTCTTTTTAGTTTAGGCTTAGGAGCTAGATGTTATGACGTCTAAGCATAGTAGAAGCGTTAGTCATGAACTAATTGAAGTTCTGATTTTGTGTACTGTGATGCAGAATGTTTCTCCTGCACACTTGCCAGATATTGTGATATATTTAGATACAATAACAATTATACATGAGGAGGCTTCCAAGGGTGGGTTCCCCTTGTCGTTACCGATTGCATGTATTGAAGCTGGCAATGACCACTGCTTGCCAGACTTAGCCCTCAGGTTGGTGTTCTCTTCTCAGTCTGTCATTCCTATTTATCGTGCCAATTTTAATTAACTGTTAAAAGTATGTTGAGTGTTGATCTTTTAAAATCTACAAACACACTCTCATTCATGGTTTTATTTAGTAAAAGTACATTAGAAACCATAGTTATCAAAGGCGTGAGGCGCACTCTAGGCGAGAGGGTGGGACTAAGGCCTAGGCGAGAGGCGCAAAAAAAGCATGGGCCCGAGAAGTAAAAAGCACACTAAAAGAAAAAAAAAAGTAAAACATAATATGTAATAGAAATTAACAATTACTTCAAAATACTCAAAATATTCAATGCCATAATGGCATAATCTCAACACAAAGTACCCAAATTATCTCATATGCCAAAATACTTCAAAACCAAATTGTTAATACTTGAAAGCAAAAACTTCATAAAGTTATAAATAGTAAAATACGCAAACCAAAAGTGTATAAAATTCTTCAAAACCATCAGGATCAACTTCAATCACATTGTCATCATCTTCCCGTAAACATCATGATGAGAATCCATAAACATCAATGAAATATTATAAAAAAACTGACCTTTAACTTTGGCCGGATTGAGACCTAAGAAAGATTTCTTGACTGAATACAGTTTACGGTATACCCTTTAACTTTTGGTGCCAATTATGAAGCAAAAATTGGTAATTTCAGTTTCCTTAATTTTGATTAATTAAAAAAATTAGCTGTATATGAGATTTTTCAAGGACTAAATCTTCATAGCAAAGAAAAGCGCAATTAGAGGGACTCGCTTTTTTTGGTCGCCTAGTTCCTCAGGCGAGGGCTTTTGATAACTATGTTAGAAACTCATGAAACCCATTCTCTCTCTCTCTATCTCTCTTCATAGCAGCAGATCAAGTAAAAGTTGTTTACTAAATTATGGATGGCCTTTTGTACTATGAGGTTTTACAGTTTTGGGAAACCATCCAATTCTTGAATCTTGTATTTGATTTTGGTAAGTATCTTTATATTATATCCTCAGTTTGTTAATATCTATGATGTTCGCATTTTTGGGTAATTGCTTTATAACTTGAAACATGTTCCATGTTGATACTGAAATGAAACTCAACAGTAAAATTTTAGGTCCTTTTGTAATTATCATATATTTGCAGCTTGCTTGGTATTTCCAGTAGGGGATAAATTGTATTTTTTAATACTTATTAATTGCATATTTATCCAATCCAAAGTCAAAATTGCATATAGCCCCTTCCTTAACAAACATTATTACAAATTTACCCATTTTGATATTTTTTTATTAAATATAAGTGATACAATGACTATTTTACCCTTTGTATTGGTAGAACTCTAAATCCTATAAACATATAAAATTAAAATGAAAAAAACCATTTGAATAACAACACCTTTAAATCATATATATAAAGAACCACTTGTATCATAGCACCTTTTCAAATGGTCCAAATCTATACACAATAATCCATAATCTGAAAGTGTGGTATAATCTGAATTTAAACACTGCATTGAGCATTCCATAAAAGTGAGTTTTTTATATCCTCCAAATTTGAAACAAACAGCAAACTGACAACTGCTTACACTTCTACCCCAACTACATTAAAAAAAGCATCAATCTTGATGCTCGTCTGAATCGGAAATCCAAAATTTACCAAAATCGGAAATTTAAACTTAGACTTGAGCATCTTGCATTGAAAACTGATATATACCTTTTGCTCTTGTCTGAATCGAAAATCCGTAATCTAAATTCGCCGGGATCCGAGATCTTAATTCGAACTTGAACATTTTGAATGATATATACCTTATGCTCGGCCGTAATCAGTACCATCAACATGCTGTTCATCTGGAAGGAGGAAGGGAAAATAGTAGAGGATGGAGAAGATGAACGGTTCTGGAATGATGAAGTGCTTCTGTTTGATTCTTTATTTGAATGGTTGATGGTGTTTTGCAAGGGTAACAGGGGTTTTAGTAGGGTAGTTTTGTCAATCATAAAGAATGGGGATGTATGCAATATTAAGTTTGCATTGGGTAAATATGCAAATAATCAGGTTTGTAGGGGTTATATGCAAAAATCCCTAATACCAAATACTCCCTCCGTCTCATTTTAAATGTCAATTTTTCCATTTTTAGTTGTCTCATTTTAAATGTCAATTTCCAAAAATATAAATGTAATTTCCAGTTTTACCCCTAATTATTATTGACACAAAAGGTGTTCTTAATTTTAAGTAAGTACATTATTGTCATTTTATAGTTTAATAAGCATAATAATCTAATATTTTCTTAAAGTTTGTGCTTTGGGTCCTATGACATTTAAAATGGGACGGAGGGAGTAGTAAATAAAAATAAGTATTTTGTTGCTTGTTCTAAACTATTGTATTGATAGGAGAGGGGAAGAACACTCATTCATTCTGAAACCAGCAACATCATTGTGGAGAAACAACAATAAGGGTCCAAGTCCTCAATGGTCATCAAGTCCCCCTTCTAACGGTGTAATGCTTGGTGATAAATATGCGATTCTACTATCATGTCGATGCAACTATACTGGTAATTAAGCTTCCTACTTCCTGAACCAAATAATAATAATAATAATAAATAAAAGATTTATGACGATATGCTTTGGATGCAGAATCTAGGTTGTTCTTCAAACAGCCAACAAGTTGGCGACCTCGTATGCCAAGGGATCTTTTGATCTCTGTTGCGTCTCAAATGTCGAGACCAACTGTTGGTTCAGATGATAGAATTCCCCAATTACCTGTTCAGGTTTTAGTGAGTCAACTCATAGCTAATAGTAGTTGAATGAATGGAAATTAAAATTCAATTTTTGTCAGGTTTTAACACTTGAGGCTTCAAATCTGACATCTGAAGATCTAACACTGACTGTGCTTGCTCCGGCCTCATTTTCTTGTCTTCCTTCAGTGGTGTCTCTAAACTCTACACCGGCATCACCTGTTGATGGTGATAGTGATGACAATGGGCCTCAAACTGGATCCTTCAATGACTATATAATTTCCATCAGTGATGTACTTCCGACAAGTGATCTGGGATGCACGCACTTGTGGTTGCAGAGTAGAGTTCCTCTGGGGTAATATTTCTTATATTTTGTTTCTGTCATTATTTTTGTTTCAGACTTAGAGGATGTCTTTTTTCTTTTTCTTTTCAGGTGTGTTCCCTGTCGATCTACAGCAACCATCAAGCTTGAGCTACTTCCCCTTACGGATGGCATTATTACTCTGGATTCCTTACAGATCCACGTTAAGGAGAGAGGTATGTTGTTAGTTTTATTATATGTTAGAGGTGTGAATCAGTTTTGTGTTGTAAATATAGTTATGAATAATAATAATAATAATAATGCAGGTTTAAGCTATGTCCCGGAGAAGTCCCTAAAGATAAATGCAACTTCTAGCATAAGTAGCGGAATTATTTAAGGGAGGCCTTGATGATAGAGAAATGGAATGTAGTGGTTTTTGTATGATTTTGAGTTTTGATATGTATGTATACCCAATCCATACCCCTAGTTGTGTGGACTCTCTCTATAAACAACAAGTAATACTTGTACATTGTGATGTGGTGTGGTGTATTTTCTTTCAATTTCAATTAACAATTTATGAATACTTGCCAATTATAATCATATTTTTATCTTGATGCATTCCATCCCCACTTATACTTGGCACATTCCCTCCTAAAAAAACAACCACTTTTGAAATTAACACGTCATTGTTTTTCTACCATGCTTTTCTAACAACTTATGGACGTGCATCCTAATTAAGATGCATCAAAGCTAAGATAGTCTACGTGTGAAGATAGTATGCAAACATGTTTAAAACTTGTTTAAATTTCCAATTTATACATACATACATAAATAAGATGCCTAATGTATGCAAACATGTTCGATTACACAATATATGAGTGAAATCACAATTGCTTTATACCAATATATATATTTAAAATGTTTATCATCCAAATTTAAAAGAAAGACTTGGTTAAAAAACAAAAAGCTTTAGTGGGTGTTTGGGATTGCTTATTTAAAACTCCTTTTAACTTTTATAAGTTAAAATAGTATTTGAATGGAGATGACTTTTGTTAGTTTTATACGAGATAAAAAGGAGTTTTGAGAAGTAAGAGGGGGAGTAACTTCTCAAAACTCTTTTTAACTTCTAGCAATAAATCAAAAGCAGTTAAAATTTAAAAATAAGCAATGCCACCCCCTAAAGCTTTAGTTTAAAATAAAGGTGTGGTGTATTCTTGTTAAAAACAAATAGATTAGATGGTATTTAGGTTAGGGAGTAAAAAAAAATTGAAAATTAAGTTTAATTTGAAAGAGTGAGTTTGAGTGGGCTTTGAGCCCAGCAGCACACAAATCAAAATCATCATCGTTTTATAGCATTGGTTTGGTTGGTGGTACTTTGCAGGTATGTATGTGTCTTGTTGTTGTTTGTTGTTAATGATAATAATAAGAAGAAGGAGAAGGTGAATTGGATTTATAAGAAGAAGTTTGATTGATTGAATGTTAGGTAATAGGTAATAGGTAATAGGTATAATGGGATCTCTGGGGGAGAAGAAAAGATCAATAAGATGTAGTCCGCGGTTAAGAGAAATTAAGAGACCCTATTATGGTCCCCCTCGCACCAGCAGCAGCAGATCAATTCCCATTCAAACCCACGACTTTGATTTTCATGATTCAACAACATTGCCAAATACTATTTGTAATGTGGATTTCAGTCTTTTTTCATATGCGCCTCATACCAGAAATCAGATCGCAAGGGTCAAAAAAACCCTTGCAATATACAACAACTATTTCCTTCACTTTTTCCAGGAGGAAGATATGCGTCCTGATTTGAAGGCTATCTCTAAGGTAACTACTACTTGTCTTGTTTCTATTCTTAATACTTTTTTATATTATCAAATCCAATCCAATCCAATCCAATGCAGATGATTGACTCTAATCAAGTTTTGTTCCCTACAAAAACATTTGGTCACTTGCCCGGTAACCTACTTCCCTTTCAAATTCACTTCACAATGCAACCTAAGCAAGGATTTCCTCTTTTACTAACAACACCATATGCAGCAGGTATTGATGTTGGTTATCAATTTTATTCAAGAGCCGAGATGCTTGCTTTAGGTCTTCATACTCACTGGCTTAATGCCGTTGATTATATGGGATTGTCTTACAAAAACAAAACAATGGTATCACTTCCACTTACTCCCCTTACATTTCTATCAACTAATAACATTTCTATGCTTCAGGAGGAGTTCAAAGCCCACACTTTTCCACTAGCTATAGCAATTGTATTGTCTGGCCTATACCAACATCATCAGGATATCTCTCAAGATTTTGTTTATACTGCTCAAGCTGGGAATGATTTTATGCCTAGTAAACATCAATTAAAAAATCAAGAGATATCACATGCTAATTTGGCTTTAAAGGTCGGTCCTTCATCCTCTGAGAAAAACTATGTCTTTTTCCTAACATAATTCTTTGCCACATGTAAACTCCAGCTTATTACGTTATTGCTGTTTCTGTGTATACAGAATAGTATGGAACAATGTATACCTGTCAGGGTTATCCGAGGACACCCAAGCAACACTCACTTCAAAATATACACGTATGACGGGTTGTACAAGGTAAATACTTTAATTTACTTACTATTGGTCACCATGTGTCTTCATTAACCATTCACCAAATTATATTGATCATGATATATTGCTTATGGCACCTAAATAGTTGAAATCCAGTTTGTATTGGCCAGAAGGTGTGGTATTTGGTTGGTGTCTGTGATCTTTGGTTGCTTATTTTTTTACCCATTTTTCATTCTTCGTATCGTGCCATAACTATACAGAAAGGCCATAACAAAACTTATAGAAATTTTTACATGAGATGATTTAAAGAAATTTAGTTGTGTTTGATTGACTCCATTTGTGTACATATTGTGGTTTCAGGTAACTGAATGCTGGCCTGCCACAGGTGTATCTGGTTTTGTTGGATACAAGTTTCGCCTGAAACGGCTTGAAGGACAGCCTAAATTGACAAGCAATCAGGTTACTTAATGTTTCTTGTATGCAGTTTAATTTACCATATTATATAGTATATGTTTTTTTTGTAAATGCTATAATTAACAGCTGCGTTTTATTTCAATAAAGGTCCAGTATAGCAATGGGCGTACAAGAGCTCCTGCTAAAGCACCCCAGTATGACTTGATATATGGCTGTGAAAAAAATTACTTTTTATGTTAACTCTAAACCGAGGATCTTATTTCCATGATTACCTTTTCAAGGTTGGTGTGCCTGGATATAAGTGAAGGTCAAGAAGATGTGCATATACCTGTTGTCAATTCAATTGATGACACCATTATTACTGGTAAGCTATACATTTAAGTTGGTGCTTGTTTTTCACATACTATACACACACGAGAAAGAAAAAAAAAAAGATGGGGCGGGTGATTAGATGGGAACTCATATATGTCTATATAGAGGCACCCTAAATTAAGAACCCCTTTTTCTTAGTGGACAATAAGTACAATTTTAACGAATCATAGAGGGAGGTGAACTGTTATATTTTTTGTTATGTAAAATGACCAAAATGCTTGTAGTTTAACTAATTTTAATATTTGTTTAAAAAAATACGATTTATAGTCTTTCGTTAAAATGCATATATGCACCTATTTGATTTATAAATTGACCAAAATGCTTGTAATTTAATTAAAAATACTAGTTTTAAAATGCACTGTGCGTATATGTACAAATAATGTAGGTGCATATATACATTTCAACCAATGACTACAAAACATATTTCTTTTAAATAGATCTTAAAATAAGTTAAATTATAAGCATTTTGGTCAATTTATATTATAAAAAACACAAAGTTAAATCGGTTCCTAGGTTGTTCTCTAATAAAAAGGTGTTCTCAATAGAAGGTGTGTATATATGAATGTATTGTATATAGTTACAATTTGTAGTTTACTATATTTTGTTTGTTCTCGCTTTTACCATCACCTTAAGTTGTTTAAAAAATGATAGGATTTACATATACGAAGTATAATCAAGTTTTGAGTGATCTGAAGCTCCCTCCAACTGCGGACGGATGTGATTGCAAAGGATATTGTACAAACCCGAAGACTTGTTCTTGTGCTAGACTTAACGGTGTCGATCTTCCATATGTACGAAGCAATGGGGGAAGGTTTGTAATTAAGCTACCCTAGTCTAGTAAGGTTCTATTTTGCTTCTACTTGTGTTCTTAGTTTATTATGGTCCAGATTGATTGAAGCAAAGGATGTTGTGTTTGAATGTGGACCAAACTGTGGATGTGGACCTGGTTGCATTAACCGCATATCCCAGCGAGGGATAAAGTATCAACTTGAGGTTTTAATATTATTACTACTACTACTAGTACATCCAGAATCGCTTATGACATGAAACTTGTAGCTTTAGTTGAAGGTTGTTTGCGTAGGTTTTCCGTACCAGGGATAGAGGGTGGGCTGTGAAGACCAAAGATTTTATCCCATCAGGTGCACCAGTATGTGAATATGTTGGAGAGCTTAGGAGGACAAATGAGGTGGACAATGTTGCTGAAAATGATTACATATTTGAAATTGATTGCTGGCAAACAATGAAGGGGATCGGAGGAAGAGAGGTCAGTTGATTCGTTCATAATCTGGTTTTGTAAGCTGACTAAAGTTGATTATTATTATTATTATTATTATTATTTTTTTGTTTCTATATAAATTTCAGAGGAGGTTGGGAGATGTATCTGTGTCTTTAGTAAGTAGTAAATTGGAAAAAGCAGGGGCTGAGCCAGAGTTTTGCATAGACGCAGGGCGTATTGGTAATGTTGCGAGGTTTATTAACCACAGCTGCGATCCAAACCTTTTTGTTCAATGTGTTTTAAGCTCACACCGTGATTTAAAACTAGCAAGAATACTTCTGTTTGCCTCTGACGACATAGCCCCGATGCAGGTTTGTGAATTTGATATGTATGTATATATATGACTATGTAGGGTAGGGTAGGGGGCTAACGGGAATTGTTGTTTGAAACAGGAACTTACATATGACTATGGGTATGCCCTTGATAGTGTTGTAGACAAGTATGGTAATGTAAAGAAGTTGGCATGTCATTGTGGGACATCAGAATGTCGAAAGAGATTGTATTAGGGCTCTAAACAAGTCATCACTGCAGGCAGGCAGACTATTTATTTATGTTTTACGATTCAGTTTCATTTTGGGTGAAAAGAAAAATAAACATAACATTAAGAAGGAGATTATGATCAGCAGACATGAAAGACATTAGCTAAGCTTGTGCCATCATATCAAATGCTAATGCGTCTTCCTCTTCCTATAATCAATCACAGAAGATACTTTGTCTTCTACTTTGAAGTAAAGACGGGATGGGATCATCTACTCGATCCCCTTTCTCTTTCTTTTTTCTATTAACTTTCCCTTTCCCTTTCCTTTACTTGCTGCATGCATTTGATCATTTCATTAAAAACTAACTTAACTTGGTTAGTTATGTTATGGATTGATACAAATTAAAACAAAATGAAACTTGGTAAACTTACCTTCACTTTTTAAAAAAACCAAGATCCAGATGTGCAAAAATTACTTCACTTCGTAATCCCTTTGTTTTATATATTTAGATTAAAAGCGAGCGCTGGCCGATTGTCATTTCTTTAAGACAACCTAGCTACTTGTTTACGACTGACTGACTGATATATGTATCTAATTGTTTTGTTGGTTAGGTGTTGTTATTCCAATTTCTCATCTCATAGGCTAACATATGGTTGGCTCACAATTAATAGAATCATCCAACTGCTAGTAATAGTAATAGCAATTGAATGTACATTTCCTTTTAACCTGTATCGATCATTATTTTGGTAGCAAAAATCTTGTGAGACTTCCCCCACCCCCACTCATGTGATTGCTTTAATGTCAATAATAATAATAAGAAGAATATATCTCCTCTTCTTTTCTTTTCTTTTCCTTTGATTTAGATTAGATGAGATATGAAAGACTTGTCCTTGTTCCTCCTCAAGAACTCGTTTGCTTTCAAGATGAAAAAGGGATTTAAAAACTTGTGCACCGGTGATGCCTCAACATCCACTCTCAACCAGCAAAACACCCCCACCCCCACCCCCACCCTGGAGGAGATGATCATGCAACTGGACTTGGAAGAAAAGATGATGATGATGACGGCTGCCCCCCCTATTCACCACCGCATGTCCTGCGTTAACAGTTCTGACATTCTACGCTCTGCCAGAAACGCCCTCAATCAATACCCCAGGTTTTCTCTTGATGGAAAAGACGCTATGTATCGATCTTCTTTCCGACCATCACTCAACCAACCATCTCTTGATCAGGCTCACCGCTTTTTGCATTTGCCTACAAAAGTTGCAGGGGAGAGGGTCATCTGGTGCAAACCAGGTGTCGTGGCTAAGCTCATGGGGCTGGAGGCAATGCCAATTCCCGTAAGACTAAAGCACAAGATGAACTCACGTCTTGTCAGGAACCAAAATCTAATGACAAGACAGGAAACTGAAAGGAGACGTAGTAGATACACCTACCAGCCAACCGGATGGCCCATGGGTCGCTTTATGTACTAGTACTAGTTTTGTGTTTCTTTCTTTCTATCGTACTATCTGTCTTGTGTATAATGAACCTGACTTAACTAAAGTTTGATTTTCTACATTTGTTGTGTCCGCATGAGATGAGAGTTGAATTGTGTTTCTGCCACACCAATTACACAAGTCAAAAATAACCGACACAGATGAAAACAAAAAAGTCAGTAAATTCATAACTGCTTGCTTTCATAATACATATGAAAGTAAGGCTCATACAAGTCTGCAGTTTGATGCAACCAAAGGTTATGTACCAAACTAATTTACCAAAGAAAGCATATCTTTTAAACAAGAACATGTTATGCGCTTCCTGTTTAAATCTTCAAACTGGTATGAGTTCTTAATTACCCCTACCAGAAACTGGTGCTGACTTAACCATTCATAGTTTTCAACACACAATTCACATGCTACTAATAAATGAAAAATGTTTTTACCTTTGCGGAAGCCTAATGTCCACACTCTCTGACTTAAAACAATTTCAATAACTAAACCAGTTTAACATTATCAAGTTTTCTAAGCTTCTGGTAACTAGATTGAATGTTGTTTCTAGAGATGTACGATCTGTGTTGGTAACCTAAATGTAAGTAGCACGCCTAGTTCATACTAATATAAACTAAAATTTAAACAAACCAGAGACTTTGAATTACTTCATTCTGAAAACAAATAAAGTAGCATCTTGTTCAAATTCTTCCTTACCTAATTGATTGATTGATTGCCTCCTAACCTTTTCCTCTCTTTCATACCAATAACATTACAAACTTACTAACAACAATATGAAAATTGCTTCATACCTCTTGTCCGACAAAACAACCAGCAACATTCATTTTCATGAAGTAATTATGAAGTAAGTTAAATGAAGATAGTAGTGTATTATAGTAATAGTAATAGTAATAGTAGTTGTAGATGCAGAGATGGGGAATCAAAGCTTAGGGTTTGGTTTTTGAGATAAGGCCTTTTGTAAATCATGATTTGATAAAAGCATAGCAGAGTTCCAAGTAGCAACATAATCCAAAGCTTCATCCAGTGTCATATGATCTCTAGTTTTCAGCAACACTTTTTTGGTCCCAATCAAAGCAAGTGGAGATTTTGCAGCAATCCCTAACAAACAAACAAACACATTAGTGAATAGTAGTGAATAGTAGTGAAAGGGAATAATAAGTAAGTACCCTTACCCTGGGCAATAGCTTTAACAGCTTGATCCATATCTGATTTACAAGGAAAAGCCTTGGAAACAAGTCCAAGGTTGGCTGCTTGGGAGGCAGAAAAAGTGCGGGCAGTGAGAGCAAGTTCGATGGCATTAGCATAGCCTACAATAGAGGGTAACCTTTGAAGAGATCCAAGATCTGCGGTGATGCCCAAATCCACTTCCTTTACAGAAAAGAAGGCGTCTTGTGTGCAGTACCTGATATCACAGGCGGTTATGAGATCAACACCTGCACCGATGCAAGCACCATGAACACATGCAATTACCGGCTTTCTACACTTTTCAATGGCACTGATGGCTTCCTGCATCAGCTTGATCTGACGACCTAACTTTTCACATTCATCCGAAGAAGTGGAAGTAACAAGGAGGCGGCGGAGGGAGTTGAGATCGATTCCTGCACAAAAGTGTTTTCCTGTGGCAGACAAGATGATGACGGCAACGTTAGGGTTTTGGTCCAGATAGGATATGGCTTCTGGAAACTCAGTGAAGAAATCAAGTGAGAGGGCGTTGCTAGTGGCCGGCCTGTTTAGGTACACCGTAAACACCCCCTTTGTCTTTGTCTTTGTGTTTTCATCTATTTCAACGCTCTTCCACTTCTTCTTCTTCATCTCTTCTGTCTTTCTCATTTCCGCCTTCTTTCTTTTCTTTTTCTATTTATTTCATCCTTTCGTTCCAAACTCTTTGTTTTCGCGGTTGATTATAATAATAAATTGAAAAAATAAGTTAGATGGCTCCGATGTTATTTTGGATGGATTCAACGTCACATGAAATTCACATCTATTAAGCTTTTTTTTATATTTATGATGTAATAGAACTACTTATTTAGTGTATTGGTCATGTTTGAATTGTTTTTGTAGCTGTAAGTTGTCTTTTTTAACACTGCTAGATTGGTTTTTTCTGCATTCTACTCTATTAAATGAGTTGTATATTAGCATTTTTTTTGGCTTAAAGTTGGCAAAAAAGTTCAGCAGTTTTCTTTAGCAGTTTGTTATTTTGCCAAATTATGCAACAATGTTTTGGGCTTGGTTGAAATGAGCCTAATGGTTTGGTTTGGGTTGGTTTTTTAATTTGAACGGTTTGATTTTATTTTTTAGTATTAAAAAGCCGTTAGGAATGGTTTGGTTACAGTTTTACCTAAAACCGCCCCTACCTCTCCACCCTTTTTTTAACTTTTATATTCTTTAAATTACACTAAAAACCATCCACCCCCAAATTCATTATCATATAATCGTTATCGTTTTCTTACGACTTATTAGCTTTAAACAAGGGAGGGGCCTCAATATTTTTATTGGCCTAGCGATTTTGAGAATTCTAATCTCCAAGCCTTAAGAAACTTGGATTTGGTATACAAGAACTGAGTTGAACTAGAAAGTTTAAAATTTATAGAAAGTCTAAGAATACATATGAGTCATTTAGCTCTAATATTAAATGAAGACCAATGGTAAAAAGTTGGAACTTTAAATGATATGCTAAGGTAAAGCATTCACAGTGGATGAACTATCTTCATCCATAATCTACACTAAAAACAACTATCTTTTCTATCTCATTATAATTAAATAATAATTTATTTTACCTTTTTTATTACAGTTTTTCTCTTCTTTACTCACAATCACTTTTTAAAATCATTAAAAAATTATAAGGGTTGGACAGTAGCTTTTCAAATATAAAGTTTATCTCTCATTCACCATTAAATTTTTTTTTTCCTCCACTCACAATAACCCATAACAACCCCCTAAAATAAAAAAATCTCAAAAGCATTTGATTACTCTAGTGTGAATGCTCTTAGTCTTTGTATCATTTTCAAATTTCACACAGTTTTTTAAATGTCCATAACTTTTACATATGACATTATTTTTAATAAAAATTACACCAAAAAAACGAGTGTTTTTTTATCTTCAAAACTCTTATAATATTGATGAATAAAAAGCGAAATTTTTTCACGTTTCAACTCATTGTGTTATTCGTCAGGTCATTGTGTTATTTGAGCAGCTCATTGTGTTATTTGAGCAGCTCATTGTGTTATTTGTCAGGTCATTGTGTTCTATTATAACTTGTTTTTTTAATACAAATAAAACATACATAATAACACGATATGTCAAGTATTATAAAAGTAATGAGCGTTTAAAAAATTTGGGTGAAATTTGAAATATAGACATTACCAACTTTACACTTCCTTCTAATTTTAATGGAGTGTCACATGTCATTATCTAATGACTTCTTAGACTTTTCAGGGAATTTGGATTTTCTAGCATAACTCCACTTTAGAATACAAAGGGTGGGACGTTAATTCATGCTTTGCTTAGTGATTTGTTGGTGGATGAGGGTGGTGGTAAGAAGGTAGAGAGATCAACCGAATAAGATAAGATGCATGCTATATTTGTTTATTTTTATAATCTTTTTAATGGAGCGATGACTACCCTCATTTGCAAGGCAAATAACCGGGCTTAACAAAAATAACTTTCACTAGACAAAAGGACGGAATCTATTACAATGTATGATAATTAAAAAAATGGTTTTTGTTATTTTTTTAGCTTAAGCCAAGGACGAAACGGGGTACAAATATAAAGGTACTAGATTAAACCTCGTGTGTTACATGGGTGGAAACATAAAAACATAATTTTAAAACTTTACGAAAAAATAACATTTGAAAATAAATTATAGGTTATATGAAAGATATATGAAAATAGAAACACAAATTCAATTTAAACTTTTATTTGAGTCTTAAACAAATATATTTAAATTACAAATACAATATTAGTACCAAGTTATATATCTACGCTTTTAAACCCGGTGCCTTATATATCCTACCAATTAATTTAAAAAAAGATTAAGAAAAGCATACACATACATATAATCCAAACGATAGATATCCGAAAAATTCACGGTGACACTCATAAGTATCGGGTCGAGCGTACGGGTCGACATACATGGGTCTAGGTAGTAAATTGCTATGACTTATTTGTTTAGGTTGTTTGCTTTCAGTTTTCACACTGATTTCATAGATGTAAATAAGGTATATTGAAACTTTGAAAGAAAAAATTATGGATGATTTAATATTATCGATTTCTTTCCATACGTAGGTTATAATAAAAGATTCCTATTTTTTAACGGGAAAAATGCTTCAGTCTCCTCTCTAATGAATGACATGCATGTTGTAAAACCATATTTTATTATAAGGTATAAATATAGATAAGAGTTATAGTTTACTCTTATATATTATTTATTATTAATTAGTAAATATATTAATAATTGATTGCATTCACATACATATATGCCAATTGCCATGCCATTGATTGCTTTCATCATCAAACTTATTTGTTCCTAACAACCACCACTCACGGACTCAATTATGTCTTGTATGTTATCCTCCCTGCCTTTCTCTTATATCTTATATATATACACACACACATCACACTTATATAATAACTGAAAACAACAACAATTCATATATATGGCCATTCCAATCTATCTTATTCTTCTTCTTCTTCACCCTGCAGCTAACAGTCACCGGCTCCGTGTTTTGTGATGTTTGCTACAATAACTTATTCACTAAACACTCCTATATATATATTTCTTAATTACCAGCTGGTAGGTATAATAGCTACCTACACTTAACTTCATTCATTTCTTAATTAATTAATTTCTTCTCGATCAATATCTGGTGGCCGGGTGGGTTATGCATGCATGCATGCATGTCAACAGGCCGGTGTGGATGTTTACATACAATGTAAATTTAAAGCCAATGAGCAGCATATATATAATTAATTAATTAGTGTTTCAGTCAACAGAACAACAAACAGATACGGTGTTTACAAGCTAGGTAGATGTTGATTAATTAATCATCATGTTTGCGTGCAGATTAGCTCTAAGAAGAAATCGATTCGTGGATACTAATCTCAGCGTTTTGGGATTTGTATTCACAATCACTATTCTATGCTTCAGCTAATCCATATATATATATATATTTGTGATTAGTAAAACGAATTAATTAGTCTGTTTAAAACGTACCAATTAAGAATAAAAGTGCAGCTAGCTAGCAAGAAATGAATGAAGTTGAAATTAAAACATATATATATGCATATATCGATGGAATTAGTCTGTTAACTAAGTAATGACGGCCGGGCTAATTAATTTGTTGCTTCTTTCCCCTTAATTTATTTGCCTGCGTAACTCTTCAATGGTATTCTGGGCCTCCTACAATATAATATTAATTAAGATTATCTATCATCATATATATATGTCCGGCCTACTGTAACAAAATATAACCTTTTAATTAACTTACATACGTACGTACCTTCAACTTGCTCCTCAAAGCCTCTTCCATTTCATCCCGTCGTTGTCTTTCTTCAGAAAATATGGCAATAAGGTTTACTTGTTCTTGGTCCAACTTTTCTATTGCTTCTTGTGACTTGACTACCTGGCCGACCGGATATAATTAACATTAATTAATTAATTGTATCATATATACTTTATACTTCAAATTAATTAATTTAAAGCTAGCTAGAAAAAAGTGATTTACTGTACTTGATTTTCAAGAAAGACATTCTTGTCTCTCTCAGACCGCAGATCAAGTAACAAGTTATTAATCATCACACTTTCGCTACTCTCTAATCTGAAAAATTAACTTACCAATTAAGGTAATTAAAATCATATATGGAGATAAATAAAGCTAGGTAGATTGTAATTTAAGAAACTGTACTTACCGCTGCCTAAGTTCATGATTCTCTTCCCTCAATTTGGGTATCATGTAACTACCATTTCCATTGCCGGTTGCTGCAGCCTGCAGCTTAATTACAACTACTTATAAGTAAACAAATTAATTAACTTAATTGTTACAAGCTAGCTAGTGCATGTTGTTACTCGTGCAAAAAAGATATATGTATGTGACTTCTTGCGGCTTAATTAATTACTCTAAGGCATGCATGCAACTTCATTTAATATTATATATATATTTCTAATACTTATTCATGCTTCTAAATTTCATAATAGTTTCAAAACACTAAACATATATAACATATTTTAATCATTTCAAGTAAACTAAATAAATAAATTAAACCTAGCTAGCTACTTACTCATAACAACTAATTGTCTAACCAAATAGCTAGATCGAGCATATATTATATATATATATATGCACTCACTTGACTGTGTCTCGATCTATTTTACTATTGATATTACTCCTAACCTCTAATGAAGTTGGCGATTTAGACCGAGTCTTTGTTACCGTAGAAGCATAGGCTTGTTGGTCATTCTGTGCAAATTCCACGGGTTTAGATGCTTCTTGTTTTCTGATAGGTCTCAGTTTCACTTTAGTAGCATCAATTGCATTCAAAACTTTATTCTCGCCGGATTTACTTTCTATTGAAGGTTTACATTTTGTAACTGAAGCAGTCTTGCAACGTTTAGCATACCCAATTTCTTGGCAATTTGTAGACCTAATTAAATAGTTAGTGAAATGTGATTCATCATCATTAAGAAATTAAAAAAACAGATAACAATTAAGATTGATCAAACAAACCAGTATTTCTTCTGTATCACAATTAAACGATTCTCAAGTCTTGAAAGCACAGATGTGCGTTCAAACTCCTGCTTGTCGTGAGCTGGTTCAACAAAATTTGCTTCTAATACACCTGTTCATTCAATCATATATATAAAAACTGGCAAGCTAGGTGTTAGAAATTTTCTTAAAAAATGCTACCAGATTTCATAGAACACGAAATATGTACCTATAACTCCTCGACCATCACTCCCAGCAGCATTCCAAACCCTCCAAAATGGCTGCCAGAAACAAAAGATTCATGAAGAATTTCAACAATATAAAACCGGCCAATGAAAAGTTCATAAACGTGAAACTAGAATCCATCCCTCCCCCGACCCTCTAATAAAGAAATTCAAATTAAAACCTTGATGAGTCGATTCTTGTGATAAACATTAAATCCTTGAACATCAATATGATCTTTTGCATCTTTTACAAAGCCAAGAGTCACTTCAGTACTCATCGGCTGCAAATATGAAATTCCTTATTTAAAATACAAAAAGAGAATATGAAACATGTTGTTAGCTAGAGTCGATATGATACATTTTGGTCATTCCTTGTTACCCCATCAACAGTTGGTTGTGTTGGCTTATAAATAACCTTCTCAGTGAGCATCATATCATCAATTATATTATGATGGTTGACATCTTTTCCACGGAGGATAACTTTAAACCCATTTGGAATCCTCAAATATAAAATCGCTGCATAACTCTGGATCCGGATCGGAGGAGTAAAATTAATCAATATAATGTACGTGAGTAACAACTATATATATATATAAATACAGAGATGGAAGTAATTACGTACTCTTAGAGAGTGGCGGTAGGTTAAAAAAAATCTAGAGTTGGGGTAATCTTTTGCCATCTCTATCTTTTTTGGATCTCTATTGACCCCTCTAATTTGAATGTCCTGTACGTAAGTACATGTTAATTAAAGACATATATAATTAAGTAGTAGCTAGTCAATTTAAAAATCGATCATATATCTAAGACTAAAGGCCGGAATTAAAAAAAACAAGCATATATATATGATCGAACGTAAGTAATAAATATACATACATCCTTATTAGTATCAAAATCAAGCTCTAATTGTCCTTCTTCATCCTCCCAAAGATTGTATATGATAATTCGTGTGCCTTGATCCTTAAGAAAATCAAACTACGTACAAGAAAAAAAAAGGGCAGGCGGGGGGTTAGATATATATATATATATATACTTGAATAAGCTGCTAGCTAGCAAACTCGATAAGACTAGCTAATCAAAATAACATTAATTAATTCATGTAAATATATATATATATATATACCTGTTGTAGAAGACATTGTTGAGTTGAGTATGGAGACCAACGTACTATTGTCTCTTTATTTCTTTCCCAGTCAGCATGTGAAGACTTGGAATTAATCATTACCCACTCTTCTCCCCTTTTCTCAAAGTCAATCTAATTATTAACATATATATATATAAATAAATAATTACTACATGCATGCAGTAGTTGTTTATTTAATTGTCTGTACGTCAACAATTAAATTAAATTAAATTAAAGCTGACCGGCCTTTACCATTGGAACAACAATATCATCCTTCCCGGTTTCCATTAAATACGTGTATGATAGCATCCCTATACTTTGAGTTGGCCTGATCGAAATAAAAAAAAAATACATAATAATAAAAATACAAACATGAAGAAAACAATGATATATATGATATTTCAGGATTGAGTATATATATATATACGTACCTGCTACCATGTTGTCCTGGGCAACGTGTAAATACTAAAACATCTGCACCAAGCCTCATTGTACTTGTCTTGAAGCCATTCCCGTCTAAAATGATCGAATATATAATTAATTAATACTCTTTAAAGTATTAAGTACGTACATGTTTCTTCGATCTGAACATATATATACGACGGATTACATATGTACTCACATTGACCAATAGTGTTGGCTACTTTGCTTTTTACAGAGTAGCCAAGAGACATGCACCTCCTCATATTATCAGGACTCATTCCACCACCATTATCTGCATATATATATATATATGCACATATATTAATTAATCAATAATAAACTTGATCGAGCATATTAATTCCTGAAAATATATCTCTAAGAAGGTACATACGTATGTAAGAGGAAACAATTAGTTTTTTAAAGAGCTAGCTAGCTATGACAAACGTAATCTTTAGAAATACATCCGAATGATAACTCTAAAAGCTAGCTAGCTAGCTAGGTAGCTAGTAGTGATATATTACGTAACCTTCAACCAGCAACATCTTATTGCGATTATCTGAGTCGTTATTCAGCACGTCTACATTAACATAAGTAGCTCCAGTGTGCACCTGATGCATGGGATGGCCGGCCAACCGGGAGTAATTAATTAATTACAAAAAAAAACATTTAACATATATATATAAATAAGTTTGAAATATATATATAGTAGCTAATTAATTAAAAGGTACATACCTCATCCAAAGAATTGTCAAGAAGCTCAGCAAAAGCTAATAAATAAATAAATAAAAGAATTGAATTGAAGATGGATATATGCATGTGTGTGGAATTGAAATTTGAATGAGAGATCGAATAGGTAGGTTACCTCCGAGTGCCCACTTGTGACTGGTAGCATTTGAATGCAAGAACCTGGGATGAACCCTCAGGTGATCCATGCCACCTGCATGCGCGCAGATGATCATCAATATCATAGATCGATCGAGATTAATTAATTAAACAATATATATATAGATAGATTTATGATTAACGTAGCAACTAATTAAGAATATATATATATATATACGTACCAAGGGAGTGAGCAGCAGCAGCAGGAGGGTCATAATCCCCAGCCTTCCAAAACTGTTTGCACAGCATAGTAGAGCTGGTTGATCCAACTTGTTCTGGTGGTGCTGGTGCTGGTGCTGGTGCTGGTATGTATGTAGAGTTGTAGAGTTGATATTCGATTTTAGGTTTTTTATATGGCGGCCTGCTACTGCTTCCTACTTCCGATTCATAGTAATTATAATCCATATTACTCTTTGTCGTTTGCATTAGCTACGATCGATGAGGCTTTCTTTGTATCTCTAGCTTCAAAAAATATATATATAGGTAGCTACTATACGTACGTACGCGAGAGAGATCGATGGGGAGATATGATCGATTCATAGGAATTAATTAAGTTACTTGTATATATAGGGACGGGACGAGACGAGACGAATCCCTAATTAATTCCCGGCCTATATCTATCATATCATATGATCGATTTTATTTGATTCACAATAGCAATACAATACAATTCTTTATATATATCTATTTCTTTTCCGATTAATTAATTAATTTCATCCCTACCTCCTTTTAATTACATGCCACAATATCATAATTATCCAACTTGATTAATTAATTAATTAATTAATTGGGGCCATAAATTAAGGGTTTTAACTTCCAACGGTGGTGATCGGGTAAGTTACAAAACAAGTTCATAAAGAATCATAAATTTCATAAATAACCAAACTTATTACTTTGGGTAGACTACAAACACCATTTGTGTAATTAACTCTATAATTTATGACTAAAATAATTTTTTTGTTAAAAAATAATTAACCCCAACTTCTATGCTTATCTCTTTCGGACGGAACAAAAATTTTGGTTTAAAAAATTAAATAAAACCAAAACCCACTCTTTTTGTTTGAGTTCGGTTTTTTAATTTCATAAATACCCGTTATTTACACGAGCTCAAAATTATAAACAATATGTAATTATAAAACAATATATTAAGTGAAGTAGGGATGACTTCACACTCAGTTGTTTTTTAAAATATTCCCGATGGATTGGCGGAACTACCCCCAAGCAACCGGAATAAATGATCAAGCAAAGTAACAAAAATGAAGTCTTTCTTAAACCGCCTCTTAACACACTGTCACTATGCAACTAAGTTTAGATCAAAAGACTTAAACTTTAGTGCTCCTGAAATATGTCACTCAAATCTAAAACACCAAGTCAGAATACCGAGTTAAAGCCTCCATGCACGAGTCACTAACCACTTTTCCAAGGTGATTAACAATGGTTGTACCACATACACATGGTTGTCTTGGATGGCAGGAGCGTTACCTACACACGGAGTCAACCGAACATGGTTTCTTTAACTCAATATTCACAATCGTAAGACAAAGACTTGAAACATAAACACACAACCAAAACAGAAACTAAAACATAATAATATTAAAAAACGAGTTAAGTTATCTCACCCAAGTTTAGCTAAGAACTTCAACTCATGGTTATAACAACAAGAATCAAGCTCGTAAAAACGTTGGAATGCATGATTACAAGATTTGACAATTCTAGCTATATGGAATAATCTAACATGCTACCTGTTAAGCTAAAAAGAAAGGAACAAACATTAAAAATCATTGTTAACTCTAAAGGTGCTCCCTTTGCAAATGAGCCAATGTGGTTATTTATGTAGAAACCGTTCGTCAAAATAAATACTACCTACTTTGGAAAATTTCTATTACAATACAATAATCAAAGAAAAACAATGCATTAAAATATGAATATTAAAAATGAATCACAGAAAATAACAAGAACATTAGAAGTAAAGGATGGTGGCCGAGGCTTCGTGTATTGACACGGGTCTCTTAAAAAAAATTCCAGTTTCCCTTGAATGTTTCCCATGGTATAACAACCAAAGCTGTATGTATAGTCGGGGAGGATTGTAGCACCCGAAAGAGCTCATTGAGAAGGAAAGAGTATTGTTAGAACTTTTAAGAAAATAAGAGAGATCCGGTATATGATTTTTGGTATGTGTTCAAGTGTACCTTACAACAATAGACCTTGGTATTTATAGTGAAACCCAAACTTGACTCTTTCTTCTCATCTTTACTCAAAAGATATATGTAACACCCTATTGAATGCAAAGTTGAAACATCTATATGAATTCAAATGTTGAAACATTCTTTTGAATTCGAAGTTAAAATACCAATAAATTCAATTTATAATTTTGGCTTTTCACATAATAATTATTATTTTGTATTTAACAAAATAATTCTAACAATCCCCAATAGGAAAAAAAAATATTTCATTTTTCTCATGTGAAAAATACATATTCATATGATGTATACATTGTCTCTTAGTGGTTTGTTAGAGGTGGTATCTTTGAACCAACCACCACTTATGTGGAAGAAAATACACATACATAATGCTATTTTTGGTCTGGTTAACCCCTCATTGTCGTGTCCATTTGTGCGCCCCACAAATCCATTTGAAGCAACATCACTTCTCTCTCACATATGTGATTATACAAAATCATTTAAAGCATAAAAATTACTGTTATTTCACTAAGCCATTAACCATATATTATGCTTATTCGCGCATCATGTCACTTACATGAAAATAAATTATTATTACGAAAGTTTTTTTTTTATAAAATGCTTTTTGCGGGATTATATAAAATGATGTGGTTTTAATTATTGATTTTTACGAAATTTTATTTTTGATTAAATTTGTTTTTGGTGTGAATATATAGATAAAATGATGTTGTTATATGTGAAATTAATTGATTTTTACCAAAATTGGTTTTTTGATAAAATTTTTTTTGTGTCATTACATAGGTAAAAATGTGTAGTATTAATAAAAGAACTTTATACGAAAGTTAACTTTTTAACGGAATTTGTTTTTGTATGATTATATATGTAAAAACCGTAAAATGGTGTGGTTTTAAGGATTGTTTTTTATGAAAGTCGATTTTTTTTATAAAATTTGACTTATATATATAAGTAAAATGGCGTGGTTTTAATGATATTTTTACGAAAGTTATTTTTTTATAAATTTGTTTTAGGTGTGAGTATATAAGTAAAATTATGTGGTTTTATGTAAAATAATTGATTTTTATGAAAGTTGACATTTTGATGAAATTTGTTTCTGATTATAAATTAAAATGGTGTGACTTTAATGATTGATTTTTACAAAAGTGGATTTTTTGATGAAATATGTTTTTGATGAATATGTGGATAAAATGGTGTGGTTTATGTGAAAATCATTAATTTTTACGAAAGTTAATTTTTTGATGAAGTTTGTTTTTTTGTGTGATTATATTTATGTAAAATAGTTTGGTTTTTGATGATTGATTTTATGAAAGTTGATATTTTGATGAAATTTGTTATTAGTCTGAATATATATGTAAAATGGTGTGGTTTTATGTGAAAATATGTGATTTTTACCAAGTTGATTTTTTAATAAAATTTGTTTTTATGTGAATATATATAGGTAAAATAGTGTGGTTATAATGACTGATTTTTATGAAGTTTGATTTTTTAATGAAAATTCTTTATGATGTGAATATATAATAAATGTTGTGGTTTATATGAATATAATTTGATTTTATGAAAGTTGATTATCTGATGAAATTTGTTTTTTGTGATTATATAGGTAAAATAGTTATACAAACCATAAACATTAAATATAATAAACCTTAATATAAATACAAATACAAATTGTCTTATTCGAATACAAATATGATTCTTTCATATAATATATAAACAAAATACGAGTCGACTAAGTCTACAGAGGAGTAGAAGGAGGAGGCTCGATAGATGGCAAAGGAGGCGTGTCAGGAAATCGACCTCAACATGTCTCACGTTCGCCTCGACCGTCAAAACCAACCACTTGGCAACCAGCACGAACGACTCTTATAACTGAACCAACCTGGTCAGGTCCAACAGTGTAGTCCTAAGGATAATGCGGTGTAACTGTGACTACACCTACAATTATTATATTATGTTATTATTATATTAGGTTAATTTAAATAAATTTAGTATGTTATTAATATTTCTAATGCATAGTAGATTACATACATGCAAATTAGATCCGTCCTCAGGTGATGACGGTGGTCAGTGGTGAAGGGGTCGTGGTGGTATAGGCTGTAACCCTTGTTGGGAAGCCTCCTCCTAAGTGGGTTGGGTGTACACCCATCGTTGTCGGCCATCGGTCGTCCAGTGCAGCTCCATGTCGGTGATCTTGAGTCGGATACCCATTGTGACACCCCGCCCAGCGGCGGAAAACACCGGGCGCGTCAAGTGAATCGGATATCAAAGTACAAAGCACATGGCACACTAATTGCATATTTTAATATTAATTGAGCAATAATGTCGTGACATAAAGAAGCATTCAATAGTCATAAAACCGTAATAGAAACCGACAAATAAATATTGTTTATTGTCTTTTTATTCTAGGTCCGAAGCATCCTACGTGTCTTGAACCAAAACTGTATCAAACACCACCTGAAAAACGTGTAAAATAAGTTAGCTAAAGAATTAGCTAGTGAGTAAAACACAATTAATAGGACATAGTATAAAATCCGAGATCATTATAGATTGTGTTTCGCAATCTCATGTGCATAGCAATTTCATCATATATATCTAAACCATGACCATAGAATCACATAGAAACAAGAATCATAGACCCCGCAGGGTTACCTTTAGCAACAAGTCATGAGGAACCAACTCATGTTACATTTATTGATAACCATCGTTTAACCGTCATTTAACCGTCTCGATATGCAAGTTATCAAAAATGTTTTAGCATCTAAGGGACATAGCAACGTAGCAACAAGCATCACATGTAGTAACTAGTAACATAGAATCAACCAAAGAATCGCCGGGTCAAAATCACCTATCAGGCCATTAATGTAGGTGGGCTTGTCAAGCCATTAGCGCTAGGGGTGTTCATTATTCGAATACCATTCGAATTATTCGAAATTCGATTCGAATCGAATTCGATTAAGGCCATTCGAAATCGACTTTCGGTCATTCGAATTCGATTCGCATTCGATTCGAATAATTTTGTCGAATGTGGATCGAATACGAATATGATTTTCTGTATTCGCATTCGATTCGCCCAATTCGAATAAGAAATTTATATATTTTTTAATATATCTAATTAATTATCTATATATGATTATGATTTAATGGGCTTGAAGTAAAGTTAAAAATACCTAAATCCAACCCATTACCCAATCTTAATTGTTGTTTCTACATATGAACATGATTTGGTGTTGTGGCAACTGCTTAATTGTTGTTTCTATAAGTTTTGAACTTGTTTATAGTCTTTTTAATTAGTGTGATCATGCAATTTTAGACCTTTTGTTAACATGTTTTAGACTTATTGATGTGCTAGTATATTGCATATTGTTTGGGTGATGTTTTGCATATTGTTTGGGTGATGTTGTAGACTTATGTTATGTTGGTGCTACATTTGTATTGTTACTTGATGTGTTTGTTTATTTATATTTTTTTTAAAGCGAATACATTCGAATCTATTCGAATTCGATTCGAATTCGAATAACTTAATCGAATCGAATACATAGATTTTTATTCGAATGTGGATCGAATACGAATACAGATTTTAAAAGTCTCAATTCGACCAATTCGATTCGCCGAATTCGCCCAATTCGCATTCGATTCGAATGAACACCCCTAATTAGCGCTAACATTGTACCGGTGGAAATTACAAGATAATATAACTAATATTGACTATCACACAATTTTGCTACATGCGGCCTGTGACATCTGCCCCGAACCCGAACCCGATTGCCCGACTCGAACCCGAAGCTATCAATATTTAATTGTATTTAACTTATGAAAAACGTAACGTTTTGTTATTACTAATATAAATTAATATGTCGAACCTTACGTTATTCCTGTCTTTAAATAAACAATTGGATTCTTTGCGTTAATATCTAAGTTACTATTTAAATACTATCTATACTAAATAGATTTTAGGAAAAATATGACTTATAATTTATAAAAGCGATTTAACAAATATTATCAAAGTTAATTATTAGAAATTTTAAAAATAACCATTTAACGTTAAGAACGAGATAAAGATATAAAAACGTCAATCATATAAACGATACAAGTTAGCATGGTTAAGTTGGTTAGTTGAAATAAATATTAGTTAACTATGGGCCAATTGTGTCAATTGCTAAACTTAATAATTAAGTTTTAACTCAACTTTAATAACTAATCAAACCCCAGGGACCAAAGCTGTAATTGTTACCCAATCCCCCCCCTGTGCGCGTTTTTAACCCGTGTTTCCGGTGGCTTCTCCGGCCACCGGCGGCAGACCTCCGGCAAAGCACTAAAACCCGTTCTGTTCAATTTTAAGTCGACAAAAAACACGGTAAAAGCTTCCTCGTGCAAGACTCGAACCTATGAACGATGTTAATTTCATTATTACACACTAAATCGCGCGTTTAATCCAATACTAAGACACCCGTTTCGTGTTCATTACCCATTAAATCCAATCGATACAAAACGCTTGAAAAACAGTAAATTTACTAAACCAAAACGATCATCTCAACGGTTGGAACCTGTTTGTAACAATTAATTGAATTTTAATCACCAAATTAATCATCCAATTAATCCGAAACAACTTGAAAACAACTCGTGACTCATTCTTCAGTTTTTGCAAAACAATTAAACAAATTGAAATGACCAATTCACTCTCTGGACCTCGTTTTCACTCCCTGATATTCTAATTCCAATCAAAAATCTCCAGAACTCGGTGTTTGATCCGAAGCCGTCGCTATTTGTTCTTCGTCTTTCTTCGGTCCAATTCATCACCAAACAAGTAAGTTTTTATATGCAAAATGATCCTTTTATGTTCCTGATCAAAAGACCTAAGTTTAATTTGGGTTTAAAGATTGTTTAGTCCATCAATTTGATGAAATCGCGTTCTAGGGTTTGTATATGTTTGGGGTTTTAGTTCAAAACAGGTAAAAATCATTTTATTTCCAAATATTAACACTAATTGGGTCTGTTGTATTGGTTAAGTGATGTTGCCAGTAATAAGGTGGTCACAGGTTCGATCCTTACTGCATGCATATATTTTCATGTTTTTGTTGAAACAATTTAGTAACCATTTTGTACCATTTCTCTTAAATCTACTACCAATACCATATTATATATTTTATAAAAAAATGTTAGAACCTAATAAAACATATCAAAACCATGATTTTGTATGACTTAGTCTTTAATTAATTACTACAAATATTGTTAATACTACAAAAATAAAGAGAATTATAAAAAGTTGTTTTAATACTTATACAATACGTATAAAATTTTATAAATGCTAGGTTTATACAAATAAGACTTTTATATGGACTTTTATACTTTAAAGTTTTGTGTAAATGTTCTGAAGTATTCTAATAAATATAAAATATTTTGACATTATAGAAGTTATTGTTAAAAATATATTATTAAAATTCTAACGTTTATCAAAATAATTATTGTTACTACTATTGTTATCGTTTCGAATAAATGAATTTATATATTTTAAATCGTTTAACGAGAAAACCCCAAACCCCAACCCTAGAATTCTAATTTTCTTAGGTTCTTATTGTTTATATTCAAGGTTTCTATACAATGTGTTTTCTAAGTTAGGATTGTCATTTAATTAGGTGATTCTAATATTTTGACGATCCTCGTTTCAATTCAGACTATTTACTATTTGTTTCGTGCCCGAGTTTCAAGGTGAGTAAACTCACTCCCCTTTTTCCATTTTACTATTTTGGGGCTGAAATATGTCTTTTACTATATTGCGGTTTCTATTCGTTTTCTAAAAGAGATCATACAAATATGTTAATCTAGTACGCGACTTGATGCAATCTTATGTGTTAGTTAAAAGTAGTTTTATTGCTTTGTAATCCCACCGGTACAATGTTAGCGCTAATGGTTTGACAAACCCACCTGCTTGTACAACATCGATAGGTGATTTAAACCCGGCCTTTCTAATTCCATGTTTACTATGTCGAGATGCTATGTTGCTATACTATGTTGCTATGCTATGATGCTATACTATGCCATGTCCCTAAATTGCTAAATGATGACTTATATATCGAGACGGTAAACGACGGTTATTAAAAGTTATCATTATTTACTACATGAGTGGTTCTCATGACAAATGGCTAAACGAGATACTATGGTTTCTATTGTGGTTGGTGTGCTATTCTATTCTAGGGGTCCTGGTAGGGTGATATTACGAAATTACTATACATGTGGGATTGCGCAGCATATCTTGTTGATCTCGGATTTCAATACTATTACTATTCAATTTGGGCTTTACTCACTAGCTTGTGTAGCTAACTTTATTTTTCACATATTTCAGGTGATGCTTTGATATTGTTTTGCTACTTTTGCCAAGACGTAGGATTGCCTTGGACCTAGAATAATAAAAAGACAATTGCATTTACTATTTCGGTTTTATTACTTTTGTCGTTTATATTTAAGACTCGTGTTCCAAACTTATGATAATAATTATTAGACTTTAATAAAAGTAACACCATGTGCTTTGTTTACTATGGATATCCGATTCTATGACAGCCCGGTGTTTTCCGCCGCCGGGCGGGGTGTCACAGTTGGTATCAGAGCCATGGTTATAGGGAACTAGGATAGGGTATTAGAAACACACCGACCTAGACTATAACCTAAGAGTCCTTAGTACAAATAGCATGTGCTTAGAAAACTCTTCACGAACTTATTTCCTTATTCCCTTTTTATGAACCTTTCTATGCCTTTTCTTTATCTTATTTCTTATTCGATTTCGCGAAGGAGTTACAAGAGACTCGTCTGTATGATTAGGATCTTTCTCTTTGTGGAATCTCGTCATCGTCTTATGTAAGTTTGATACGTGGGAACGTGTGCAATCCGGAAGGGGGAACGCCTGTATCACGGACATCCTGTCTAAGGCAAAGCATTTCGTATAAATCTCTTTAAGAGATCTGTATGCTTACCTGGGGATGGACGAGATGAGTGTGAACCTATAGGCTAAAGCACGCCTTCTCGAACACGTTGAAAACGAACTTAGCACTTTGATAAGTCTTAAGTGTCCAAAACCAAGACACATTCCTAAGCCTTCATATTCTATTTATCTATGGATTCTATGATTATTATTTTCTATGATTTCAAATTATTTACATGGTTTCTATATTATTTCAAATGTTATTCCAAGTTTGCTTATTTACATTCCAATGATTTCCAAGTGACTACTATGTTATGTGTTCTAAAATTCTATGAAAATTCGAAGTACAATTATCATTTCTATTCAATCCAAAAATTCCATTACAACTTATGTTATCCAAACTTTTCTTAAGTTCCATGAAATTCCTTTTCTATCCCATCTTGTAGAATGAAAACAAAGACGTGAACAAATCGCTAATACCATCGCGACCCAAATGTCCTAAATCAAAACTAAGATATCTTGACTAATCTCAATCCAATTATCAAAACATCAAAACAAATACCAAATACCAAATCTAAGGCATATTTCTAATCCCAACTCAATTTTCGAATCCCAAATTAACGACTTAATTCATGATTCCTGAATTCTCATAACGGATTTTCTATTCTAATAAGCTAACATATTCGTTGGTTGCGAATCAAACGATTACCCTCAAAATATTTCTAATTGAATTCTATACCCCAGTGGTTTCAAAACTACTTATATAATCATAAGATTCTAATCCAACTTCTAACCCATCACTAAATGATGCTATTCATTAATTCGTTTTCCAAAACTTAACATGAACTCATTACACAACTATTCTTACGCTCATTGAATTAAAATATTCCATTTGTATACATGATCACTAATAAAATTCTGTACATCTTGCTTCTATAAACTCATTCAAACCGAACGTGTCATACGTATAAACTTTCTACTTAAAACACCATATTTTATGTGCGGTTTTTGTAAAACTACCAACCAGTAGTTAATTATATTAAAAAAGATTTTCCTATTTTTCCAAATAAAAAAAAAATAAAATAAAAATAAAAGTCTTCCGGCTTTAGTATTTGTAAAATATATAAAATATACACATTTCATGATAAATGATTTCTTTAAGCAGGGATTGATTATTCTAAATGTTTGTTAAATATTTACATAACATTTCCATGTTTTCTCAAATAAGAATACAAACATTTGCAACAAACGTTATGATTCATGTTTTCCAGTATCGAATATTCGAAACTTATGTGTCATTCATTTATTTTCAAATCAAACCCTCTATTGATAGTAAATATTTAAAACTTTAACTTTTTCTAAACTCATTATCTAACCGCATTATAGAAAAAAATAACATCACCCCTTATAATCTTGTTTACTTCCATAACCTATACACATGGTTCACCTAAACTTATGTTTCATACGAATCTAAAGGAAATAAACATCGAATCCATTATGAACTGAGTGATCTATGTGGTGGAACTATAAATTGGATTATCCAAAGCATCAAATCTTCATGAAACTAAATTTTCTAAAAATCTTAATAAACTAGATTATTTCATTATCTAATGTTTATGAACTTGGCAATGCCATGAACAATTGGTATCTACATCTTACACATAAGATTGGTTTTTCAAATACTTAAGTTGCCACAATTTTGGTACTCGAATTTGACTAACTATGTCAGTCAACAAAACTATTTAGAAGAGCAATGACCATCTAATAAACTCAATTCTCTTGGATCATCATTTTACGTATCATCTTAAACTATACTTCACAACAACTAAATACTATCGATTATGATTTCGAAAACCTATATGTATCATCATCTTAACTTAAAATATTTGTGTACATTTGACTCGCACGTGATCGAATAAGCTGTGTGGTCCATGCAAAATCTAAAGTAATTACGGGTGCACACGGAATTATGAAAGTTGGTGCATGGAAACCATAGCGAGTTTTGTCACGTGGTTGAAAGCAATGGGTTGCACAGATCTACATTTGTCATCATCATCATCCAGTGCTTAAGCGGGTATATTCTAATTCAACTCCTCGAGACTAATGTACCTTTATTCAAATCAAAATAGTTAAATAACGCAAGTACATTTATAATGGAAAACTAAATAATCACATCTTTCGTTTCATCTTCTTCCTCGGTTTGAGCAAATTTCGGGACGAAATTTCTATAAGGAGGGGAGACTGTGACATCTGCCCCAAACCCGAACCCGATTGCCCGACTCGAACCCGAAGCTATCAATATTTAATTGTATTTAACTTATGAAAAACGTAACGTTTTGTTATTACTAATATAAATTAATATGTCGAACCTTACGTTATTCCTGTCTTTAAATAAACAATTGGATTCTTTGCGTTAATATCTAAGTTACTATTTAAATACTATCTATACTAAATAGATTTTAGGAAAAATATGACTTATAATTTATAAAAGCGATTTAACAAATATTATCAAAGTTAATTATTAGAAATTTTAAAAATAACCATTTAACGTTAAGAACGAGATAAAGATATAAAAACGTCAATCATATAAACGATACAAGTTAGCATGGTTAAGTTGGTTAGTTGAAATAAATATTAGTTAACTATGGGCCAATTGTGTCAATTGCTAAACTTAATAATTAAGTTTTAACTCAACTTTAATAACTAATCAAACCCCAGGGACCAAAGCTGTAATTGTTACCCAATCCCCCCCCTGTGCGCGTTTTTAACCCGTGTTTCCGGTGGCTTCTCCGGCCACCGGCGGCAGACCTCCGGCAAAGCACTAAAACCCGTTCTGTTCAATTTTAAGTCGACAAAAAACACGGTAAAAGCTTCCTCGTGCAAGACTCGAACCTATGAACGATGTTAATTTCATTATTACACACTAAATCGCGCGTTTAATCCAATACTAAGACACCCGTTTCGTGTTCATTACCCATTAAATCCAATCGATACAAAACGCTTGAAAAACAGTAAATTTACTAAACCAAAACGATCATCTCAACGGTTGGAACCTGTTTGTAACAATTAATTGAATTTTAATCACCAAATTAATCATCCAATTAATCCGAAACAACTTGAAAACAACTCGTGACTCATTCTTCAGTTTTTGCAAAACAATTAAACAAATTGAAATGACCAATTCACTCTCTGGACCTCGTTTTCACTCCCTGATATTCTAATTCCAATCAAAAATCTCCAGAACTCGGTGTTTGATCCGAAGCCGTCGCTATTTGTTCTTCGTCTTTCTTCGGTCCAATTCATCACCAAACAAGTAAGTTTTTATATGCAAAATGATCCTTTTATGTTCCTGATCAAAACACCTAAGTTTAATTTGGGTTTAAAGATTGTTTAGTCCATCAATTTGATGAAATCGCGTTCTAGGGTTTGTATATGTTTGGGGTTTTAGTTCAAAACAGGTAAAAATCATTTTATTTCCAAATATTAACACTAATTGGGTCTGTTGTATTGGTTAAGTGATGTTGCCAGTAATAAGGTGGTCACAGGTTCGATCCTTACTGCATGCATATATTTTCATGTTTTTGTTGAAACAATTTAGTAACCATTTTGTACCATTTCTCTTAAATCTACTACCAATACCATATTATATATTTTATAAAAAAATGTTAGAACCTAATAAAACATATCAAAACCATGATTTTGTATGACTTAGTCTTTAATTAATTACTACAAATATTGTTAATACTACAAAAATAAAGAGAATTATAAAAAGTTGTTTTAATACTTATACAATACGTATAAAATTTTATAAATGCTAGGTTTATACAAATAAGACTTTTATATGGACTTTTATACTTTAAAGTTTTGTGTAAATGTTCTGAAGTATTCTAATAAATATAAAATATTTTGACATTATAGAAGTTATTGTTAAAAATATATTATTAAAATTCTAACGTTTATCAAAATAATTATTGTTACTACTATTGTTATCGTTTCGAATAAATGAATTTATATATTTTAAATCGTTTAACGAGAAAACCCCAAACCCCAACCCTAGAATTCTAATTTTCTTAGGTTCTTATTGTTTATATTCAAGGTTTCTATACAATGTGTTTTCTAAGTTAGGATTGTCATTTAATTAGGTGATTCTAATATTTTGACGATCCTCGTTTCAATTCAGACTATTTACTATTTGTTTCGTGCCCGAGTTTCAAGGTGAGTAAACTCACTCCCCTTTTTCCATTTTACTATTTTGGGGCTGAAATATGTCTTTTACTATATTGCGGTTTCTATTCGTTTTCTAAAAGAGATCATACAAATATGTTAATCTAGTACGCGACTTGATGCAATCTTATGTGTTAGTTAAAAGTAGTTTTATTGCTTTGTAATCCCACCGGTACAATGTTAGCGCTAATGGTTTGACAAACCCACCTGCTTGTACAACATCGATAGGTGATTTAAACCCGGCCTTTCTAATTCCATGTTTACTATGTCGAGATGCTATGTTGCTATACTATGTTGCTATGCTATGATGCTATACTATGCCATGTCCCTAAATTGCTAAATGATGACTTATATATCGAGACGGTAAACGACGGTTATTAAAAGTTATCATTATTTACTACATGAGTGGTTCTCATGACAAATGGCTAAACGAGATACTATGGTTTCTATTGTGGTTGGTGTGCTATTCTATTCTAGGGGTCCTGGTAGGGTGATATTACGAAATTACTATACATGTGGGATTGCGCAGCATATCTTGTTGATCTCGGATTTCAATACTATTACTATTCAATTTGGGTTTTACTCACTAGCTTGTGTAGCTAACTTTATTTTTCACATATTTCAGGTGATGCTTTGATATTGTTTTGCTACTTTTGCCAAGACGTAGGATTGCCTTGGACCTAGAATAATAAAAAGACAATTGCATTTACTATTTCGGTTTTATTACTTTTGTCGTTTATATTTAAGACTCGTGTTCCAAACTTATGATAATAATTATTAGACTTTAATAAAAGTAACACCATGTGCTTTGTTTACTATGGATATCCGATTCTATGACAGCCCGGTGTTTTCCGCCGCCGGGCGGGGTGTCACACGGCCAAACACGATTAACACATCTAATGATCTCATTTTCGAAAATAGAAACATCAAAAGAAACCGTTGTATTATAGAAACACGTATTTCAGCCCCAAAAACGTAAACAGTAAAAAGGGGAGTGAGTTTACTCACCTTGAAAAGTAATTACAGTCGAACCGTTAGAAACGCAGCTAAAAAGCACCGAGGGTTGCCCAAACATTAGTACCACCTAATTTATTGGGAGAAACCCTAACTTAGAAACGAAACAATAGCAACAAGAATCAAAAGTCCGAGATCTAGGGTTTCAGATTTGGGATTTAGGGTTTTAAATCACAAATTGGGGATTTAGGGTTTTTAAATATAATTTAGGATTTAGGGTTTTGAAATACAATTTTAGAATTAGGGTTTTGAAATACAATTTAGGAATTAGGGTTTTGAAATACAATTTAGGAATTAGGATTTTGAAATACAATTTAGGAATTAGGGTTTTGAGTTACCAATTGGGATTTTGGTACGAAACGTAATTGTATTTTTGTATTACTTATGTTTTATACAAATCCATTTTTAGTTTTCTATAAAATGGTGTACATTAAACTTATGTTTTTAAGCTAATAAAAATAGTTTCATCTTAAATATATTATTAGGTTATTAGAAAAGTATATTAAATGATTTAAAAGTGAAAAATATGGAGATTAAAGAAATGAGGCCAAAGGGGTTCGAACTCGTGACCTACAGGTTCACAGCAAGCATACAAACCACCAGACTAGAGGAACTTTTTGTTTCTAAGTTTAATTTTTAAATTTTTAAACCATTTGTGGTTATCAAAACCCATTTACAACATAAACCCTAGAAACGTAAACCTCCAAATTCGTTTCATCCTGTTAACAAGATCCAAATCAACCATAGGGCTTTTAATCCCCATGAATAGGTGATCATTTTGATATATGAAACTTACTTGATTGATGAAGAAACAAGTTGATGAGTACGATGAACATATGCGACGGGTTGAGAATCAAAACTTGAGAACTTGATGTTTTTCGATTGAAATTGGTTGAACAGGAAGCAATTTCGTGTAATGAGGAAGAAATGATTCGATGGAATTTGATTATGATGAACCGTAGGTAGTCGTATGGGTTACGGTTTCATGCGACTGAAAATGAGTTAATTGGGTGTTTAATTAAGTATGTTTAACCCAATTGATTGCTGTTAATAACTCAAGGGGTCGAGATGATGATTCTGTTTAATGTAATTTACCGTTTGGATGCGATATGAAACGATTTGAATATGTGGGTGTTGAAACCGATTTTTGATTCGCAAATACACATGGATTTGGACGATTAAATGATGAATTGGACGTGGCATTGCATTCGAATCATGTATGCGAATGTTTGTACCGGTTTAATTTGATTTTTAAGTGTTAAACTCGAGCAAAAGCACCTCGCCGGAAAACTGTAGATTCCGGCCAATTGGCCGGAGTTGTTTGTCACCGGAAACACGGGTGAATCGGGTGGGGGGTGAATTGTGTAATTTAAGTATTTACATAACTGGTCCTTACAGTTTGGGCTTTATTTTGTTTAACTTAATAACTTTTATTTAAAGTTTCAAAAGTTACAATCTTGGCACAAAGTTAAATTATATATATATTTTAACTACTAACTTAACTAAATTGAAATGTATCCATTATATCCATGACGTTTTTATAGTTTTAGTTCGTTTAAGCCTTTACGAGATGATTTCGAGACTTAGGAGCGTTTTTGTTTAACACTTTCAATAATTTTCTTTTACGAGCTATATATATTTATTTATTTATATATATATATTTTGAGATTTATTGTTTCACAATTATTTATTTGATATACGTGAACGTTTTGCAACGTAAAATTAATTGAGACGGGAATAGCGTAGAATTGAATGCGTTTATTCATAACAATAAGAATGAACATTCCATTTTGAGAAAATAAATACGATTACAATTTAAAGGATAACAACTTCGGGTTCGAGTCGGGCATTCGGGTTCGGGTTTGGGGCAGATGTCACACCCATGCCCCTATACATATTAGCATTCAACCGACCAAAACTTGCCATATTCCCAACAATATTTATATACTCCACCATATTCTCACCTACACCATACCTACACCTATTTGTCCCCTCCTACCCAGCACATCCACAACTAGCCAATGCATGGCTCTAACTTGCAATCTTGACAAAACTTGTAATATCTTCCATAATCTTCCAATATCAATGTGATCTCCCAAACCCAAGAAAGTCTCACACTCTCTCTCCCTCCTCTCTCCTTAATTCAGCCGAAAATCCACTCCTCACCTCACACCTCACTTCATTTCAACATTTCACTTTTACAACTCATTCTACATTCTCTCTAATATTCTCTCAACTCTCAAATACTTTTACCCATAAGAAAACACAAGGAGATCGTCCCAAGGAGCCCTGGAGATCGATCAACAAAGAAAGAAGAATAGCCAAGGAAGCACACGAGTCTAAGAAAGCCAACCAACAAGTAACCGAAACACGATTCGTTCAAACTGTCAACAACCAAGCACACCACGTGCAGCACTTTTCCAGCCATTTCCAACACTATTTCAGCCCCGTCAACAACTCACTCTCATTAACGAGGTAACGAGAACATACCCGAAAACACACAACACGTTCATTTTCACACACAATGAATATCATAACTTCCCATATACTATGAACACATAAAAATACTTATTTTTCATTAACAAAAGCCTTAAAAATGATTGATAACGTGCAAAATATACATAAACCCCGTGTTGAGTTTAATTACGTTTCGTGTCGTTTCGAACCGGTTTTTATCACGTTTTACATACAACTGATATTTTTATGTTTTTTAGGTCCCATGTTGATAAAGAAATTGAAAGAGCGCGGAAAATCGAATCCGTAGGCGAAAACGGGGCGTGAAACGGAGTTACGAGCAAGCTGGTACGCGAAAACGAAGAAACCGAACGAAACCGAGCACCCATGGGATGTCACCACGTCACGCAGCCACAAAGAGGCTCACCACCGCGCGAAGTGGCGTGCCAAAAAGGGGGCTAGGCGCGTGTGATGGCTGCTACGCGGCCAGGAATTGTTTTCGTTGCCGCGCGATGCGGCAACGCAATTTCGGAAGAAAGTTTGGGCTTTTCTTGGCCCAGTTTACTATATAAGCATATGTTATGAAACCCTAGCCTCCTAGAAACCCTAGGGGACGAATTGGAGTAAAAAACAGCAGCTCAGAGGCGTTTTTGGAGGTTACGAAGACGAAACAACGTGTCGGAAGCTCGTGTGATTGAAGATTGCATCATTAGATTACTCAGGTTACTTCGTTCTTTCGTTTTTATTTGTTTTAATCATGTTTAATACTTTTGGATTTGCGTTCGTTGGTATGATTATGATTGGCTAAACACTTTAGAACCATCTAGGCTTTATGTTGATTCGTTAACATTATTTTGAACTTGTGTTGGATTGTTGGTTATGGTTTACATTTAATTAAAGTTTGAATCTTTATTATTGTTTGATGCATAATATGTGTTTGTGTTGATTAAATTATTATTATTAATCCACGTGTCCTTGGTGATTGTCTATGTCACGTAATAGGATTCATTTTAGTCATTAACTTGCGTTGTGATTAATTATGGTTGATTTGCAATAAAACCATAGGTTTAATAATATTAATAAATTTGGTAATAACATATAGCTAACCTAGATATCCGTGAGGTGATAGGTTATTAACAAGTCTTGGTTGATTAATTTGCTGGGTTTAGGTTTTTGTGAAAATTCCGGCTTAGTATTATTTATTAATTTTGTTTGTTAAATCAAATGGTTAGGTTTAAATGGCTTTAAGGATCGTATCGTGAGATAGGTCTTAATACGAGTCAATTAAGTGTAATCAGATTAGGTGACTGTGAGGAAACTTAATCGCATAACCATTATGCTAATAACTTAATAGTTAACCTTTAGGTTTCTTCTCGAAAAGGATCGAGGGTCTTAATTAGGATAGCTTTTAAGTGAATAGGTTTAGATCCCGGTTCCATAACCATTAGTCCAACATGAGCGATAATTGAAGTTAACGATGATACTAGTCTAGGTGGTTCGTCTTCATTCTTTTGTTTTAAATCCGTCTTTTAATTCGTTAGTTTCTATTTTTAGTAACTTTCCATTTTTAGTAAGTTTCTATTTTTAGTAGTAAACCCCCCTTTTAAACAAACTTTCCATTTAAGTCGTGTCTAGTTAGCGAGTCTTAATTTAGTTAATTAAACGTAATATATAGAGTCTGTGGGTCGACACCCGGACTTACATACGCTATATTACATCCGACCGGTCCACTGCCGGTTGTGTGTGATTTAGTAGTTTGTCTAGGTTTTTATAAATTTAAAACTTAGGTGTTTTTAGTTATTTATTTATATATATATATCGCACGCATCAATGATAGAAATCATTTTCTAAAGAAAACACACGAGTTTGACTAAAATTAGTCAAACCGAATAACTATTTTTGGTCAAAAAAACAAACCAAGGTTAACCATCTTAAAAATTCAATTTATAATTTCTATACGTTCTTTATACTAAAGTAAGGTTATAAACCAAATTTCATAATTTTTGGAGTTATAAATTATTTAATATGCATTTTTTAATATTAAAATGTATATTTTCTCACTTGTTTATAAAAACGTATGGGAAGTACAAAAATTTAAAAATATGTTATGATACTGTTATATATCTTCATATTGGCATGTTGTACTAAATAACTTTCATTTTTTATGGTGAACCTAAGAATCGAACAATAACCGAAACTAAATGTACAAAACAAAGAAAATGCAAAAACTATAAGAATAACAATATCTTATAAACTCGGTAGCATAAAACATAGTATATGTATGTTAGAAAATAAATTTCACATTTTTCCAGACAATAGAATAATTACTATGAATTTTCTAATATTTAATGGGATTAAAATATGAAAATTTGTAGAATATAGTTAGAGACTCCTAAGAACAAATTTACATAACCCAAACTCATATATGGGCATAAGAAAACTAATTCACACCCTAAACATTACCAAAGACTCTCTATGCTTAAAACATAATCTTAACCGAACCGAACACGTTAAAAACACAAAACAAAGAAACACAAGTAAAACCAGAGATTTTTCATGTCCATGAGCTTTAATACTTATAAATAGAGTATTTTACCAAGTTTCATAATTTTTATAAACTTAATCAATTTAGTATGGATTTCTGAATATATGAACCAAGTATTTTCACAAAAAGCATAAAAACTGGAGAAATACCTTTTTGTCAAGAAAAAAAATGCTTTTTTATACAGCAATATGAGACTTAAGGAAGTGTTTCAAAGTATACAATGCATTAAAAGAGTATTTTGTAAGCAAATCGTTTGTTCATCGGTTTCACGTGCGTTAAATTACGGAAATGACCGAAAGACTATAAAACTCGAATATTAAGTTTGTAACTACTTAGTTACTGTATAAATAGTTTGGAAATGAAGTTTCACTATTTATTGGGTCACAGGTTATTTTATAAAAATTATTTATGTTTAAACTACATTAACCGACTACTTTCTTAAATAAACTATACTAATATTTAGAAATATCTAAAAATTACAGAAAGCAATTTTTTACAGTAGCATATGACCTCTTAACATATGGGTACAATTATATTAAAGTATTTTGACTTAACCTAAAACGTAACTTAATGCATGGTACGCACTGTACTCGGTAGACCGGTGAAAACTAACTTTCATGAATCTAATACTTAGATATATTTTAATCAGTAGATTCACACCTAAAATGCTATACATACCACAAATATAACTTATAGTACTTATTAATATCAACCCTTACTTAAAAACCCAACTTTAGTACGAATTTGACGATTTAACAAAGTCTAGGGACTAAAAGTGACAAGTACCAAACTTCACTGATTTGAGTACACTTAATACTTAACTATATAACCTGGAATACTTACCTATATAACCTGGAATAACAAAAGACAAAAACAATGATATTACACGAATGTAACCAAAACAGTATGCACGCGACACCGACACAACGAAACACGTAGACTTATATATTTTAGAATCTAACTTGAGTAAACTAAACATAGGAAGTCTTCTAGGAGGTAGGACCCTCACACAAAACAATACTATAGAAATCTTGATCAAGGCTTCAGGTGAGTTCATGAACCTCTTTTTAACATAACGCTTTTAGGGCAAATACATACCTACTAAACTTGATTTATTTAAATTCTTTTACATTATATTGTGGTGTAACATATCTACTACTTGTCCTCAAACGTTGGTAAATACTTTTGGTAGCCATTAACTTTTTGCAAGAACCCTTTGAAATGTCAATAGTACTATTTGGGAATCCCCCGCGTATAGTGGCATACCCCCCACTGAGGTTGAAAAGTGTTATGCCACATGTTCAATGATACGTCGGTGCTTAGTAGAGCACGCATCCCATTATGGATGAGGGGATTGCTATATATGGTATTCGGTTTAGGTATAATCCAAACGGGTTTGGCTACATATATTGTTTACCGTACACCGGAAAATACATTATTTTAGTGTCATAAGTTTTATTAAACCATGAGCTCACCAACTTTATGTTGACGTATTTTTACGTATGTATTTCAGATATTTAGATGATTTATCAATTGAAGTATGCAGATAGACTTTATAAACGTTGGATGTGCATTTAAACACTTAGTTGATGGCCTAGAAGACCCTAACTAGAAGAAACACACAAGGATTATAGACAAACTATAGAAGAAGACTACTTGGGAATAGTTTACCAAATGGCTTCACTACTTTAATTACAAATTACTTTTGTACCCTTGATTTATACTTAGAATACAATGATATTTTATGTAAACTTATGGCCCCTTATCAATGCATACATAGTTTCTGCTGTGTTTTGTTGGATATTCAATCGTTACGACCAGCTCCCTAGGTCAGGGTGTGACACTTTCTGGCTCTCCACGACAACGTCCGTCAAGAGCTTCAGGCTGCGCACTATGGCAGTGACATAACTGCCACATGTGATGGTAGGGGAGTACGCGGTCTGGTTTTTCAGTTTTTGGATAATACCGTAACCAAACCGTTACTTGCCTTTTTATACCATTAAAAGCCAAAATCGAACCATTTAAAGTAAAAAACCAAACCTAAACCGAACTATATGAGCGGTTTGGTTTCGCTGTTTGAGTTTTATAGTCCAAGTTTAAGAGATCTAGAAAACATCTCAAAATCTTGTCAAAATCATATAAACTTATCGGTACTGAAAATTGATTATATATCTGAATATAACAAGATTACCCATGTTGTAACAATATAATGATATATACTTATATATATATAGATATAATGATATTATATATATATATATATGATCGATATCTAGTTATGACCTATTTTAGCACCAACAAACTAATAGATGTCTTAATACTTACTTACAAAAACTCATATATGAGATCTACTATATATATAGATAAATATATATATACTCACACACGTCTGCGTACGATCCGTCCGGTTTTTTACAAACGGTTTTTGGTATAAACCGTAAACCAAAACGTTCATAATGGTCCGGTCCGGTTTTTTACGAACGGTTTTTGGTATAAACATAAACCGACCGCGAAAACAAACTGATGAACGGTTTGGGCGGTTTCACGGTTTGAAACCGAACCGTGTACACCCCTAGGTGATGGACCCCTCAGTCTGACACAACATAATAACATTTTATTTATAGTAATAGTTAATAAATTTAAAAATAATAAATTATACCTTTTTCCCATCCACACATCTCAGCCATATAGTAAGCAATATAGTAAGACCCGCCATCAATAATAGATCTCAAATAATAAAGGTCCTAGTGCGTGACAAGCTCCTGACTGTCTCCACGTCCAACGAACGTCTGAGCTATAACCCAATGAACATAATGGTAAAATGTGCCACAGATGTTGCTAGTGCGTAAGACCAACCTCCATAGTTGGTTTCCAATCTAGGCTCAAACCTCGTTGGGGGACCACTAATCCGGAACACCACGATTCACCAAAAAATCAGGTGAGGCAATGACGACTGGGTTATAGATACCTAGTGTCAGAGCCCAATCTCTAAAGCTCATCTCTTTTATGGACTCGCCCAGGGAGATCTGAACATGCAAAGGAGGAGGTGCGTCCGAATGTTCAAACGTCCTAGTCCTGCAACAACTTAATACTTTTGAATTATATAAAAAAAATTAAAAACTAAAACTTAAAGTATTATACCTCAAGCGAGGGTGGGGTAAGTCGAAAAGTGGAGAGAAACTCCAAAGTGAGCTCCCTGTAAGCGTCCTCGTCTCCCCTGTCAAAAAACGACCCTAAGGACTAGTACAAGCTACAATGTCGCCACCCGCATCTCCCCGATAATATCCAACATTTTCCAGTCAATGATACGGGTAGATAAGAACTTCCGCCGAAGCAATCTATATAGTTTCCACTAAGACTCCCTCCTGTGAGGAAACTGCAAATCTTTGTGGGGATCTGCAAACTAGGGCCCATTGGTTGGTTCTTCTACGGGCCTCTTGCCCCTATAAGAAGTAGCATCATCATCCGCCTTTAGAATTTTAATGTATCATTAGCACACACAAATGTTATCTTTTTTTCTTCACTAATAAACACAAATGCTATACAAAACTTTTATTAGTTGATGTCAAACCTACTATCTGAACAGAAGAAAGTTTGTTAATGTTAGTTTATATGTGGCGTTTATAAGTATGACATGTGGAAATACACACCAAATTTTCATTGAAGTCTTACGAATAAAAAATACCCCTTCCACTCTTTTAGTATGTGCGTTTTGCCGACTAAAATTCACATATTCTTTTAAACGAAGCAAGGAGAAAAGAATATGCATTGAAGTTTCACCAACATTATGTATGGTTTTACTTGTTGTCACACACTTCGGGTTATTCTGTCGAATGGCTTGTAATATGTCAAGTGGCTCCATGTTCTACTTATACAATTCCCCCACCATTATATATTATGTGGGGTAAGTATTTTAGCATGCGCATGACCCTCCAAATTTTGAGTAGGATCATGGTTGTGCGAATCATCAAACCCATCCAACAACCCTTCTTTCTTATTTACCTCCTAGCTGGAATGGACACTTGTTTTTTTATTGTCTAGATTTTTGGTGTCAGGTTAAATTTTGTCTACGCCCTCAAATTTATATTCACCCTCACGATCACATTTAAGATAAACTTTTACTGTCTCACCCCAACCATTTGTTTAGATAGTTTGGTGACAATAACGTAACCATGGTCACCCCCGATATCATAAACCCACTTTACCGGTTCTTCACGTGACGTGAAAACCTTAAAAAACTTTATATGTAAATTATGTTGTGTTAACCCAACATCAATTAATACAGACTACTTTCATTGTTTGAAGGATCACCATTGTCACCGTCATCGCCATTGTCCTCCTCCATATTAACTACCATAATAATCGCCGCCATAGGTGCCGCAATCGTCGTAATTGCCCATGTATTAAAAATAATTATCACCCTCGTTTTCACCATCAAAATATAGTTACTATCCCAGATAGACATTTTTATAGAAAATAGTTGGATAAATCTTGATAATATAACTGTATTAAATTGAAGGAACAAGTGAATTCGTTTTTGAATATCAAATTAGATCGATCAAACGATTGTTTATATCTGAATTTTACATTGTGTTAAATAATTATTACGTTTGTGCAAAAAATCATACTTTCAAATGATATTTTTACCCCTTAGTGAATATGACACATATTAACTTTCATACGAGTTGAATGTTGCATGTGATACGACCCATATTAGATCTGATATTGGTTGTATGAGTGTTTAATACGACCCATATTACACAAAATACAAAACGTATTACTGTCATACGTGACACCCTGAAACATGCAGCATTTGTCGTATGACAACACAGTGGTTTGACTCGTATCAAGTGATGGAGTCGTATTGAGGGTATCTGGCTAGCCTGTCGGATGTCCGATTAAAAGCACCCTATTTGTTTTCTTTAAAATTTTAGTTTATATTCATATATGGTTAGTGGTATTTTGTTATTAGAGGGGTGGTTTCTTTACTTGGGATTTAATATTAATTGATAGATATCATATCATTGTAGGAAGATACGATAATAATTAGTTAAAGTATGTTATCCTAATAGCATCTTAAAATAAAAAAAGCATCAAGGAACATATATATATTCTAATAGTCAACATAAAATACATCAACTAAGTGCTATATATAAATGATTTGAGGTAGCTTAATCTTCATATGCACCACATCAAAACATAATATAATTAATATGGAGACAAGCACTAAGCAAAGAGCAGCAGGTTTCGTGAAAAATAAGCTAGTTAGCACCTTTTACAAAAGCAGCAAGCAACCACCACCACCATTGCCAGCCACCATCCCATACGGTGTTGTATCCATGAAGAAGGTGCCTTCATTAACGAAGCTCACAAACTTTTTCGTGGGCTCTGATGATCATGCTCATGGATCAAGCGGGGGTGATGCTAGGGTCGACATAAGGGCGTCCAATTACATCTCATCTTTCAAAGAGCGACTAATACTTGAAGAGCGTAATGCCACTAATGAACGAGTCGAGATGTTTAGAAGGGATTAATTAAGCCATGCTAGTTGCTTTCTTCACCAAATAAAAATAAATGCTCTATTTATTGGTGTTTGTGTGTGTGTGAAAAGTTGAAAGCATTTGAAGGTTTGATAGTGGTAGATTACTTGATGTGCAATTCTAGTGAATGAATATCAAGTAAGATGACATGAGATGTATATGTATAATTATGTGATGGAAATGGTATATGTCAGTATAATTATGTGAGTTCACAATGATTGGGTGCTAAAAGGTTTTCAAAGAAGAAATTAGGTACACTAAGTGTTCAAATTTGTAAAAAAAACTTCTATATATAACAGTTACCTCGCAAAAAAAACTTATCGTCGAAAAGTAATGTAAAAATGCTAGCTCCAACTCTAAATACGGGATTTTTTCAAACATCATATTTTAAAAGTAATGTAAAAATGCTAGATCCAACTCTAAATACGGGATTTTTCAAACATCATATTTTAAAAGTTATACGAAGAAAATATAATTACAGCTATAGTTTCAGAAAATATAAAAATCGATACCTTGTGCTTAAATGACTTGGACATTACAACTTCGTTTTAAATATAATTACATAGGGTCAGTGGTGAAGCCATGAATTTAATAAGGGGGACTAAAGCCATGGTACCTATAATTTTTTTTATTAAAGCTATATTTTGGTAAATATGTTCGGGTCTACGATTTGGGTCGAGATGGGAAAAACAATAAAAACTTGTGTGACACCTGACATTTTCAGGTTAACTTTGTTAATAAAACTTTGGTAGTTTTGTTAATCCAATCTTGTGTTACATTTAATTAGGTTAATTAAATGTGTTAATTATTTCAGAATCCGAATTAAAGACCCAAGTGATTTGGATTTCAGGTTAACGGGCTCAATAACGGCCCAAAAGTAATAAACGAGACTCATTAAAGGCCCAATACATTATACCGAGAACTCACCAGATATATCAATATAAAATACACTTAATAAATTATAAGAAGTCAAAGTAACTTAGGGGTTGTTTGGTAAAATCTGAATCATTAAGTGCTGAATGGTTAAGAGCTTAGAACCATTAAGAGGCACTATCAATGAGAGTGATATTGAGATAGAACTTCAGGTGATGATAAGTTTGGTATATGCTTCATTCAGTTCCATTCAGCATCTTTCAATCTCTTAACCATTCAGCACTTAACTGAACCATTCAGAGGTTTTTTTTATGAAACAAACGCTCTGAATGTTGAATCTGAATGATTAAGCACTGAACTAAACCATTAAGAGGCAAAACAAACAGCCCCTTATACTATAACAAACAAACATATTGAAATGCGAAATGTGTAGGAAACACGAATACCAGGCTGTACCAACATTTACCAGCACTATATATATATATATGAGATCACCTGAGTGGCATAAAGCTATAAATACTATGTTATAGCATTATATTGATTATAATAAATGAGTGGGAGGGTTAAACGTTATTTTCAAGAAAACATTCAGAAACTCAAAGGAAACGCGTATTTGTTCGAATACATTTAGATACTTAACTTATAAATACGAACTAGATATGTAGTCGGGCGCGCGATGCGGCGGCCGAGTCTCACGTATATGACTTTGTCACACGCGTTGATAAAATAAGTTTTATGTCTCGCACGTTACAGTGAAAAACTAGCGTGCCACGTATTAAAAACAGGGATATATATTAAAACATACATGTCAAAATGATACCTAACTTAATGTCAGGTGTTAATGTCTCAAACAGAGATATATACAACGCCTCAGTCTCGTGTATGTGACTTTGTCACACACATTGATAAAAAAACATATTAGATGTCTCACACGATAGAACTTTACGATGTAAAGGCGTAATTATTACAAATCAAAAGACGGAAATATGTAAAAGTAAAATAAGGTTAAAGTCGTCAATATGTCAAAGTTAAGTTGGAGGAACAAAAGTGTAAATCTGCTAAAGTCAACCGAACCATGTGAGGTGGCGCCCAAATCTTGTGTGTGTGACATTAAAAGATAGAGCCATATATAAACTTAAATGTTAAACTAAGTCAAGGCGGAAAGATTAAAGCCGAAAATGCATGTTGTATAAGTACATAAGAAAGACGTTTTATAATTATTTAAACTTGCAACTAATTATTATATGTTTGTTTGAAGTATAAACAAACTAAATGAAATAAGAGTTTGTATTGTTGGAGACATGGTTTGTATTATTGGAGACAACTTCAAGATAACCATTATCACAAGAAATTTTTCTTTCCCTCTCTCATAATTTCCTCTCTTCGTTCAACACCACCAGTCAACCTACACACCACCATCACAACACTCGTTGCATGTCACTTGTTCGAATACATTTAGATACTTAACTTATAAATACGAACTAGATATGTAGCCGGGCGCGCGATGCGGCGGCCGAGTCTCACGTATATGACTTTGTCACACGCGTTGATAAAATAAGTTTTATGTCTCGCACGTTACAGTGAAAAACTAGGGCGTCACGTATTAAAAACAAGGATATATATCAAAACATACATGTCAAAATGATACCTAATTTAATGTCAGGTGTTAATGTCTCAAACAGAGATATATACAACGGCTCAGTCTCGTGTATGTGACTTTGTCACACACATTGATAAAAAAACATATTAGATGTCTCACACGATAGAACTTTACGATGTAAAGGCGTAATTTATTACAAATCAAAAGACGGAAATATGTAAAAGTAAAATAAGGTCACTGCAGTTGATGCTCTGATGGTTGTTTTCTGATGCTTGGACAATTACACACTCTAGATCCGGCAGATTTGGGTTCTTTGCAAAGCCTTTCAAAGTTGATATCTAGATTTTCCAATTAAAACGATAGAGAGCAGTGAAAAAGAACTCAGACGATGTCTAGATATATCGGGTTATCGTCGACACTGAAATCGTAACCCTTCATCGTTATTAAGATCTGGTTTCTCAGTATACGATGCCCGTTACGAAGGGGTGCCGGCCAGAGCCCATAGTTGACATCTATTTTCTCCACGCGTCTCTTTCCCATCTCTAATGTCTACATTTGAAATCGTTGAAGACAAAGGTCAAGTAAACACGAACTACCGGTATATGTTACACATGTATCAAGCAAATAAGTGTTGTACAACAAGCTTCAAAGGAGGTACAATGACACTACATCCACCGACCTTCCTTCTTAGGGGCTGTTTCGCAACATCTGAATGGATAAGTGTTGAACCAATAAGAGGTCTAAATAATTAAGTGTTGAATCAGTAAGATGTTTGAACCATTAATAGCTAGTATATTACTTAACTATATAAAGATAAATGTCTGACCAATTCAGATAATAGCTTTTAACCATTCAAAGGCAAGTGTCTTAACCATTCAGACATCTGCTCACGAAACAAACAGTCTGAACCTATAAGTGATGAACGATTCATACATTTGAACCATTAAGAGGCTGAAACAAATTGCCCCTTAGTAGTTTATAAATATAATATCTGGAAAATAATGAAAGGAATGATAGTCTAATATTTGTAGCGAGAAATGATACGAGACACGATGCCGGATACACGATTGTTAATTAAAAAGATACCAAATGAAAACCGCACCTTAAATTCATTTTCCCCGATATCATCATTTTTAAAACCCTAACTCCCCACCCAAACTCATTTCAATTGTCACCCTCTTCTCCACGACCATTTTCTGGCCAATTTCGATAACCCCCACATGACATATTATATATCATTTTCTTCGTATTGATGAGCTTAATCTAATAGTGGTGTTCTTTTTCTCTAACTCACAACAGTGAGAAAGTTATGGCATGTTAAAGATTGCAACTACCACGGTTTACACACATTTCTTCTTTTTCGACTGAGCCGTTAGGGATCTGTCACACATTTCTTCTTTTTCAGCCAATTTCGATAACCCCCAACAAATCGTTACTTCTAACGAAAAAAATATGGAAGGGTCGTCACCCCCCTGTAACACCCTAGGCAAATCCCACACCAGCCGTAACGTCCGACCTCAAATACCAACAACGCGTTTTGGGGCTTAATGCTAGTGGATGAGTGGAAAACTCCACAGTTAAGCATGCTCGGATGACAGCAATCTCAAGATGGGTGACCATCCTGGGAAGGTTTCACCCGGACAACCAAAAGCAAATTCGTGAGCTCTAATGTAGCAAAGCGGATAATATTGGTGGTATGAGAGGCCGGATGTGACATCCCTCACCTCAATGAAGTTGCGCAACTGACTGGGTGGGTAGGTAAAAGTAAACACATCTCGATGGTATATTCATGATTTTGTAAAACATCATATTTTATAAACACATCATATTTATGATTTTATAAAACATCATCTTTAAAAGTAATTATTATTACTAATAGCACAATGTCAGTCCATAAAACCTCGTTCTTCAACTAACCTTTCGAAAGTCCTATTATAATTGTTTTGCAACTAAAATATAATACTCGATCCAGCTCTTTCAAAATATGAAACACGAAGAGGCGGACCATATCTAAAGGCTTAATGACCTGCTAGAAAAGTATGTAATGTATTCTAAAATGGAATTGGTAGCGGATCGATGTTGTAACTCTTGACGATCCGCTACGAATAAGACAAAGCAACCTTTTGATGGTTTTCACAAACCCTTGAGCTCAGATCTATATCTAAGATTGTTATGTGATGTTGTTATGATCAATGATGCAGAATCTCACTGATCATATACTGATCCCCTCTTCTAATAAATCGCTAACTCATGTTACCACATTGCGCCACATGTCACCACCTGATGCATCCGCATTAAGTATTTCATAAACTTTCTAAAAATACAGTATTATTTCTTTAAACAATTTAAGATTTATTTTAATACATTTCCAAAAATAAGTCTATTAATTTAGATTTTCTCACTCCTTGATTACAAAACATTTGTAATTCATCTTTATCAAAAACAATTATTGTAATAATAAAAAAATGAATTACTTAATTATTTTATCACTAAACAACTTTAGCTTTAAATTACTAAAATTCGGTTTTTTCTTTTTAATAAATAAATTCAGATTTTCGTGTTTTAATTTGCATTGCTTTGCGCGTTTATGATACGTTTGTTATTCCTTTAGTATATATATTTTCTTTAATGTTTAACCCCGTGTGAACACACGGGTGTTAACCTAGTTATTGAATGTTCATGAAGATCAATGCAAAAATGATAATGATAAATCTTGTAGGTTATTGTATTAGCTCTTTTGAAGGTTTTAAAAGATTTGAAAATGAAAGGATAGACAAGTCTTACAAAATGCCTAAGTGTGTGTTGTATTTATACTCATACCGCACCCACTTCACAATAACCTAAAGTGAAACAATTAAGCATAACATGATTACACAAATATTATAAGTTATGATCTTTAAGATTAAAATATCAACTATTTATTACTAAAAAAGGAAAACATGCACTATTTGAGATTCAACGTCATTATCTTTGTATGAGAGATGTTCAAATATAAAGTTATTTTTTGGTACAAAGTGTGAGAATGACACATTAAAAAAATTATAACTCACAATATAAATCGAATTTCAGAAAAGTGCTTCGGAGACCTTGTTCCCTAAATCGTCCTCTTTCATAAAAAAAATTAAACAAAAAAATAAATAAAATCAGCATTTTCATTGTCTTTTTTTTACTTTCATTATGTCAAAAAGTTACAAAAGACACAATGGAAGCAAATAGAAAAGACACAATAAAAATGTTGATTTTTTAATTTTTAGTTTATTTTTTTATGAAAAGAGACAACATAGGGAACAAGGTATCCGAAGCATTTTTTTGAAATTCGATTTAATTTGTGAGTGATGAATTTTTTGATCCTCCATTATGTCTTTTTTTACCACTGTATCATTTTCACACTAATTTTTATACTTTTAAATAACTTTATCGATCGTTTATTAAAAGTGTAACTTTCAACCCGAGAGTTTGAGGAAACAAATAGTATGTATTAATACATTGGCATTTGGTTGGCTATGTGTTTTGTTTATTTTATTATAATACTAGATTATTACCCGTGGGACACACGGGTTTAGGTCAAAAATAAATTAAATTGTTAAAAAGATTGAATTGTAATGTAGCAGTGAAACAACAAATAACTTTCTAAATGAAGATTAAATTTTAGAAGCGTAAAAAAAACATACATTGAACATGTTATTATAAATTACAAATTACTAAAAATTTCCTTATAAACGACATTGGTTTTCTATTGTGCATGCTCCCTCTTTATCTAATATTAACAATTTCATGTCATCTCATGTTTTCACTCTTGAAAGTGCCACATATAGCTGTCCATGTGAGAATACAAGTTCTCTCAAATATAAGCCAACTCGTGAAAGAGATTGTCCATGACTTTTATTAACTGTCATTACAAAACAAACTGAGATAGGGAACTGCCTTCTTTGAAATTTGAACGGAAATTTTTTTTCAGAAGGTATCAAATTGAGTCTTGGAATGAATGTTCGTGTTCCAACATTACCACCGGAGATGATTTCAGCTTCAATTACACGCTTACCAAGTGCAATGATTCTTAACCTACTACCATTAGAAAGACCATTTTATTGATCAATGTTTCTTAAAAGCATGACTGAAACACCTACCTTTAGTACTAATCTATGATTTGACAAACCGGATATTTTGAGGCCATTCAAGACATCGGGTGAATATAAAGCTTCTTGCATTAGATGATTTAGCTAAAGCATTCTTTTTCATCTCCAGAGAAAAGCGATAGCAAACGTTCATTTATATCTTGAACATGTTCATGTGTAGGTGCCAAACTAATTCTGTTCAAGAAACAGACTAAAGATGCGCTAGATCTAAATTTGTATTTGATTTAAAAAAAGAACTTGTAAACCACAAAGTGCATAAAACCAAAAGGAGCATGCAAAACACAAGATAAAACCAACAAACATGAATAAAGGTCAGGCATTAAGTTATAAAAGCCAACAATGATATGTCTAATCAACAACAATTTATATAGTTGCACCAAAATCTCGATAGTCATGCAACTCAAGCGGTCACTTTCTTTAGCTTGGCTAGCTTTTGTCTAACGACTCCCGCCTTCTACAAGTTCAAAAAACAAATACACTATGAGACTAAATTACTTAGTGAACAGCCTTCCAGGCAAATGTTTGGGTCAAGCTTTATAGCTAAAAAAACTAATGACTAAAATAAAAACAAAACAGCTAACAATTAAAAATGTTAAAAATGTCAACTGCTCAAACATGTCTAAGTTGATGTAGATGAACTTTGAATACAGTTTCGCATCTGAGACTGAGTTTTTAAGTTCAAGATTGTCTGAGTATGCGTTTTGTAGTGCAAATCAAAGCAGTAAGCCTTCTTTTAAAGAGCTTAACTGGTGGAAAAAAATTTGAAGATCAAACAGCATGACTTGATCATTTTATCCCAATCACGTCTTGACCCCTAATTTCACCACTTCAACTTCTCAATATCCGACAAGAGATTCGCCTTAAACAAAAGAATATAGATCTTGCAAAAGATTAAAGTGGTCCTGACCTTTATCTTTGCCAGCATAATCTTGAACCTATCGAAATCGTTAAGTGAGGCTCTCTTCTTTTGAACAATGAGTTTTCTTCCCCACGAGCTTTTTTCCCACTTGTTCTTCACATCTGCAAACGGTCAAAACATGGTGATCAAACCAGCAAATAGCATCAAATTAACAGATTCATGAAATAGATTTAAGGTGTAGCATTATTGCCATGGACTAATGACTAAATGTTTTAAGGTACATTTATACAACTATCTTATTCATTGATTTCTTTGTCAACAGTAGCTGTTTAATTGTTTCAAGTTTATTTTTGTACCTGGGTTGAAAAGATGCAGGGCCAGGCAAATCTCTATTGAAGTAGTTTTTTGTGTATGGGAATATAAGCTTTTTACCTTAGTGAAAACAAGTGGGTTACTTTGGGTTAAAAATCCTACAAAACAGACTTGAAGAAATATGCTTTACAAAGAAGCTCATACACTGTCATACTCAGATCCAACCAAAGAAATACACAAAATCCCAAATAACCTTACAAATACACAAACCAAATTATATAATCACAAAATCTACTAACAAATGAACCTGCAAAATTAGCAATTGTAATCGATCTTGTTTCAAAGATGATGAAGAAGAAGAGGCTGTTTCAAAGATGATGAAGAAGAAGAGGCGGAGTGTGAAGAAGAAGCAGATTTAGGGTTTGTTGTTTCTTGTTTCATATGCATCTAAGAAAGAAAGAAAAAGAAATATATATATGCGGGTCTATTAGGGATGGATCGGGTCGGGTACCGCGTGAACAACTTAATTAAGACTTTTCTCTTTTTATTTTGGCGGGAATTTGAGGCTATGAAAGGCTCCAATGAATGCCATGTGGCTTCTAAAACCCTCTTTTATTAGAAGGTATAGACTATATTAAACCTCATGTGTTACATGGGTGGAAACATAAAAAAACATAATTTTAAAATTTTACAAAAAAATAACATTTGAAAATAAACTACACATTACATTAAATATATATATGAATAGAAACACAAATTACATTCACTCTAATTTGAGCCTTAAACAAACAAATTTAGTATATAATAAATACACTATTGGTACCAAATTAGATATCGACGCTTTTATATCGGATGTCTTATAAATCCTACTAATTAATTTAAAAAAGATTAAGAAAAAACAGACATATAAATAATCCAGATGATAGATATTCAACATAATTCACGGTGACACTCATATGTATTGTGTCAAGCATACGGACCGCATGCATGGGTCTAGGTCGTAAATTACAGTGTGTTATTTGTTTAAGTTGTTTATTTTCCATTTTCACAGCGATTTTAGAGATGTAAATAAGGTAGGTTAAAATTTTGCAAGAGAAAATTATAAGTGATTTAATGTTATTGATTTCTTTCCATAGATAACTTATAAAAGAAGATTCTTAGTTTTGAGCGGGAAAATGCATCAACGCCCTCTTCAATGATTGTCATTATAGTAATATCTATACTTTATAATAAAAGAGTTTTGAATGACACATGTCATTCATTAGAGTGGGTGTTGGAGCATTTTTTCCGCTTAATACTAATAATCTTCTTTCTAATCGATGTATGGAATGAAATCGATAACATTAAATCACATATAATTTTCTCTTTTAAAGTTTCAATCTACTTTATTTAGATCCCTGAAATCACTGTGAAAACAGAAAACAAATTAACAACTTTAACAAATAACTCATCACAATTTACGACATAGACCCATGCATGCTGGCCCGTACGCTTAACACGATACATATGAGTGTCACCTTGAATTTTGTTAGATATTTATCATTTGGATTATTAGTATTTATGTTCTTTCTTAATATTTTTTAAATTAATTGATATGATTTATAAGACAGACAATTTAAAAACGTCGATATCTAATTTGGTATTAGCTAATAGTGTATTTGTAGTTTAAATTTAGGGGCATTTACATATATCCCCTTCATAAGATCATTTATTACGTATTTACCCACTCCTTAAATTCAATTACATATTTCCCCTTCCTAAACCATATATATTACATATTTACCCAATTTCTTTAAAATAGCCTTTTGATTTACTATTTTACCCTTAATGATCTTGATAAATATATTTTTATATTTTCTTATGGTTTGTGTAAAAGAATGGGTAAATGAGTAATTTATTATGTCAAAGGGGGTATATGTAATTAAACTTTAGGCTTGGGTAAATATGTAATTGATGGACTTAGGAAGGGGAAATATGTAAAAAAACCTTAAATGTATTTGTTAAAGGCTCAAGTTAGAGTTTAAATGCAATTTGTGTTTCTATTCATATATCTTTCATGTAATGTTTAATTTATTTTCAAATTTTATTTTTTTGTAAAGTTTATAATTTTTGTATGTTTGTACGCGTGTAACACACGTGGTTTAACTTAGTGATATAAGACTATGGTGTTGTTTGTTTTTTCAGAAAAGGTCTGCACAGCCTCTTATGTCTGCACCGCGCAGACCACGCGCAGACATTGCCATCTGCAGATTGTTTGTTTTTCCGAAGACGTTTCATTAAAAAACGTCTGCGCAACCTCTTCCTGGTGCAGACTTGGACCAACCACTTCTGAGATCTTTTAAGGTCTGCAGAGGAGGATGAAACACTATCACCTAGTACCACTACCCACTGTCCACCACCATCATCACCGTCTACCACACCACCACCATCCACCACCACCACCATCCACCATTGTCCACCACCACCACCCACCATTGTCCATCATCACCCACCATTATCCACCACCACCTACCGTCCACCACCACCACCAACTACCATTGTCCACCAACACCCACACCCACCGTCCACCACCTCCCCCCACCATCCAATACCATCACCACCGCCCCCCCACCAACTGTCCACTACCACCACCACTACCGTCCCCCACCCACTACCATCTAGTACCCCCACCCATCACCACTGTCCAACACCACCATCATTGTCCCTCACCACCATCACCAACACCCGTTTATTTCAGCATACTGCAGATGTTTAGTCCACCTCTTCTTCTGCAGATGTCTGTAGACGTGGTCCGCAGACTGCAGACATTTTCATGAAGAAAAAACAAACAACATCTATGTGTAATGGGCGTTATGCCCCTCGAAAAACGCCACATAACGGGCGTTATGACACCCGCGCCCCTCTCTCTCATCCTCATTTCTCTCACACACTCTCTCCCACTTTTATCTCTTAGTAATAATTAAGAGGTAATATCTCATTACGTCACTTTTTAATATAATGCCCATTGTCTAGTCATCATTTATGTGGCGGAAAATAACCATTTAGGCATTAATCATTACATCTAGTCTAATATATTGGAGGAGGCGTGTAATTATTGGGATGTGGTAGTGAGAGTGAGATGGAGGTCGGAGCACTTGGGTGTGCACCGCTTACTTGCTTTTAGACAGTCAACCAACTCACTATACCTTCTCCTCTCCTCTCCTCTCAAACAGACTTGCAGTGTCTTCTTCCTTCCTCCAAAACCAAACCAAACCAAACCAAACCAAACCTTCTTCATCTTAATTTGCTTTGCTTTGCTTTGATTTGCTTTGGTGGATGAATCACGATCATGTCAGGTCAGATCATATCATGTCATCCTTACTTACTTACTTACTTACTTTTATATTACTTTCCTTCATTCTGCTGCGCGCTTTACATACCTACACCTAATTTCATATTACCTATACATAGATATATACTGCTGCTGCTGCTGCTGTGATTTACTCTTCTTCTTCTTCTTCTTATACTGTATATTTGTATTAATTGTATGCTCCACCACACCAAACCAAATTTGCATATTTCTGTTTGACCTAATTTTGTTCCCTCTCTTTCTATATATACAACAATAATCATTTCATTTCACTAGCTAGCTTCTTCATCATTATTCTGCAGAAACAGAAACAGGTGTTGGTGTTGGAGGATATAACATCAAGGATCTAATTGAAGAAGCACAATTTCGGTGGTTAAGGCCTGGAGAGGTCCTTTTTATACTCCAGAATTACCAGGAAACACAGCTTAACCATCAACCCCCTCAAAAGCCACCCAGTCAGTAATAATAACTACTATATACATTCTATTTCTTTATTCATTCATTCATGATTCATTCACTAACTTATTACAATTTAATTAGGTGGCTCTCTCTTTCTTTTTAACAAGCGTGTTCTTCGTTTCTTTCGTAAAGACGGTCATACCTGGCGCCGAAAGAAGGATGGTAAAAACGTTGGTGAAGCACATGAACGTCTTAAGGTTGGAAATATTGAAGCTTTAAATTGTTACTACGCTCATGGTGACCACAATCCTAATTTCCAAAGGCGTTCTTACTGGATGTTACATTCGTAAGTCAAGTCGTCATTTATAACCATTTTCCCACTTCTATATATATATATATATATATCTACCACCACCACCACCACCACCTTATACTCTATCTTTTCCCAGGCCAATGGATCATATTGTTCTTGTTCATTACAGAGACATAACCATAGTAAGTCTACTCTACGTCTTTTAATAAATAACCAACTCTTCCAACCCATCCTTATATGTATATTTTGCAGGGTAAGCATAGCGCCGGACCCATCACTTTCGGATCTTCTAATATCATTCAGACCTACCCTCAGCTTACTTTATCAGCCTCTGCTACTCAACTTGATGAACCTTGCACCACCATCTCTGGAGCTCCCACTTCTCATCTTCATACAACATCAAATCTACAACAAACAATTGACGCTTCACCTGATCTCCAAATTAATCAGGCTTTGAGACGCCTTGAGGAGCAGTTGAGTTTGGATAACTTGCAAGATATTGGAATTCTTTATAGTGACAATGACGCTCCTAATGACTTCGCTTTAACACTTAATCAGAAAACTTCTAGTGGATCCGACGCCTTGCAATATGGTTCTCATGATTATGAATATGGCGGTGAGGTTTCTTCTCTTTTGTGTTCTTCATAACCATCAAAGCATGTGCATATATACTATTATATCAGAATGAATGTGTTAATTATGTAATAACCTATATCTTTGAATAAACCATTTAGAAGATTAATGTTTATTAGTAGACTGTAGCTATTCAACTACTTCAATTTTTTTAACATGTTCCTTTTCTATTGTAAGTTTTATATTCGACTCATTTGACAGTTTGAGTTTGATGCAACCCAAATCTACTTTTCTAAGTAAGTCCAAGTCACAACAAAAAAAATTGCACGTACACATTTTTTGGGTTGTGGAGAGGATTAGGCCATTAAGAGCACTCTCTATGAGGGCACTGTTTCTTGAACCTTTTAAGTATTTAAGTCCACAGTTGATTGGGAGCCTTCCTAAGTAGTAAACTGAACCAATCATGGCATTAACTGGAAAAATCGACACGATAACATCTCCAATGTATGCACCGAATATTTTTACCATTTTGGTGTAAAAAGCATATTTTTTGAATATTTTTACACCAAGTTTATTTTATCTCCGATAGTACTTGATAAAGCTCAAGATCAACTAAACACATTGACTAATTGTACAACAGACTATGGGAGACTGCATCAGTACCAGCAGCCACCCAAGGTTGAATTTACCATACCAAGTCAGCAAACGTTAATCTGGAAGGACATTCTAAATTACGATGAGAATGCAGCATGTGATGGTTCAATAGAGAATTACTTATACCTACCAGATAAAAATGTAAGTTTATATTTTGTATTTATTTTTTATGCATTGTTATACACACATCTTCATTTATTTTTATCATATTGTTATTATATGTGGGATGTGATCCTCTAAAAATCGTCCCTAGCATAGTACACAGGTTTTAATCATAGTGATACACAACTTTTCTGAAACCAATGCACAAACGTCTGGTTTTTAAAATCTTGGCTACTCGTTTACCAGTTTGAAAAAATGTGCCACTTAAGAAAAACAAGCTTTTAAAACCTTCTGCATTAAACAGGCTTCTTACTTGATTCTATCTGGTATACACACATACATGTTTATATATTTATTTAATTTAAAAGCATTATCTCTATGTGTGTGTAATTAATTTTTCTATATTGCACATATAAGCTTGTTTCTGCTCATGAGCCTAATCGAGCTCTGTGTTTGAAGCTTGGGCTCGAGTTCTTTTATTACACAAGCTCATTTAGCTTGGTCTCAACTCAAGCTCTTAACGAGCCGAGCATGAACTCGGTTCACTTACACCCCTACTTGTGTTTGATAAATAACCTTCTATTATTCATGTTTGTTATATTTACATTTCTTCTAATTCCTCTTAATAGAGTATGCGTCCTTGTTGTTCTTCAAACAGGAAGTGCTTTTACCTCAACCACAAAGAGATACACTGGGAGATCAAGGGAAACATTATTCTGGAGATACTGGTGCAGGTAATGACTGCAAGTTTACTCCTTTTTGAAGTAAAATATATGTATTATAATGTTAAACTGACTTTGCACAACCGTAAACTAGGGGTTACAAAATGGTCGGGCTGGGTCTTACCATAAACATTTATTTATTCTAGTGACTAACGTGTTATCTAGATCTTCAAAACTAAATTACTAAAATATTGGGTTATTCTTTTAATATTGTATTTCCAGCGTCCACATTGTTATCTCAAGAACTAGAAGATTCAACATTTCCTGCCTATACTCCTCCAATGTTTCAAAGTGATGCAGACTTATACTCCACAATGTTTGACCAAAGTCAAATTGGAACACCACTAGCATCAGATTCAAGTTTAACCATTGCCCAAGAGCAGAAATTCAGCATTCGAGAAATATATCCCCAGAGGGGCTATGCTGCTGAGCCAACAAAGGTAAATTCATTTATGTTATAACTTATAAGAAAATATTCACTTATTTTTTTGTTCCTTCATAATGATTGCGTAAGTGTAGACGTTATTTAGCTTATCCTTGTCATACTTTCCAAGCACTCATTTTGTTAATATTATAGAAGAGTTGTCTATTATATCGTCATTACCATTATACCTCCTTCGTCTTAAAAACGTTTTCCACAAACAAAAAGTTATAACATATGTACATTTAAGGCTGTTTTTAATTAGGTAAACATCAATATTGCCGTTAATGCGTTTAAGATACGAGTTAGGGGGTGTTGGGATTGCGTTTGCAAAACAGCTTTTGCAAGAAGCTATTCTCAATCTGCTTTTACAGAATCATGTTTCTCTCGTAACCACTTTTTTAGATGGTTTGCCAAACACTATTTGCTGATTATATGTGTTTTGTAAACACCATAATCATATATTATCCCCAACACACAATTCCAAAATCCAAACACCCTTAACTTATAAAACATATGAAGTTTATTGATAATAGTTGCTAAGGGTAGAAGAGGAAACTCATATTTTAACTTCCCTTTTTGAAAGTGGACAATATTTTAGGGACAAAGGGAGTAATACATTCTCAAAGCTGGTTAAATTTAATGTAATGTTACTGAAATAGATGCTTGCTTGACATGTTAGCCAAAAGCCTAACTATTTGATGCCATTGAAGTCTTTATATGGTGACCCAGTTTGGGTATAAGTGTTGTATTGTGTTAGGATGATATGATTGCTTAGGGTATCAACCTTGCTTGTTTCCATTATTAATACTTCTAGACGTGGCTTTGGGTACTTAGTCAAGATTAGTTCAAGTTGAAGTTATTCATTTCTTTTGTTGCCGTTAAAAAACACAGTATTATTAAATACTGCTGTAAATTTGTAAAATGATTTAGAAGGTTATATAAATGAAGAAATATACTTTGTTTGACTTGTTCTCCTTTTAGCTAACTTTTTTATATGACCCGTTTAAGATAATTAGACAACCCAAGTTGAAGAAATATACTCACATGTAAATGGATCAATTTTGCCTACTCTCAAATATATACTTTATTTTAATATTGTGGTATTATCAAACTTTTTTCTCACCTCTAACGTCCGGAATTGTTTTTGTTTTAAAAGTAATAAAATGGGTGTATTACTTGGAGATGAATGATATTGGTTATTTTATGGAGGTAAATATTAGATAATTTGTTTCAGATAATTACGGAGATTGGGAGATAATCAAATACAACTTAACTAACCCAAGCGCTTCCCCACCTATATAATTCAGCCGACCCCCTCATCTCTCACCACTATCACTAGCCACCAAAAGTGAGTTGTGAGAGAGAGAGAGAAAGAGAGCTGGCTTTTGTAAACGAGTGAAAGGAGCATCAGGTTAGCGACATAGAATCTTCTGTTGACTTGTGTGGTCTGAACTCTGGGCAACCTTCCTATCGGCGACAGGATCAATGACAGCCTATATCGGTGGCATGTGGTGGCAAGCAGTGGTACCCGGAGGTGTACGATGATGGATAGTCGGTTCTAAGTGATGTATGATAGTAATGAGTAGAGAGATCAAGCAGTTTTGTATACGCCTGTTACGAATAATGAGAGGTAAAATGTTATAACCAAATGAGTTTGGTTATGTTTTACGGTAGTGATCGAGTTAGTTGATGAGTAGGGTTTTTATTCAATATCAAATATTCAAATATAAACTAATTATAGATGGCTGAAGTCTAGAAAGCAAGAGGTTTCACAATGAATTGTGAAAGGTTATTGTAAATGGAAGAAGAGGTTAAAGGTGAGATTCTAGTCCCTTGCTCATTTTATACATTTTTGGGCTGGAATACATGCAAGTAAGTTTTCATTAAATATATTGTATGTGTTACGGGGTTTATATGCATAAAAATGTGGAATGCAAGCTTTTTGGTTACACTTCGATGAAAAGTGTTTACAACTTCAAGGCTTGAAAATTGTACATTAGATAGTTAAAATACTTTGGAGGACCTTCGGACAGCCTCGTAGGTATTGATAAACTATCGCGGTAGATGTATTGCAGCATTGTGGTAGTTAAATCGTTGTTGAGGACCTTCAAGCAACGTCATAGGTGATAAGGGGGAGACCCTTGGGCAACCTCGTGATTAATAGAGGACCTTTGGGAAACCTCGTAAGTGATATGAATATTTTCGGGCAGCCTCGTGAATAGTAGAGGACCTTCGAGCAACCTAGCGTTTGTTACTAATCTTGTGTTAGTAAATTTGAAGATTGTTTTGTGAAAGGACATGATTTTTAATAGAGATGAGTTTTGAAATACTAAAACTCACCAATGTAAGCTGATGTAGGCTTTAACATGTATTTACGGAGTGAATGAGCCTTGTAGTAGCACTGGCAAGTGAAATGCATGCTAGAGAGCATCCTACGACTATTAGATGAAGAGACTTGGCATTCGACGTGTGTATTTAGTTTTTTAATACTTTAAGAAACACTTGGGTTTATGGTCTTTTTTATTGTAAGACATTACTAAAGACTTTTGTTACCGTTTTTTTTTAACAGCAACACCTTGATTTTCAAGGAGAAATACACCACAACCTGCAGTCAGCAGGAGTAGAACCCCTGACCAAGTGCTCCTAACGGCTAACACAAGTGTGTTACCAATGGGCCATTAACCCCATTGGCACTTTTGTTACAGTTAGCACCTCATATTTTGAGAATGAATGTGTAAATCCAACGTAAGCTGTGCACCATAAAACTGGGGCGTGACACCACCCCTCAGGATACACATATTATCATGTTTTCTTGTAACCTTCCCCACCCAGAATTAGGATGGTCAGTGTAGAAAAGGAACACACACTGTTATTTTCTTAAGAAAGTTGATATCAGTATTGTGCTTATACATAATGAATTTTCGTAGTTATTGTGTGTATTCCTTTTTTGCAGGTACTCATAATTGGTACATTTACATGCGATCCATCTAATAGTGAATGGATTTGTATGTTTGGTGACACTGAAGTTCCTGCTGAGATTATTCAAGAGGGAGTAATCTGTTGCCATGCGCCACCTCATCCACCTGGAAAAGTTACAATTTGTATCACATCTGGCAATCGAGAGGCTTGCAGTGAAGTCAGGGAGTTTGAGTATCACGATAAACCAAACATGCTGATGCAAACTAATTCAACAAAAAACGAACCAAACAGGAGCTCAGAAGAATTATTATTACTTGTCAAATTTGTGCAAATGCTATTATCTGATAAAACTGGGCAAAATGGTAAAATTACTGGGATGGGTGTTTTTGAAAGTTCAATGGCTGGTGAAGATTCATGGGATCAAATCATTGATACTGTATTAAATGGAAATCTTGAATCTTCGAAGACAATAGATTGGCTTCTTGAAGAAGTTTTAAAAGACAAGCTGCATACGTGGGTTTGGTTTAAATTGCAGGATAAGGACAGCCTTCCTGTATTGTCCAAAAGAGAACAAGGGATAATACATATGGTTTCTGGATTGGGATTTGTTTGGGCCTTGGCACCTATACTTAAATCTGGAGTTAATATCAATTTTCGTGATGTTAATGGCTGGACTGCTCTTCATTGGGCTGCCCGCTTTGGAAGGTAATCTTTATATTTTGGGGTAATGTATGTGGAGGTCAAGACTGTATTGAAACTACTTAATATAGACCACCCAAGTACGTATCAGGTTTCATTTATATCAAGTATGGCAAAAGGCAAGCCTAATGAAAAAATGTCTTAATATCAACAGCACAAAACTACCCTTGTATCAAGTTATCAATAAGCTATGGTTTAATGTTAGAAAAAAAAGGGTGTTTTTGTCGGTTTGCAATATTGTGGCATGTTTTTAGCTGGAACTGGTAATGAATGGATGGCTTGTAAATAGTTTCAACATAAAGGTGTCTTAGTGGAAAAAGAAGCTGAAAACTTGAGTGGCCTTTTGATACATTATCCCTTAAAATTATATTTTTATGGTCAGTTTTATTTTTTAGCATAAAGTACCAGTGTATTCAGTTTTGTCATGTGTAGTCATTGTACTTGCATGTTTGAGCTGTTAAAAGACATTGAGCTGTATGTTGTACAACTTTTAATCTTCCATTGTACAAAAGGAATACAATGACAAACGGGTTGGAAGTGAAAACGAGTTGGCATATATGCAAAATAAAAACCCTTTATGGTCTACTTATATCATCAGATTCTCTGTAGAAAAGCTCTACAAATGAGTGGAAAACATCCATTTCACTTCAAAATCACATTAGCATTTCATCATTTGCACATTCTTGGTTTAACAAGGAAAAGAGACCTGGTATGATGTGTGGGACCTACCAATCTACCATTGTGTCATGTAAGCGTAACATATAATCATGAATTTGCTCTGATACACTTACATACACATGTTCCTAACCCTTGTTGTCTGCACCTTTTATAGGTGTACATTATGATGTGTGGGAACCTTGTTGATCCATAATTAGGTCTTATATATTTTGTTACCAGTCGGTTATTAGTATTGTGTTACCGGGGTTTATGTATCGAACGTTACCACACTACAGTTATTACTTCAAGGTGTTAATTCTTGTGTGTGTATGGTTTATTTTAGAGATGGAAAATGGGTGTGTTGGGTAATAGGTCAAAATCGTTATCTTTTGGTGATGACCTAGACGTGTTGGAGAGGTCGGGTTGACCTAAACAGTTGTCTGAAATATATGATCAAAAAAGATATTGTTTTGATAATAATTTCATCTTTTGAATAAGTTGATTAGGTTCTAAGCTTTTTTGTTGATCCAAAACACTTGCCATATATTATATTTAGTTTTTTTAAATAATTGCTCTGTCAAATACGAGTACAAAAACTAAAATCTTATTGTATATAATGATTTAGGTTATATGCTTAAAAATACAGTTTGGGCAACTTTCAACCCTCTTGACTCTTTATCTTGTAAGCAATTTTGCTTAATTTAACTAGTTTGACCTGTAAAACAACAAAACATAAGTCACACCATTCATAAGTAAATGGGTCACATTTGACACCCAGCCTGAGTTGATTGCTCTTGCTGTAATGTAACAGGGAAAAAATGGTAGCCGAACTCCTAGCTTCTGGTGCATATGCTGGAGCAGTTACAGATCCCAGTCAGCAAGATCCCACCGGAAAAACACCAGCATCTATAGCTGCAACATATGGGCACGACGGTCTTGCAGGCTATCTTGCTGAGGTGGCACTAACCACCCATCTTTCATCCCTCACACTGAAAGAAAGTGAACTATCTAAATGTTCTGCTGACGTGGAAGCTGAAAGAACAGTAAACAGCATCTCGACCCCTGATCTAGTAAATGAAGATCACTTGTCTTTCAAGGATGCCATAGCTGCTGTTAGGAATGCAGCTCAAGCTGCTTCAAGGATACAAGCTGCTTTCAGGGCACATTCTTTCAAAAAAAGAAAACAAAAGGAAGCTGCTGAAAATGTTAGTGGAAACGAGTATGGTATTTTTGACAGTGACATTGAGGGTCTTTCAGCAGCATCAAAGGTTATTTTCGGAAATTCACATGATCATAATGCAGCTTTGTCTATTCAGAAAAAGTATAGAGGTTGGAAAGGGCGCAAGGATTTCCTTGCATTTCGCAAGAAAGTAGTGAAGATACAGGTTATTATATCTCTGCTTAAACACATATACACATATTACTCACTAGGCATTAGAGGGGGAAACTTTGTGGTCGGGCGGGTTAGGTAGCTGATCAATACATGTCTCTGAAAACCCGTACACTTACTTGTTTTCCTGAGTTTGGTGAGAAGAAAAGGAAGGTAGAGAAAGAAAAGAAAATTTGTTTTTGTGATCCCGAATTGGAATGAAAAGGAGAGGGAAAATAACTGTTTCGTGTTTACTAGGTGGAGAGAAAGGGCAAGAATTGACTTTTTCCGACGTACCATTTATAAGTTGAGGGATTTTTAGTAATTCAAACTTATTTAGAAGTTTAAATCACCTTCCTTCCTTCCAAATCATTCCACTATTGAGAGGGTAGTTAGGTAAGAAAATTGACAAAAATTTCTATCTGGTTTCTTTATCGTCTCTCCTAGAGAAAAATCCAGCTCCACTCATGACTAGTTTTACAAGCTTGGCTTGGCTTGGCTTGTTTAGTCATTTGTGAGATTAAAGTTATTTATTTATACTGGGTTATCATAAAAAATAAACCCTATATACTTTCAAAACAAGTGCGGGCAAGTCCCTCAAATTTTTTTTTTTGTGATTGATTAAGTTATTGTAGTTAAAATTTTTTTTTATCAAACATCTGTGGACATGTATAAATATAAGTGGTTAAATCTAAAAGTTGTGTTTATTTTGTCCCTGAAAAAACGTCTATTATATATGTTTGAATAAAACACATTGTTTTCAAGGACTTTATTAGCCAAAAATGGTGTATGCATTTGATTTGAAAGTATATAGTATATGAATTTTCGTTGTATATATGAGCCGGGAGTCTAATCAAGTTCGATGTCTGAAGCTTGTGGTCAGGCTCTTATATTAAACAATTTCCAAAATAAGCATGAGTTCTCCTGTTAATGTCATTGGCAGGCTCATGTAAGAGGTCATCAGGCAAGGAAAAACTATGAGATCATTTGTTGGGCGGTTGGTATAGTGGAGAAAGTTGTGTTAAGGTGGCACAGGAAAGGAGTGGGTTTAAGAGGATTCCATTTGACATGTGTCGATGAGAGCGAAGAAGATGAAGATATTGTGAAGATATTTAGGAAGCAACAAGTGGATGTTGCCCTCAATGAAGCTGTCTCAAGGGTGCTCTGTATGGTGAACTCAACACCAGCAAGACAACAATACCGTCGCATGCTTCAAAAATATCAGCAAGCCAAGGTCAGTAACCTTCATGAGTAGTTTGATCAGGTGGGGACTTTTCTACAAAAATAAGTACAAGGCCATTGTGACATTTGAACTTAAAATCAAAAGTAAAATTTGGTTTGGTCAAAACTCAGTTTTGGTTAATACATTTGTCTCTCTTCAAGTTTAAATAAAAGAATATTCTGTCATACAATAACAATAAGCGAAAACTGGGTTTGTTTGTTTGTTAATTAAGCAGCGTGAAAATAAATACCCAAGCAAGCAAATATAGATTCTTAAAACAGTAAATATTGGAAGTAGCAGCAAATGGGTGGGAAGGGAAGAGAAAAGCAAAATATAAAGACGTATGACCGATGATAATTAATTTAATTTTGCAGGCGGAGAGAGGTGGTTTGGAAAGTGAAGGAGCATCAACATCTCAAGTTGAGAGAGCGTGTATGGAGGAGTTATAATCGGAAATTGTATGTATAAGTAAGTAGTTGATGGATGATGTTAAAAACCGGAAGTTAGGTTGGTCCTGTGGGGTATATAAATAGTTAAAAAAAATGGGAAGTGAAAATGATTTTGGTTGTTTTGTGGTTACTTGTATTATTTATGTATGATGTTTGTATAGATGAAAGTAACGTAAGCCTGGGTGAGGAGAGTGTGATAACACACCACATGACCGGCCAGGCCGCATGGCCGCATGGTGCTTGTTTATGTCATGATCTATCTCTCTTTTGACGTACTACTCCACATCCATGGCATCTTAATTTAATCATTCCATTCAACATAACCAACACTAACTAACTAACTAACTACTTTAAATTAGATACATATGAGTACAACACATAACAGTATAAAACAAAATTGATTTTAGAAGTCTTGGTAACAAGTACATTTATCTAAAATATAAAAGTAACAACAAGAAAATATACTCACAGATGTAATAATACAAAATTGATGTTAGGGAAGTCACTGTTTAAGATTTAAAAGTCATGAGAAGCAAAATATAACTGAATGAATGCAAGGAAGGATTCAGAGTACAATAAAACAACAATGATTTATAAAGTCAATAGTTTAGTCTTCCCACGTAAATAACATCCAACTGATGATTTTAATGATATTCATAAGGGCATTATCGGTTCTAGTAAATTTTGAGATAAAACCATAGTAAAATAAAAACACAAGATTTATTTTAAAAATTTTTTAGTATAAGAACAATAGTATATTCAAATTAAAGAGAATTAAATGCTTAATTTTATGGTATAGTTTTTTATAAATATAATTTTGTATAAAAAGTTATGTATGGGTATAAAATACTAAGTTATTAAATTGTAAGTTATTACTAACTTTATCCATATGTTTTATATTTATTACTTATAAAATATAAACCGGTTCATACACACCCTTAATGGTAGTTAGAACAAATTACATTTTCCGTCCTTTATGTTTGTCAATAATTACAATTTTCATCCTTAAAGTTCACTATTTACAGTTTTCATCCTTTATGTTTATAAAACGTTACACATTTCATCCTATCGACTAACGTCTGTTTATTTTTAACGTTAAATGCAGTCATGTGCCTCTCATGTGAGGGCACAACAGTCATTTCACATACAAAAGCCTAAAACTAGATTAGAAAATCAAAAACTTAATATTAGAGAGATTGACTATCAATTTCATAATCATCGCACAACATCATCTCCTCCCACCCCACCCACCCAACACAACAAACTACCACCGGCACTCTTCCCGGCCACCGTCGCCGCTCCTTCATCATCATCGTCGTATCCTCGACTGTCATCATACTCCTCATTGCATCATCATTATCACACCATAATAATCATTCACTCCACCCCGTTCAATCTCAGTTACCGTCATCGTCGCCTTCTTCCAAGCGAACACCTTTCATTCTTCTAATCAATATATTTCGTACCACTACCACGCGAACACCTTTTGCACCTCCACATTCTTCCCCCGATCGACTTTGATAGTAAAAAACATCGTCTCCTTCGACAAATAACTAAATCGATCCGTGTGTTTGTGTGTTGATCGTGATCACAGTATAGGTAAGGTGTATTTGTGTTTTATTTGTGGCTTTTCTGAATTTCTACCTCTCAATGTAGTTGGAATTAGGGTTTTTACAATTGGGGCTTCTACGAGTAATCATCATCTTGATTTAAATTGTTATTTGGATATAAGGGGTGATGATTTGTGAAATATTGGAACCGAAATTTGAGTTTATAAACTACAAGTTTTCTTTGATCTGTGGTGCTTGAATTTCATGATTTTGGTGGTGTTATCAGTCTTGATCGGACGGGTGATTATGGTGATGGTAGCGAGAGATGTAGGGGTATAACCAGGAAAGGGGAGGAAGAACCGGAGATGGTGTGGTGGGGCTGATGAAGGTGGTAGCAGGAGTTGGAAAGGTAAAATCCGATGCTGATGAATGGTAATGATGGTTTTGTTTTTTAACAGCAAGTCACGATGAATTGATGATCATTGTTTAAATATTAATTAATCAATTAATAATAAAAAAAGAACAAGAAAACATAAATTACAAAATTGGTCCTTTAGACATTAAAAGACTATTTTGCCCTCATATGGACATCACATTTCATCATTTTCCGTTAAAAATAAATGTCCGTTAGTGGAAAGGACGAAACCTGCAAAGTTTTCTAAATATAAAGGACGTTCACTGTAAATACCAAAGTTTAAGGACGAGTTGTGTAATAATCAACAAACATAAAGGACGAAAAATGTAATTTGTTCTATTAGTTATTTGAAGACTTCTAAAACTAAAATTAATATTGTTTGTGTGTAACATATTATAACTATAACTTCAAGGAACTTCTGGTGTGTAACAAAGTGGCGACTGCGGGTTATGGTGGCTAGGATGTGGTCTATGGTGTAGATGGTATATGTGATGGTCAACGAAGGTGATGACGGTGACCGGAGCTGGTGGTGGGATACATATATATTAAAAAAAATCTAAATTTTTTTCTTTCAATTTAGTAAAGTGATACTTTTGACTTAAACACTAACGTTGTTAGTGTTCTTTAACAACATGAGTGGTAGCGATTAATACCTCATAGTTGAGAGTTGAGAGTGACAATAATCAATTCCTCATATTGAATACATTGATTAAATGAACTAAAGGCTCTGATGCATTGGCGAACCATAGTATAGACGGGGGAGGGTCTCGCCCCTTACTTTTTTCCATCCGAAGTGTTGGTTTCTTGGTCGGTAGTTGATTTTATATATATATATATATATATATATATATAGGGGAGGGATTTTCTAAAAAGGCTTAAAACTCTAAAAACGCTAAGAAGGATTCTGGGGCGTCGGATCTGGATGTCAACGGCCCTGATTGACGCGGTGGCGTTTTTGTAAATATGATGAAGTTTAGCTGACGCACGCGAAGGAACCAGGGGTAGATTTGTCATTGCGCGTTTCCAACACCGTGTATATAAAAAACACCATGCTTAAAACTGACTATGTAAAATAACACCACGCGTATGAAAATATTAATTAAAAAAAAAACGCCATAACTTACCTGCTACAAAGTAATACCGGAATCGAATTGAAAACGTCATAACAATGATTAACACACCATACAACTTTTATAAAAAAAACACCATACTTAAAACTGAATCTGTAAAATAACATCACGCATATGAAAATATTAATTAATAAAAAACGTCATAACTTACCAGCAAATAGAGTAAACACCGAAGTCGAATGAAAACGTCATAACAATGATTAATACATAAAAAACACACCATACATAACCGGATGTTCGTAATTAATAAACGAAAACGTCAAAAACATTGATCGAACGTTCGTAATTAGTAAATGAAAACGTCGAAAACAAACAAAAACAACAAACGAAAAACGTCAAAAACGACATACAAGATCGGATGTTCGTAATTAATAAACGTAAAAAAAACACCATAACTGAACATCTCAGCATCCCGCTGTGAAAAAAACACCATAACTGAACATCTCTGCATCGCGCCAAAAAAACACCATAACTGAACATCTCAGCATCGCGCGTATAAATGACGAAGATGCCCCTCCGTGTTTTTTTTCTCTCATTGCCACGTGCTTGTTGTTGATTGCTTCCTACACTTCTTAGAGTTTGGACCCTTTTTAGAAAATCCCCAATCTATATATATATATATATTGGGTTTTGCCCTCTCAAAACAAAGCGTTTTAAGATTTGACCCCTCTTGGCTTCAAATCCTGACTTCACCACTGCGTCTGATGTATAAAAAAGACCTCACCATTTAAGAAGTAACCGCAGAAATAATAAAATCAACTATTTTTTTATTATTATTTTTCTTTACTAATGCATAGTATGGTGACATTTCGTATTTCAAGATGAAATGCAGAAATGTCTAGAAAAAAAATAAAAATTGCGGTATATTAAATTACCCAAAATTGTTATGAAATATCAAAAAAGCCCTTTAGTTAAGGATAGGTGGAAAAGTGAAAAATGTAACCATGGTTAGGTTAGGGTTTAAAAGAGAGATATTGATGAGAAAAGAGGGACTAAAACTCAAAAAAGGAAAAAAAAAGTGTGTGGATTTTGGAGTCGAGTGAGGACGATGATGCTGCTGGTGCCGTACTAACAAATTCAAATTCATCCGCCATTAGTACATCCTCCTCTCATTTTCCTTCTTATGTTATCCTTGTCAATTTCAACCTCATATATATACATACATACATATGTACCCTAGCTAGCTAGCTAGTTTCAGATTTGAATATTACATTTACAATAAAGGGTTAGGATTGTGGTTTGGTTTATACAAAATCATCATTAGCTTAAACGATGCAGATCGGATGGATGTTAATTTCAATCATTACTTACATATATCTCTCTCTTTTCTTTAAGTGGATGTTTATACAACAACAGAAACCTACCTGGACTGGATCGCTTATTCAAATTCATTATTATTACCTTTTACTTTATTTCTTTGGATACACACACATAGCTAATAGCTTGTATTTTTATGCTATGCTAACTCTGGTGTTTATGGTCAACCAAATTCATTGATTGAAAGAAATTAAGAACACATTTATTACCCGAGGACTGACTGTCGACAATAATCATACATTGCTTTACAATCTAATTAATAATACATACTTGTATAAGCAAGGGAGATTCATTTCCTCTCCAATCCAATGCTTTATTTCCATTCTTTTTCTTCTACATGATTGAAATGCAATTTAATGTGCAAAAAACATTCCCTAACTGAATACCACATACATGCATTACTTTCGTGAGCCAGCAGTTTTTATACGTTTCTCTTTTTACACGTGCCTTGTACTAATAATTTATATCCCAACCTCAATCATTAATTCAGCTCGTGTCTATATGTTATGAACATGGTTTTATTCTCATTCTTCAGTGTATCAATTGTTTCCTTTCTAGTTGATCCTCTAGATTCCTGTTCTTGTTAATCTTTATTCCAAACTAACCAATCAACTATTTTTTTCTTTTTAATTAGGGTAAAAGTATATTCAGAAGTAGTTTAATGCGCTAGTAGTAGTAGTAGTAGATTTTACCAGCAAGGTAAAGCATGGAATGCAATAGAGATGAAGCCAAGAGGGCGAAAGAAATTGCTGAAAATAAGTTTTCTACAAAAGACGTAACGGGTGCAAAGAAATTTGCATTAAAGGCCCAAAGTTTGTACCCTGCTCTTGATGGTATTTCCCAACTTCTAGCAATTTTGGACGTTTATGTTGCTGCTGAAAACAAAATCAACGGCCAACTGGATTTTTATGGAATACTTGGTTTGAGCCCATTAGCTGATGATGATACTGTGAGGAAGCATTACAGGAAGCTAGCTTTATCCCTCCATCCTGATAAGAACAAATCTATAGGGGCTGAAGGGGCATTTCAATTTGTTTCTGAAGCATGGACTATATTATCTGATAAAGACAAAAGATCAATTTATGACCATAAGACGAATGCAAGAAATTTTAAGCAAAAGGTTCATGCTCAAAACGGGGGTTCACGACCACCAAAACCTCCAGCTCATAGCGGTTTTCACACTTTTACAAATAGTGTAGCAGCCCAAACTAAGGTTACAGGCACCAAAGCAAAGGTTACAACTAATTCTTCAAAGGATACTAGTAAAGCGGGAGCGGGTCCCACCACTGTTCGTTCATCATCTAATAAGCAGATGGGGCCTAAAACATTCTGGACCATATGTAAAAGATGCAAATTGCAATATGAGTTTGTGAGAATGTATTTGAACCGAAATCTTTTATGCCCAACTTGCCATGGACCATTTCATGCAACTGAAACAGCCCCACCAAACACCAGTGGTTCACAAAACGCAAAAGGGTCTAGCAAAATAGGGCCGGACCCAGAAACGTATAAGACCACGGAAGTTGACCTGGGTCATGCTATGAGTGCCAAGTGTGACCCATCTCCAAAAATGAATCCTTTGGGTAGAGCAAAAAGGGATAGAGAAGAAGCTGATAAAAGAGAAGAATCTTTGAGAAGAAAGATTTCTAAAAAGGAAGCTAATTTGTCATCTAAAACAAAGCAGGAGGATAATGGTTTTCCTGAAAATAACAAGAGGGGCCCAGTGGAGGTAAACAAAAAAGATGTCGCTGATACGGGTATTATTAAGAATCGACTAATAAAGAAGGCTACAACGGAAATTAAAAGGAAACTAAATACATGGAGCTCAGAATCTGTCAAAGATGATGATGAGGTGAATGATGATGCGACTGATGTGCCTGATCCCGAGTTTCATGATTTTGATTCTGATAGAAGTGAAAGTTGTTTCGAAGAAGGACAGGTATGGGCTGGTTATGATGATCCTGATGGGATGCCGCGATTATATGCCATGATTAAGAAAGTAATTTCTTTAAACCCATTTAAGATGAAGGTATGTTGGTTTAATCCAATACCGGACAACAACCCGGGTTGGTTGAAAGCATTTGGGGAGTTTAAACCAGGAAAAGTTGAAATTGTTTCGGTCCCTAATTATTTTTCACACAAAGCTAATTTCAGAAAACAAACAAATGGCAACATTTGTGTTGTTCCTAGGAAAGGTGAGGTGTGGGCTCTATATAGGAATGATGAAACATCAGACATAGTGAAAAAGAGTTATGAAATTGTTGAGGTTGATAGTTATGGTGAAGAAACTAGAGGGACCAGTAGCACCATCAGTCCACTTATTAAGGTTTCGGGTTTTAAGACTGTAGTTCAGAGACATCTAGACCCAAAGGAAACAAGGGTAATTTGGGAAAATGAAATGTTGATATTTTCTCATCAAATACCATCGTGTTTGCTTACGGGTGAAGAAAATGAAAGGGCTCCAAAGGGATGTGTTGAGCTGGATCCTGCAGCCGTGCCCCCTGCGTTTCTTGAAGATGATAATGCCAAGTGCTGATGGCGGCCTTTCCATTTGATTTGATTTGATTTGGTTGGGGTACCTGAACTTGGAGATTTTGGATACCGTTGTTTATCTTCCTACTGTAGTTTGTTTTTTGTTAGGTGTTGCATGCCATATTTTTACTCTATTTCAAACTGTTAGTTACTGAAGAATGTTGGGGCAGTTAAATGTTATGTTATGTGTTGTGTTGTGTTATGTATGTCTTCCTTCCTTTGAAACGCTGCATGCATATCCTTGCACTAAAACAACTAACATACTTTTTAAAGACCAAAAACTGATGTAGAGCAACCAAGTTTGATTGATGAATGAAAGTGGAACGATTAATGAGTGAATTGAATGGCGGAGTGGTTTGAGGTCCGATGTGAGAAGAAAATAGAATAGGAATGGTGAGAATTGAGAGTTTAGAGGAAGAAGAAAAATGCTAAACTTTCCTTGCCTCTAAAGATATTCAACAATTACAAAACTAGTCCTTCCTTCCTTCCTTCCTTGTAGTTATTATCAAAAGAAAAGAAAAGAAAAGAAAGAATTGTTTGTGGGTTGTGCCTGTTCCTTCCTATTCAATTCCTAGTCCTCCTCCTCCTATCTTATCTATTTCTCTTTCTCACACACATTTCACATTTCAATTTAAATCAAATCAAAATGGGATCCTGCTGCAGGCTCTTGCTATTTCAAACTCTCATCTTTTCTTGCCCTAAAACTCAACCCAAATCTAATTCTAATTCTAATTCATTCCGTCTCCTCCGAAATCACAATACACCATCCAATTCCACACGCCATCATCATCATCACCATCATCATCATCATCATCATCGAGGAGGAGGTTTTGTTATTAATAATAATAGCTCTCTATCATCATCATCTTCTTCTTCTAATGAGAGTGAGAGTGAGAGTGAGAGTGAGCAACAACAACCCCCTCAAGAAGCTGTTCTCAAGCTTATTTCAGAAGTTTCCAAGACTGAAGGTAGGGTTGGACAAACCACTAACATGGTTATTGGAGGTACCGTCACAGATAGCAATAATAATAGCAATGATGATGATGAGTGGCTGGCTCTTGATCAGAAGGTCAACACTTACCCAACACTCAGGGGGTTTACAGCTATTGGAACAGGCGGTGATGATTTCGTCCAAGCTATGATCTCCGCTGTTGAGTCAGTTCTTCAGCATCCTATTCCACTGGCTCATGTTAAGCACAAAATCTCATCTGCTGGTAAATATGTCTCTGTCAACATTGGACCTGTTCAAGTTCTTTCAAGTCACCAGGTACCTCCCCCCCCAAAACACTATATATATTCCAAACTCCAAACTTTTTTCTTATTATGTATCAATAAATTAATAGTACACATGTATGTGTGTGTGTTTGTTTTAGGTTCAAGCTGTATACAATGCCATGAGGAGAGATGATCGGATGAAATACTTTCTGTAGCCCTTCCTGTCACCTGATGATGCTATGCTAATGAAATTGCAATTGCAACGGCTTATTCATATACACAACACACACTCCTTCCTGCCACTGCTAATGCAATTGCAAGGGCTTTTCCCTCTTAATTAGTATTAAATTAGATTATTATTATTATTATTATTATTATTATTATTATTATTATTATTATTATTATATTATGTTTGTTTTGGATTCTTACTTGTCACATTCTATTACTTTTATTTTTCTAAAATCACTACACTATAAAATACTTACTATGTTTAATTTCTAGCAAAACCTAGCAATAGCATTGTTGGTGCTGATATTATGCGCAGGGGGTATTTCAAAGTGCCACAATCTTCCAACACCTTTCTTCAAATTCTTCCCACACAAAAACTCGTGGGCATAAGCTTTCTCCACCTTCCTGTCAACATCATGCAAAAACACGTGTGTCACACCACCTTTCTTCCTGTTCCTGGCCATTACAGCAGCCGAGTAAATGGCCCCCATTCTCCCCGGCGCATCATTAAAGTACCCCCTGGGTGCGTCAATCATTATCATATCCCATTCTGTATCATACACCTCCTCAGGTAGGCTCGTAATGGCTAGCTTGCACTTTGTATTCCCCCGGATATAAGCTTTGGAGGGACCACATTCAGGTTCAGACTGATATGAATTCAACAGCTGGTGGGCATCCCCTAGCTTTGTCCGGTAGTTGATGATGGCAGCATTAAGATTTGGTGCGGTTTTCAGGATATTCCGCACCCACATAAAGTCTTCTTCTAGGAATAAAGTTTTGCCATCTGGGTTGAATGCAGCCCACATGAGGGAGTCATGACCTAAGCCGAAAACCAGGAAATTACAAGGGGAAATGGAGCGGAGGACGTTGAAGGAGAGGGTGATCTCGGGGAGGGATTGTTGGGGGACAATTTGAGTGGTGGCGTAGTGGAGGATGGCGTCAAGTTGCATTGGTGTGGTGGTTGTGGGAAGGAATTCATCTGAGATGGATTCAGTGCAGAAGAGAGGGGCGTCTGTGTCTGTGTCAATCAAGCTTGAAAGGAGAAAGGTGGTTCCGATAATAGCAGCAGCAGCGACGCCCAAAAAAACAATGCAGAGTTTGGTGTCATGTTGGGGTTGGGGTAGAGGCAAAGGTGGGTGCATCTTCATGATGAAACATATTCTCTCTCTCTCTGTCTGGTTTCAAAATGTTAGTTAGTAAGTAAATAATCGGTGGCTATTATTATTATTCCATATCCATGCTTCATAATCATTTACCAATTTTAGAATTGGGATGTTGATTGGTCGGTCATTTGATTTAGATAACCAAATAACACCAATCCAATCTAATATTATATATGAATGAAGGAAGGTCTTTGAAATTAGTTGATGTGTAGTTTTTATTAGTTTAAGCTAGCTATTAAGGGAGTATTAATTACCGACCCACTGATTTAAACATCTGGTAGTCTAATGCTATTGGCTATTGCTATGTCAAAAAGAAAAACTAGCCTTTTGATTGATCGATAAGTAAGTTTTTGTTTAGATGATAAAACATTTTTTTAGAAGAGAAAAGGATATGTTTATGGTTTGGTTGAAATTGCAAACACCGGACACGTAAGTTGTGTATCAAATATTTAATATTATATGGTTTGTTTGATGAAGTGGGTTGTAGATATGTAAATGGGTTTTCCTTTGGTTTTGTGGTCAAATGAACATATCACCACTTGTAAATTGTAATTGTAAATTAGTAATGTCAATGATATACATTGTTTGAAGTTAAGTGGGGGTTATACAACAAACACACATACCTGAGTTTTGTTTTTCGATCTTGATTGACCGGCCATAGGTTATCTATGAATGAAAATACGAAAACGCTAATTTACTCCGTCTATTCTTGTTGACTAATACAACATACAAGTTTATTGTTATAATAAGTGTGCCTAACAAAACAAAACAAAAATATATGAACAATTAGATTACATTTTCAAATAAAAACTAAAATACAGTACCATAACATATATCCTTGGATTAAAAAATGGGCATATGACCAAATTAAACTCAAACCTACCCCCATCAATTCCAATTAAGCTGTTGGGCGTAAAAACACATACACAAATATCTTTATAATAGCAAAACTGCTAAGACTTGAATGACTTGGGTTGTTATGGCTTTCCACATGTGGTGTTTGAAAAGGAGAGAAAATATTATTGTTGGATCGTTATTTATTAATATTAATTAAATTTTTGAGAGAATGTTATGTGAAATAAGAGAGTTTAAAGCTTGGTAGTTTTAGCGGGTGGGCGTTAGAAAGTTAAGTTATTTTAGGAGGTGTGGAAGTTGTAAGTTAAAGCGGCGTTAGAAAGGAAAGTTAAGTTAAGTTAAGGGGTTGTTAAAGTTTAGATGTAAATCAAAGGGTGTGGTGTGGTGTGGGTAAGAAAGAAAAAGAAAAAGAAAAAGAAAAAGAAAGTGGTTTGTTATTATTTTGATTTTCGGGTGTTGTTTGTTTCTACTTTCTAGGGCTTGGCTTCAAAATGTGATAATCTCAATTTCTTTCTTTCTTTCTTATTAGTATTATTATGCAATGAATGAATGAAATAGATTGGTAATTGTGAATGAATGTTTGTAGGAGGGGTTCGATCAAAAGGCCGCCTACTCCAGACGCAGAAGAAGAAGAAGAAGAAGATCGAGAGGCAACACTTGAGCAAATCATAAACATTAAAGTAAGATTTGATTTGATTATTGATTATTGATTTGAGAATTGAATTGAAAGGATATAATAAGAGATGGATGGATGGATAGTTGATATCGAGTGGAGAGAAAGAACGATTGAAGGAGGTTTTGAGGGAAAGGCTTAATGAGTGTGGTTGGAAAGATGAAATGAAGTCTCTCTGCAGGTCTCTTCTATTGTCTTGTTTGGTTTGGTTTGTATGTATATATGTATATGGATACTTACTAGGAAAAAAGCAGCACCAGCAGATAATCATGAATGATTATGTTGGCAATGGCAGGTCATATACTAGGAAAAAAGGAAGGAATAATGTGAGTGTTGATGAGCTTGTTCATCTCATTACCCCCAAGGGCAGAGGTCTTTTTCTTTCTTTCTTTCTTTCTTTTTATAACTAACCAACTCATAATCACTGCACATACCACATCCTACTGCATATTCTGTCACCTCAATAACGGATATACTTTCAATCTCTTATTATTATTATAACTCATTGCAATGCAGCTGCTGTTCCTGATTCAGTGAAAGCGGAGCTATTACAAAGAATCCGATCTTTTCTTCTTCATTCAACTGCTCTCTGATTTCATTTCAAATGTGTTTAAACCTTTGTCTTTGTGTTTCATGCTTTGTGTTTGTGTTTGTGTTTGTGTTTGTGTTTGTGTTGTATGTATAAACTATAAATAGACAGATAAAAACCTGGTTTATGATTGTGATTCCATAAAGAAGGAACACTGCATGTTTATTACAATGAATGAATTCAATGCAGCAGAGGAGTAGTAACATTTATTCGGATTCTTGTTTTTACAAACAAAACCCTAAAACAATTTACATGTATAATAAAAACTAACTAACTAACTAACAGGAGGAACCGCTTGCCATTGTTCATCATCCTAAAATTCCATACAACTCACTTGCCCAAGAATACATACATACATACATTTGCTTTGCTTTGCTTTGCTACCATGGGACTGCATAATATTTTGATGGCAAACGGGAAGGATCATCGATGAATGTCAACAATCATTATACTCATAATCTAAACTTGAAAATAAGGTTTGTAAAATAAGCTAGGGATCCAATAACATACCGACCTTTAGAAGAAACAACCATCAAGGCCTGCCCAACAAGAGCACTTAATGTTATAAAGATGCTACATTACATGTGATTCTTCACATACTAATCACTTATTCTTTAACTCATATCAACACAAACGTTTGAATATTAACAATAAATAAATAAAAGATGACAATGATGAGTTCATATTTTGAATTTCATCTTTAGTTATTAGAAAGAAACTGCTAGATGCATATTCCCTACACTAGACTAGACTAGATAATGCAGCAACTAACTTTAAGATCTATGTGTTCAGTAACCACTTCTATCTACAAACCAAAGACAAGTCATTCACTTTCCTTTTCCTGAACCTTCAACATTGTAACATCAACTTCATTCTTCTGAAACTAATGTTACCACCAATCTGGGATTTTCAATCTTCCCTTTCTATGTACAGCAAGTCTTTCAGCAGGAACCTTAGTCCTAACCTGTCTCCATATCATATTAACCGCATCATCTTTTTTTGGCGGGAACTGATATTCAAAATGGTGTGCTATTTCTTTGAGCCGGTCCCACATTTTGAGCCACTCATTTTCCGGTATCTTTCTTAGCTGTTCAACCATGTAGCCTGGAACCAATGCTTCTTTTACAGAAAAGAAAAGTGAGAACTTGGTGTAGTCTAGTTCAGCCTCAAAAGGGAGCTCAATATGGTCGCTAACGATCACAGGCACACAATGGCTCACTATAGCATCAAACAGCCGATTAGACGAAGGAGTGTCCCCAGCTGGATGTAAACAGAACTTTGAAGACCTCATGCCCTGTGTTGACTGGTTACACAGATTTTTTTTTAAATAATAATAATAATAATAATAATAATAATAATAATGTCACACATATTTAGAATTTAACCTAAAGTTGTTTCCTTAATAATGGGTCTGACTAGTTTGGTGTAGCCTTTATCTCAAATGGTTCAAATCAAACTATTAAGCATGGAATCGTCTATTTGCAGTCATTGCATACAGACTCATACATCATCTCATTCATAAAGCATTTTGTATGATAAAACTATGATGATCTATAGAAGTTGGTCTAAAAAAACTAGCAACACTTGTTTTCTTTGAAATTGAAAAGATTCATGTCAAATTGCACATTGTTGTGATTAAAAATAGATGGATTATGTGAATGGATAACAACTTACTTAGGTTGGTGGTCTTTTTGTTAATTATACTCATTAAGTAACTAATATGGTACTTAGATTACCAAACTAGTCCAATTCAAAAACCAATCTCTCACATTTTCTCTACCAAAGTCATCACTTTAATCAGCACATTAAAATTAAAAATGTACTAATAACTAGGCCGGTATGGACATGTGAGTATAAATAGCTAAATTGTGTTGCTATAGCCAAAAAAAAGTTGGTGACACTTAAACAATTTAGTCAAGTCAAATGATATAGTTATCATGGGCCTGTTTTATAGCAAATTTCAAATAAATTTTAGCAGTGATGGACTAGAAAAAGTCCTTAAAGACATACAGCATTTATGCCTTCTCCTGTAGCATAACTGCCTTCAAAGTGAACATCTTCATAACCTTTTAGTAATTTCTCCAACTTGCGACGAACTTTGCCTTCCTGCACAACAAATTATATATTGCCCCAATCCATGAATTGTATGACCTTATACTAGCTTAGTTTAATTTACGGAGCTGCTGTACTTACAGCTTTTCTGAGTGTTCTTCCCCGGAAGAAAAGAAGCGTGGTACGCAAGTTGTAAGGGTTTGAAGAATCATCATCCATAAATGATTCCACAAGATGCTTATAAGGTGCAACGACGTCTTTGTGTAGTGTTGACATAGTTTTGGGAAAACGAGCAAAATCTGCAAGAATTAGAATAGATGCATTGAGTTGTTGGCGAAGAAATCTGAAAGCGTTGGGATGGTGCATGGGAATGACATGATCTCTTCCACAACTTCTTTGCCAATACATGGATTTCCTCAACAGGTTAAGGATGTCAAGCTGCAGTTGGTGATCAAATTGAGTGTCTGGATGACTCATGTTGTTTCCATAGGTGTTAAAGCTCAGGGAAGAGAAAAAGGGAACAAAAAACACATCCGCGGCATCAGGATTGAATACCCTAACAGCCTCCCCCTCATTAGGAAGATTAGTTTGATAGAAAAGCGAGGCCATAAGCCAATACTCGACACTGTGTTGTTGTTGGAGGCGGGGATGGTAGGGCCAGAGCGGCAGTAGAGAATTATTAGCGGATGCATTGAGCATGGCAATGTTAAACCTGTTTGGCAAATCATACATGTAAACTCTAAGAGGAGAAGATCCACATGGAGTAAGATGATTTTTGTTTATGGTTTTAGGTGGTAAGGAGAAGAAGGATAGGAATTTGTTGTTGAGATCATCAATCAGCAGCGTTGTTGATGATGTATTTTTGCCGCTCATCATCATCATCATCATGCTGATGAAGACCACTGATGCAGTAACTGCTTTACCTTTCATCATCCTAATCCTAATTTCTTTTCATTTTTATTCTAACTAATCACATACATTTCAAAAATCATTGGAATTGATTGTCTGAATCAAAGCGATCGATCCATGTATATTGAATTGCATGGGCCGGGTGTTGTTAAAACAATATAATTATAATATATTTACACCTAATGCAATTAATATGTATTTATGCTTTATGTTTCTCTCTAAATTTTTTTTTAGAAAAGCAGTTTGGTGCAACGGATGCACTCAGAGGTGCAAAGACCGAGATCGAAACCCCGCCTCTAACACCAAAAGATGTTTTTTGTCTGCATTGGGCTCCCTCATTACTGCCAACGCATCAAAGGCTCACCACAACTTTCCTTACAAGCCAAGTTGATTGGAGTTGAAACTCGTCAACCAACTGTTTCAAGAAAAAACCTTTAACCATGTCACATGAAAACTTTAGGCTCAGACACGAAGCTGGGTGGTAGCCTTGAACGAGCTTCAATTCCAAGATTCATTAAAAGTGACACTAGTGGGAATAGAACTTAGGTCTCATATGTCATTTTATCACTAGGACACATATGAAGGATTCTCTAAATAAATATATATATATATATATATATATAGTATTTTGCCTTCTCTTTTATATCATTATATATTTGTTGTTATTATTATTATTCTACGTGTGTATGTATTTGAATTTAAGAGAAACTTTTATATCATTATATGTGTATGTGTTTGTTGATTTTTGTATCATATAATCAAGCAACCTCTCATAAACGTATCACTGCAAGTAACCAAAATCCAACTAGTACAACATCAAAATACTAATAGTACACGTGTCATCAATTAGTGTATAATCTCAATCATACATGAATTTCACAAACCAAATCTTTTAGGTCTAAGATAAGTCGAAGAACCTTGCTTCAGTCCAGGCATGGACACTGTTTGTTGCTGTTTTTTCATCTTCTCTCTCTCCTTTGCCTTGTTTTTAATCTCTGCTTCCGCCTGTTTTTTTCTCAAACTCTCCATTTCTTCTTCCATTGCCGATTTCTCCTCTTTCTGCTTCTTTTTGTGTTCCAACATCGATGTATCTGAATCCTTTACTGAAAAAAACATTGGCCCTAATTCAGCTAACCACTGTGGCTCAACCGAAGTAGCGCATTGCATGTACTCTTTTGTCGTCAAGATAAGCTCATGGTACACCACATAATCAGGCGTGTACCCCAACCCATAAAGAGCCGAGCTCGGATGCAAATGGCACGGCATTCCATTTCTGCAATTCACATATTCTCCCACTCCTTTTAGTCTTGCAGCATTATGAAAATAAGCCGAACAAATTGCTTTTCTTACTACATCCCAATCAGGCCCGCATGTGGTCAGCTGAATTTTTAGCGTTTTTAATATGTCCAATAATTGTGATCTCACTTCTCGGGCTTTTCTAAGACCTTTTACTTGCAGATAATGATCGTTACACCAATCTCCACGATACGAATTAGCCTTCCATTGTTGGTAGACATTCAATAAAGTTAAATGATCAGATTCAGGCACAAAGAACTTTTCTCTGGCAGCATCACTCTCCTCTGCTCTGTCTTTGGGTCTGAAAAATACAGAGGGGACTGAAAGCATTGAGACAATTGTGAGTACTTCATTCAGGCATTTTAATTGTTCTCCCATTAAAAGCATCTTAGCTAATGGTGGATCGAGTGGAAATTCCACCATTTTCCAACCGAGATCAGTTAAACTCCCTGTGTTACTCAATGCACCCAACACCCATAATTGGTACATCGAGTTTAGGATATTATCTTGTGGTGGTGGGTCCATGAAATCAAAATCCAACAAGTTTTCAATTTTAAGGGATTTAAGCAACAAAACCACATTCCCTAGATTAGTCCTTTGAATTTCAGGAACAGGCTGCGGGAGCATTTCATCTTGGTATGCATTTTCTGTATAAAGGCGGTAGCAAGTCCCGGGCCCAGTCCGGCCTGCACGACCAGCACGTTGGTCAGCAGCAGCCCGGCTGACCGGAAACACCTGAAGAGCATCCATACCCATACGAGGATTATACACCTTCATTTTACCGTATCCAGTGTCTATAACGTAATAAATTCCATCTACGGTTAACGACGTTTCTGCAATGTTTGTAGCCACAATGCATTTGCGGGCCCCATCTTCGGGTTTTTCAAAAATTTTTGCTTGTAAGTCAGCTGGGAGTTGGGAATAAATGGGAAGGATTAATAGGTTGGACACTTTAGCCCTTGTTGTTGAAACAAGCTGTTCCATACGTTCGGATAAGGCATAACATGTGGCTTCGATTTCATCTTGACCTGTCATGAATATTAGTATGTCGCCAGGCGGGCTGGTGATGTGGATTGTCATTGCTTGTTTTACAGCAGCTTCAACATAATCTTCACAAGGGGATTTACTGTACAAAATTTGAACGGGGAATGTTCTCCCAGGAATGTGAAAGATCGGGACACTGTAAAAGTAATTCAATTATTAGTTGTACAGTACAAATATAACCATAAACAATAATACAACTATATATTGAAATGAAAATTTTATAAATGGCTAATTAAAGTCATTACTTATGATTTATGTGATTTATGAAAAGGTCAGCAAGAATTATAATTTCTCTCTGAACAGATCAAACAGGCATCATTTAATAAAAATGCTTGACAAGAGATGGGTGCCAAATGATCTGATGTATCAAATAGAAGAAACTATATCCAAAGTTATTAGGCATAAGACTCGTAAATCAACTCATACAACTAAACAATCACAAAAAAAACTGTAATCATATTCGACACTATTACATTTAAAGACAAAAAACTATCTGGAACTGCCCAGCCCGTGTCCTTTTGCGATCTGTAATTAATATGCTTGCTCTAGATATAGAAACCGAAGGAACATCGAGATTACCTCCCAAAGAAGTTGGAAAATTTCTGTGCATTGAGGGTGGCAGAAGTAACAATAAGCTTAAAGTCTCGGCGCCTTGCAACCACTTTTTTAAGAATCCCGAATAGAACATCTGTGCTTAATGATCTCTCATGTGCTTCGTCCATCACAACAACACTGAAATATTGAATGAAAACTAAGACGAGTTTCACTAAAATAAATAGTAATTCTATATCGCACACATAATTAGGTCCATTTTGTGACAATGCTAACCGATATTTGTCAAGATCCGCATCTTTTAATGTTTCACGTAGAAGCACACCATCAGTCATGTACTGCAAACGAAAAACCATAAGCATCTGAATCCATCTATCTACACTTACTAAAAGAAAGTAACAAAAGTGGAGGACTTTTCCTGACCCAAGTGTTCTAAAATCATTACCAAAATGTCAAATAACTAAGTATTTCCTATTATATCTCCATTTCCTCATATTTCAACTTCACCCCTTCTATTATGAAAAGATTCACATTATATTTTCATTTTTCATCCACTTTTCGCATTTGTCATTTCCTCATATTTCAACCACGGTCCCTACAAAACGTAACAGTTGGAGGCCAAAGTTGTATTTTCTCTAGAGGGGCCAAAGTTGCAATATTGACATTCTACCAGGATCATATGTGTAATTATATATTATGCTTTATTAACTCAACAGTGCCTATGTGTTACAGAGTAAAAAAAATCCGATATCTAGATTAAAGAGTAAAACAATAACTTGTGGTCCTAGCAAGTGAAAAAGAGATGAAGATCTAGCACAAGGATTAATTAGAAATTGACTCACCTTTATAACAGTCTTGGGCCCAGTCACATCTTCAAAACGAATAGCATAACCAACTAAATCTCCAAGTTCAGTTTCCATCTCTTCACTGACTCTTTTAGCAACACTCATTGCAGCCACACGTCTTGGTTGAGTACAACCAACTATACCACTATTTGTATATCCATCTTCATGTAAATACTGCAAATTAATTTGCAAACATTGTAAGATCAAATTAAAATAAAGATGATATTAATGAATTGAGGAATAATGTAATAGGAGTCCACACAGCTACTAAAACTACTTTTAGGTCACCCTAGTACGTATTTAGATCAGTTTCTATACCAGATCTGACAAAATACATGCTGAATTACAAAAATGTCTTTCAATTTTGAACATAGGGTAATTTTACTTCACATAATAGTGAAAGTGATTAGAGATAAAAAAAATTCAAAAAACCTTTAAGGTGTTGCTCAGACAGCCTGTTCTTCTACCGGTTTTGGTACAAACTAAAAGGGATTAAAGGGAACGAGATACATATTTGTGTGGCCTGTAAAGTAGTTCCAATAGCTGTGCTAACGAAAATGAGTGTATGGTTTGGTGGCTTCCCCACACGTTATCCCATGAATTAATTAACCAAACTGTGGTCTAGTAGTTACCTGGGTTAATTGAGTCGTTTTTCCAGAACCAGTTTCACCTACAACCACCACTACCTGATTCTCTCTCACCACCTATTGTACAAATCAAAGAACAAAATAGAAAGGTGAGATAAAAGTTAACAATATAAAATGATGCGAATGAGCAATGAAGAACCCATTCCTAACCAGACAGAACCCAGAACTGTTTTTTTGTCAATATCCTGAATAGAGGCCAATCTGAATCAAGATTTTTATCAGAAATTTGTTCTCTACTTGACTTTAAATATTACTTTTGAAAAATATTATTAGATGAGGTATTCTTAGATTATGATAGAGCAGGAATTAGATAACCACTAGAATTGCTTTCCCATGTGCATATATTTACTTGTTTTGATCAAGATTCAATATAAAAACTATTATAGTTATCTCAAGCTTTCACGATAATAGCTTATGATAATACTGTTTCTTCAAAAGAAGACTAAATTATGATTAATTGGTATACATCTGCAAATAAAAATCAAACCTGCAGTAATTCATCACGGACAGAAAATATTGGAAGATATTGTCGTTGTTGGGCAAGTGATTTTGACTTTGCAAAATCGCTTACTGCTTCACCTTTTTTAAGATGTTGAGCAAACTTAGCTTCTTCCTTAAAATCAACTTCACCATCTTCACCAACTACAGCCGTATCAGCATCAATCTAAAATGTAATTAAAACAATATATTAAACAATAGCTATTCTTGATTATATAAATGACAATGTATATAGATGCCACCCAAGCTTGTTTTAAACCAAATATGGTTAACAATATGCCTAGGAAAGAAACTCCTTTAAAATTTGAAAATAATAAAAATTACCCATGTGTTCACAAATATGCCATTTTACAATATATGGGTAATGAGTTGCTTTTAAAGTTATTTCAAGGGATGATGCAATTGGAGGTGACCTAATTTATAATATTCAGATCCGGCTGAACTATTTTTTTGTCAGTATCCCACTGAGTATGTAGTTTCATTTAAAAACTTTGAGTAAGTATGTATACCAAATCCGGCTAAAAACATGTTTGATGATGAAAATGCCTTCAAAAACTTAGAAGAGAAAAAAAACCATAAAAAATGACTGGCCAATACAAAGGTATTTTCACAAAATATGAAAGAACATTTTAATAAATAAAGCATGTTCTCTGAACAGATTTGTATAAGTGGATACAGATGCATACTTGGATGACTTATAGCGCAGTTTCAATATACAGGTGGCCTTAAGGAAAAAAATTGAATACTTGGGTGTTGGGTGGATAGCAAATACATCATCCCATTCATAAAACATGCATTAAGCACTATTAAAACAAAAATAAAACAACAATATTTACCTGCTCGGCTGATTTTTCAACACCAAGAATATTACCAAGTTTTGAGCCAGCAAGTTCCCAAAACCGTTGACGTGATTTATTCATACTTTGTTTTTCATGGACTTCACGAACAAGATTTGAACCTTTTCTTGAAATAATTGCCATATCTGATGTTGGATCTTTCAAGGGCATTATGGGTTCTGCTTGCTTAGTGAACACAATTCTTCCATCCAAGAATGGAGGTTTTGTATCTGAAATAAACAGATGAAGTCTCTGCAGGTGAGTTGGTAGTTCTAGATTTTAATTTGAAGGGGAAAAAAGATCATCAAGGGCCTTCTAAGTAACTTGCGATGTGTAGCACTATTGACCATCAAAAAACAGAAGGCTACGCCGCCACAGAACTTGGGTTATTGCTTATGAAAATGACTACCGTCTATTTATACTTTAGAATACTTTCAAACTAGCCAGCCCCACAAATGTCCGGCAGTATGTTAACAGACCAAATCCACAGCATCGGTACAACTTATATATGGACTTAAAATAAGTTTGGGACTGAATATCCTACATTTATGCTTATAAGCCGAACAAAACTGACAATGGTTTGTTTCGCCCAAGTGTAAGGTGCACATGAAACTTGAAAATCCACCAAGAATAATCAGTTCCATATAATCAAACTTAAAACTAATTATTGAGAGCAGACGATTTAACCCAAAACACTAAAAAGTGTTCTTCTACTTTTGAAAACACAATAAGAAGAGCAAATAATTCAAAACAATTTCAAACACCTTAGAAGGTAAATACAAATTCTTCGAAATCTTGCAAATGAGTAAAGGGTTCATACCATGAACAAGAAGAATAACTCTGCGTTCTTCCTCATCATCAAATTCTGTTTGCACTTCTGTACCTCTAACAGCACCAGATCTCATAAGTTGTCTATCTTCCCATTGAGCATTATCAGCGGTAAGCTGAGATAGCTTTTTGCTTTGAGAAAGTGTCATTTGGGTCCCATCCCTTCGAACCTACAACAAAACATATAGGAATCAAATTGACCTTTCCGTAAGACAAGGGATTCCTACTGTAATAACAATTCAAAATTCCATAGGTAACAAATATTCTCATTTCCTTGGAAAAGAATGAAAATATACAACTTACTAGTAATTAGTATATCCTCTCTTTAATAAAATATAAACTAATTTCTCAAAAACGTCAAATAATAATTACAAAAAAAATATTGTTTACTTTTTTATAGAGACTACAAAAGTCATTTATTATTATAACCTTGCGTAAAGTTCCCTTAATCTTTTACTTAAGTTCAAGTTTTTATTGTAAAAAAACTTCAATAACAATTACACAAAAATATTATTTACTTTTTTATATACTCTACAAAAGTCATTTATTATTATAACCTTACGTAAAGTTCCCTTAATCTTTTACTTAGCTCAAGTTTTTATTGTACACATTGACTTATGTATTGTTTATTGAATAATGCACTAACTGAAAAAAACATCCAGATGCATATAATGGGGGAAGTGATACTCAATCTAAAATTTATTTATAAAATACCAGGAGCCGGGTCTTGGTGGGAGCAGCTTTTCCTCACCTCATCCTCACGACCTCACCCTCCCCAACCCTACCTATAGCTTTGCTAAAGGTGATATTTGTTGAGTATGTTTGCTTGTTTGCTTAGTACGATATCAAATAAATGAATATTTTATATTTTTCTGAACATGTCATGTAAAATGACATTTCAACCGGAAAACAGTATGTTTGCTTGTTTGTTTAGTACGATATCAACTAAATGAAAATTTAATAATTTTCTGAACATGTCATGTAAGATGATACTCGACAGGATATAAGCAAAAAGTTAAATAATCAAACAGCACAATTGAATGACCCTCTTCATCTAGATGTCAATGAAACAAGATAATGGAATGCAGTGGATGCATTGCATTCTTTCTCCCGTTCCATTCCAACGAAACATCCCCAAAAAAAATTCATGAAAGAAGTGGTGTGTTTAGTAGCACACATTACACATACCAGTTTTTTTGCCAGCTCGGCTTCTTTCTTCTTGTCGGAAGCGTCGTCACCATGATAAAATGATGAGCTATCAGCATCAAACATAGTATTGCCTTCTTCTGTGTCATACCTATAATACAAGCAGGTTACTATGTTAGGAGGTGAAAGCATTGAAGCCATAAGTACAGCAAAACCATTAGAAATAAGTGATCAAGTTACAAATACAGAATCTTGGATCAAAAGATTTAAAACATCCTGCAGTAAGCATATAATAATATACTTCTTTAGAATGCTTAACTCATCAATATGACTCTTAAAGTGTCTATGTGATGACTAATCAGGTCAGAACTTCATGTTTGATTCTTAAGGGACAAATAAGATAACAGTTACTTGCAATTATTAATAGCACTGAAAACTAAAAGTATATAATTGTGAAATAAACGATAAACCTCATAAATAAATCAACATAAGAGTAAATTAGTTTCACCATCTTTAGAATAACATGCAATGAGCATTTACATGCATCCATCGTTTCAACTTTTTCTCCTAAAAGATCTGATATTTCTATTACTTAGTCTTAGAAAGAAGAAAATCTTTAATTTCTGTACTAAAATATTTATATTTAGTTTTCTAATTAACTTCAGAGTAAATTAGTTTCACCATCTTTAGAGAAACATTCAATGAGCATTTACATGTATCCATTGTTTCAATTTTTCCTCCTAAAAGATCTGATATTTCTTAAGAAGACGAAAATATTTAATTTCTGTACTAAAATATTTAGTTTACTTAATTTTTAAATTTCAATTTTTATACATGGCCTTTAGTTTAGAAATATTAAATTTAGGAGATTTGAAAAAAAATAACAAGACTTTATGCTTCTTTGACCAAGCATAAACAAAAAACTTAAATATTTAGAATTGACCTCTAAAAGCATGGCAACAGTGAATTTGCAAGCCATTGGAAAACAGAAGGGCAAACTTGTTAGGCATGTGCCCTTCAAGCACGTGTTAGGAAGCCTATAACGAATCAATAATAATGATTCAATTTCATCCACAAAAGCTGTTTATATATACACGAATCAATAATACACATTTAATGTATAAACTTACCATGCACGATCAGAATTGTATTCCATCTCTAAACGCATGCTCTCAGTTATCTCTGGATTAACAAACTTTTCCCCCTCACCTTCTTCATCCTACACACCACATTCGAAAATGTCAATCAAAATACAAAAAGCCAGATACATAATTTATTGGGACTCAGAAAACAAAGAAACATGTGTAAATGTATATAAACCTCAGCGGGTAGTGAACTGTGCGCAGAAAGTGGTGGTTGAGACCTTCGGCCAGATCTTGAAGTTGAAGATCTAATTGATCCAGATGCCCTAATTGGAACTGGTGAAGGGGCCATGCTATCCCATGGAGAAGCACCATGCCCTGTTAGGTTCCAAACTTAGTCACAACAAGCAGCCAAAAGTAGAAAGTAGACGCGCATATCCAACTTTAATAGTAAAAAACAGCTTGAAGTATATTTAAATGCTTAAAACATCCTAAATCATTTTATTAAAAACATTAGACTGCTATTGAGATATTTAACTGTTCTGATCATATTAGACACTTATCTTTAGTTAGAATCTTGAACGAAATGAAGTTGTGGGCCCCCCTATAGCCAAAATGGTATGTTTTGACCCAAACCAATTTTAATCTACCACCCGCCTTGCCTAACTATGCCGCATATAGAAGTATAAATTTGGGAGAAAATGCAACTCAAGTTCAGAACAAAAAAAACTTAATTTAATAACTTACCAGATTGAGGAGTATTGCTCCCAAGCCAAGGGGAAACTAATCGTGCATCAGGTGAAGCACCAACTAGCATTGGTGATGGTGAAGGTTGATAACGCCTGCTACTACTTGAACGACTATCACGCCCGGGTGTATCTTCCCATTCCCATCTTCCATCATCCCAATCAGATCTACCTACAACACCCAAACATACTGTTTAGGTTAGAGAAGCTCACGCATATAAAAATTGAACAGAGCTATGGTTATTCTCACAAACAAAAAATAATAATAATTCTAAAAACTTCTTATCTTAACATACCAGGCGTCCTCCTTGAGCTCTCATATCTGCTTCTTTTATTCCCATAATCTTTGTACTCTCTTCCATAACGAGATGATTCCCTACTTTGACTTCTTGACTCATCTCCTTGACCATCCTTATCAGTATTGTATCCCCTTGAATCCCTACTTCGACCTCTTGACTCCTCTCTATAATCACTTCTACGCCTATCGTGCTCTGTTGAATCATACCTAGAGCTCCAATGATCAATACGTCTAGAACTTCTAGATGAAGGGGTAATATCCTAAAACATCCCAGTAAGAAATTAATACCAAGTATAGTGAACTTAGAGTAATTATATGAAACAAATAACTTCAATGAGGTGAATAATCAACCAATAACAGATTGTCCAAACACTATTACGATTGATGAAATGCATGTTTGGTAATCTATGCATAGTTTCAAACACACAATATAAACTCATTTGCCTAACCAAAAATCATTTTTTAGATAAAATGAACTTAAAGTGTATTGCACTTCAAACAAGTAACCACACCAAAGCAGAAAAGCAACTAATCATCTTAACAAAAAACGTACACGTTGGGGGCCAAAATTGACATGTATATAATGGTCAAATAAGAAAAAAAAGAGAGAGACAAACAGTTTATAATTTTCAAACAGAGATGAAAATCACAACGATAAAATTTGAGTTATTAATTCATTATTTTCCTCACCCTAAACATGAATCCTAATCATCGTTGCACTCTCAATATAGATAGTCTTCATAACTATCGGAGTTACTAATATTTTGCAGGATTTTTGATATTTTGGATCAGAGGAACTTTGATTGCTAGTTTAAAACCTTAAGCAGCAAATTTAGATAATGTCCGCTAGATTAATCAGTATGACTACACAATTTGTTTGTATATATTACCTAATTAGCTGGACGCAAGGACAAGTGTAGTTACCTCAGAATATGAACCAGACTTTGTCCCGCCGACTCGTTCTTCAGTTATTTGACTTTCTGCAAAAGTTGAAAAAGATATCACAACTAGATAAATTGCTAAAAGTGAATTCACATTTATCATTGGTAGCCTAGTATTCATATGTAGACTGCACAACTTTTGAAAATGATCAATGAAGTATCCATTATATACACCATTTTGGTGTAAAAAGTGAATATTCTTGTACAAAATATATTCAACTCCAATGTGTTCTTATATAAAAATCTTGCACACAAAAATTTAGGCTACGCATTAGATATTTTATCTATAAAATTTTAAAAAGATTATTTTAATCCATATTTAACATGGTATTCACTTCCAACACTATATTTTAATTTGTTACAGATTACTTCTTCTCCTTAAGTTGAGTACAAAACAAATATGTGAAACCATGAGTGTAAAATGAGGTAATGAATGTGCACACCAAAATGAGCTATTTCAAAGACTTGAATGGGGGGGGTGGGGGTTGCACCAAATTTTACATTAATTTGGTGTTTAGGACTAGGTGCATGTGTTGGAGATTGCATAAATGTTCATGGAGATAAATAAGCGTGTAAAAAGCAATAAAAAAATACCTGAATCAAATGTTTTGATCCCACTAGAATCACGATATTGTCTGCTGGTAGAACTGCGTGTAGTGCTATAATTTGTATCACCATCACCTTCATGTGAGGTTGTGACAGAGGATGTAGTGTTTTGGACCTCGTCATCCATAGACGCCAACATGGAAGAAATCTTTTCTTTTGGAACCTTAAATGATCCATCAGCATGTGATCCTGCTCGCTTAGCATTTGCGAGAACATCTAAACCTGATTCAAGGTGAATTTGAAGTTTAGCTAAGGTAAAAGATGAGTTGTGAAAAATAAGGGTAGGTGTAAACCAGTGATACCTAGAAAGCTGGGAAGTAAGAAAAAACAATGAAAACATAAAAGCATGTGTTACTTATAATGATGAGCTGAAAGTTAGAAGAGAAAAACCCAAGCAAAAGATTTGAGTAAGTTGAAGTTAAAAATGATCAGGAGGTTTGTAGGCACATTAAAATTGGTAGCAATAAGTGAGGAGTAACCTAATAATGATTTCCTTTGAGGCTGTCTGAATACAAGTCTCTCTTTTCCAGAGAAATGCAATCCACCAGCACTGCTTTTTTCTGGCTCCAGAATTTCCTTGGTTTTCTCAATGTCAATTGGATTCTGCCCAAAACAAAACAAGTCAATCAACACAACACAACACAACACAACACATATGGTTTACTTAAAAAAAATAATAGAATAGAATAGAATAGAATAGCAGCAGAGTTGGACTGGACTAACCTCCATGGTAGTTGTTTTGATGAAATCTATTATTCATAAAGTATAATCAGATTAGTTACAGATAATCAATTCAATTCAATACATATATAGAACTATACACAGAAGCAATCGACCAAGTTAGGGTTTCAAATCAACAATCATATAGAATATGATTGGAATCTGAAGTTAGTTAGTGTGTTGATGTATCACGAGAGTGAAGAAGAAGAAGAAGATACCTTCAAGTCGGTGAAAAACTTCTTCGTACGTCGGTCCGATTGCAACCCCGGTATCGAAACTTACTTGCCTTGCGTTGGCTTTAGTTTTCAACTTCACGATCAGGGAGGAAAGGAAGGTGTTTGGATTATTAATATAAGGAAAAATGAATTTTAAAAATCTCGGAAAAAATTCTAATTAAGAAAATTATTGCAGGAGATTACAATTTTTAAAAATATTTTTTTAAGCAGTCCCAGATAAAATTTACTTAACGTCATTAAGTATTTTTCGAATTTGAAAATAATGGGTGCTCCAAATGATGAAACGACGCTTCAATTAACGTCACTAATGTTTTAGGGCTTTTGATCGATAAGAGGATACGAATCAATTGATATTAAAATTACCTAGAATGGGTGCTCCAAATGATGAAACGACGCTTCAATTAATTTAGCATTAAGCGTATCGTCAAACCGTTTAATCATTTGAAACATACTAATGCATAATAGTGATTTTACCGTTTATCGTCAAACCATTTAATCGTTTAGTTTAATCAAAAGAGCATAATAGTCATTTCACCTTATACATGAATGTAATAACGATCAGTGACGGATCCTAAACTCTTAAGTGCAATGGGGGCAGAAAATCACGATAGCAAGCTTAATATATACATATATATTATATGTAACCTTTTTACAAATAGACGAAATCCATATATAAATTTAAAGTATTAAAGTAAAATCAAAATTTCTGTCAACAAGATGTAGTCAACGTACATCTTCAATCCTAAAAAAGACATCCTTCTAATGAGATTAGTGAGGTGGACCGAAACCAAAACAAATCCTAAAAAGTATCGGGTAGGAAACAAAATAGTAGATTAACGCCGACCAAATTTTTAGGAAAAGAATAGTTTAGTAATAAAAAAATGGAGAATGATGGGATTGGGGAGGAGGAGGAGATAACGATAACAGCAGCAGCAGGTATAGACTAGTCTAGTCTAGTCTAGTCTAGTAGTGTTATTTAGAGGAGAAGGTCAACGCAAGCTTTCTTTGAAGCAGCTGTTGAGATCAAATCATATCAAATCCCGATCCACTTCATTTTACAATCTTCCATCCATCGATCGATTGGGTACCTGCTTTGCCTTGCTTATTTATTTATGTATGTTATCTATTGGATTGGATTGGATTGGATTTGTATTATGATTATATTATCATCATCATCCTCTTGAATTCGTATATCAGAGATGAGGCTGGCACCGAGGGAGGTGGAGAAATTGATGTTACACAATGCTGGATACTTGGCTCAAAAACGTCTTGCTAGGGGATTATGCCTTAATCACACTGAGGCTGTTGCACTTATTGCTACTCAGGTACTTAATACTTTCATATCTTCTTCTTCTTCTTCTTAAAATCTCAACTTGTATTGTTATTTGTTATTTGTTATTTGTTATTTGTTATTTGTTACTTGTTATGTTAGATACTGGAGTTTGTGCATGATGGTGACAAGACTGTCGCAGAATTAATGGATCTTGGGAGGCACCTTTTGGGAAGGTACTTCCTTCATCATACAATACAATACAATAAAATACCAATTTACTTTTCTCTTCTCTTATTCATCTTGCCACCTTAACTTCTCAACTTTTGAGTTAGACTGAGACTGAGACTGAGACTGAGACACCCCTATTTATACCAGGGCCACTCAGTTTAGTTTCAGACAAATAGGCATCTACCTACATGCCACTCACGCTTATTCCTTCAAAGAAGACGATTTAAAGGCTGACAAGTTCATAATATTACCATGGGATGGGATATTAATTATATAATAATAATAATTACAAGTGCATCACATACCCACAATCAAAAGATAAGAAAGCTTTTAGTATATGTGTTGATGATTGTCTAAAAGACACAAGTTATAAAATTGACTTCAAATCAAAGGTTAATTGAAAAACAAAACAATACAATGATCTAACTTGTTTCTCGTATCAACAATCTCCATATTACCACATTCTTAAAGTAAGGATACATATATTTCCATCCTGGGTAAAAGTCAAATGATTTCCAAAGACATTAGCCTTTTTTTAAATAGAGCATTCTTCATAATAGCTTCATCTTTGTTAGCCAGTTGCATATTTTAGGTAAGCAAATGTGGTGTGTGTATTAGAACAAGATAATTTCAGAACCACTTCTTACTGCGAGAACAAAAAGAACCACTGATTTACATATATGTAACTCAAGCCCTGTGATATCTAGGCTGTTTTACATATATGTATATTAGACATAATTAAAATGTTGTTGTGTTTCTATAGTAAACTATTTATGTATGATATACATATATGTAAATACAACTTAATATCACGAGACTTAGTTTACATATATGTAAATCAGTGGGTCTATAGTTTTGAAAATAAAAGTGGTTCTGTAAGGATATATATATATATATACATATATGTAAGCGAGTCTTATTATATTTGATAATCTGCACATGTGTATTCTCAATAATGGGTGAATTGCATTTTAAACTGATGTCCAACCACACTTCATTGGTCATGGTATCATTCATACATTAATTTGAGCAAATGTTGGTAATTCATGAAGTTTTAATAATGTTTAACGCTGGACAAGTTAGATGGAAAGCTTTGTTGTGGTTTTATTAGGGTTTTAGTATCTTTAATCAATCATAATTTATGAGGCAGCTCACAGATCTTCCATATATTCTCTTTGTCAACAGGAGACAAGTTCTTCCAGCAGTTCCACACCTTTTAGATTCTGTGCAGGTAACTTAATTTCCATTTGATCTCAATCTTCCTATTTTCCTCTTGTAACCTACAAAACTAAACTCTACTCCGTTTTTTCTGCCATGACATTTCTTCTCCCCCCCCCTGATACTTACAACTAGAGGTGGTAAAATGGACCGGTCCGGAAGGGTCTACTAGCGGGTCAAGATGGGTGAATCTGAGAATGGCCAGGTCTGGTTGTAAGAGACAGGGTTAACTGAGTTAACTAGGCTAACTGGGGGTTAACCGGGTTAACGGAGAACAATATAAAATTCCCCAGACAAAAGTCCTCTTAGTTTTTTAGTGACTTCTCCTACATGGTAAAATAAGACATTTCTTATTAATTAACAATGTATATACAGGGCTGTTTTATGGATTCTAGTATTCTATATGCGTTATGGGGAACATGAAATCATTCGTATTTTTATTATTTAGAAAATCCAAATCGACAAACTTATGTTCAGGTTGAGGGGACGTTTCCTGATGGTACAAAGCTAATTACCGTACATGATCCAATATCATGTGAAAATGGAAATTTGGATCTAGCTTTACATGGGTCTTTTCTTCCAGGTAAGCAATCTGTACTTTTATTTTTATAGATTCGTTCTATCTAGCTATCATGACCTTTTTTGTTTCTAGTGCCACAAATTTGGCTAGTGCATGTTATATGTAAACAGGACTAAAACATCCTTTCCAACTTAAGTGTTGCCTGCCTCATAACTGTTGTTCTATCCCGATTGTTACTGTTTAGATAAAAATATTATCCATATTAACAACCACTGCTGGATTATAATTGTTATTTTCCTTAAAAGTGTTCCAGAGTTGGGCAAATTCAACGTACCATAGTACAAACGCTCTCTCTGATATGGTGATAGACGTCAAATATTACAGTGACATTAGTTTCCTTAGTATTTGATATTATTTTAGATATTATTCTTTTTTCCAAAATATATCAACTCTATAAATAGGTCAGCATTAGGAGATGAACATTTTATTTGATATTATATTGGGTTTTTGGGGAGACACGATTGCTTGTAGAAAGCAACCAATTTGTAATTCCTTGCTATTCCATTTAATTTTAGTAAGAGGAATTCAGGTCCTAACATAGGGTCACTAAAAACCCTTTGCAGACACTAATCTGATGGAAATTTTGTTGCTTTTGCAGTTCCTTCACTTGAAAAGTTTCCAATTATAGATGGTGGTAAGATTCCTGGTGAATTAGTCTTTAGGAATGGACATATATTGCTTAATTCGGGAAGGGAAGCTGTAAAAATTAAAGTAACTAACGACGGAGATAGGCCAATACAGGTGGTTTTCTTCATAGATTTCAATGTTATTTTTCTAATAATTATACTACTTAAAGATAGAGTGTTATTATAGGCTATCCTTGAAGTTAATATGAAACAATTAACAAGAATTTATCAATTGATGCTTGCTAAACTAGTTCATAGTTTTTTTTTCTTAAATTGTCTCCATTTATTTATGTAATTCGTCACGCAATAATGAATTAATGATGATCTTCAAACTTTAAGGTTGGCAGCCATTATCATTTTATTGAGGTCAATCCATGTTTGATTTTTGATCGAAGAAAATCATATGGCATGAGGTTAAATATACCAGCAGGAACAGCTACCCGATTTGAGGTTAGATTTTTTAACTTATTACCTTTATATATCTAGAATTGTATTATTAATATTCTAACCATTGGGATGTCCTATATGACTTGTTGAGTTTCTTTTGCAAATTTTAAAATTTAATTACTTATGTTCACTAATAGCATTTTTGGTGAAGATTTTTATAAGATAAATAAATATACTAAAATTTGAAACTATGGCTAAGCTTAATAATTTACCTACTTTCCTGAACTAACGCACATGCATCATTTATTACAAATATGTTGGTTGTTATTGACGTGTTGATCTTTAGTTATATGAGAATTTGCTAAAGTAGAGTTTTTGTCTGTATATATGTAAAAAGACTATGTTGTCCTTACCAAGTTCACTATTGCTTGCCTCTTAACTCTTAGTCTATCCCTCTTTCCTCATTGTTATTGTTTAAATAAGAATGTTGACAATTACAATAGTCACTATGAGATAATTTTTTATTTTTTATTTTTTTTACTTACTTTTTTAATGCCTGCTTTTGTAGCCAGGGGATACAAAATCTGTCACTCTTGTAAGAATTGGAGGTAATCAAATTATCAGAGGAGGCAATGGAATTGCAGACAACCATGTCAATGATTCCAATGTCAAAACAGTTATGGAATCTATAATCACAAGAAAATTTGGCAATTCAGCAGATACTGGTACCAGGTTAAGAAATTAAAACATCACATTCTGATTCTTTAATTCTGTGTATACGAGAAGGAATGGAATGATTCATTCTACTCAAATAAAAAAAAATCTGTTTGTTATGTCTTTAGGAAGGAAACGAGTCATTGCTCAAGGATGCGATTTCTTTCATTTTCCTAATATTCATTCCTTGAGCTGGGGTTGTTTTGTAACAACCCCAAGCAGAGTAGCAGACTGATTTAATCATTTTGAAGCATTGATTCACTATTTGGTGAAACTGATCTAATATATAAAGTTGTAAATCAACGTTATCAAACTTGTGAATCAGTTTGTGTATATTTGGTTTTTCACTGGATCCTAAGCCTATATATGTTAAGTACATTTATAATGTACTTGAGTAGTTGAGTTATACTTTCATTCCTATCAGCCAACCAAACATGATGATGGAATGATATAATTCATTCCATTGCAGTGCGTATGCCGTTAGCATGTTCATTCCATTCCTTTCTCATTCCAGTGCATTCAACCAAACAGACCCTAATTATCTATAACTTCATTTGCAGTAATGGTGTCATTGTAGAAGGATCTCCACTAGCTTGTGAAATTTCTTTTGAGGCATATGCTAATATGTACGGCCCTACTGTTGGTGACAAAGTTCGTCTTGGTGATACTGATTTGTTTGCACAAGTTGAAAAAGATTTTGCTGTTTATGGTGACGAGTGTGTGTTTGGTGGTGGAAAAGTTATAAGAGATGGAATGGGGCAAGCTGCAGGGTTTTCCACAGCTGATTGTTTGGATACGGTTATTACAAATGCGTTGATAATTGATTATACGGGAATTTTTAAAGCAGATATTGGTATTAAAGGCGGGTGTATTTCTTCCCTTGGGAAAGCTGGAAATCCTGATGCCATGAATGGTGTTTCTGATACCATGATTATTGGGGTAAGCTGTGAAATAGCTGATCTTTTTTTCTTAGAGGTGGCAAATTGGGAAGGTTGGGTCATGGGTCTACACAAGCAATTCTTTGGGATCACTTTTTTTAGGTAAGTTGTGATATAGTTGATTCCGTCAGTAACAACTCCAATTTTTTTAGTAAAATGAATGAGGTGGTTTTATGCATTAAAGGGGTGCTTGGGATCGCTTGTCTAAAAGTGTTTCTCTGCTTAATAAGCAGGTACCAAGGTGCTTATATGCCCTAAAATAAGCATATTAGCTGGTACTATACACCATCCAAATTCCAAAAACTCCAAACTGCTTATATCCGTTTAAAAGAGCAGTTGAGCAGGAAGAAAGAATCCTAACCACCCTTTAAAAGTACATTTTGGGAAAATATTGACACAAGTCTTTAAATGATTTACTCGTTTGGCCGGTTAGAAACAAAACGTAACTCGAATTGAGACATTCATGGGTATGGGTCTAAAGTCTAAACTCTCATCTGTACTTTTCATCCATATCTGTTGGTCAGGTGAGTACAGAGGTGATTGCTGGAGAAGGCATGATAGTGACTGCTGGTGCTATAGATTGTCATGTGCACTTCATATGCCCTCAATTGGCATATGAAGCAATATCTAGTGGTAAGATCTCCACCTGCTTTTGATATTAGCCCTTGTAGAACTTTGTTTTTTCATTTTGATAGCAATCAAATAACTTTGAAATCTGTCCAAACATATGGTTCAAGAACATTAAGCTTCTAGAAAAAAATGAATTCGCAAATCATATTTTTTTCGAACAGCTACACTTAGACTTTGTCTAGGAGAATTTTGTCTTGGGCATGGTTAGAACCCACAACCTCTTGGTTGTGGAACTTCACTCTTACCACTAGACCCCAGCCGACCATCTCCCACCCCTAATTTGCAAATCATATTTAGTTTGTTTTTGTGTATATGGCTGTGTTAGGTGTCACAACAATGATAGGAGGTGGGACAGGACCTGCTGAAGGGACCCGTGCAACTACATGTACCCCTGGACCTATACATATGAAATGTATGCTGCAAGCCACCGATGACTTACCGATTAATTTTGGATTTACTGGGAAAGTATATCTTCTTCTTTATGAATAATTAATGCGTTTTTTCATCTTCAATTTCATATACTTACGCATTCAGTAACTAACTGATTTTTTGGTGTCACCCAAAGTCATCTATCCCCACTTGTGGCCTAGTGGTTAGATGACGTGGGTTCTCCATAGGAGACCCAAGTTCAATCCCCACTAGTGTCACTTTTGGTGGATATTGGCAATGAAGCTCGTCCGGGCTACCACCCGGCTTCATGTCTGAGCCTAAGGGTTTTACATGGCATGGTTAAAGGTTCCTGCCCGGTTTTTCCCTGGAACAGTTGGTTGACGAGTTTCGACTCCGATTAACTTGGCCCGTAAGGAGGGTTGTGGTGAGCCTCCGGTGCGTACGCAGTAATGGGGGAGCCCCAATGCTGACGAAAAACACCTATTGGTGTTAGAGGCGGGGTTTCGCTCTCGGTCCTTGCACCTCTAAGTGCTTCGGTCATAGGCCGTTGCACCAACCGCCGTTCTAAAAAAATTAAAAGTCATGTCCTGCTAAAAGTGAGGCCTTAAAATGAATGCTAGATAAAAGGTGTTATCTTTCTTGACATTACAGTAAGACGTTACTTGAAGTGTCACCTTTTTTATGCAAAGTAATCAATCAATCATTTGTAGTCAGTTTTCCTGATATATTTATTCAGTGGATATAATTGCTAAAATCTTAATCCTACCCAGCGAAATTCTGGAACGTAAGATTTAACCTACGTCAATAATAAGAAAGCTTATTTGAAATTCTGGAACGTAAGATTTAAATTACGTCAATAATAAGAAAGCTTATTTCTTCCACAAGAATGGTTGATAAAATGTCACATGTAATAATTGCATTAGGAAAATACTTTCAATGTTTAGTAAGCCGTAAAAATATTAGGATGTCTCATTTTTCATCACACAGATATTGGTACTCTCTCTATCCTGAAACATTGTCCACAAAAAAAAGAACTTCGGTGTAAGATTTGTACAATTAATGCCTATTTTAACTAGGAAAATGCCAAATTTACACCTAATTTATTTAGGATACAAATTGACTTGAAAAGCTTGCAAAATTAGTGATAATGGTTATTAAGGATAAAGCAGGAAAACTAGTGAAGTTCTTTCTATGTTTTAAAAGGATATATTTATTCCAGGGTAATAGTGCTAAACCAGAAGGTCTGCATGAAATAATCAGGGCTGGTGCAATGGGACTGAAGCTCCATGAGGATTGGGGAACCACTCCTGCTGCTATAGATAATTGTTTGGCTGTTGCGGAGCAATATGATATTCAGGTCACTTACTATTTTCAGCATTTAAAGAAAAGGGGAGGATTAAATTACTTCTGTTTGTCATCTTTTCACGAAAGTTTATTTTTGATAGGTTAATATCCATACAGACACTTTGAATGAATCTGGATTTGTTGAACACACTATTGCTGCATTTAAAGATAGAACAATTCACACATATCACAGGTAAGAACTTCTTCTTACCTCTTATTAGACCCTTAACTAAAAGATAAAAGCATGTAGGTTTCTCTTTTGTTTTCTAGAAATTTGGTCGTAGGTCATACCATTGTGCATTTTTATTAGAACTATAACTTCAATAGAAGTAAGTAGATTCTTGCACATGCTTAACTGAATCTGTCCTTCCATCCTTTTTCTTTCAGTGAAGGTGCAGGGGGTGGTCATGCTCCAGATATCATTAAAGTTTGTGGTGTTAAAAATGTTTTACCCTCGTCAACAAATCCAACACGTCCTTACACTAAGAACACAATAGATGAACATCTTGATATGCTGGTAGGTTCATTTAGAAAAAAAGAAAAAACAAAAAAACAACTGTTATGTGCTCTAAAATTATTAGACATTCCACAGATGGTCTGCCATCACCTTGATAAGGACATACCTGAGGATGTGGCATTTGCTGAGTCACGAATCCGGGCTGAAACAATTGCTGCTGAAGACATTTTGCATGATATGGGGGCAATAAGCATTATATCTTCTGATTCACAGGCTATGGGCCGCATTGGGGAGGTTAGCTACTAAAAAGTCTATTATTATTTTTTTGGGATCATATGTGAAGGCCGCTGAAGTATTTATCCTTTTTAATCTAGGCCACACATATATAGGAATTATAGGTGGCAATCTCAACCCATTTACTTACGAATGGATCCTAATGTGGGTCAAATCATAATAGTTTCTCCAAAAGGGGAACGAGTATAATGGGTTGATAGTCGCTTGGAGTCTTTATAGCCTCTTATGTTGTTTTTTTTTCTCAAAGGATTTGGTTTAAATTGTTTTTGTGATAATAATTTGTACATTAATTTTTAATAAAAGATTTAAAAACTGGACCTTGTGTTTTGCATGTCAACCCTAGCCAAACCCGACCCATACAAAATTTACTTATTTCAACGAATCCTGTTTTGACCCATTCTTCATGCTATCAGGTAATCACAAGAACCTGGCAAACAGCCCACAAGATGAAGTTACAAAGAGGCCCAATTGAGGGTAACATACCAGATAATGACAACCTTCGTATTAAACGATTTATTGCTAAATACACAATAAATCCAGCAATAGCGAATGGGATTTCTGACCATGTTGGGTCTGTTGAGGTGCGTTTTAGTTTTTTTTATTGAGCGGGAAATAAATTTACATAAAGACCTGCAAGTAATCAGAATCTCGCAGTTTCTTACACATGAGAAAACAGTTGAGTACGGTCACAAGTCCAGCACGTCCTGACCATAATTTTCGAAAACCACAGGAAACAGAAGTAACCTTTTTAAAAAGGAATATTCTTGGATATAATATCAAATATCGAGTCAAATTCTACTTGGCATATACATACACACTATAATGACCAATAAGATAGCACATCAACAACTCTGAGAAATCAAAAAATGTCTTGCCATTTGTTGGACAGGTCTACAATCAGTAATAAAATGTAACTGGTTGCTGAAACCAGTGATACAATGTAAGTTGGTTTCTGTGTTTTGTGCCTCATTAGGAGCTGGTAGCTAAAATCGGTAAAAGTGAAAAACTCATTTGCATTTCGTGCAGTGTACCTTTTTCTAGTTTTACTTTTATATCATTACCTTAAATGAACTTGGTGCAGGTTGGAAAGCTTGCTGATCTTGTCATCTGGAAGCCATCTTTTTTTGGGGTAAAACCGGAAATGGTGATTAAGGGAGGTGATATTGCATGGGCTAACATGGGGGATCCAAATGCAAGCATCCCTACTCCTCAGCCGGTAATACTTATGTGATTAGCATATTGTGCATGCATCAGTTACTAATGTTTTTGAATCATTTGTTAAAAACAATACATCATTCTTGTAAAGATGATACAGTTAGATAAAAAATCAAAACATACAAGAGTCTGGAAGAATAGACAAATTATGAGAATGTAAACCCAATATCAAATTGCACTATCTTTTATAAAGTTATTGACTTCAGGTTGCTACTTGTTATAGGTTATAATGAGGCCCATGTTTGGAGCATTCGGCAAGGCTGGAAGCGCCAACTCCATTGCTTTTGTTAGCAAGGCATGTACATTTCTCTCCAATCACGAACACACACACACACACACTACACATCTACATCTACATCTACATCTACATGTTTTATGAAGTTGGGACCATGTTATTTTCACGTGTTCACAATATCCACATTCTAAATCACAATATTGAAATGTGAGCACCCAACTGTCCACACATGTGACTTCACAAATTCTCATGTGAATAAAATTGCTCTTTTGGTTCCTAAACCATTCGTACTCAGCATATACATGTAGATGTACATATACATACACAAATATATATGTATACATACACTAAGAAGTAATTTTGGGCAAACTTCAACTTATGCATACATGCTATCAAGTGGGTGGATCATCATGAAACTGGTACCCCTTGAGTTACATATGTTTTTTATTCAGAAACTTGACATCATAAATGACCAACAGGCTGCTATGGACTGCAATATAAAGGCCTTTTATGGACTCAATAAAAAGGTGAAAAGTGTGAAAAATGTAAGAAATCTCACGAAACTTGACATGAAACTAAATGACGCGCTGCCAAACATCGAGGTTGATCCTGAGACATACGCAGTCACTGCAGACGGTGTGCATCTCACATGTAGTGCAGCTACAACGGTTCCTCTCTCTAGAAATTACTTCCTATTTTAGGTAGCAATTATAGTCTTATAAATTCTCTTATTTGAATCTAGAGGTGGAAAACTTTTTTTATTTGGGGGGGGGGGTTAAACTATGTCCGATGTGCAAAACTCAGTTGAAACCAGCAAAGTGAACCAAAATCAAAACAATCAGACTGAAACTACTTATGCACAGTTCGTCAGTCCATTCTCCGTCCGGTCCTGTTTGGTTTCAAGTCTGGTCCAGTTAGGTTCAGAGGCAGGTTACTTTTCTTTTAAGGACATGATGTCGTTTAAGCAACTGATTAGGCTTGAATCACTAGATCAAAAGGTGCATCTGGTTTATGAGGGCGAACCGCTACAATAGAGTTTGGTTCTTGATTGTATCTTCATAGTTTCAGTTTAGTGTGGCTAGTCCAGTCTGGTGTTAGGACTGTTTAGGGTTGTTTGTGCTAAATCAATTACTATCGTACTTTTGACCAATAATAGCAACAACAAACTTTCATTCTTCACGCAGCATACTTCATTTTTGTTGCCAATCATTTCAACAACATAACTGTTTATTTATTTGAATATTTTACCAGATCTTCTCACGTGGTCTAGGGCTTGGTTATAACCAGTGTGCATTGGACTCATGTGGCATTTACTATAAAACGCATAACTGTTCTTCACTTTTTACACGCTGTATCATACATTATTATTTATTTTATAGTAATACACACGTACTATATGTAACCTTTGTTTGTTAAGCCAAAAAAAAGTCATGCTTCATTAATAAAACTACAGTTTGATTATGCATACATGTGTAAATATTCATAATGATACATGCTCAAGATATTGTTCAGTTTAGGTAAAACATGAGATGATGATTGTCTGTTAAAAAGATAATTAAGCTTACTTAAAACATATAAATAATCGGAAAACCGAATTGAAATGATATAATTTACACGTTGACTGTGAATTCCATTTTTGTTTCATCTTGGTCCTTTGATTGATATAATTAATAATTTAGAGCTGTGTAAAAACCACTTATTCTTTTGTTCATGTTAATACTTATTTTGGAAGGCTGGAGTTGTTAAATCGAATTTCAAAAAGATGATTCGGATACATTTATCCCCACGTCGTCTTTTTTCATAAAAAAAATAAATGAAAAATTAAAAAATCAACGTTTTCATTGTGTCTTTTGTAAACTTTTGACACAACAAAAAACACAGTGAAAGCAAAAAAACACCATGAAAACGTTGATTTTTTCAATTTTTGGTTTTTTTAAAGAGGTCGGCATTGGGAATAAGGTCTCCGAATCACTTTTTGAAATTTGATTTACATTATGAGTTATAATTTTTTTAATGTGTAATTGTGTCTTTTCTTTACTATTATCTCTTTTTCACATTTTGTATCAAAAAATAACTTTTTATTTGAACTCCTCTCATTTTGAAAAGGGCTAGTAAAATGGCACTTTTACGTTCACTTCTAAAGATGCAACAAATATAAAGACTATAAATACAATAACCCTATCTACACATTCCCGTCTCTTATCTATACATTCAACTCTATAGAAATCGTATTGAGCAATATGGTTACTATTGGGACAAAATGTATAGCCCAATAAGGTTCATATTGGAGACATTTAACTATTGAAGTTACCAGCATGCACCTATCAATGTCACACGAGTTTTTTTTAAGTTTTTTTAAATTGTTATATTTTTTTACCAAAAAAAGTAGTTATAACTTATAAAAGGAAAATTAGATTTTAAAAATTCAAATTTTCACCTATTGGTCAGAAAAAATTCCAACCGAGAATATTCTTGCTAGAGATCCCAACTTTCAAGCGTATTGTTTTAAAAAGCCCTCGTTAAAAAACACCTAACGCCGTTTAAGTTTTTTTCGATTTTGAAACTAATGTTTTAGGGTTTTTTTACGGGGAGGACGATAATAATTGATTAATGTAAAAGTTATATCGAACCGGTGCTCTAAATGATGAAACGATGCTTCAATTGTTGTAAGATTTAACCATTTAATCGTTTGGAGCACTGTTACGGAATAAATTTCACATTAATCCATTTTTATCCTCATTCTGATCAAACGCCCTAAAGCATTAGTTTCAAATTCGAAAAATACTTAACGGCGATAAGTATTTTTTAACGGATGCTCTTTAATAAAATATGTTTGAAAGTTGGGATCTCTAGCAAGAATTTTTTCAGTTGGATTTTTTCCGACCAATACATGAAAGTTAAGATTTTTAAAATACAATTTTCCTTTATAAAATGATCTTGGTATTTTTTAATTAAATCGGTTTTTTTGTTATAAAATGATCTTGGTTTTTTTTAAATTCAATTGTTTTTTTTAGTAAAATGATCTTGGTTTTTCTAATAAAAAATTGTAGTGAAATCCAAAGAAATACTCCTCATCCGTCATCAATCCTTATCAGTAAGTCCTACATCATCATCTATATACTGTAGGTGACGCCTAGTAGTGGACGAGTCGGGAGCGTATAAAAAATTTAAACACAAACTTATTAGTTAACTTTAAATTGCTTGTACGTATAACAAAAACAAAATAAGATACTTGCGTGGAAAAGTCGGACCCAAGAAAGAGCGGCATGGTCTGACCGGGCTGAGTAAAGGACGATATGTTACGCTAAAAGAATTTTAAAAAATATCCATTACAAAACATTAAATTGCTCGTACATAAATGAAATAAAAATAAGCTAACATACCTGCACAGACGAGTTTGGTTGACCAAAGAACGATGTGGATGAGCCGAGCTGAGTAGTAAACAACGACATGAACGAGACGGACTGAGTAAAAAATGGCATGGACTAGCCAGGCTATTGTGATGAGGATGGCATGAAAGGGTCGGGCTGATGCGTATAAAAGTAGCCATGGTCCGGATAAACTCGTGGTGGTGGATCCGGGGGTGGAGGAGCTCCTGATTCATATACCTATACATTTGACCTACTTTGGTCATCATTCACCCCATCTCACCAGACAACTGTTTTATCTGTCGACTCTGAGATGCTCGCATATGCTTTCAGGTACCGCATATAGCTTTCTGGCAAGTCCCATATCGATACCGTGAATAGCTTTCAGGTAAGTCCCATATTTGTACCGCTGGTACTTTTAGGCAAGACCCTGAGATGTCTGCATACGCTTTCAGGAGGGAAACCTCCTGATTCATAAACTCATTCTTGTGTTATACTTCCGCATGCGAATGGCAAGTCCAATATCGGTACCGCGAGTAGCTTTTAGGTTCTTCTACGAACAACGGATGCAACCTCAGCCTCCCTTCATTCAACACCGACTTCGATTTTACTTTCTGAGACATATGATTCGTTCGGGTTTGACTGATTTAAATAATCACTAAAAATATAATTTATGTCAAAAAATGACATTGGATATATAGAAGACATCTGGATGAACTGGAACCGTATTGGTCCATAGGAATCGTATTGGTTAACGATTCACCAACCAAACCACGATAGGAATCGTATTGTCCAATAGGGTTCATACTGTGAGCAGGAGAACCGTATAGCCCTATACAGTTTTCATTGTTGTTTGCATTTAATGCGTTTAACTTTATAGGAATCGTATGATTCTGGAATGTGTAAATTATTTTGAGATGTACAGAAAGTATGATTTTTTATAATAATGAATAGTTAGATAACGATTGATCTCCGGCCACGTCAAGTGACATAGGAAAGAGGATTCATCAAGGCTTGATTGTGTTTTTTTAATAATTTTTAAATTATCTATATATTCTTAATAATGATTTTAAAAGGCACCACGATCACAAGTTATTTTTATAATATGAGTATCTTTTTTTTTATTTTATAATATGAGTATCTGTATTATTGTTTGTTATTATAAGCATGATATTTGATTATCTATACTTTCATAAAATCCAAATTAAGTGTTATTTGAATAAGGAATAAGTATTTGAAACCCCTTATTTAAAATACAAACAATAAGATAAAGGAAAAAACAGGAGGCGAGGCGAGGCGAGGCATGTCTTAATTTTATGAATAAAAAAATTAGAATATGAAAACATGTGGTAAGTGAAGAAGGTATGCGCCAAAGTAGGTCACCAATCAATCATTGATTTGTTTATATGTACATTACATTACATACATTCATACTTACTTGATCGATTGGGATCTCAAATTTTCCCACGCCCGAATCTATCTATCCTTATATAATATAGCAAAATCAATTTTACTTAGTTGTCATCATTAGAGGTGGTTTTCGCTTATGTGGCATCATAAGAGAATTTGACTCACAATAATATTTTTATAATTTAAATATGTATATATCTATAATAATAAATTATAATAACCTAAATTACATTTTAATCCCCTAATATTAAGGAGAGTTTCTAGAAATTTATGATTATTTACATTTTAAACCATCTCCTACTAGAGGTGTGAATGAGTCATCTCAATTTCTTTTGTTATAAAGTTGATAATAATCTATAATTTTTTTAAATAAAATCTTTTGTTACGTTTTTACCACCGTTGTGTCACAAATTTGATTGGAATCACCCGTGTCCCATTAATATCTTTAAAATCGCCGTTTGTGTTTTATGTTCCCGAGCGTAGCGCGGACAATAAACTAGTATTTTTATATAACCATTTGTATCCCGGCCTCATTTCTTTTTATTGTATATATTTTTAATTTATGTATTCTGTATTTTTTAACAAACAATTCAATTTTTCATTTTTAAGACACGTCACTTAATAATAATTATTTTAGAGATGTGCATACTTTTAAGAACGAACAAAAATCACCTCATTTCTGTCCCTAAATAGTATCCAGTCTCCAGTATCATCTTTTGTTATAAGCTTCATGAGCTATAGGAGGTGTATAACACAAATAGTATAGAGCTATACGAGGGACGCACAATCATTTGACAACTTCTTAAATTACTCTCGTATTCTGTGTCATCTTTACTGTAAGTCTTGTATATGGCTATAGCAAATGTATAAAGGATGTCATATTTATTTATGCTAGTTTAATGGTTCAAACCAAAGTGGTAGATTTTATATGCTGAACTATATTTATTTATGTTATATTTTTCTAACATAAAAAACATGTCATAAATGATGTTATAGTTTTTGGTCTTTAAAAGGGCACATGGAACACCTTCACGAGCTCAACTCGCCTCCACTTCGTCATAACCAAAGCTCCACCTCGTCATCCAACGAGCTCCCACCACTTCCCCCTCTCACAACCGCCTCCTTCACGAGCTTTCACACCAGCTCTCCACCTCGCCACCCTCCTCGTCCACCCATCTTGCTGGTGCTCTTTGTACCCTAATAAAACATAATATACATTAGAACATTTATGCACTCTTTCTTTAATGAAAAAGTTGTTACGTTTTTGTCCTTTTCAGTTTTCACTAATATCTATTAAATCTTATTTTGGACAAATAAGACACATTTAATAACAAGATTAATAGATGTACGAGTTCATTTAACATTTATCTGTTAAAATTCACATTGTTGAAAAATCTATGCGCTTATTTACCAAAGATAGAAGTAAAATGACACAAACAAAAGATTGAAGATAATATAACAAAGGAAAAGAGAATATTTTTTACCACCATCCAAACAAATGAAGTAACTTTTGTGACAAGCATGCATAAAATAAGATACTTTCTATTATTATTATTGATAAAAACCATAATATAATATAATATTAATGGATGAGTAGGGGTCTAAAATTACACTAAATGATTATTTAAGATTTTATATTGATGTGGTAAAATAGACATTTTTTTTAACATTGACATTAAAAAATTTACAGCAAAGTGGCAGGTAAACGGGCAACAAGTTGTGCCGTCACCCCCTTTTGAATAGCAAAACCTAGCCTACTAAAGACAAAACCTTGGCCCTTAGGTGTCGAAATATTGCTATGAATGACTCGCTGGACCCTGGTCAAGAAGTTCACTGCCTCAGTGGCTAGGAAGCCAAATGTGTCAAACGCTAATGGGATAAAAACATGTTGATTCTCCAGGCATGCTTTCTCGTGTTTGGCGATCTTGCATGACTCCGCCTTTGACGCTGCCTGTCGTGCAACAAATCCATTGTCCCTGAGCGCAACCAAGAGGGACACTCCCGTAAGGTCCACACAAGCGTGTTTCCCCCCGTCCAACCAAACACTAGAATATCAGCCGGCCTTAAAGTAGATCTCCCCTCTAGCGGATCTGTCAGAAAGTTCACAGGAGCCTCTTTTTTAGCCGAAATTCCAGCTCGCTTAAGGATATCACATAGGACATCCCTAACCAAGTCATGTCTGTATTTAAAACCAGGTAACTCTTTACAATGGACTGCATGATCGTCAAAAGCATCTAAACACACTTTGCGATAGACATCCAAAATGCAATTGAAACACTCTTTTTCTCTATAAACTAACAGTCTAACACGTATATATAGAAATGCACTAAAATAAAAGGCTTTATTATATGATGTTATGTTATGTTAGTACCCTTTTGTTTAGTTTGCGTCAGTGTCAAGTGATTAAAAAATTGCATCACAATTGCAACTCTGTTTCAAATTAATATACAATTCTGATCTCCAAATTCAGGGGCAATTGCTTTGTTTGACCACCAAAATCAATTTTGTCAAATCAAATCAAATGTCTGTTCGATTACAAGAAGAAGAAGAAATAGTAAAGTCAGACGAAATTCAAATTTTGTATAACAATGAAGATGAATTATGTCCTGATCTGGATGGATGCCTTGAAAGATTGGATCTTTATTTGTTATTCTTGGGATTCAATCAATCTTCTTATTGTCGATTTGGGATTTCATGGGTAAGCTTTTTGATGATTGGGGTTTTGCTTCCTGTGTTTGTTGTTTTGAGCAACTGTCGTTTGAAATGTGATCTGTATCAAGTTGAAGCCTTTGAGCTTCTTGTTGTTTCTTCACATGCTTCTTTGGCTGCTTCTGCTCTCCTATGCCTTTCACACAATCTCAGAAAATATGGAATTAGAAAGTTCTTGTTTCTTGATCACTATAACGCTCATCTTCAAACCCACTATCTTCACAAGATTTCTGTAAGTAACCAACCAACCCACCCTTTTATGTTCCAATGTCTGTTCTTCAAATTCATTTCACTTTTGTTGGTGTTTCAGGAATCTAAACGGGCATTATTATTATGGTTTCTTCCATGTCTTATCTTGAAAGTTGGCCGGGAAGTTACCCGCATGATGTACATGCAACATGATCACTCATGGTGGCAACCTTTTGCCATTTTGCTTACTTTGACTTTCTCATGGACTTATGTCACCATAATCTTTCTATCATCATGTTTAGTTTTCCATTTAGTCTGCAATTTACAAATTATACATTTTGATGATTACGCAAATCTTTTGGAAAGAGAAACCGACGTCTTGGTATTCATTCAAGAACATGCCCGTCTCCGCCATCATTTGTCTAAAATAAGCCACAGGTTTCGGATTTTTCTTCTACTTGTCTTCATACTTGTCACTTCAAGCCAATTTGCTACGTTATTCCAGATTACAGAGTTTAGGGATAAAGTAACATTCATTAATGGTGGTGATTTTGCAGTAAGTCTAATTCCTACTCCCTTTTTGCATATCATGTTTGACTATTACGTCTACCGTCACCATTAGATTGCAAATTTACTTTGACAGGTGTCCTCAATCGCTCAAGTTGTGGGGGTGATTTTATGTCTAAATGCTGCAGCCAAAATTTCCCATAGGGCACAAGGCATTGCATCTTTAGCAAGTAGGTGGCATGCTTTAGCTTCATGCGGGCCTGATGATACATCTCAAATGAGGTTTTCAAATAGAAATGGAAATTTTGAGGCTGCAAATAATTTATTAACATCAGTTTCTTCAGAAAGTGATATGGAAGCTATGAATTATATTCCATTACCAACAAATGCACAACTCACATCTTATTTGGCTTCTTACCACAGGCGACAAGCATTTCGTAAGTAAAACAATATTATTGTTTTTGTGCATCATCTAAAAAAATGTTTTGCTTGGTAGAATCTGCAAACCTACTTGTTCTATTCAATTAAATTTGTTCTTTTGCAGAGTAAAAACTAAAAAGAACGGAAATCGTCAAAAGAAAACCCATACATACAATCAAATGTGGTTAAATACATATACAATGTTTGTCTTATCTAAAGATGTATAAAAGGGAGTGTTTTTAGGGACTAAATCTTACAAAAGTTGAAGACTTGACCATTAACATGTATATATATGTTTGGCCAAAAAAGCAAACTACAATAATCTGTTACAATAATTGTCCGAGTGACCTAGGTAGGCGGTACGATGATGAAAGCATGGATTTAGCGACATGTATTCTAGACTTTAAGGGCAATGCCATGTAAATTTTGCATAAAGAAATGATATGAAATGGATTTTAAATTTCTTTGCAGTTATGTATTTGCAGAATAATCCAGGTGGCATTACTTTGTACGGTTGGACAGTTGACCGGAGTCTTATAAACACAATCTTCTTCATAGAGTTGTCGCTTGTTCTCTTTGTACTTGGACGAACAACCGTATTCACCACAACCAATTGAATTTATCAAGATTTCTTGAAACTTTTATGTCATACAGAGCTCCTAGCTATTTATTATCAACAGAATTTTGACAATGAAAATGCAACTGAGGTCAACACAGGGCTTTTTCTGTATATGTGTATTATATGAGGTAATGCAATTTATCTATCATTATTTGTACAGGTGATTTCATATTGTTACGATCATGACATTTTTATGGTATATATGCAAGACTATACAAACAATAGTACTTCGATTACATTCATGTCTGTAAATAAGATTAAACGATCGCATCCTGTACTGTTTTCTTTGAGGATTCTGTGATCATTCAATTGCAGTTCTTTCTGTTAACTTTTTTGTTGTTTTTAGACTACTTGTTTCACTTCATTGCTGTTGTAAATGGGAAATTTTGAAAGACTAAATATAGATTGTTGGGTTAATGGAAGTTTGTATAGTGCAAGGGCGCTGTATGATATTAGTCAATAACCCAAGGGGGTTTAATGTAACTTACCAATGAGGTTGACATGTTACTAACTGACCAGTTTGGGGGTAAAGCTAACCAACTACCCTTTCATCCCAACCAAAAGTTCCATTTCCATTATTCTTTTTTTTTACAATAATGAGTTTTAAATATCAACCAATGATTGTAACTTGTATTAGGTATATATACCCTTGCATTTCTCAATTTTAAAAGTGAGTTGGGGTTAACGTAGCCACAGTGGCGGCCTAGACCAATACATATATCAATTTTTAAGCTGTCAGACCATTTTTAAGCTATTTAAGGCTTTAGCCTATTGATGAAAAAGTAGGGTGTGCGGCGGCCCTAGATCCGCCAATGCATGGGGAGACGAGTTGAAAAAAGAAATATGTTGTGTTAGTGTGTGGTAGATTGATCCATAAAAACTCTATTGTATGCCCGGCCATTTCTTAAAAGTTTATCGCATAGAATTGATTCATTAGTTTCTGTTACATTACAAACAATATTAGTATAATAATAAAAATCTAAACATTGATTTTTTTATAATTAATTTGATTCATTGAAAGTGTATATTAGAAAATAGAGTGGGCATGAATGTTGAGCTAAGCAGGTGTTTGTTTTAAAAGTGATTGATGGAACAAGCATTTTGAAGATGAAACAATTAAGCAATGCAATGCAATGCAATGCAATGCAATGCAATGGGTGGTAGCTACCAGCAAGATGAGGAAGGCAGGTTAAGAGAGAAAAAAGAGGGCATGTGACCAGTCCTCCTTATATAATCTGCTCTCTCACTTGTTTTTACAGCTTTTTCATTCAGTATAGCCTCTGCCTTTGCTCTCCTTTCCTCTGCTATCCTCCTCGTTGAAGCAACCTTATTCGCATACTTCTCTTGTGCACGGGATTTCATTCTTTCTGCCTTACCCTGCAGCCCACAACCAGTCCATAATTAACTACATTTCATTATATATTCTCGATCATATACAAAACCATGCAAAATTCTCATATAAAAAATGCATGAATTAACCTCCATTCGTTTCATTTCCATTTCCGCTTTTCTCTTCTCATGATTCTCCCAAGCTTCTATCTTCACCTCTTCACGCTTGAACCTATATATATATCAGTCACAGCATCAATACTTACATATATTCCTTAATTAATTTGAAAAGAAGATATGTACCTTGCCATGTACTTAGCGCGTTCCGCCTCATCCCAAGCCAATGCTCGGGTTTCAAGAGGATTTAAGTTGGAATGTGGAGGTGGAGTCTCAACCTGCACATGATTAGGTTGTTGAACGCTTGTTGTCCCAGTGCAGGCATCAAGTGTTGGTGAAGCAGAGGCCATAGGGGTTGTGGGTGTGGCAGATCTTGAAGGCTCTTGACTAGGCATAGGTGTCATATCTGTCCCCATGTCCCTCACACAAACTGAATGACCAAAATCTGCTACTACTACTTTTTTAGTTTCTAAATGAATATCATCATCTTGAGTGGTTGGATGGGGAAGTGGTGTCGTATCATCTGCTGCTGCATTGGAATCACGTGGAGAGTGGGTACTGGTGTTGTCTCTACCTCTAACGAGCCATTTCTGCGCGTCGTCCCACTTTGATGGTACGTTTGGTTTCCCTAAAGCAGCGGTGGTGCTTCGGAGGCGGTTTCCTCCTCCTGCTGCTGCTTTGCGAATAATCTGATCATGAGGCTGAGGTGATCCAAGATTGAAACAGCCCTTATCCACCTCTATGGACTTCATAATTCAGTCACTTGAAGATCAAAACTCAATATCTAAAGCCCGGCCAGTGACCATGTATATATAAATATGGGGTAAAAAGACATTAATTAATTAATATATGATGATGAAATTAGAAAACAAGAAGATCGAAATGAATGGAAAGGAATTAGTAGGTGGCCGGGACAATTAAGTACGTGATGGATCAAAGTACGTACAGAGAGAGAGATAGCAGATAAGATTACATCATTAGGAATAGGATTATGATTATGAATTTGGTTGCATGAAAGAAAGAAAGAAAGAAAGCGGATCGAGAGTGAATAACTAACACCTACTCACTCACTCACTCACCTTTGAAGGAAAAGAATCGGAAGGAAGAAACAAGTACAAGTTTTGTTTTGCTATATTATATAAGGATTAATTTGTATCCCCTAGCTAGCTTTAATATTAATTAGTATTTGTAGATCTAGATTTATCCAAATTAAGAATATTATATTATATGATTTGATAATCTTTGCTCCTTTCAATTTCCAAGCAAGCAACCAAAGTATAGATCGATCCGATCCAGAGAGAGGTCAGGTGATGGGGGTAAATTTGACAAGATTAAAACAACCCTACCTAGCTAGCTAGCTCATATATATATATATATTCATTTATATTTGTGGGCCTCTCTCACATCACATGGGTGGATTTGAGGCTGAAGAATGAATGGTATGTATGTACAAAATTTAATCAAGGGGAGGGAAGGGGCGGGTATGGGTTATAATAAATAAATAAGTCATCAATCAATTATAGTACGTACGTGAGTAGGGTAGATGTGCTAATCGGTCCACTCCAGTCCAGTCCAGTCGAGTAGAATTAGGATTGTTATACAGGCAGGCCAGGGTAACTCCATGAGTTTTAAGTTAGGAAACTAAGGTTTGAGTTTTGTATATAATTATAATAATGAAAACGTTTAATTTGATTTTTAAGTTACAAAAATTGTTTGTCGCTGCTTCACATATATGCATGTGTGGCCGGGAGACCAATGCATGTGACAAGAGAAACCCTTTCTCCTTTTCCTCTAATAAACTTATCTAAATGATTCTCAACATATATTATAAATAATTAATAACCATTATACGTTTTTTTTTTCTACGTACACATGTAAGATCCAATTTATATATTCATTTTAAGAAGAAAAAAAAACATTTATTAGTCTAGCATTCTGATTTCACTACTTTTGTCGGTTTGTGTACTACAAATTTTTGGGTCGATATGATCGGTCCTGGTTTTTAAATCAGGCTTCTCGGGTCGGTCTGACTTATGCTCATTCCGACCTAGTGGTCTTCAAAACTCTTTTGGGGTCAAGGTCAATAGTTCTAAATGTTGGAGTTAAAATTTTTAAGGGATTGATCGAGATTAAATTGTATATATACTATAAAAAGAAGTTAATAAGGTGCAATCAACCACCACCTAGCTAGGTGCATCCTGTGAAAAAAATATATATAATTCAAACTTTTAGCATGTTGACTTGTAAGAGCTTACGCGTCTAACTCACTAGTCACACTGTTCATGGAGAATGAATGTAAACCAATTGTTGAAGGCTCAACACATTTCAATCTCGTTGAACAGTCTTTGCTGTTAGCAATGACCAAACACGTTGATAATCATTGAAGTGATACAAGTTGACTTTTATGGATTGATGGAGTGCATTTCTAAAGTTTAAAATTAATTAAGATAATAGAATGATATAATTTTGATTCTTAGTTACAATAAATACCTGCAAATTGAGAATGAATATTAGATGCATGCAATACCAAACAACTTTACTACGTACGTCTACAACAATCCAGAGCTAATTTCTTGTGTGTTTATACAAAGTAACAATTGATTATCTGGTATTTAAATTATGTAAAAGTGATTCGAGTATTGTGAAAAAGCTCAGTGGGTCAATGAAAATCATCTTCTAGTATTATTGTGAGCATTAAAACAAGTGAAAAATATAGTCATTAAGAGGATTTTGAAAAATATGTAATTGATGTTCTTAGAAATGATGAAGATATAAATAGTAGCCTTTTGATGAGAGATATGAACAAGAAGCTTCGAGAAAACTGGTGCTTTCTAAATTATATGAAGCTAGGAACAAACAACGAATCCATGGATATCTTTGAACCCGAGTCTCTAGGAAAAAGCTTATTTTTTTATGGAAGAACGGAGGATTCTTTTGAATAAACTTTAATAATATAAAAGTCTTAATTATATCTTGAAATTAATTCATCAATTAGGTTGATGATAAAATCCATGGGCGTTCCAGTGGACGTTATTCACAGCTTACACAACAACCCCTTAAAGGAAAGGGGGGCAACGGGTAGGAGAAATGGAGGTTTGGCGTTGCTTATATTTTACAAGAAATGTTTATGTTATGTTATTTAAAGTAATTAAAAATAAAAATAAAAACTATAAAAAGTTGATTAAATATTTGGTATATATTTGATGAACATGCATGATATATAAATAAAGTTTGTTAATTTGTAGGTAAAACATTGGGGCATGCATGTAATCACTTGAAAGTCCAACAATATATTAACATATATACTACCGGCCGGCCATCTTGACATTTAACTAAGTGTTGAGACAAATAGTAACAGATGGAAGTGATGAATTAAGCGATCGACCAGGTAAATGATCAGTGTTGATGTCATGATCATTCCCGGCCGGCCAACAACCCACCAGCAAATTAATTAATTAATTAATTATTATGTGAATAATGGAGGAGCATTTAGCATTGATAAAACACATGCATGCAATTGAAATGGAGGTAAAAATCTGTTAATTTCAGTAGGAGACACAAGAAAATCAGACCTCTGCTTTGCGCCTGCCACAAATTAAGTTGTTAATTACTGGATGGTCGATTAAAAGGAAAAATAAAGCATACATATATAAAGATAGGACAGGTAAGCTAAAATGATCGAAAAGGTGGCCGACCATCTTGAATAGCAAGACGTACTGTTCCAATATAGAGTACTGTTATCAGAGTGATTCAGATAAACAGAATTAAACTGCTTCATTTAATTATTAATTAATTAATATTTAAAAGCTAGCATGCATGAATTAAGAAAGAAAGAAAGAAAGAAAGAAAAAAGAGGCAATTAATAGTAGTAGTAGTAGTAGTAATGAAACGTATAGTAGCAGGCAGGCCAGGTGATTAATTGATTGCGCAACAACAAATTAAGGCAGCGAGTGCAGAAATGCATATATACTTATATATTACTCATCCAACTGCTACTGCTACTGCAAATATAAACACCACCACCACCACCAGCACCTTCAGAATTAGAATCTCATCTTCCTACCATTCCAAATAACTACTGAAAATTAATGGGTTTCATCTCTCTCTCTCTTTAATTAAGCATCATCATCACCATTCACTATCTTGTTTAAGTCTTGTGTACTTTCCGTTATATTTTTCAGTTAAATGAGTATGAAATAACCATTATACCCATAACTTAAAAAAAAATAGAAAATAATAACTAGCATTTACCAATTACGTTAATCCGGCCTATTAAAACACACACTCCACGATATCACAATTCTCTAGTCGAACCATGTATCCCTAATCAATTGAAACCAAGAGGCGGTCTAGTCCCCATCGCATAACTAACTCTGGTCTCCTCCCCTGGAACTACTTTTTCTGACAAGGCGAGGTGGTCTCCAGTATTGAACACGCAGGAAGAGGGAATTGTGTTGGTGTAGTGCACTATAAACAATAAAAGGGCAACAATGGTAGTGTATGGTGATGATGATGTTTAACTTCTAATACATGAAATATAGGTAAACCACATGAACCATCCAACTATTTTATTAGATAAGTTATTTCAACCCAATCTACACTTTAAAAAACACAAGTACCATATTTATGTCCTTTACAAATATTTATAAAACTATGTTTGTTACATAACATGAGATATTCATAAAATAAAATATAAAGTACAATGACATTAGCCCATCCATAAAACGCTAGTTTCCTTCCTAGCTATACAGGTTACAAAAGCTCCTCTAACCGTATACAGCTTAAATTGTGTGAGAGCAAAGACATAAAACATGCTGATGGAGAAATGAACTAACAGTTTAAACCAACAATTTGTAAGAAACAATAACATGAAGCAAGAGCCAGCAACCGAGAAAGTAAAAGACCAATAACAAACCCTCTCTCATTGCATGAAGCAAGAGCCACTAACTTTTTACCCCAAAAATTTCCCCCTCACAACTACATATTCCCTTACTAACTTCCTCCACAAGACTTTCTAGCCACTTTGCCGACCAATAACTCTTTTGGACCAACACGATTTGTATCGCATGCCATATTTGCTATTTTAATCTTCACAATGTGAGTTTTACTCTCACTTTGTCATGTTTTTGTCTAACCTGCATTACAATATAATGCACATTATATATTATACACAATACAATAAACGGATAAAGTATACCAGTAGAACCAAGCTTTAGTTCCAACAAGATTCTTTTAGTTTACACAAACCCGTCAACTACATCCTAGCATTCTAGTGCGTATATGTAACACATTAAACTAAAACTTAAAATGCATTTGGCAGAACGCATGATTAGACGACTCAGGGGCCCGACTACCTGATAATGTTCTAGTACTTGAATTCTAGCTACAACTACAAGTAAATGACAACAATGTTTGAAACAAAGACAAAGGGCAGAACATATGGTTGAAACATGCCATGTTTTGAAAGCAGTTGACAGTTGATACCTAACACCACCAACTACGTTGTGCTGTGGCCCTGGACAGGTTCACTACACATGATATCTAATTACTAAAATCAGAACCTAACATAGATGTTATGTAAAAACGTGTTACAATGAGAGAGTGCAAATTATTCAACAATTTTCACCTAAAACAATTGCTAATCCATTAAGCCTTTCTTTTAAAACTTTAAAACATAGATAAGAATGTAGTAGATATAACTTAAAAAACTTATTTATGATAAAATAAACACTAACAATAATAGTAGTAAATAGAAATTCTACACGCAGTGATTGTAAGATACTCGCAGGTGCTGTATTTTCATTAAACATTGTTGCTCAAGTCATACAAATGTAGAATAAGTTCAAGAAAGAAAAACCGCATACCTCGCCTTTCATAAATATCTAAAATAATATTCAATGATGGAACCATTTAGACTGCAGTTTTCCCTGCACAATCCATCAGCTCTGCTTTTGCGGCTTCCATGATAACATCAAAGTTTGTTTGTATATACCTTCCCCTGCAATAATCATTAATTAGTAGAGGAGCCAATTTAGACACATTTATTTATAGATTGGTTCCGGTTATTTTATATTTAACAAGAAATAGCTAAAAAGAAAGTGCTCAAAATTCAAGGTCACACAATTCGCGGTTCGCTTTGATTCGGGAACGAGATACGGGTTCACGGTTCGTGGGAGGCCATGAATCCGGTTCGGAGGGGGGTAGGTTCATTTCGGTACGATCCGGTTCGCTCGACATTTATTCAAGGCGAATCGAGGTGTAAACCCGAGGCGGAATTAAATAATAAATATAAAAATTATATATATCTATAAAATCTAAAACAGTAAGCATCAACCAATGAAGCTTATTTATAAAATTAGTCAGAAATGTAATTATGAGAACAAGAGGGGCTAAAGGGTCAAAAATCTAAAGTTTATTAAACCTAAAACCCCCTATTATTTGTTCCAGCCACCACTCATCAGTCATCATCAACATTCTTCTTTTCACCCGATTGAACACCAGAGGGCTTGGTTTTGCCGGCAATGTGCTCCGGCGAGCACAGATGACGATGGTGGTCGCTTATCGATGCATATACTGAACCACCTCATTCCTACGCATCGCCTCAGTCTGTTTTGTTAGGGTACCCAATTCGTGAATTGAGCAACGAATCCCAATCGAACCCTAAACGTATGAGTCGCCGGCGTATGCGATTGGATACGAAACGAATGGATTCGAAATTCGTGGTCTTTGTAGCGAATCTTGTAACCCTGGCTCAAATCATCAAATGGGTTGAAAGGCGCCAGAAATGTCTTTAAATTCATACAATCTCATAAATCGTCTTGTTCAAAATATTAAATTCATTAATATAATAGTATAGTTTTTTAAACCATAGTTAACATGCTAATTATTAAAGTTACCAGAAATGAGTTTTACTCCAAGTTGATGAAGGAAATGCTGGACTCGCTATACCATGCATTATCCTAGCAATTGCTCTGGGGGTAAACTTGGCATGTGAGTTACTTTGAAGAAACACCTAAAACACCAAATAGGCAAATATGACACCCCAAAGTCAAAGAACACCCAGCTATTTACTTTAACAAGAAAAACTATGTGGCATGCATTACCTTGATATCTGCTCTCAAAAACCGACTGTAGATACATAAAATACGACATCAGTAAACAATACAAATCATACAACATGAGTATAAAATAACACACTATAGTTAAATTTATTTCTCTATGAAGACACATCAAAGACCAACAATGAACATGCATACCTATAACTTCTATTTTTTGTTGTTGTGTAAAGATAAGATAGTAAAAGTAAAATGCATGTGGAGGCCATCTAACTATTTACCTTTTCAACTTTCATCAAAGTCAGTAAGCCACCCATATATCGAAACTACTTCACACACCACCCAAGTACACACATAGTTTCACTTATACTAATTCCGGCCAAGAGTATGTTGGATGAGGAAAATGCCCATAAAACTTTTCAAAAGGCAACAATTTTAACCTATGAAGTGATATTTTTGTCATTTCAAACTATGCAATATGCAAAAAACAAGTTTGAATAAGCAATTCCAAACACCCCATTAGAAAAAAAATGTCTTGTATAGTTGTATATGCATTTAAGTTTAAGATAAAATAGTATAAGTTGGTTATTCATTGCATATGATATGTATGCCAAGTAACATATGATATTTTTTAACCTGGTTTGGGCCATTTTATTTGGAATGCTGTTGTCATTATCTGCGTTAAAGTAATCCAGTATTTTCTTTTGCAAGCAAGGTGTGTGTTGGCAGTCGGTACAACCATTTGTTCTATCACAAGTTTTGACTGCAAAAAATGCAGCATTGAACATCGCATCTACCTTGCGCACCTGTGTCAATAAAGTTTGCAAATACGTAAATAATAAAAACCAAAAATTATATAACAAATATATGTGGTAGGAATAGTGTATTTGTGAATGCATTACATGATTATATTAAAAAACTACCTTGCAACTTTCAACATCTGATAGCCATTTAGCTAGATCAGCAGCTAAAGAACATATATCTCTTGGGAAATTTACAATCATGTAACAATAAGCTGGATCCTTCATTTCGTATGTAATTTCTCCCTTCAACTGATAGAGAGGTATACAATAATTAAAAGAAGTCCATAAATAATTAAAAAGAACTTATAATAATAAGCACATGCAGAATCAAACCTTCAGATTCAGCAAATGATTAGTTACTGTAGAAGCTTGAACTCCAATGCTACAAGCCACCATTGGTATTTCAAAAATATATTGTCCATCTTTTATTTCAGACCTGGAGATCACAATTCAGTTATTGATGGGTAACAGATCAAAACTGGTAATGTTATCCCATGTTATGACAAGGTAGAAAAGGTTAACTCAGTGTCTTTTGTCCAATTAAAAAAACTTCTAAACAACTAATACGTTTAGCTGCGATTACAAAACTACCAAATAACAATAATAATTAAATTTTTTATATAAAGAAATTTAATTTTTTTTACCACCTCCAACCTTTTAGCTACTATTTATCTTACGTTTGACCATTGGAGATATAACAAAACCCAAATCAACCCAATCATAAGTAAACGAGTCGAAATTTACACCTCTAGTAGTGGCCATACTCAATCACTTACTTCTTCAAAATTGTTGCAATTATGGTATCCTTAGTAGCAAGTATTGGTGGAGAGGTCTGCATTCATCAACATCATCATGGCTCATTTATATAACCAAACTATAATTGAGGTCAAAAAAGGGAGTGAGAAAGTACAAGTTGGGAGTTAAGTAGAGACCCACAATGTGAAAATTTAGCACACAAGTTACGCTTGTTTGGGGAAGTAAACACAAGTACCGCTCCTCAGCTAGCTCCAAGCGAGTTAAGATAGTTAGAATAACCTGAAACAATTGGATAAGTTCCTTAATATTGAGTAACAACATACAGAAAGTACTAATACTTTATAGCAATAATAAGTGTTTTTAGAAGACCTCTTCTTTCATATCAAATTTCCTAGATGCAGATTCTTTGACTATTGTGCAAATCCTTCCTTGTGAATGTGAATCTCCACTGAAAACTTGAGAGAGAAACTTGTTTACTGTGTATTGATCTTGCCCATCACTGAAAACGGCATACAAAGACTGTAAACCTTTATTCCCAAAAATAAATGTTGAACATAAATTGCAATTAGTAATTAGTTACCTGGAAAAACAGCAGAAAATAGAAACGAACTTTACAGTTTTTTCCCAATTTTAGCAGCCAACTTTAAACTAGGTGGAGCATAGATGTCAATTGAGGTTATATTACTTATCTTAGTAACCAATTAAAGTTTAAAATCTGTAGCAACAAATGGCATGTTCAACTGGTAGCAAGTAACACTAGACAATGCTTTGCGGATTTTTCAAAAACTTTTATTGTGGCATCTTATATGTCATTTTTGGTATGTATGTATATGCCAAGTGATTGGTGTTACATTTTTATAATATATATTATATAAAAGGCCGTCTATTCAAATTTGTAAAAAATATTCTTTGTTAACTTTCCACATTAGCACTTTTTGCATATGTGACTTGTGACGTGGAAGGTGGCAGCTGATATGGCATCAAACAGTGCCACCCACAGATTATATTAGCTCAATGATGCTGGCTACTAAAAATCAGTAATAAATGTAAGTTGGTTTCTATTGTACGCCTAATTTATCAATTTAAATGCTAAAATAAAGAAGAATAAAAGTTAGTTTTCGTTTTTTGCAATTCTCCCTTAGTTACCTGTACATAAGACTTCGGAGCTTAAAGTATGTTGTGTCATCAAAAAATAAATGACAATAAGATACTCTGCCATCACGCCCAGCACGCCCAATTTCCTACAAAAACAACTTCTGATCAAGTGATTCAAAATCAACCTGAAACTGTTTAGACAAGTGCCTAAATGGGTGGGCCAAACAGGATGGGGGAACAGGTCAAACCGAGTTCAGGTTGAAAATATGTAACAAGTCATTAGTACAGGTCAAATTGTCATAACAAGGCTGGGCAGGTTGGGTTGACCCCCAAATACAAATACTCTTCCAAACTTTTTGAATTAGAAAGTTGTAAGCATTACAACACTCTTTGAGTGACTCTCTACCCATTTGAGCTGACATGCCAGCCTTTACAGCTAAGTTTATTATTTGATCCATTTGGGATAAAACACAATCCAAACCTACCACCCATATAAACGGGACAAAACTGCCACATGTAGTGAATAGCTCTACAAACCTGAACATACTCTTCCAAACTTTCAGGTAGACTGTAGTGAATCACCTGCAAAATATGCAAAAAGAAAAACATGATTCAGCATGTTTATGTGATTTTAGTATAAAAAATCTTGAATATAGAATATTTGTTCTTACAGCTCCAACATCACTTTTGTCAAGCCCCATACCGAACGCAACAGTTGCAACAATCTTTCAAGAGAATAGAAACATGTTAGGAAAAGTTATGGTGTCTGGTATAGTCTACTCCCATTGAAAAAAGCACTTTAAAACTATTAAAAGAAACTTTGCACAAATTTATACCACTCGTATCTTGTTTGAACAGAACAGCTCTTGTGTACGCCTTCGATCTTTAGCAGGGATCCCACTATGGTAGCTCTAGTGGCAATTTATAGTTTGCATCGTATTAAAATCAAAATAATGTCAGTCAAAAATACAAAATGGTTGTCAATCACACGGCTGAAATCAGATAACATATCAAATACTAACCTTTGCTCGGATATTACTATCACACAAAAGCTTGCTAATCCTATCGGTTTCTGACTGCAATATAAGTGACATGTAAAACCAGCCAGGATTGAGATATAAATAAATAAATACGCTGAAATGAATCAAGTAAATTTAGAGCCACCCACATGAAATAGAAATGAACTTCACATTTTTTTTGAGATTTTAGCTACCAAATTTAAATTAAGCGCAAAATAGAAACTAACCTACAGTTTATTACTGGTTTTAGAAACAAAAGAAAATACAGTCTCATTTTAACTGACTTAACCTGTTAACTGTCGGTGTGGCCATTGTTGATGCCATGCCAGGCACTAAATAAAATTCCACATATGTAAACGATGCTTATGTGAAAACTTAAAAAACATATATACTTACAACTTATAAATTAACTTTGTTTTGAACAAGTCAGTAGCAAATGTAACTTGCTTCCTAAAATCAGTAAACAGAGTAAGTTGGTTTCCATTTACATCTAACTTTCAATTGGTTGCTAAATGTAAGTTAGTTTCTACTTCATAAAGTTACAAACACAAGAATAGAAGGTCCCACCATCACACATACCTGATATTTGCAGTAAATTATAATGCTTTTCACCTCTGTGTAAGGTGGAGCTTTAAGCAATGCCATCAAATCCTTCATTCTGATTTCACTAACAAATTAGGATCATAAGCTTGTCCCAAAATTACGAGTAATTGCAAAAAGTAAGCCTAAATTCACTTGCCTGTTTTCGCTTAGAGATACAGACAGATGCAAGTTATCCCTAATTTGTGCTGCTTGAACAAGATTAGTAGAAGGAATCTCAAGAGAACACATCACATCATGCGTAGTTTTGGTTGTTGCAGTTGCTGTCATTGCAAGAATGCAATCTACTCCAAGACTAGAGCGAAGCAAGGATGCTCTAAGTCTCATATATGAAGGGCGGAAGTTATGTGACCTGCCAATTAATGTAAAATTGAGATGATGCAATAACCCAAATCTTAAAAGTTTGATAAAATAAGCAACTATGTCAACTCACCATTCAGAAATGCAGTGAGCTTCATCAATCACAACAAGAGATATAAGTGAATTTGCAGAAAATATGGATGTAAATTCTGAATTTAGTAATCGTTCTGGAGAAACAAAAAGAACCTGAAATACAAAAGATATGTATGTACCTTTACAGACAATAATAAAGCATATAATAAAAAAAAAAGATTTCAATATATAAGGTAGATGACCTTCAATGTTCCTTCTTGAACCCGCCTAAGTGTTTCAGAAGTCTCTTCTAGCGTCTAAAACAATAGTTAGCACAAAAATATGAAGCATCTGAAAACATGTGATACAAGGTGATAATATATACCTGACTGCTACATAATAAAGCGCCTGGAATGGCAGGTGGTAGCTGCTTAAGTTGATCAAACATAAGTGCCACCAATGGACTTATGACAAGTGTCATTCCCTCCAAAACCATAGCAGGCAACTGATAGCAAAGTGATTTCCCAGCTCCAGTTGGCAAAATCACCATACTTGATTTCCCAGAAAGTATTAATTTGATTGCTTCCAGTTGCCCATCTCTAAAAGAATCATATCCATAAACAAGCTTCAACAACTTAACTAAATTAGCATCAGACGGATCATGTCGAACATCAAAAGCAGCATTTTCAATCACTTGAAAATCAAGTCTTGTTTCAGTTCTCTCACTAAGGAAACCTTGTTCACAAAAGCTATTTTCATCCTCTTCAGCTTCACAGACAACTTTGAAATTGTTTTTGTTTCTTTTATAAGACTTACGACTTCCATTATAAGCATTTGGATTCCTTTTCCTAACTTTGTGTGCGAATCTTTTGCGACCCCCATGACCATTGATGTTCAACCTCACAAAGTTGCCTTCATTTACAGTAATAGGTTTAGGTTTAGGTTTGGTGGCCTGCAAAACACAAGTTCCAATTAAATTATCTCTTGGAGAAGCACAAGCTCCAATTAGGTTAGGGTGTTTGTGTTTGCTCCTACTCATAAGTTTCCCCCCCAAATCTGTAACATTAAAATCAGCAGCAATTTGTTCCGAATCAGGAGGTAAGGTTCCAAGTAGGTTTGGATGTTGGTTGGTTTGTGAATGAGCAGGAGGATGAAGGTTGGAGTTAGGCATCTTAGTGAACTTGGAGACGCATGAGCCACCAGCTGGAAGAGGCTCCTCATCAACAGCAAAGGAAGAGGGGCGGCGTATGAGGATTTGAAAAGGTAAGCTGTTAACAGCATCACAAGAAGGGGGGATTTGATGATGAACAACATCAGAATGAGATTGAGATTGAGATTGAATGGGTGGTGGTGGTTTAGTTTTGTTGGTGTTGGTGGATGGTTTGATCTTCAAAATCGGTCTGGAACAAGTATTAGGGTTAGGGTTAGGGTTGGGTTTGTTACGAAGAGATGCCGTCGAAGATGGGTGGGGCGGAGGACGTTGATATGTTGGATGGTGACGGGGAGGTGTCGACGATATGTGAGACCCGTCGGAATCTGAATCGGAGCAGGAATAATCCATTGCCCGCCGGAACAAACTAAACAGATGAATGAATGAAGAATATAATATAATACATGTTTTCCCGCCTATCTTGTCTCTTGGAGGGAAAGTAATTTAAATATTAAAGTAAATTACTTATTTATACTTGTTTAAAACTATTTACTTTAAAACTATTTACTAACACGCCTCGACTTTTTATTTTTTTTTTATCAATTTGTATACATTTGACTATCAGTTATTTTTTTTGTTAGTTTTTAATAAAATAACCAAAACACAATTTTATCTCTTATCTCAATAAGGACCCTAGTACCTACCCCTCTCCTTCCCTCTCATACTTTGTACTCTCTATGTGACTACATGAAATTGTTTATTTTGAACAACTTATAACTTATTATATTTTAGAAATACAAAATGAGGTTAAAAGGTGTTTGGCATATTATTATAAGGTGTGAGGGAAAAAATTAATAAGTCAGTCCTATTAACTTCTGGGAGAAGTCAAAAAGAATGAAATGAAAAGCAATCCCAAACAGCCCCTATCTGCACCAAGACCACCACACACCTTCTCCCCCTACAACTTCCGATCACTACCACTACAAACCACATTCAATAACCCTCATCTCAACAACATCTATCACCCCCACCATTATCGTCGTCTTCCACCACCAACCAACTCGCCTTGTTTTTCACAATTTAAGCTCTCAAATGATAGATATTTGTGGGAGAATAGTGAGAAGTTAAAAAAAAATTAGGCCTTGGTATTTACATAACTACATAAGTGCTTCATTTTTTACCCTCAAACATCATCCTATTCTATTCCATCCTTGTTGTTAGAGAGAGATAGATTATTAAGCTTAAGGTTAAGTAACATCTTCGGGTCTTTGTAGAATTTGGTGACAAGTGAAGTGATCATTTATTCTTCTTCAGATGCAAGGTGGCGAATCAAGTATAGTATAAACTTCCTAACTCGGAGGGAGGTTGTTCATTTGGCGACAATTTGAGTGATATGGAAATGACAGAGTGTTTGTTGTACAAACGAAAGAAAAGGAGTTGCTTTTAGATAATATATAAATAAAGACTTTGACATTCTTTTCTTTTCTTTTCTTCTTTTCTTTTCTTTTGGATTAAGCATAGTATTATTCCCTTCCCTTCCCTTCCCTTCCCTTGCTACTTTACATATAAAATGGCTGTTAAAAGAAAAGAAAAAACACACCAATTATTAAATTTATTTATTTTGTAAAGCTAGTTCTTATGTTTACTTTAGGACCAGAACCCTTAACCATTAAAACATAGATATGTTTGCTGAGGAAAAAACCTTTTGCTATTCATGAAATAATCCCATAAAATTATTACTATAGTAGTTATCACCAAAGTAAAGCAGTTAATTAACCAATTACAATTATTGGAGTACAACTACTATATATATTATTATATGATATGATATGTTTACATAAATCAATTATTGACAGATAAATAATATAATATTACAAAAAATAACAATGGGCTTCTTGTTTATATGTAAATGTAAATCTTTATATAATATAGCAAAACGTAAAAAGCTTATGTGGCATAATTTTAAAGCTTTTGGCTTATGTGGCATCTTATGAGAGTTTATCTCACAATAATTATTTTTTATTTAAAATATGTATATAAAATATATTATAAAAAAACTAATTACATTTTTGGTCCCCTAATATTTTGGAGAATTCTGAAAAATTTATGAGTATTTATATTTTTAACCATCTACTACAAGGGATGTACATGAGTCGGTTTATATTAGAGTTTATCTCACAATAATAATTTTTTATCTAAAATATGTATATAAAATATATTATAATAAAACTAATTACATTTTTGGCCCCCTAATATTTTGGAGAATTCTGAAAAATTTAAGAGTATTTATATTTTTAACCTTCTACTACAAGGGGTGTACATGAGTCGTTTTATATTTGATAGGGTCTAAAAATGAAAGTTATGGATAAAGTTAATAATAACATATAATTAAAGACCTCGGTGTTTTATAAATATACATAACATTTTTATACGATTTTTTCTAAAAAATAAACTACACCATAAAACTGAGCACTTTATGGTGTAGTAAATTTAAGTATAATATTAGTATACTAAAAGTCTAATTTTAAAAGTATATCCAGTTTTCCAGTTTACCACGGTTTTGTCTCAAAACTGATTGGAACATTCATGAATATCCTTAAAAGCATCACTTGAATGTTGTGTTCCCGAGCGTAGCGCGGGCACTAAACTAGTGTAAATAATAATAATAATAATAATAAGTAGACGACATAACAAGTCATCATGCAAGAATGAATGCTACTACTAATACTAATACTATACATGTCAACAGTAAGCTACCCATAAACCAATCCGGAACTATGGAAGGAAGTAGTGATTCACATTATTCTGCAGTTGCATTTAGATTCCAACATTGGAGGTTTCTTAATCTCTCCCTTGTTTGAATCTCCAACACCAACAATACCGAGTGTTTTCGGCTGATGGGTTTCCGTGCTATCTGGGCCTTCTTTTCTCTGTTGCGTCTTTGATGAACCTTTGGATGTCTTTTTTTGGGTTTCAGCCTTGGGTTTATACAGATCAGATTTTCGGCTGGCAGGAATGAGTGGCCAAGAAACGTTCTTGTCATCCAAACGCTTTTCCTTGTCAATGGCTATGGTTGCAGCCCTATGTGCCAAATCATGAACTATCGAGCTGCAAAAGAGTATCGCATCCATTGCTTCCTCTAAAGTCAAACTTCTTCCCTTTGGTCCTCCTTCGTGTTCCACCAAAACAATTGATTCTTCTGTCACCAACACAAACTTATTATTAGGCAATGATAACAAATTTTGTAAACACATGAAAAATGAGAAATGTACCAATGATGTTACTCGTGTGATTACAACTATCATGGTCCTCAACTGAAACAGCTACATCTTCCTGCGATACTTCTATGCTGCTCGTTGAACTTAGTGAAACATCATGCTTTAAAGCAGGAGAAAATCGATCCGTTTGATCATTTTCTCCTTCTGAGATTTTATCTAATTGCACTTCAGTGCTATCTTTCTCCAAATTACAAGTCTGCAAAGCATGAGAATCATCAGGTTCCAAATCTTTGGCTTCCTGAAATTCAGCAACTTCAATTTTTGAAGAATCATTTAATGAAGGTTCCCCGGAATCAAGATGGGTTTGATTTTCATTGTTGTTTTCAGGGGTGAATGTGTCATTTACTACATTGTTTGCTTGAACATTTTTCTCAAATGAATCAAGTGTGCTTGTTCCAAGACTTGAAGGATGGAAAGCATGACTAGAAGTTCCTGATAATGACGATCCACTGCGGTGATGCTTTGTATTAAGGTCAAATTTATAAGTTTCAACTTCAGATTTTGTGCTACTCAATTGCCGTTGAAAACGAGTATCTGTTTGTTTGTTGACTCCAAAGTCAACAGAGGAAGAAAGTGACACACTTCTCATGCTATTATTCGTACTGTCTCTAACATATGAAAAATCATCATATGAAATACTACTTGCTGAAAAATTCATGTTCCGGACAACCGTGCCCTTTACACTATTTGACCTTTTCAGCAGTAACGAAATTCCAGCACCCTCTAAAGAGTCAACCTTTGACTTTGAAAATTCAGCCATGTCAGGGTTGGCTTGCTTCGGTTCACATTCCTCTGACAGCGATCGAGAAAGAGAACTATCTGACAAAAGGTTCCAACTTGGTTCCCCATGAGTACTCTGATCATCTCTTACTAAATTATCATGTTTACTAGATCCTGCTTTGTCTTCAACTACACCCATTTGAGGACCATCTGTTGTGGCTGATTTGGTTACAGGAACAACAATTGTTGAAGGTGAATACACCTCTATGCATTCTCCACAAAGATTAGTATCATTTTGTATTCCGATAGGAGAGTACTGACACCCACACTTAGAACAAACTGACAAACCTGTTTGACTATCGAGACCCAGGTTACCATCATAAGTCAAACCAGTTGTCAAAGTGGCTGGATCATGAGATTCATTTAAAGCATCATCATCTTTCTCAAGCATAAACACTTCTTCATCGAAGACATCACGATCTTGTACTTTTATGGGCCCACTAGTTGCATCATCCAGGCTCGTTTCGGGCTCGTATGCATCACTTAACCCTAGCCCGGAACTTGCATTACTAGCTGTCACTGAAGAATTTCTTGAAAACATGGTGCGATTTGGGGAACTTGATAACCCACCATGAAATGATGAACTTGGGACACTAGAGAGCAGTGGCCTGAACATATTTTGAGGACCTTTCCTATGATCCTACAGAAGAACAACAAATTATTCATAATAATTCCTAGATTTTGAAAGCATTTATTTGGCTTGGGGAAAGAAGCACCAGTTAGAACTACAGATTCAGAAATTCCATATTTTTTATTAGAAACCATTTTTCACATCCGTTAGGGAAAAACTACCTAATCTTGCCTAAATATGCCAAATGGTGTACTATAATGTTAGTTAATTAGACAAACATATACTTAATTTATAGCGCTTAAATAACCTACTGCCAAACATAATATTACGATTATTTAGTTGCCAAACAAGCAGTTAGATACTAGCTGCAACAAAACTGATTAACAAATGAAATAGAACTGATTAACAAATGAAAAGTAAAAAAAAACTTATATATGTAAATTTACGTATCATTTCATTTAAGTATATATTGACTATCTCATAAACAAGATTTCTCGATACTGATTGTCTGATGTTGTTCATCCAATATCACATAAGTCAAAATTGAAACTAATATTTGTAGCATTTGTTATTTGTCATCATTATATGTAAAACTAACGAATAGTTAATAGTACATTTGTTTTTAGGTTATTAGTGCACTATAAATTAATCATTACCAAGCAAAACAACTTATTCAAACGAAAAGGATAGTAAAATACCATTTGTCGGAGGGCAGAGTCAAAAGATCTCTTGGGAGCTGAACTAGAAGAAACTGTTCTACTCGGCTTTCTTGAAAATTGCTGATGTGGCATTTTACTGCTATTATTATTTACCTGAAAGCCACCAACTCTTTTTGAATTCAACCTTTGTGTAGCACCAACAACAGAAGAGAAAGATTCCAAGTCATCATCAGCAGAAGACCCAACCGAACCTTTACTATGAGACGAGCTGATGCTTTTAGAAGCAGTTGGGGACATTGATTGTCTACTGCTTCTAGAAGCCGGTGAGGACCCGCGTACATACGAAGCAGGTCGATCTGCCAATGAGGTCCTGAGATTCGGTGGGACCTCGGTGGAAAAGCCAGGAATGGTTGACTGCCACGCTTTGACTTTTGGTGAAGATGAATTTCCCCTACTACCCCGTGAGCCTGTGGTACCATTAGAGCTCGTACTTAGTCTTCGTGGGGTCAGTGTGGAGACCTGCGGAACAGGTGTTGTGGGTTTTCGAGATGGTGGAGATGATCTAACTGATGAAGTGGCAGGTGGACTAGCGCTAGGTGCTGAAGTGGCGTGGCGGCCTCTAGACTCAAATGGGCTATTATGAGATTGAGGAGATATGCTCACACGGTTCGGGCTTGCACTGCCTCGACTGCGTCTGTGGCTTTTCTCCATCTAATATATATTTCAAATGTTATTACAAGGAATGACCTAACTTTTGAATCACCGTACTTAGTTTTTTCATTGCCAGAAGAGTATACTTTGTAACACTGAGTTAAGTTATACGAATTGACTGAAACAACCTATTCTTGCCAATAAAAACTATAGTTTGTTAAGAAAATATGTGTATTACTTGAGACTTTGCCCAAGCCCAACTGTTCTTGCAATAGAGATGGCAAAGTGGGTGGGTCGGTGGGTTTAATAACAACTAAAAGCAGGTTTGGGCAAAAACCGCTGGGGTTGACATGAAAACATTTTGTTAGTAAATAGTAAATGTTTTAAAATATTATACTTTATTACGATAATAACCAAATTTTAGAAAATAGAACGATCTGGGAGGCTATATAAATGGATCAAAATTGCCACCTCTAGTACTGTGCAACAAACGGCAAACTATGATTCTATTTATATGCCAACCATTGTTATTTTGAAAGGATATACATGTATGAGTGTTGCTTCAAAATTTCAAATAATTGACAAAAACAAGTATTAGTATTTAACCCCCAACATACATATACATATATATATGACTTACGGTGGATGATGTTGAGATTGAAATGGGCTGAGTTGGTGGTCTACTGCTTTGGGCGGGATTGACTTGAGGCAGTTCATCATCTAATGAAGGAAACAAAGGTGTATCCGGAGGAGTCAATAACCTTGAATTTGAAGAAGAAAATTAGAGCGACGCGTATGAAAACATGGATGATGAAAGTAGAGGTGTAAGAAAAGAGTAGCAAGCAACCATTCATAATCATTCTTTTCTTCTTCTTCTTCTTCTTCTGCATTGAGGAGATCACTGGTTTCTCCTCGAGTAGGAATAGTTACCCCAAGCTTGTAATCTAAAAAATAGTTTATGATTTATAACTAGTTTTCCTGGAAAACGGGGATGCAGGATATGGTGTGTGATAAATTGTAAAAGTGTTTTGGCAAATAGTGAGTATATATATAAGAATTTAAAGGGGCATAGAATGAAAATAACAAGAATGAATAACTTCTTTCTTTTGCGTGTAATACAATACAATAGAATAGAATAAGCAAAGTGATAATTCTTGGTTGAATTAATTAAAGTTTATCCATGAGGTGATTATAATCAAAAGGTGTGGTGTTTAAAGAGGTATATGAATGAAATGAGTACAAGTATATGAATGAATATGAGTATAAGGAGGGGAATGAATATTACTGAACTGAAAATGATGTCGTCGTGATTCAGCAACAAGTTATCTGTTTGGAGGTGATTGAATAAAGCAAGATCATCATCATCATCATCATCCTTTTGTTTTTCAGACTCAAAGCGTGGCCCTCTCACCGCAGGAGACGGAGGCATATCGCTACATTCACCACTTCAATTTGCAATTGCAATTGCAATTGCGTGTAAAGAAAGAAGCCTAGTCAACCAATATCATCAACCAATATCATCAACAAATATCTAGTCCTAGTCGGATCTAGTGGATCCGTCGGTGGAATTGAGAACCCCTACCAAACCCTAGGCCTAATCAATCACGTGAGGTGGAACGGAACTCAATTCAATTGTTTTTCTTTTTGTTTACACAAGTAGATAGCAGCACTAGCAGGTGTTTCTTCATCAATTCAATTGTTTTTATTTACTATCGTAAAAAAAATTCTAGTCCGTCCATTGGATGACCGTAAAATAACTAAAATGCTTTTAGAGACTATTTTGACAATTAATTGGTCTAAGAAAACTTCACCATCACCACTTACTCTCAGTCGCAACCACCACCACACCTCCATGTACCGTCACTATTTCCTCTCCCCTATCCACAACACCTTCACCTCCACCACCACCGTCTACCACCATCATCAATGGCTTTCGCAGCCGCCATCGATGAAGGAACCTTGCTAAAGATTGGTTTTGTTGTCGGATTTCAAAGGCCCCCAAAACCCCTTTTCTTCTCCATTATAATCATCATCACCATTACTCTCACTTCTAACCATGTCCAAAACAATCTTCAATTTAAAAACATCATAGAGACAACAACTTGTGGTATGCAAAACCCAATCCATTTCCTTAAACATCGACTCACGCATCTCATTCCACCACCTACAACTAATCAAATCTAATCTCAATACAAATCTGAACTAACTACATAACAAATTCAGCATCAAATCAAGCATGAGTTTCAGTTACCTATGATCAACGAGATACACCTTCTCGACGTCTAGGTAAAATATGTTTTGGATTGAAGGTGAATTAGTGGTAGCGTACAAAAATCATAAAAAAAATCCGAGAACGGGTGGCGCTTTCTATAAAAACATATTTTACCTAGACGTCGAGAAGTGGTATGTTTCAGTTTGGCACCACGTACATTCTATGCCTTGCTATCGCTATTCACTCATACCGGCCAAGTACTATTAATCTTAATTTATGACCGTATACCGAATTAATGCATGTGGGGATGAGCAAACGGACTCTTTCAATTACATGTACTAGCTAGCTAGCTATTAATTTATGCAAAGTACATTTTACCTGCAACATTAATTATATCACGAATATTCTTGATTGATCATGTCAAAGCATATCACAATTGTGAATGCATAACGTACAATTTTGTATAGCACTTATGTTGTGGTAGATTTTCCTGTTATTGCCATCGACATAGAGATTTTACCAAAAACGATTAGATTTTTGGACCGACAAGTTCTTTTGTTTCACTTGATTAGTTAGTTATTAATGTGACTTGTATATATAATTATATATATACTAGATTACACCTCGTGTATTACACAATTATCTGGTAAAATTCACGGCGACACATATATGTACTAGGTCGAGTGTGCGGGTCGACATGTATGGGTCTAGGTCGTAAATTGTGATGAGTTATTTGTTAAGTTGTTTGTTTTCCGTTTTCACATTGATTTCAGGGATGTAAATAAGGTAGGTTGAAACTTTGAAAGAACAAATTATGAGTGATTTAATGTTATCGATTTCTTTCCATACATAGCTTAAAAAAAGATTCTTAGTTTTGAGCGAGAAAAATACCTGAACACCCTCTCCAATGAATGTCATGCGTCTTTCAAAACTCTCTTTTATTAAAAAGTATATATAAAATGCTCTTAGAGACTATTTTGACAATTAATTGGTCTAAGAAAACTTCACCATCACCACTTACTCTCAGTCGCAACCATCACCACACCTCCACATACCGTCACTATTTCCTCTCCCCTATCCACAACACCTTCACCTCCACCACCACCATCTACCACCATCATCAATGGCTTTCGCAGCCGCCATCGATGAAGGAACCTTGCTAAAGATTGGTTTTGTTGTCGGATTTCAAAGGCCCCCAAAACCCCTTTTCTTCTCCATTATAATCATCGTCACCATTACTCTCACTTCTAACCATGTCCAAAACAATCTTCAATTTAAAAACATCATAGAGACAACAACTTGTGGTATGCAAAACCCAATCCATTTCCTTAAACATCGACTCACGCATCTCATTCCACCACCTACAACTAATCAAATCTAATCTCAATACAAATCTGAACTAACTACATAACAAATTCAGCATCAAATCGAGCATGAGTTTCAGTTACCTATGATCAACGAGATACACCTTCTCGACGTCTAGGTAAAATATGTTTTGGATTGAAGGTGAATTAGTGGTAGTGTACAAAAATCATAAAAAATCCGAGAACGGGTGGCGCTTTCTATAAAAATCATAAAGTCCATCGAGCAAAAAACTTAAAAATATAAAATAAAGTATGAGTTCTATCTTTGCGTTTTCTCTCGATGGATAGCATCCACTGATTGAAACACATCTGATGTGGATCTTAAGTACTAAATGAAAAAAAAATGAGCCAACAACCTACATGTTTCCCTTTGGGATAGCAATTCAGAGAATACACCCATGGATGAGGTGAAATTAAAAAAAGAAATCAGTTATGCTCAAAAGCTTCATCCATCAATCTATAATTTCTTATATTGCAATAATTTTTAACTAGGTTAAGTTCTCTAGTGTATCTCGGTAGGAAAACTTATATGGTTTAATCCGTGTCTCGTAAAGAATGAATTAAACAGACTGAACTGTGACTTCCTAAATGTGAGACCTTGTAGACGAATGATCTAATTAGATAATGTTATAAATACACTTAAAGAAACATTTCAAAACTAATTGAGTCATCAAGTGATTACAAACATACAACACTAAGACTTAAACGTAAGATCTTTAGGATAGAATCTCTTCTCCACTGAGCTAGGATAGTTTATTATCTAGGATTCACAACTACTAATGTCTATGGATTCACTCAGGTTTTGTTATTTATGATTTTATTTAAATTTCAAAGAGAGTGGGTTCACGTAAAGCCTACTATAAACATTTTGTATACGTGAAGTTTGGCACCACGTACATTCTATGCCTTGCTATCGCTATTCACTCATACCGGCCAAGTACTATTAATCTTAATTTATGACCGTATACCGAATTAATGCATGTGGGGATGAGCAAACGGACTCTTTCAATTACATGTACTAGCTAGCTATTAATTTATGCAAAGTACATTTTACCTACAACATTAATTATATCACGAATATTCTTGATTGATCATGTCAAAGCATATCACAATTGTGAATGCATAACGTACAATTTTGTATAGCACTTATGTTGTGGTAGATTTTCCTGTTATTGCCATCGACATAGAGATTTTACCAAAAACGATTAGATTTTTGGACCGACAAGTTCTTTTGTTTCACTTGATTAGTTAGTTATTAATGTGACTTGTATATATAATTATATATAACACCTCGTGTATTACACAATTATCTGGTAAAATTTACGGCGACACATATATGTACTAGGTCGAGTGTGCGGGTCGACATGTATGGGTCTAGGTCGTAAATTGTGATGAGTTATTTGTTAAGTTGTTTGTTTTCCGTTTTCACATTGATTTCAGGGATGTAAATAAGGTAGGTTGAAACTTTGGAAGAACAAATTATGAGTGATTTAATGTTATCGATTTCTTTCCATACATAGCTTAAAAAAATGATTCTTAGTTTTGAGCGAGAAAAATACCTGAACACCCTCTCCAATGAATGTCATACGTCTTTCAAAACTCTCTTTTATTAAAAGGTATATATATAGATATATGATGGAAATTTTCATGTACATATATATGTTTGTCTTTTAGGTGTAAAAGTTGACAAATACGAAGTACTGGAAATATGGACTGATGCAAATCCTATGGTGTACGAAAATGATGTATATATGGATCAGAAAATCAGGTTTTAAGTATAAACAGGGAAAGGCCTAACAAGTTCGCGCAATCGCCAAGTGTATCGGTCGTATGTAACAAGTCAAGTAAGTCCAGATATCGTACCCAAGGGGTCTAAGTTTGGCGTGTTCTAATAACGGATCTCTATCGACTTCTAACCGATGTAAAAGACTTGATTTCTACTTTAAGAACTAAATAGAACTAGGAAACCAAAATTTACCTAAAATTATCCTAAACGAGAAATTTAAACTAAGGAAAATTATCTAGAACAAACAAAGGGTTAAAACTTATCAAAATGAAAACTAAAGGCTGAAATGAGCTAAAAGAGAACTATGGGTGAAATAATGATTACTTAGGCGGAAATCCTGATGATAATTTAACAACTCTCGGCTTTCTAGATATGTCGGCACCGGATCTGATGATATATCTACTCAAAACAATCTAACACATCGGTACTTACTACTAAGGTCTTGTGAGTCGTGGATGCTAGAAAGTCCTAAAATAAATTTAGGAAGCTCACGGTGTGAGGAATGTCTAAAAATCACTCTCGGATGTCGAAAGGATCCTAAAGTGGCTCTCCTCTCGGCTTACTAGTCAATTTATCCTAGAAGTCGACTAGATAGTAAACTAAAATAGCGGAATCAATTGGCTTGTTATAAATTATGACTAGATAACATAAGTTATTATTTATTATTAAGTAAAACTCACTCCGGTAGTGTTTTAACCCAAACAAACTAACAAAGAGATGAAATTACAAACTCCTACCTCCCGGTAACGAGTCCGGCTAGCACATCGGCTCAAATTCACAATGCCTAAGTAATCATGCAAAATCTAGCCAATAATCATCATAAATACCAAATCAAACACGAATAAGTTTAGATCTAACACCATGTCAACAAAAGCTAAGAAAATCAAGTAAAAATGTACAAAATACATTAAATCACACCCTAATTGACCACCAATTTTCAAATCAAAGTTTTGATCTACTAGATATTACACTCCATCTTTAAATCAATAACTTTTGGTCTTTAATACATCAAAAGCTTCAAAAGAATATCTTCAATATCAGGGACTAAAACATCAATCAAAGCTTGTGTCCATACCAATTTGCACTCAAGATCACCCTAAGAACTCTATTAATGATTTCCCAACGGTTTTTGTGTTTGTTTTTTTTATCAAGAGGTGATACCTTAAAAGTGTAAAAAAAGATGCTTAAATAGTAAATTTTTTTAGGTTTTTCCGAAACTGATTGCCCAGTGGTCGTTGGGGACTAAGATAAATGGGGTAACGGGCAAGATAAATGCAATCTTTAATTTTTTTAAAAATTTTCAACCACTAATATAAATACATTCCAAAAACTCTAATAATTTTACAAACTTAATTTATAACGCATTCATTAACATCATTTTTTACTATCACACATGGCTAATTTGGGATAATTATACAAATTTCAAATGATCAAACAGTCGCAGACATCATTTTTTACTATCACACATGGAAAAAACACTTAAAAAACTAAAAAAAAAGCTAGTATTATTTTTGAAAAAAATAGTTAAAATTCAATGTTGCGGGGGAATTGAAGTATATCCTTATATAATATAGCAAAACAATAAAAACTTATGTGACATCTTTTCAAAGCTATTAGCTTATGGCATCATTTGAGAGTTTATCTCACAATAATTATTTTTTTATTTAAAATATGTATATAAAATATATTATAATAAAACTAATTACATTTTTAGTCCCCTATTATTTTGGAGAATTCTGAAACATTTAAAAGTATTTATATTTTTAACCCTTATTACAAGGGGTGTACATGAGTCGGTTTATATTTGATAGGGTTTAAAAATGAAACTTATTGATAAAGTTAATAATAACATACAATTTAATACCTCAGTGTTTTATAAATATACATAACATTTTTATACGATTTAAAATAAAAAAATAAACTACACCATAATATTGAGCACTTAATTCTCTTTAATTTGAGTATAATATTGTTATACTAAGAATCTAATTTTTAAAAATATATCTTGTGTTCAGGTTTATCTGTCACACCCCACTCCTAGGGTATGACGTATCGTATCATAACTGGCCATTTATAATAATATAATACATACAAATACAGCGGAAGTCTTTATATAAGACCACTAAATACAGACCAAATTCGAACTTAACAGTGTTTACATAAAGACAAACACTAGACAATAGTGATGTCATCAAATATTCATCTAACTACGGACACTGCTCCCAGGCGTCCAATTTGGTCTCTTTTTCTTTTGAGGATATTATTTCTTTATTCTTATCAGCTAAGTCTCTGGACCCAGCTAATACCTCATGTTAATACCTGCACCTGTATCATGAGCTAAAAGACGTCAACAACAACGTTGTTGGTGAGTCATAACCATATATAAAACCTTCATCATCATTACATACATAGATACTATTTCCATGAAAAATAAATAAATTAATTAATCATAATACAAGTCAACTCTTCACTCCACGCTCGACGTGGCAGTGCCTGTTAATATATATGCCACTAGAGGTATAACAAGGCACCGGGACTGACTCCCGCATAAATAGCCCTCAGGGCTAACATAATGACCATCCTGGTCTAACAGGTCCTCAAGACCCAACATGTGTGCCATACCTGACTAGTGAGACTTTCTACTTAGATGGATCCAACTAAGCGCATATACATCCCGAGGTAAATATCATTGGTCCCTCGATGACCTTACCTTAATGACTTGTCCTGTGGTGTAACATATGTCCCTCTTGGACTTGCCCTTCATGGGCCGGTTCCTCGAGAACCCACCATGTGATTAACATAACCATGAGTCGGACGAACCTGAACTATGGCATGTCTCTCACCAGGAATATAATTAATATCTCATCAAACTTATACATAAATCATCGTCATTCATAAAACATAAACATGCATAACTATCATTCATATAACATATATATATATAGTAGCTCAGATACATCCCCAAAGTATAAAACATATAAAAGAGGGGGGGGCGGTTAGACTCACTTTGAGTGTATAATACGATCTTAACATGCATTCAAACTGAGTAAGTGCTCTCTATATTTATAGTGCTTCATTTGCGTAAAAGAAGAATGAATATTGATGCAATCTTTAGAATATGTAGATGGTCGAATGTGAATAAAACTTAAGAAGACTTAGTTCTTTTATAATCGATTTACTTGGCAATTTAAGTCGGTCTATTTCATACATTCTCTACACATATTATTAGATTATTATATATATAATCCTTTACCTTGTCCATCACGTATATACATATAAATATATTTATATTATTTTATTATTATAATTAATTTTAACCCGAATCTTGTTTTTCCTTATAACTTTAGAAATATAACGTTTCATAAATTTACAAATATGCTGTTAGGACGAGCTCATCATTCTCTACGTATCGACCTAAGTTTCATTAAAAACAGAGCAAGGTTGAATATAATGTATATTTTATTATAATTATGCGGTCTCCTAAAATAATAATAGTCATCTAAAACATTTAATATTTCTAATTGTCACATTGCCAATTAACTACTCGTATAACAATATATAAAATATAATCTCGTATTTATTATGTATAAAGATATTACGTTAAGGTGCGGGGTGTTACATTATCACGGTTTTGTCTCAAAACTGAATGGAACATTCATGAACATCCTTAAAAACATCATTTGAATGTTGTATTCCCGAGCGTAGCACGGACACTAAACTAGTATATAATAGGACATGTGACGGTGGTGGAATCATGAAATTAACATGATGCAACTTTCATGGCTACTCATCATGTTGTTCTCTTTACTTGGTTTTCTCTCCGTTTTCAAACTAATTTTCAGTTTCTTGAAATGGGTTTTCATTAGTTTCCTCCGACCACCCAAAAACCTGATCAACAGCTATGGCTCATGGGCTCTCATTACTGGAGCCACCGATGGAATTGGTAAAGCTTTCGCCTTTCAACTAGCCCAAAAGGGTCTTAACCTAATCTTGGTCAGTAGAAACCTAGGCAAGCTTAATGATGTTTCTAACCAGATCTTATCATTGTATCCAACCACCAAGATCAAGATTTTTGCAGTGGATTTTGCTGGGGAGAATGTGGTGGATGGAGTCATGGGGATGAAAAAGGTGATTGTAGATGAAAATGTTGACGTGGGTATTTTGGTAAATAATGTAGGGGTGACATATCCTGTTGCTAGGTATTTTCATGAGGTGGAAGAAGATGTGTGGATGAAAGTGATGAGGGTGAATGTTGAAGGAACAAGTATGGTAACAAAAGCTGTTATTGAAGCCGGAATGATTGAGAGAAAGAGAGGGGCCATTGTTAATATTGCTTCTGGTGCTGCCATTGTTGTACCTTCACATCCTCTATTTGCAATCTATGCTGCTACCAAAGCGTAAGTTCCTAATTATTATTACTCATAATTTAATTAAATAATAATTAATCTCTTTAATTTTGCATGCGTAATTACTAGTGATTACATAATATTATGGCAGTCCATTTACAAACACAAATTCTTTAAAACACATAATTGTAAGGTAATGAATTCAAGTCTCACTCGTAAGCTAGAAATTTACTGCTAGCTAGCCGGTTCATTTGTCTTTGCACTTGATTGAATATAATTCCCTCTCAGTTAATTGCTTTTATATTTAGAGCATGGAGCATCGGGTAAAATAACATCATGTTAATAGAATATCTATCGATCATAATGTTTGTTTGTATTACATGAGCCAAATTTGATTTAACTATATATATATATATATCTGATGCTCGAAAGTTTAACTATATATATATACCAGGCGGGCGGGCGGGCGGTTCAAAGTAAAAAAAGCTATATATATAGTACATATATATATATATACATATGTTGTGTTGGAGGGACACTCAAATGAGAACACCTCTTAACTTGTGTACAAAAAGTACAACTTTAACGAATCATAGAGGAAGTCAAACTGTTGAATTTTTTGTAATATAAATTGACCAAAATGCTTATAATTCAACTAATTTTAACATCTAATTAAAAAAAAATATGATTCGTGATGTCGTTTGTTAGAATGCATATATGCACCCAAATATGTGTTTGTGTACAAGTTTTGTGGGTGCATATATGCATTTTAACAAACGACTTCACAAATCATATATTTTTTAAATAGATGTTAAAATTAGGTTAATTATAAGCATTTTGGTCAATTTATATTATAATAAATACAACAGTTAAAGCGGTTTCTAAGTTGTTCTCAAGTTAAAAGTGTTCTCATTTGAATGGATCCCTGTTGTGTTGCGCATTAATTAATATATATATTAATAGAATTGGTTGATGAAGAAAGTTAGGTAATGTTGGATGTATAGTGAATGTGGTGGCCGGGACAAAAAAGTAAATTAAGAAAACAAAACAATTAAGTACGTATGTATTTACCAGCCAGCCAAGCATCGATCGATCGGTGATCGGTTGGTAATAAATTAATTAGTCCATTAACTAATAAGACGTAGCTAGCTAGCTTTGGTGACTTTAAAACGTGACTCGTGGCTAAGGGTCCGTGATCGATGATATATATATAGTTGGCCGCCCGGTGTATATATGATATATGGACCACTTCGATCAATCTATATATATATATATAGGGAAGATTAATAAATTAATTAATAATGTAATCTAGCTAGCTAGCTAATATTAACTTATTTAGATATTTTAATCAAATAACATACATGTATATATATATATAGCTCTCACTACAAAAAACCGATCGGATGATATATATGATGTATTATTTTAATTGAAACTTAAACAGGTATATTGATAAGCTTTCAAGGTGTTTATACGTGGAATACAAGTCTTTTGGTATACATGTCCAATGTCAGGTACGTAATTTTATAGAAACGAAATCAATTTAATTAAGTTGTTTAAATTTTGTTTTATTTCAATTAAGTAAATTATCTTTAAATTTTGTTACAATTAAGTCATTCAAACTTTTTTTTGTTTAGATTAAATAATTCATCTTAAAGTTTTATTCCAATTCTCAAACTTTGTTTTGTTTCATTTATACAACTTAACTTTACTTTAATATTTCAATCATATATGTGAAATACATTTGTTAAAAATTGTGAAACATTTTTAAAAAATAAAACGTTTTAGAACCACCTAAAAATTTGAAAAAATAACAAAAAAAAGTTATTGTTTATTGTAATTTGAATATTAAAAACTCATTTTTACATGCTATACAATCTAATTAATTAGGACTAGAACACATCTTAAAGTTAAGTTACCTAATTCAAATAAATAAAAAAAGTTTGTAAGACTTAATTATAACAAAACTTAAAAATAAGTTACCTAATCATAACAAAACAAAACTTCAAGTGACTTCAAGTGACTTAATTGAAACAAAATCAAACATTCATTATATTATGTGACCTTTTCCCCTTTATTATTCTATTCTTTCTGTATGTTAATTCATAAATGAACTTCCATATGCTCTATGTTTCACATTTATTAAATCTTTGAGTAAATTGCCAAAAAGGTCCCTGAGTTTGTACCGTTTCGATCACTTTGGTCCTTATATTTTTTTTATTGCCATTTTGGTGTTTGCTTTTGTAAAAAATTGCCAATATCGTTCTTCCGTCAACGATTTCCGTTAACTTGATGTTAAAAGACAAAAATACCCCTGGTTTCTTTTTTCCCCATTCTGTTAAATTCCTCACACCACCATCACCTCCACTCCACCACCATCACAACCACCACATGATAACACCACACTACCACCACCACCACAAATTAACACCACCACCACATGATTACTGGTAATAAGGGAAAGAAGATTTGAAATTGAGAGTGAAATAGAGGAGATGTTGGATTCAAGGGTTAGGGTTTGGGTTGGATGGAGAGTGAGGTCGTGGGTGGTGAGGAAGGAGTGGGCGGCGGCGGCGGCAGTGGCGGAGGCGGCGTTGGCGATGGCGGTCGTCATTGCCTTGACCGATTAACGATTACTGGTAACACCATCACCTTCACCTGCTCATTCATCACCATTGTTAACAGTTTTCTCTCATGGAGTCACGAATTCTCTCCTCCGGCGCCACCACCATCTCCGGCATCCCTAACCTCACCAAACCTACCGGAAGAATCAACACCATCGCCGTTTCATCTCCGGCGAGACTCAATCTCAATAATACTAACGGAGCCAATCTCGTTTGGGGAAGACAGCTTCGTCCTAGCTTACTTAGCCTAGATCAATCGTCTCCGGTGTTGAAGACGATCAAACGTGATGCTGTTAAACCGTGTTCTGCTACTGCTAGTGATTCAGCAGGGTGAGACCATCCGTTGATGGTTGGGTGTAGGGAAGTGAAGGAGATGAAGTGAAGGAGATGATGGTTGGGTGTAGGGAAGGGGTTTGTGTGTGGTGGTGTTTAAAAGTAATTAATTTAATAATAATAATAATCAAAAGACCAAAATACCCTTGAAGTTAACGAAATTTTTTAACGATCTTTGACGGAAGGACGATATTGGCAATTTTTTACAAAAGCAAACACCAAAATGGCAATAAAAAAAAAATAAGGACCAAAGTGGTCGAAACGGTACAAACTCATGGACCTTTTTGGCAATTTACTCTAAATCTTTACTTAAACTATTATATTTTATATAATAACCTTATATTTATCATTATAATAAATAAAAGGTTCATGCGAAAAAACTAAATATTACAATAAAAAATAAAAGTTACTAAGTTCTTTACTTTTTCAACACTAAATTATTTTAACATACAGCAAAATGATTAAAATGCAATATTTATCATCAATTTTAAAATTCAAAAAATAAAACTGAATAAATTTTGTTTATTTACTAAACCTGCACACGATACACATGTGAAAATTATGTGTAGGTTATGTCACTTACACATATAACCTACATATGTGTAGGTAAACTTAAAACGGTAAAAATATATACGAAAAAAATATTTTAATGATTTTTTTGTTTATACCATACACATTTGTATGTAAAGGTTGATTTTTTTTAAATAAACCACTAATAAGTTATTTGTAGGAACCGTTCGCATAAACATTAAAATTCCTTATAAGAATTTATTACAATACACAAATCAAATGAAGCAATAATTTACAATATGAGAATTACAACCGAAAAGAACAAAATAAAGAGTACAAAAGAAGAAAAAGAACAAGGTGGCCGAGGCTTCGTGCATTGACACGGGTCCCTTAAAACAAATTCCGAGTCTCCCGAGAGAACTCGAATGTTTCCCAGGGTACAACGGCCGAAGCTGTATGTACAGCCGGGGAGGACTCTAGCACCCGAAAATATACCTTGAGAAGAAGAGAATGAAATATTAGATTGCTAGAATATGAGATAAGAGTAAGAGAACTCCAATTGAGTTGTAGTGTTTAAGATGGTGTCTACAACAACTAGAGATCAATAATATATATACTAGGCAAGAGTTTGTAACATTCCATTAAAATTCAAAACTTAAAATAATGACCATTAAACGTCTTTAATGCTCATTATTGTGATTTTGAATTTCAAGTTGAAACTTCCAAGTCTAGTTGAAATTCAAGTTGAAACTTCCAACTATTCAATTTCAATTATTGATCATCACCGATCTTGCGGTGATCTTGCGAACATGTATATGTTGAACAAAAAGTAATTGGCCAATGATATGCACTTAGCAAGCTTAATGCCCCATTAGTTTCTTTCAAACAATTTAATTACTATGGAGTGCTCCTCCTTATATACAACTAAAATGCTTGTTATTTTACCAATGTGGGACACATTCTTACCACTTCAACACATATTTTCGCAGCTCTTAGCAGCACCAAACACCTAACTTTGAGCATCGATATCTCATTCATATTAACTTGGTTTTGGACGAGGTTTGGTTCGTAGCAAAGCTCTCACGTAATAGAACACAAACCCTTAATGAAATAGAACTATTTCATTCGTTTACATATATTTATTTATGTCCAAAGTTTGCAAAAAGTCATTTTGCAACTTAGGAAAAAAACTCATTTTCTTTTCACTCCAAAATCCCAACATTATTTTGGTGATTTAAGCTTGTTTTTTTCTTATCGCAATATGTGAGTCTTCTCTAATGAATTTTATCTTATAAAATAACACACACACACACATATATATATATCAATCATATCTATAGTAAAATCTCATATAAAGTAGGATCACGAGAGGATGAGATAAGGTCATAAGGGCATCCTTACCTTACCTGAATTACGACAATACTGAGTCATTGTAACACTTGCGACAACTTAGTTATTTATAACTTAGTTATACTTTTTGGTTTGCGACAAAATAACCACAAATTGTGAGTGTTTTACCGGAAATTGTGGGATAAATTATGGTTTTTTTACTTGTTAAAAAATTATAATAGAGTTGTCATAAATATTGAGTTGTCGTAATTTTGTCGGACACATATTATATTAAAAAAATCATTTTTAGTTGTTTTATAATGCATGCATGCATGCTTGTGAAGCTAGGTATTGATGATTAGCATAAAATTATTAATAAAGTAGAATTTGATTTTGATGATTAGGTACCGTTATATGTATGTACAAAAATGGCATCAGAAGTTGCAATGGTGGGGAAATCATGTTTGTTTATACCAACAGCGGAGGAGTATGCAAAAGCCGCAATTCGACAAATAGGATACGAACCTCGTAGCATGCCGTATTGGCCTCACTCGATACAATGGTTTTTTGCTTCATTAGCTCCCGATTCTCTACTAGATGCATGGCGTCTTTCAATTGGCATTCAACGTCGTAGCACCAGATCCATATAATATATTAAGATCGATGGATCGACTAATTAGAATTAATTAATTTTACATATATATGCTGATCGATATGCATGCTATCATATCTATCTATATTAATTTCACCAGAAATGTACGTAGATTTCCTTTAAATAATCACCAAGTATAGGATTGGATTGGATTGTTTGTTTGTACTTTCAACTGCGAACTTGAATCAAAGGGTTGGGCCCATCCACCCTTTACTTTCTCTTCTGTTATGTTCTGGTTACAACTGCACTTCCTATTTCTTATTTACCCTTAAATAATGTTTTGATTTTGTTTCAATTAAGTTACTTAAATTTTGTTTTGTTCCAAATGTGTAACTTATCTTTTAGTGACTTAATTGAAACAAAACAAAATTTGAGTGACTTAACTTGAACAAAAGGGAATCGAAACTCTATTACGTTTCTATACAGTTACCCTTAAATTAAACTCCATATATATTACATTTGCTGAAGTTTGAACTTAAGATCTGTGTGCTCGTAGAGGCAAAGTCTCTTTCAGATCGATAGTCGTCATTTGATTGGATGTACCGACGGAATTAAGGATGTGATATTCAAGAACACAACTAATGCCTTCCATTCCATAATCCAAATCCATGTATGTACGTGTTAATTTGGAATTAGCAGTATATATGTTAGCTACTAATTATATTATTAATCACACGTACACTTTGTTGTAGTTGTAAGATTCATAACATATATAATTAATTAGTACATGTTTTGGCTACGTACACGCATGTTTTTTACCCGGCCTTTTTCATTTAAGTTTCTATGGGCTAGCTTGACGTACACAATAGAAATTAATTCAAGTACGTCATACTCTTGGCATGGGCAAATATATATATATATTTGGAAGTTAGGGTATGAATGTCACCATTTGTGTTATATTTTGATGTAGAAAACAAGTGTTATTGTAGTGCATCCTTATATTTTTCATACCTGATTTGCCAATCGAAAATACTTTGGCCATGAGTATGACTGAAGCTAGTCGTTATGGGTTATAATGTACATACAACAAATGAACATTTTGTAAGGCCGGTCCCATTAATTATACGACGTTGCAACAAAGAATGCATGAGATCTTAGTTCTTTGTACCATCAGGCATCAGCAAGTGGATATGCAAAAGCAGGCCGGAGTGAGGTGGTTAATTAGGTCATGAGTCATTTGGGACTCGTTGCCGGAATATATATAATCTGGCATTGATGCATGGAGGTATAACTAACTTGTGCCTCAAAATCAGGCCGGAAAAGTTACCCTTATCAACACGATGATTCACAAATCCGGCCACATACATATTTAATTAATATAACTCGATCATAATCATTCTCAAACACAATATTTCATCTACTTTCACACTTGGGTTAATGTGTAACATATATATATATATATAAATTTCAATTGCACGCCTCCTATCATTTAGTGGTTGACCTTTTAAAGTCAGCACATTACAACATGTTAAATACAAGTTTTGACATAAACACGCAATTTCACTCATATTTGATATTCGCCACATTAGCTTATCATTCCCCCGCCCATCTCAATTTGACTACATCTTTAAAGTAGTTTGCCAGCCAACATTTTGTAACTGAGTTGAATATTTTTTTTCTTCTTTCCATTCCATGACCCGCATGATGATGAATTTATGCAAGCCAACCATTGTCACCCCTAATTCAATCATACAAAATAATTTGGTTGAAAGCACAAACACAAGATAATATATTTCTCTTGTGATTTCAAAACAAAACATGTTTAGTCGCCTCTTATGGTGCGTATCAATCATTGTATCGTTAATTGCGTGATAAGGCTTCGTTGCTATAAGCATGCTCAGGTAAAAGTAGTAGCAAGATGGTGACTTTCTTGGTAGTCTTTCACTCGGTCAACCAAAAGCAAAATCATGAGCTCTAATGTGACAAAGCGAACAATAACATCGGTGATATGAGAAGCCGAATGTTATAAATGGTATCAGAGTCACTTTTATGTCGCTTGGATGGTGGGGCAAACCTCATAAAAAATGTTGAGTCACAAGGGTGTTGAAAGAGACAGCTTAGACAACTCTCACATCCACGAATGGGATGGTGCGGCAAACCCCATCAAGAACGATGAGTCCAAAATGGAGTGTTTGTAACACCTTAGACCAATTCCACATCGACTGTGGACATAAGAGATACTTGGTTAAAAAAAAATGTTTTGCCTCAAACATCATCAACGTGTTTTGGGTTTAATGCTAGTAGATTAATTGATAAATCCACAGTTAGCATGCTAATGCGGGATTAGTATTGGAATGTGTGACCTCATGAAGATCTTCATCCAAGAAACTAAGAGTAAATTCGTAACCTTTAGAGTGATAAAACAAACAATACTACTAGTATAAAAGACCTATTGTGATTGTTTTTTATTTTTTTAAACGGCATTAGCTTATATAATTTATTTACATCAAATACATTAATGTTTGAATTAGACTCGAGACCTACAAAGTCTTATACATCTCTTTTAATTATTAGACTAAAAAATCATTTAGATAACTGAGAACCCATATTAAAAAGTGTATACATAGTTATCTATTTCTATATCTCCTTTTTTGCAAGGTCGGTGCTTTGCATCGACCTTGCGTATTGTGTCGCGTGATGTTTTACTTTCTTTTACTTTAATGTATTTACGGTTTTAATCCAGACTTTTGACGTATTTACGGTTTTAATCCCCGATTTTTACTAATTGTCATTTTATCTCAAAACTTTTCGACTTTGATCTCTTACTCTACTTTGACATAACTTCAATATGTTTGTCGTTTTGACCTCTAATTAACTTTTGATATTTCATCGCTCTTTATTATGTGACACATAGGCGCACCCTTATAGGGACAAACGGGGGCGCCGGCCCTGCGCGTTTGTTGTCCCGAAGTACCGTTTTTTACCCTGATACCTTAAATTTATATATATTTTTTGATCTCGCCCTCGTGAAAAAAAATTACATGTGTTATATATATACTGAGCTCGCGGCTCGCCCCCATGCTGAAATTGTTCAGGATCCGCCACTGATGTGACATATTATGGTTTTGCATCGTGACGTATGAGACATGAAACTTTTTTTATCAACGCATTCGTCACATACGTAAGATCCGACTGCATGATCCGGCCGCTGCAACGTATGGTCCGGCCTTAAATCTAGTTTATATCAAAAGTAGAAGAAAAAAGAAAGTTAGGAGGTGATATTATTAAATCATCACCAAATGAGAGACACATAATAAACAATGTGATCATAGAAACGTATACAAAAAAGAAACCCCAAAATTTGATTTGACCCATCCATTCATTCATTCATCCCAAGATTACAACATACACAACAAAACCTTCTCCTCCTCCTCTTTATTTGTCACCATTTCTTTCTTTCTCTCTTTCATTTCATTCAATCAATTCCTCTCTCTAAATTCTTCCAGTTGTCAATCGCACTTGTTTGTATTGATCAAAATCTTCAACAGTTGTTGCTGTTTGTTAATCGGATAAAGTTTCTGTTTTTCTGGGTGGGTTATTTGATCATTATCTCAACGGATCTTGATTTCTTTATTATTATTATTCCTTTTGTTTTCTTTATCATCATAAATAAATAATTAAATGTGCAATCTTTATGTTATCCAAATGACCCATGCCATGTTTTGTTTCTCTTTTCTTCAAGTTTAGTGGTTGATTGGATCATCTGGTGATCAAGATCATTTTTGTTGTTTCAAATTGAATTGTTTTGTTTTGTTTTTGTTGATTCTTATTATTATTCATCTGATGCTTTGATTGAAAGTTTTCTTTTTGGGATGGAATATCCTTTCGTGAAGCAATAGTATTGTTTCCTTTATGGGTTTTCTTCATTCTTGCTTATAAATAACTTTTTGTCTGACTAAATCATCTTCTTCTAATTGTTTGATCAATTTACTACAATTCCTGATTTTTATATGTAATGGGTGCATCTTCAAATTCCAATTTAGTTGTTTCTGATTTTGCTCGTGTTGTTTTTTTTGTAGTTTTTGAGACTTGGGGGCTTTGAATTAAGCACTATTTCAAGGTATGTAGTTGTAATGGCAAAGGAATATATATTACAATCCTTTGCAAAGATAACAGCCCCTTCAATTGTATGGAGATAATAATGTTATGTAATTCTACATGTTTCCACCCAAAAATGAACAAAATTTCATAATGTGCTTGATTTTCAACACATCTTTATGTGATTTCTAGCAGTTAAAAAGCTTTGTGTTTTTAACATAGCCTTCCAAAATCAAAACTCCAAAGAGGCTTTGAATAAAGATTTAATGTAATTCGATTAGTTTGTAGATTGAAAAAGAACTAGAAAACAATAATGTGTTTATTTTAACATATCTTTATATGATTTCTAGCAGTTCAATCTTCTCATCTTGTTGATAATATTTGGGCACTGCAGAATTGAGCAGTGCCCATGGATGCCTCCACGACTACGAGTGGAACACAGAGTATTCAGTACCACAACATTCCCAATCAACCCACAAGCCCATCACTAGACCGACAAACCCGACATTGTTTTGGAGATGCAACACCAGGAGAATTTCCATTGTCTGCAAACCCTTCCATTGTTCTTCATGTTCTCACTGCTTCTAATCTTGACCCACAAGATCTAGCAAAACTAGAGGCAAGTTCATAATTTTAACTTTTAAAATATAAAAGATTTTAACCCCACATTTAGAATTACAATTGATTTTTTTTGTGAAAAATTGTGTTTTTTACAGGCTACATGTTCTTTCTTTAGGCAACCTGCCCATTTTGCCCCAGATCATGAACTCTGTTTATCTGAGCTTGCAGCTCTTGATATGTGCCAAAAAAGAGCAATTTTTAAACCAATGAATTTAGAACAACGTCAAGACTTGAAATTAAGATGTGGGGGTTCTTGGAAATTGGTTTTAAGATTCTTGTTGGCTGGAGAAACATGTTCTAGAAGGGAAAAGTCTCAGGCTATTGCAGGGCCAGGTCATAGTATTGCGGTGACTTCAAAAGGGTCTGTTTATACTTTTGGGTCAAATAGCTCAGGCCAGTTAGGTCATGGAACCACAGAAGAGGTGTCCCGGCCTCGTTTAATCAGGTTTCAGTTCTTGATTCGTGTTTTTTTACCCACTTTTACTAGAGGTGACAATATGTGTAGGGCAGGTCATATGTTAAAACGATTTAAAACTGGTTACCACAGTTATAGTATTAGCTTATATTTTATTTTTTGACAAACGACTCATAGAAGTCTAACATGTACACATTTGAGCAGGTTAATACATTGTAAACTAAATTAACCCATTTTTATGTATGGGGTCGAAACATTCACCCTTTTCTTTATTAGACAAGGTAAAATGGGTAGGTCAGGCAGTTTGCATAATGGATCAAAAGTTACATGTGGCGCGGGTTGGGTTAACCATTAAGACATTTTGTCCAAAACTTTTTTGTAAATAAGTAGCATGTCAAATATGATAGCAATATTACATTAGTTCAATAACGATCAATTTTTAAATTTTGACCTGTTTGGATCATTTCATGTTTTATCAAACATTTTAAGTCCTACTCATTTACCCTTTAAGGTAAACATGGTCGAAATTGCCACCTTTAGTCTACGCAGATTCCCTTTATTTTAATAAGTTCTGTATATTGTAGATCTTTGGCAGGCATACGTATAATACACGCAGCAGCAGGGGCGGGCCGAACAATGCTAATCAGTGATTCTGGGCAGGTTTACGCCTTTGGAAAAGACTCATTTGGGGAAGCGGAGTATGGAGTTCAAGGAAGTCGACAAGTCAACACTCCTCAAATAGTTGAGTCTTTGAAAGACATATTCGTGGTACAAGCTGCTATTGGAAACTTTTTTACAGCTGTATTATCACGAGAAGGAAGAGTATACACATTTTCTTGGGGAAATGAGAATAAACTTGGTCACCAGACCGAACCAACCGATCTTGAACCACGGCCGTTGTTGGGCCCACTTGAAAATATACCTGTGGTTCAGATTGTGGCTGGATATTGCTATCTCCTTGCTTTGGCTTGTCAACCTAGTGGCATGTGAGTTTCAAGAAACTTTTGAGACTTGTTAGCTTTTGGGTCCGCTTTTCTATTAGATATGGGAAAAGGGGTGGGTCGACCCATCTTAGTAACGGGTTTGGGTCAAAGTAAGTACTTCTGATTAAGGGTGCCAATTATCGTGAAGAACTTGGGTCGTGGTATTTTAAAGCATGTTAGTTTTTAGGAATAAGTTATAAGTTATGCATCATTTTGTTGTTAAAAAAATGTTATTTGAGTACGTATCTGACACTACTTGTGTTAAATTGGTTTCTCAAACAGGTCAGTGTACTCAGTTGGATGTGGGTTAGGAGGAAAGTTAGGACATGGAACTAAAACTGATGAGAAACAACCAAGACTGATAGAACAGTTTCAGGCTTTGAACTTACAACCCATGGTGGTTGCAGCCGGTGCATGGCATGCAGCCGTGGTTGGGACTGATGGCAGGGTGTGCACATGGGGCTGGGGCCGGTATGGTTGTTTAGGCCATGGGAATGAAGATTGTGATTCGGTTCCGAAAGTGGTTGAGTCTTTAAGCAATGTAAAAGCTGTACATGTTGCTACAGGGGATTATACCACTTTTGTTGTTTCTGACGATGGCGATGTCTATTCTTTTGGATGTGGTGAATCATCAAGTCTTGGGCATAATACTGCAGATGCTGATGCACAGGTTTGTACTTTTTTTTAATCTTTTACATGCTCCAGTTTTGTTAAGATGATATAATTTAGAATTTTCCATTGAGTCAAAACAAAAAAATTATAATGCTTTGATGTACTATATTTCATAATTATTATTTTTGTTTTGGTGTTTGATACATAGGAAAATCAGCATGCTAAAATTTTGAGCCCAAAGTTAGTGACATCATTAAAGCAAATGAATGAAAGGGTGGTGCAAATTAGCCTTACAAACTCGATCTATTGGAATGCACACACATTTGCCCTTACAGAAAGCGGGAAGTTATATGCGTTTGGGGCAGGTGACAAAGGTCAGCTTGGCGTGGAACTTGTGGCCAACCAAACCGAAAGACCAACACCTGAACGGGTCAAGGTCGATCTCAGTTAGCAGAATCCTATGCTGACTATTGACTACTACTGATCTCTGAATTGTTTGTATTTTTATTTTAAGTTTGGTGTTTGTTCCTTCCATGCATATTAGTGTACATAGAAACTAAAGAAGGAGCTGTGAAGAATGTATGTAGGTAGATGGGTAGAAAATTGTTATTAGGATATGTTGAAGGGCTTCAAGTGAAGGTCTTTCAATGGTGTAAATATCTTAGTTGTGTTTGTGGATGTATTATGGCTGTCTAAATTGTTCAGTGTATTTAATAAATGAATTAATATGTATTATATCTTCATATAGTTTAATGTTTATATCTATTCCCATATTTCTAAAAATAAAATTAAAAACGTCAAAGTATCCAATGACCCATTTTAACTGAAGGAACTATTCAGATACAAATCAAAAAGTTGCATGAATTGTTAAAAAACACTATAGGAAATTATCACATCTTTTATTTAACAATCATAAATCCTCGCAATTTGATTTAAGGGCATGTTTAACAAGTGGCAAAACAAGTCTTTTACGAAAGAATAACCTTTTAAATGTCAAATCAAATTTTGAAAAACACGAATAAAAGACTAAAACGTAGTTCTCTTAAGATAAAAAGAAACCAACTTAAGTACAAAACAAATGACAAAAAGACATGAAACCGTAGTACAAAACACAGACTAAGTTTTCCAACAACGAAACGCTCGCAATGGGTTTTACTTTGACAAAAACTTGTAAGTAGGAACCACATGTCAATACTCCAACGGAGAGATGACATCATCAATCTTCAAGATCATTTTCACAACTTGCGTAGCTAGCAAGATCTGTTGTTGCTTGCCGATTAAGGTTTCAAATACGTTTTGCTCACGCATATCATTTGTACCAGTATCGTTGCAGTCTATGCCACAGCAATGATTCTTCTCCTACATATTTAAAACAAAAAAAAAATTACAAGGGGTATATTTAAGATATTACATTTTCTAACTAGGCAAATGAAAAAAAAAAAACAGATCAGCGGTTAACCCAACCCATTCCATTTTGACCCTCGGTTAAAAATAAACCACTTTGACCAAAAATAGTGTTTAAAGTACCTTCATTTGCTGAGCTTTTACTGCAGATAGTGTTTCAATTGGTTGCAAACCACTATTCTCAGCAAGAGCCATGGGTACAGAATCCAGAGCATCCGCAAAAGCCCTGATGGCATACTGTCAACAAGAAACAAATTCATTATATGTTTTCATACAAACGGGTTAAAATTAAAGGTTACCTTTTTGAGGATATAACAATGATACCTGTTCAACCCCTGGATATTTATCAGCGGCAGCTTCAACTGCAATTGAGCATGAAATTTCTGCAGCCCCACCACCATACACAATCGAGTTATTACGAATGAGATTTCTTGCAACACACAATGCATCATGGATACTGCGTTTGGTCTCCTCTATCATCATCTTGTTACCTGATTTCTCAAAAAATAATTCAAGTAAATAAGCTTTACATGTTAATATTCATTATTGTTCATAAACAATTAGCAAACTTACCTCCACGAATAAAAATGGTTACAGCCTTCGAGTTCGCACAGTGCTCAATATAAAGCATTCGATCTTTTGTTGTACCAAATGCCTTTTCTCTAACCAAACCAGCCTGTCTTTCAATTAAAGACAATTATATTACAATATAATAACATTTTTTTCTCCTGTGTTTCATATAGTATTAAAGCAATGACAGTTTTCGAGTGAATTAAAGTAGTAACTACCTTTCCTAGTTTTTCAGATGTTAGTTCCTGGAACCTGGGAACAATTCTACCACCTGCACAAGACAACGGGGGAAATTTAGCAGTTCTATTAACAGTAGAATATTAAACAAAACTTTGTTTTAAACAGCTACTTAGTATGCACAAACCTGTTGCAATTGCTATAAGCTCAAGTTCTACACCACCAACCCATCTAACAGCTGGCAAATTTCGGTTCATTAACAAGTGATTTGCTTCGTCATCAAAGCCCCACTGACAAATTACCAGTGTTGCTCCTACATCCTGAATTTCTCAAAGTCAAAGTTATTAGAGCATGAATCTTTTATGAGGCATTACGCATAAAATGATGACTTTCTATAGATAGATGGGTTGGGTAACAACCCAAAATGAGCAATTATTTACTAAAGGTCAAAAGAGATCACATCTAATCAATCCGAAACAGTCATTGTCATATGTCTTCAATTTATATAGATTATTACTGTGTGAAGTATGAATATGATCACAGAAAGTTCAATATTCCAACAATAATTTAACCTTTTAAATGAATCTTTAATGAGGGTTTACAAATATAATGTTAACTTTGGACCACTTTTGACCAATTTCATTTATTTCTTTTTTCAGTTTGATCCGTTTGAACAGCAATCTTATCTTTTTTTAAACAATTTAGAAGACTTGACTCAAAACTCCATGTCATTTTTTACCATTTCATCCGTTTTAGGATGCTTGAACTGCAAAAGGTAATCCAGGTTTTTGCAAAATGATGTTAGAGCGCACCGTTACGCGTTAAAACTCATCTTTGTCCCACCTCTGGCTTTTTCCACACACTTGACCCGTTTGAAATAAAACTTAATCCGAACAACCCATTAATACGTAAACAGGTTATAATTCCCACCTCTACTTTACTTGCATAAAAATAAAAATCACCTTGCATTTCTGAACCATGTCGTCAAAGTACTTCTGTTCTTGCTTACGTAAAGTTTGAAACTTTTCAACAGTATCAATGTCAACCTTATGTTTGGTCTTAGGCTTTGGTGGCTCAAATGGGCAAGTCAAAATAGCAATTTTTGCATCTAAAATTTGTTTTGGCATTTGTGGATGACTCATGTCTTTATCAACAATAATTCCATAAATGAGTTCTGTGTCTTCCAATTTGCCACCTACTTTTCCCTCCACTTTAATAAGATCTAGGTTAACATCTTTTCTCTCTAAATCAGCAACAGCCATGACACTCTTTACAGCAATCTCGGCTAAACTACGCTTGCATCGATTCACACTGAGAAGTAGAGGTTAATCAGGTTTAAAAAAATGCAAGTACAGGTGGAACAATATAATGTTTGAAATAATTGCACATTTGCACTGCTTATTACTAGTTTTAAAGTTGGTCGCAAGAAACTGAAAAAATGTAGAGTAATGCAGTATGTCTATTTTTGGGAGCTCTGTCATTTCATGAACTAGAAATTAGTAAGAACTTACATTTTGGAGGATAAGGTGGTCATGCAAGTTTGAACCAATGGTTCGATATTTGTGCCACTGAAATCAAAGCTATGTGCTATTTGCTCTAAATGATCAACAGCAATCCTTGAAGATATTTCAAATCCTTCTGCAACTCGAATAGGATGAATACCCCGTTCTAGAAGCTTCTCAGCTTGTTGTAAAAGCGCACCAGCCATAACCACCACACCAGTTGTTCCATCACCAATTTCATAATCTTGACTTCGCGACAGTTCAACCATAAGTTTTCCAATTTGATTGTCAACATCCATTTGCTCCAAGATTGTTGCACCATCATTTGCTGAAAATCAAGTTCATTAAAATAGCAGTTAAAGTAGCAGATGCTTCTTTGTTGTGGTTCTGAATCCTACCCCCTGCTGCTCTAACCATTGTCCAACTTACTAAAAACACATTTTCACATACAAACGTTATAAAAGCCGGAAAATAGACAAAAATCCATAACAATTTATAAACTTTTTGCTGCAACATTGTTATTATAATCCCTATCTAATAACAATTATTAAAGTTAACAAGAAACACGAAATGAGACAATGCTATATATATATATAGTCATATAATAATAATAATGAAGAAGAAGAAGAAGGGTTATATTATATTATATACTGACTGATGGTGATGTCTCCGTCGGGAGTTTGAAGCATTTTGTCCATGCCTTTAGGACCAAGAGATGTACGGAGGATACGAGACACAGCAACTCCGGCAGCGATGTTAGCTTTTTGAGCATCTAAACCTCTTAACCTGCTCTTGCTTTCTTGCTCCCGAAGTATTATGAACGGCCGACCATATTCATCGAAAGCTAACGCCATTTTACCGCCAACACCAACACCAACTCCAACTCAGATCGATCGCCTCTTTGCCCTAAACTTACTTATAAACAACATAACATAACATAACATAACGCTGCTATTCTATTTCTAACCCCTATTTCTTCCTCGGCTCGGGTCGGGTCGGCCAACAAAGCCAAACATCATTATATTAATACCCGTTGGACCTGACTAGACAGCTTTAGAGTTTTAATAAAGGTACGATAAATCCTAAAATATTAAGGTGTTGTTTGTTTTTTCAGAGGTAAAACGTCTGCAGTCTGCAGACCAGATCTGCAAACATCTATAGAAGAAAAGGTGGACCAAATATCTGTTGTCTGCAAGGAGAAGACTGTTTGGTTTTTAACGTCTGCGTACTGCTAAAGAATTGAAGCTAATCTTCATTCCGATTCCAAACTGTTAAAATCCCCTAACCTGATCCATCCTTAAATTTTGTTTATTCTTCTTCAAAAGTCATTCTAAATCCACCCAAGGGTGCATCTACATCTCTTTCGACGGTTCATGATTTCATAGTCAAGGTAATCAACTTCAATTTTATATTCAATTTCAAATCCCCAATATCTCAATCATCATCGTCATTATCATATATCCATATTCCAATGTATCAATTTTGAAATGTTTTAATAATTTCCAGGATAGCATATTGGGACATGACATTAATCTTAGAAATGGATTAACAAACTCATATTACACACAACTTACGGAGCTTAACAGGTGAAGGTGCGGCGGTTGGAGAGGGAGGCGAAGGTGCGACGGCGACTGGAGGAGTGGAAGGTGGAGGTGCGACAGGGTGGAGGAGGTGGTGGTGTGGCTGGAGGAAGGGAGGGTGGAGGCCTGGTTTGCTGTTGTTGCTTGCTTTTAGAAGAAGAAGAGAGAATAGAAGAGAAGAGAAGAGGTGAAAAGACATAGGTTTATGTCTGCACCAAAAAGAGGACGGAAAGACGTTTTTTAATGAAATGTCTTCCAAAAAACAAACAGTCTGCAGACATAAACGTCTGCGCGTGGTCTTCTCCGTGCAGACATAAGAGGTCAAGAAGACCTTTTTAAAAAAAACAAACACCCCCTAAATGTAAACGGCATAAACATGATGTATGTTTTCTCCCTTTTTTGGTTACAAGTAAGATATAAACTAGGTCATCTTATTCACACACCTTTTATTTTATTTTTCGTATCTTCCAGGCATATAGACCTTGACGCCACGTCTGAGTCACTCCTCATCCCAAACACATTATCGGACGAAGTCAATTAGCTGGTCAACACCCTTATCCGCCGCACATGGGCCTCGGCGCCGCGCCTGGGTGGGTCGGGTCAGGCGCCGAGCATAGGCCTATGCGCGGCACATAGGTGTATAAAAACTCGTTCCAACGACATTCCATGTCTGAAAAGTATTGAAACCCAGACGTCGCACCGAGAACAATCCGCGACGCATAGATAAAAAAAGGAGTGAAGATAGAATTTTGAGGTGTATGAATAAACAATGTCAAACTATAATAGTTCTATCTTTTTAAATACATTAAACGACGTATTATTGTCAATGTAATTACATCATCAATCATACAAAAAGTCATATGTAATTTAGTTAATTCTAAGCTATTGTCTTTTCAATGAAACCAACTTAAACGAAAAAAAAAAAGAAGAAGAAAAGTATGAACATAACCTTTTTTTATATATATACATCCCTAGAAATCATAAAAAATGAAATCCAAAATGGGAACATTATTTTACAACATTAAACAATAATGAATGATATATGAAAAATCATCCCAATGGACTATACACAAGTTCCATCGGTTGCATTCCTTATTATAATTTGTACACAAACTATTTAAAAGAAACACCCGATAATCACAACGGCTGCTACAGCGACATAAACTCCGGTGGCCTTGAAGGACGGAGCATTACCTTCTGCGGGAGCGGCAGCGCTTGTTGCGCCACCTGCAGCATCTGGACCCCCAGCAGCATCAGGTGCCCCGGCAGGGGCACCGGCAATTGCTCCTGCGGCATCACTGGCGGCACTAGCAGCTGCATCCCCTGCTGCACCGGCGGGTGTATCAGCAGCCGAAACATATGCAACCATGCCAACAAAGATGAGTGCAAGAACAACAAATCGGTTGATGGCCATTTTATTTCCTTTATTAAAATCAACTGAAAGAGATGATTTTTATTTGTGTTTTTGTATGATGATTGCACGATGAAAGAGAGTGATACAATGGTAGGATTTATATAGTGCCAAAGCTTGAAAATAGTTGTTATTGACCGTTAACCTTGGTAGTTTAATGGCCCCTTGTTTGGTTATATATGCTGCTAAACCACACAAATGTTAGGATCTAAATTGATATATATAGAAATAAAGGCACATTTGTAATTTGTGGTCCACTTTTTTATGTTTCTTTTTTACCTTGTTTGTTATGTTACTGTAGAATGAATTTGTTTTAACATCTCTAAATACCATCTTATGAAATCAAGTGTAAAAAAGCCATATTAAGCAAAGAACCAACAACTACATAAGAACAACAAGTAGTTAAAAAAAGCCATGAACTCCAAAGAAGAGTAGGTTGAACGAACCTGTTTTAATGCTTGTCGGTGTAGTTGTGTGGGTGAATGCATGAACTAGGATGGTTTATTCATACCAAATGAGACACGTGGTCGTTTAAATGCCAACTATATTAACAATCTAATAAGTTAACGACAAGGAGTTGGATCAACTAAAGGAAACTCGTTTGTATGGGAGAAAAGAGTGTAGGTGGAGTTGCAGCTTGGCCCCGTCTACATTGAATTGAGTTAAAAGGTCTTGAACATGTTCGATGTTGAGAGTGAAAGAGAATAGTGTGTGTTGAAATAACATCTATGCCAAGAAATTAATGGAAGCGATGAGCCAAGGCATCAACAAAGTGTTTCATACATGTGTATTGTTGCCGGTTAGAAAGGTGTCGACCACATAGACCATAAAGTGAATAGATAGGCATCAGCTAAGAACTTGCGAAAACAAAACCCAAAAGGCCAAAAAGGAGTTGGTAAGTGTGACACCCCGCCCGGCGGCGGAAACACCGGGCTGTCATTGGAATTGGATATCAATAGTAACCAAAGCACATGGTAATTATTTATTAAGCCAAATAATAATTAATACGTTTTGAACAAGAGTCTTAAATAGAACAATAAAAGTAACAAAACAGAACAATAACTGCAATTGTATTTATTATTAACTAGGTCCAAGGCAATCCTAAGACTTGGCAAAGCAGCAAAATAATGTCAAGCATCACCTGAAATATGTAAAAATAAAGTTAGCTAATTAAAGCTAGTGAGCAAACCACAGTTGATAATTAATAGTATAGAAAATCCGAGATCATCATAATATGCTGCGCAATCTTACATGCATAGCTATTGTTGGTCCATCCATATCGTGATTTCAGTGCTATCATGACTTGTTTAGAACAAAACACACTTGATTCAAAGGGGACACAAACAAAACAACTCAAAAGAGGTAAATATGCTACAAAGATGAAAGATCTAAGCTCCTAGCACCTCCGACACTCATACAAATATGATAGAATTGCAGTGATTTTGTTTACATGTGAAACCTCCCAATTCTAGGCTATGTTTCAAGCAAGTTCAACCCTAATCAAACTAATCTATATATAGATCAGCTACAGATTCGCTGATAGATTCGCTGAGCTTATCCGCGAATCTATCGAGCGAACTATAGCTTCGCCGGGCACAAACAGGTTCGCCCGATGACAAAACTGATCTATAGACTACGACTAATCTAGACCTCCGGGCGAATCTATAGATTCGCCCGTAGGTTCGCTAGTACAAATACAAGTACAATTACATACAAAAGTAACACCGACAAGCCGGTGAGTCCAACCTATACATAGTGACTATCAATACTCCCCCTAGGTTGGACCTCACCTGGGGAAGTCTTCTGTTTAAGCTCCGTCTTCTTTAGGCTTTAAAATGTTCAATGAAAGCTCCTGCCCTCGATTCAATTCCGGCCAATGGATTTGTAACATCTTCAGATCCGGCCTCTTCGTCTTCACTAGACTCAACATCGGCGACATTAGTATCAGGCATATCAATAACATTCGTTTCCTCCTGAATATTTTCTGTATGCTCCTCGCCAATCACATTCCTTTCAATTTTGGCCCAAAAATAAAACTTATAAAGATCCGGCCCTTTTCGTTAGGTTCGCCCATAGGTTCGCTCAGCAGCAGCAACAGATTCGCTCGGCAGCAATAGATTCGCTCGGCCGCAGAAATAGATTCGCCCGACAGGTTCGCTTGTGCAGAACGAAGACTTGTGCCCAAATGAGATTGGCAGCAAGTTCGCTTGCACAATGAGCCAATCAGGTGAACTTTCGTTCAAAATATCTGTAGATTCGCTGACAACTGTTTGAAATTTCCGAATCACAAATTTGGTCTAGGTTCGCTGGATGATCCAGTAGATTCGCTGGATGAACATGCAGTTTCGCTGGCGTACGGGCAAAACTGTTTCAGTCCAAAATCAACCAGAACAGCCTCAAAACTCAACCAAATTAAGATCCGTTTGTTTCAGTAGCTTCCTATAACCAAAAGCGACAAACCCCAAGCATATTCCAACTCAAAAACACAACAAACAGTCCCGAAATGAACCAAGTAGTGTTTTGACCCAAAAACCCCAAAATCAACACAAAAATCTCTAGGATGAAACAATCAAGAGCACTAAGGCTCTGATACCATATTGTTGGTCCATCCATATCGTGATTTCAGTGCTATCATGACTTGTTTAGAACAAAACACACTTGATTCAAAGGGGACACAAACAAAACAACTCAAAAGAGGTAAATATGCTACAAAGATGAAAGATCTAAGCTCCTAGCACCTCCGACACTCATACAAATATGATAGAATTGCAGTGATTTTGTTTACATGTGAAACCTCCCAATTCTAGGCTATGTTTCAAGCAAGTTCAACCCTAATCAAACTAATCTATATATAGATCAGCTACAGATTCGCTGATAGATTCGCTGAGCTTATCCGCGAATCTATCGAGCGAACTATAGCTTCGCCGGGCACAAACAGGTTCGCCCGATGACAAAACTGATCTATAGACTACGACTAATCTAGACCTCCGGGCGAATCTATAGATTCGCCCGTAGGTTCGCTAGTACAAATACAAGTACAATTACATACAAAAGTAACACCGACAAGCCGGTGAGTCCAACCTATACATAGTGACTATCAGCTATTTCATCATATTACTCAACCTTTAACCATAGAACACATGAACACATTGAACACACATTGAACACCATCATTGTATAGCAACTTGTAATCATTTGCCATGAGGAACCAACTCATGGTGCAATTAGTGATAACTGTCATTTAACCGTCATTTAACCGTCTCGAATGTATGTTATCAGAAATTGTTTAAGCATCGAAGGGACATAGTAACATAGCAACAAGTATCACAGTATAGTAACTAGTAACCATTGAATAGAATCGTCGGGTTTAAATCACCTATCGATGTTGTAAAGTGTAGGTGGGTTTGTCAGACCATTAGCGCTAACATTGTACCGGTGGAAATTACAAGTAATATACTACTTTAAACTACCACATAAGATTGCATCAAGCCGCGAACTAGATTAACATATTTAATGATCTCATTTGAAAATAGAAACAAAGAAACGAAAACCGAAAGCATTGTATAGTAATTGAACATATTTCAACCCCAAAATGTAAAAGTAAAAAGGGGAGTGAATTTACTCACCTTGAAAAGTAAATACAATCGAACCGTTAGAAACGCAGCTAAAAAGCACCGAGGGTTGCCCAAACATTAGTACCACCTAATTTATTGGGAAAAACCCTAACTTAGAAACGAACCAATAGTAATAAGAATCAAAATACGAGATCTAGGGTTTTGGATTTGGGATTTAGGGTTTTAGATTATAGATCGAGAATTAGGGTTCTTAAAACACAAATTGGGAATTAGGTTTTTTTTTTAAATATGAATTGGAAATTAGGGTTTTGAAATACAATTGGGGAATTTTCATAAAACGTTATTGTATTTTTCGTATTGTACATATTTTACAAGAAATCATTTTAGTTTTTCTTAAATAATATTTGTAAATACTTATAGCCATAAAAATATCATTATTTGTATATATGTATTAAAACTATATGTTTGTATTTAATATATATTTGTATAAGTACTAATAGATGAACATTGTTTATAAGTTTTTATGACTTTTTAGAAAATATACATAACTTAAATATGTGATTTAGGTTATTAGAAAATATTGTTTAATGTTTTGATTACTTAAAAACAAAAAATATAGAAAACAAGGGGCTGTGGGACTCGAACCCGGGTCACCACGTCCACAACTCAACATCTAAACCACTGCACCAGTTTCAGTTTTTATTAAATAACATGATTTTAAATTCTTTTAACCCGTTATAACGAACCATACCATTTCCACATGAACCCTAGAAACAAGATTAATCCAATTGAGTTTGAATTCGTTAATCCCAACCAAAACAAACATAGGGCTTTTGATCTACGTGATATCACGAACATTTTGATATATTATACGTACTTGATTGTAGTCGATTGATACAGATTCGAAAAGGAAGAAGAAGCCGACTGTTCTTGATCGATTATTATGAATCTGGAATGAAATAGGAAGAGATCGATGAGTTGTACAGATGTAGATGATTAAGAGGTTTAAAACGAACCCAAAAAGTACCTGTAATGATGCTCCGAAGGTGGAAAACGACTAAGTCACCGGAATTACGGTTTTTGATCGACTGATTTATGAATTGCAGAGAAAGAATAAGTGTTATGTTGATTGTAATGAGTTAGTCGAGTAATAGGGAACGATTTGGAAGGTTTAGTTACTGATTTGGTGTCTAATTTCAGAATTGCGAATTTTTGGTTTGATCTTGAAATCAATCAGCGCGTTTAAACTGCTGTCAACGCGTTTTGGGGTGTTAAATGGTTCGAAACATGTCAAGGAGATGATTTAGGAAAGTTTCGGCTGATTGAAATGGTTTAATTCGCGTGTTTTTGGCTTGCCGGAGTCGTAACTTTCCGGCCAAAGTGGCCGGATATAGGCTGGTCGGAAACGGGTCTGCGATGGGGGGGTTTTGGGTTGGGTTTTGACAGTTACACAAGCAGCCCCTGCAGTTTGAAGTTGTTTAATTTAAGTTTTAAGCTTTTAATTCAAGTTTCAATAATTACACTTTTAGCCCAAAGTTAGTTTTTATACATTATATTAACTAATTAACTCAACTACGTTAACTTGTAACGTTTATATAAGTGACGTTTATATATATTTAGTTCGTATTTGACGTTAAGAGACTGTTGCTAGACTTAGAAGCGTTTTTGTTTAATAGTTTCTATAAAATCCCTTTTATAGTACATTTTTGGGATTTATTATTGCGAATAGTATTTATTTGGTAAATATAGATAATTCGCGACATAAATATGGACGATTAATTAAGATAGGAATAACGTATAAATCCGTTACACTTATTCATAATAATAATGATGAGCGTTACATCTTTTTGAAATAAATACGAATACAATTAAAATTAGAAAATCTCAGGTTCGAGTCGGGTATTCGGATTCGGGTTCGGGGTAGATGTCACAGTAAGTCATATGTAACCCTGGCTCGGGGAGCTAGTTTGAACCCATAAAATAAATTGTGAAACTTGCACATGTGATGGGGATACTATGGATGAACATAGAGTAGAGGTATCAAAGGGCTTGTAGCCTGATGGTACCTAAGGTGTTTGGTGAAATGGTATCTCTATCTAATGATGAGGGTTCAAGTCTTATTATGGACAAAATGATGTAGATTAGTTGGTGTTTGTTATTAAAAAAAGAAGCATAGATCAGGGTTGCACGATTTAAACAAAGTACCATGAAGAATGCGTTGTTAACGTAAAGTTGATGTACCAATCAAATTTTTAAGAGTAAAATGGGTGAGAGGTGAGATGGTAACTAGTTTCGTGGCATGGCTTAAGGTATCAAAGTAGTAATTGTCATTGTTGAAGGAAACATTTTGCAACGAGCGTAGTATTGGAATTGTTTGGGTTTCTTTTGACTCGAAAGACTTGCATACGACTGATGGGAGTTTATGAGGTGCGAGGAACAAGCTCTCACGTCTTGCTTTCAAGTAGGGCACTAAACTCATCCAAAATCTATACTATAAGACCTCAACTCATTTACAACGTGCCAACTCACATGTTTTAACTTTTAACCCATAATCCCGTTTGGCGTGGTTTTATGTTAATCATAAGTGTTTGAATAACATGTTTCTATGTTAATTATTTGACACGAACAAATATACTAGTCGTGTTTTGATTTTACAAACTAACGTTAATCACCCCCACCCAGGCGGCTCTCCTCATATTCGTTTAGCTATAACAAGATAACAAATTTCTAATAATATACAAACTAAAGCTTAAATTTAATCGGTAATCAACAAAAGCATAATACAAACATCACAAGAAATAGGATGACAGATGAAGGTGTTTGGGATCAATAAATTCAATGATGCAATAATCCATCATAGGCAAATATACACCAAGCTATCATATTTTTAACACAAACAGGTTAGCACTTAACCAATCTGTATGATTTCAGCTACACCAATTGCCAAAAATGGCAATGAGTTGATTAGTAAACAAACTGAGCGTAAACTAACAATGTTCCAAACAAACAAACAAGCATTAAATAAGTAAACCTAAAGTCCCAAACTACACAAATGACCGTTAATCAGACAATATTGTGATAATTACATTCCCATGCAAATGATCAAACACTCATACTAGAACACAAAAATATTTTTCGAATATGAGACTGCTCATATGAAAACACAAAGAAATAGGATACATTCGGGGAAAATCATGTTACTTACAATGTACAGAAAATGTATTCCAAGTTGAGAATTAAAGCACTATACTTTGTTATACAATGTACAAAAAAAATAATAATAACTACAGCATGCAGAAAACAGTTTCGGTTGCAGACCTTTTAAAATACAGGAAGCAACCAAAGGCCTAGAAGTTAGCATGATCTACAGATTTACATCCCCATTTTGGGGCTTACATACAAAACAAGAGCTAAATCTGATACATTGCACCGATCTCTACAACTGAAGAATGGGCTGCATACCCAATACTAGATTCTAAAAAAACATAAAACAGATTTCGATACAACAAAACAAATCAGATACTTGATGACAACACGGAAAATACGACATACATGAAAATAAAAGCTTAAAAGTATTGGTGTGGACCAGTAGTTGCGGCAAAATATAACTTAGCCAATTTCATAGAATCCAAAGAAACCAATGAATCAAGTGTGCTTCCTCACGGTTCCCTGAATACGATTAATGACAAAATCACCAAATGTTAAATTTTATATACAATTTTATCCACCAATTAACAAGCCAACCAAATGTACTATCCTGCTCATAATCACCACATCATGCAATTTACTTTCTACAATTCTATAAACTCATGTATCTTTAGAATCAAAGTTTTATGTCATATTTATACTAAGGTATATTATTACCTAAATTTAAACTTAGCTATAACCCTGTTCACATAGTCAGCTCAAATATGAGTAATAATAAACACTTTAGAGTTGTCAACTGTCTTAAGATCACATGCCCTAGTAGAGATTGCAGGAAGACTATCAGTAACAAAAAGAAAAAATTCACAAATTAAAAACTACAAATGTAACCATACGGTTTGACCATAATAAGTTATAAGTATTAAAGTCTGTAGAGATTATTATATTATATATTTTACGCCTCACTTCCAAATGTGTAGAACTTACTTTTTAAATTCTGCAGGGCTGATTTCTGCATATGGTTTAAGATGATGCACATCAATAAGTTGACGGGTCAGGTCAAATGAACAGGTTAATCTGACTTCATGTGCCTCCGTTTACCATAACCTGCATCTCTTGACCGGGACCGATGGTGACGACGATCGTCTTCTACTGGCATGGCTCGGGACCGGCTCCTAGAACGGGATGAATGACCACCATGATCCCAGTCATCCTCCTAATCGGTATTGCGGTCTTTATGACGGTGGTGGTCCCGGTAACTGTCTTTTTCATCTTTGTATTTGTAATCCTTATGGTAACGATCACGATCCGTTTGGTCGCGCTCCTCACGGTGCCTTTTTTCTGAATTTCCAGACCACTCACGCTCTTTTTCACGAGAAACCGCATTTGACTTGGTGGTGGTTACCTTTTCATGGCTAGCCTCACCACCGCCATACTCGTGTTCTGAACCCCCATCTTCACCACCATAACTTGACTCTCGCGTTCTTTGACCTTGACTCTGTTCTTCTCCACCTCACCCATCATTCATACCAGTGTCACCCCACATCCCTGCTTGAGGTCCCTCCATCCCACCTGTACCCATCATCCCCATACCACCGCCACCCATCCCATGGCCAAAGAAAGCAGGATTCACATGTGGTGCTACCCCAGCAAGTCCCATGGGGTTAACACCCAGAAACTGAGGCATCATCCCGGGAAAACCAGATCCTGGAAAAACACCATAACCCGCTCCACGACCCATATACGTTGGATCAAAACCACCGCCCATCATACCTTGAGGATGCATGAACCTACCAGGAGGACCTCCAAATGCAGGGCCCGGATAACCACCCCCAGCCGGACCGCCTCCCAACCCGGGTGCGTTCACATTCTTCGGTCCCATACCCCCTCTACCTCTCATATTCCCACGATTCATGTTCCCCTGCCCTCCTCCACGGCCCCAATTACCCCGACCGTAATTCCGCCCAGTATCTCCACCAGAAAAATTATTCCCGCCACCTCTTCCAGCCAGGTCATTCATTGGTCTCCGACCAGGTGGTTCCGCCTAAGACTGAAACCAACGGCCCTTGATTTTTGTTACCATAAAAGGCACCCATTTGTCTTATAGTCTGCGGGGAAGCAAATGCCACCACACACGGTCTTCCATTGAAAACATAACCATTCATCCCGTCTTTACAAGCAGCGGCAGAACTTGCATCGTAAAAGTCAACTTGACAATATCCCTTTGACTTTCCACTAGCCCGTTCATCAAAAAACTTTATTTCTTTAACTCTTCCATATTGAGATAGAACATTTTCCAACTCGGCATCTGTTGTCCACCAGTGTAGCTCGCCAACAAACAGAGTGGTCGCACCATTGTCCGCTGGTGGTCGAACTTGATTCACACCCATCTGATGACCTGCCATTTGAGGAACGCTGACACCAGCTAGATCATGACCTGGATTTGAATTTAACATAGGTCCAGGCTCATTTCTGATGGGCCCGGGAACAGGTTCAGCCAGGGAGTTTTCGGGCCCACGTATACCCGTATCGTTACTCACTTGAGGAACCATTCTTTTTTGCGAAAGGTCAACAGTCAACCCTTCTTTATTCAAGCCAGTACCTTGATAAACAGGTTTAGGTATGCTTTTGTTTAAGTCTTGTGACATAGATTCAGGGCGATTTTCAGGCTGGGCTTCCAGAACATTTGGTTTTTGATCATGGAACTTTCCATTCCCAACATTAGTGGATGATAGTAACTCAGCACGTTGCATTTGAAGGAAATTTTCACCAACATTAACATCGTTGTACCGATCATCATATTTGCCATCTTCACCTACAATTTCATTGTGCAGGAATTGCTCCATCACCATGATATTGCATTTTTTGAGACCCCCCTAATTCCTCATCTCCATAATCTAATTGATCTTTAGCCATCAAGACAACACAAGTCAACTCAACACCCTGATTAGATTGGCGAGCCAAACAACAATTTACCTTATACTGCATGATATAATATACAAAAATGAAAAAGATTAAGTTATACTGGTCGACATAAATCACATACCAAAGAAGACCTTAATCTCCTATTTAAACAATAAACATCAAATCTTATAACAATCCATGCCATCAATTCCACCAACAACAACTTATAGTCTTATACTAGTAATACTTATTACAAACCGTATTTTACCCAGCATAATTAGAAAAAACTTAAGATCCACAAGAGACATTAAGATGACCAAACTGTAAACACAATGCGCATTTATTTTTTTTGGCAAATGGTCACTAAAGTTTCACTTGCATATCTCACAAAAAAAGATTCATTAATAATAAAGTAGTATCACAATCATATACATTCTTTTATCTGTATTAAAGAGAAATTTTAGAAACTTAACTGCGCAGTTCATTGAGCAAAACAAATGAGTTTATTCCAGTCTATCTGTTGACTAATTAAACTCTCCCATGCTTAATTCAATTGATATTGATTCGAGCATGTGATTTGAGTATATGCAAACAAAAATAATAATGAAAGTTAATGATTCATTACTCGATTTTGTCTTGCTCTTCTGCAAGAGACAGGTAAGGATAAAAACTGATAGATTTCAAAAGTCAAAACCTAAGAAAAAATCAAGCGTACTCGTATACACACAGATCCAATCCCGATAAACATTAGAATTATCTTCCTGATCGCGATTTCACTAGTTTCATCTTCTAACCTAGTTAATAGTACAATCTAGCAAGAGAAAATTCCGCTAATTAAGATAAAACTACAAGCACAATCTAAGTAGAAAAACCTAAGGATGAATAATAAAAGAGTAAAAAACAATTCAACAATCAGATCGAAGCTAGATCGACAGGAAAGGTAAGAACGAAAATGAGGATAAAAAGGATGCTAACGCGTTTTAGGAGATGGGAGAATGAAAAGCTGCTGCAGCTGCATCTGTGTGTATCTACAGAGTGAATGTTGTTGAAATCAAATTCATGATCGATCTTATCTTTGTTTTCACAAGATTGCTTTGATTTGTTTGATTTGATTTGATGATAGTTTTGTAATAATGGAAACCAAAACTCGTATTGTATACGTTCTCTCTTTTTTTTTCCTTCTCCCTTTTCTTACTTTAACCGATGAACTAGTGAGAAGACCGACCGAAACGTTTTGGATGGTTCTTGTGTTCGAGCCTTACGGTTGGTTGTTAACTTGTTAAACAAAAAGTAATGGTCGGATGAATGGGCAGTGTTTAGGTTTTGTATGGCTTGAAACAACCAGCTAGGATCAAAGAAAACTGCTAGTCTCATCGCGAGAGAAGGAGTCCCTGCAATCGGGTTCAAACGTGACAAATAATGAGAGTGTAAGGTAATGGAATCAATGAATATGTATGTGTGATAATGTGTGAGATGAGGATGCAATACATAAATATAAGTCTTATACTTATAGTGGGTTTTCCCGCGTAATCGCTCATTTATCAAGAAACTTTCTTCCCAAATCTCAAATAGGATACCATTGATGCTCCTTTCTATAATGCAGTTTGGTTTTGTTGTCATTTTAGTTAATAGTAACTAGACTCTTGAGTCTTTATAAAAGTAAATATCATATCCCAGATTGATTAGATACTTAGAATAAGTGTTTGTCACTTAGGCTTGATTTTGTCAGGATTCTTTTTGGGTTATTATCACAATTTGCATATAAGTCTAGTTAGGTTGAGTGAACAACCAACACGGTTTTTAGACTTGATATATGTGTGCATATTTTGAAGGGGTCCTTCGTGTATAGGACGTTCTTAGGTGGTGTTTTCATTGGGCTTATATTTTCTAGCTTTGGCGTATTCAATGTGAGTTTCTCAGCCCCTTTTTATATAACGTTTTATTTAAATATTTTCGGGGTAAAACATGTATTTGTTTATGTTGTTTTGATATGAATTGGGAGACAGGTATTGTTGTTGACCAAAATGATGCATGGGTGTTTGTTGTGAAAGTGTACACATTGCCCTCTCATAATCATTAATATATTGGAGAGACCACATGTTATATTGACAGATCTATCGGCTTTGGAATATCGCCCCTCGTGATCAGACGCTCTGATCGTATTGACATGCGGGGGAATATAAATTGAATGTTGTGAGGGAACCTCGTTTCTTGGTTTGATTATGGACTCATGACTTGATGATTCATTTGTCTTTGGGCCTAGCTAGCTCTTGACGGTCTTGTTGACGTCTCAAAGCCATCATATCAGTTGTAAATGAAAAGTGATTTTTTACTTTGGATTAAAGCCTGAAAACTCACCAACTTTATGTTAACTTAGTTTTTACATGTTTTTCAGATACGAAATGATAAGCTTCGGGTATTTGTGGAAGGACAGTTTTTAGACTAGACTCCACATGTGATCTAGTTGTTTTGGGACCGCTTTAATTAAAAGTTCATTTAAGTTTTTATTTCAAACAATTTATGTTTCACTAAGACTATTTATATTTTCGTAATGAAAATTGTGGGATGTTGACGTGTCAACGTTAACATAATTAACTATTTTTAAATTAATGTGGATGTTTGCTTTATAATTAATGGGTGCCAACTTCGCTCCTTACACCACGATATAAAGTCTTTCCGTTGCGACGATTTTTGGGGTGTGACACCCCAATACCTAGATCCACCAATGGATGTGAAGTAAAAAACCACATCATCAGAAGTGTGATAGGGCACTTTCCCGTTGATATGGAAAGACATGTTTTTTTTCATAGTAATATTCTTTCACGCTATTATTATTGGACAGCAAAACGAATAAAGCCCGACTACCTGAGCTAACCTAATGACGAAAGACAACCCCAAACGCTCTGCGAACACAGACAGCGTTGGGTAGCCGAAGCCCACCTATTTCGGGGAAAACCCGACTCCAATTCGGGGAAACCCACTAACCCGTCCGCCCGTAAGCATGACAACAAGCTAGTGGTAAAACCCGTTTGACTCAGAGATCGAATTTGTGTTACCACAAGTCTCCATTTCATTGCCTCCATTTGCCACTTCTAAAGTGATGCTAGTGGAAATAGAACTTGAGTAAAACCTCTTTTGAAGAATCCAAGAGTTTTACCACTACACTACATTGTCCCTACATTGCCTTCATTTATCACTACACCACATTGTCTCTTTCATATTATTACCTACTTTATCATCCCTAGCACCCCACAAAATATCACTCTCACATTGCATGTTATGTAACATTAGTGGTAACTAGTTGAAAAACATCCTTTAAAATCAAACATAAACAATGGAAGTATTTTTATAAAATAATAATAATAAGAAAAATTTAATTAGCAAAGTTGTAGCCGGTAGAAGAATCCAATGGACAAAGGCATCCATGGATGGAAGCGTAGGTTAGCTCGCTGTATGTACAATCATCTCAACTGAATTACAAACCATGCATTTAATTTTAATGCGCCACCTCTTGCTTAACCTACGCCTCCTCTTCTGACACACACCCAAAACTAGTCTGGTTTCACTTACAGCAGCAGCAGCAGCAGCAATGGCAGCAGCATTATTAATGCTGGATCTCTTTTCTTCTCTCCACTCATACATCTGCAACACTCTTCTACCTACGCCCTATCCCTATCCCTATCTCTGATCTACATACCGATCGCTCACAGTCATTGCACTTTCTCTTTCGTACTCCTCTTGTTTGGTTGTTATGATTTTCATTTGATCTGATTCATTGTTTTCAAATTAGGTTAGCGAAAGCATGAATCCGTTGTGTTGTATAGCTCCGGTGTCGATTGACAAGGATCGGACTGGTTCTCCGTCCTCCGTGGTTGTAAAATCTCAGTCTGATTCTCACCTAGGGTTTGATAGGAACGTTAGACCGCCGAGTTTTTCCGCGCAGGTGTCGTCTGTCGGTACTGAATCGGACAATGTGATTCATGAAGTCGATGATTGCGAGGTTGAGGCTAGGGAGAAGGATCCTTCGACTTCGATCTCGGTTTCGAAACCGGTGGTTTTTGGTGGAAATGGTGGTGGTGTTGTGGCTGGGATTTTGTATAAATGGGTGAATTATGGTAAAGGATGGAGATCCAGATGGTTTACGTTGGAGGATGGAGTGTTGTCTTATTACAAAACTCATGGACCTGATAAGATCGTGTTTACTTCAGGGAGAGAAAAAGGGTTTAAGGTAATTGGAGATGAGTCAATTAGGTATATGAGGAAATGCAGCAGTCACAATCGATCTGGTTCAAAGCAATGGAAACCATATGGAGAGATACATTTGAAGGTTTGTACAACTTGTATCTCTCACATATTTTGTATACATTTTCACATTACATAGGCTCATATAAGTAAAAAAAACTGTTTAATGTTTGCCACATTATAACCATTCTTGTTTCTGGAAATGGTATCAGAAAAAGGAAAAGCAGCTAGTGATGTCTTTTGCATTTTAGAAATTACAATTGTTAGGTTGCAATGAATGGACAAGTACCATTGTTAGCTTTTTTGTGCAATTCTTGGTGGTAATTGTTGAGCATATTTGTTTATATGAATGTTTACTATGTAATTGCTACCATAAAAACACAGACAACAAGGCATTTGATTAGGTGTGATGTTATGATTGCTGCCATAAAAGCACAGACAACAAGGCATTTGAAAAAAAATTACAGATCAATCCCAATTTTTACAACGCTGCCTAAAGCGCAATCAATTAGGCTTAATTTCTTGAATTATTTTCCTAAAAGCGCCAACTTCTGTCTGTTGGGCGGCTTAATGAAGCTCATGAGTCCATTTTGTGGCAATTTTTGAAGTTAACTTTCTAGTATCAGATAGCTTAAGGCAGAACAGATGAATACTAATAGCTTTGTATTGACATCAATGCTTTCATAAGGGCTAACTGTGCAAAATAAAAACAAACTTAAAGAACTTTTTTTTCCTGAGTTTAGAAATCGACCTTTTAGACTATGCACACCAAATAGGAACCAGCTTACATTATGTTACTGAATCTAGCAATCAACTACATTTTAACTGATATACTTATAAATTACTGATGTGTCACTGATCAATACCATGCCAACCACCATATCAAGATGCTACATTGCTACACATGAAAACAATGGTTACGTGTAAACTAAAAATAAATTAATAATAACAAGTTGGAAAATATTTCTAAGGAAAAGTATGTATGACAAAAATGGTTAAATGTCAAATCAGATGTATCCTGGCTTATAAGTATACAGTAAATTGACATTCAGATGCAGTGTTGGCTTCATACACGTTTGACCTGCTACCCGCTGAACTGATAACTCATCACTAGAATTGGTAATTAAGTGTAACCTGGTTCCTAAAGTTGGAATGCACTGTAACTTGATTTCTAGTTTGTGCCCAACTTTAAGCTCGTTGCTAAAATCAGGAAAACTGTGAAGTTTGTTTCCACGTTGTTCATTTTGCCTGTCCATAGCACTGTTTTTTCTAAATATATTATCTACAGGTGTCATCTGTAAGAGCAAGCAAGTCTGATGACAAAAGATTATCTATATTTTCTGGAACAAAAACTCTTCATTTAAGGTGCATATCTAGAGAAGATAGAGCTGAATGGATTGAGTCCCTTTTGGCTGCTAAAGATAAATTCCCTAGATTATCTGTAGGGGATCTTGCTCCTTCAGAAGAAATGGTTATTTCAACTGAGAAGTTACGGTCACGATTATCACAAGAAGGAATAACAGAGGAAATAATAAAAGATTGTGAATCAATTATGTTGGGTGAACTCACCACCTTGCAAAACCAAATGAAGACTCTACAACTTAAACACGTGGTTCTTCTCGACACACTAAGACAGCTGGAGGTACAAATAAGGATTTGATTTTCACAGTTTAATTAATATAGCCATATAGGGGAGGCCGCCCAAGTATTTATCCAGTTTCGTTTATACCAAGACGGCCAAACACTTCTAATGATGGACATGCCCTTAAACCACACAGTACACATGGACCGTTTGTGTAAATCACCCAAACTATTATTTAGTTAAATTACATTTTAACCAGAAGTTGTTTTGCTATCATAATCTCTTTTTAGGTTTTCTTGATCTTTTTGTGTTTGGATCTGATTTTGGTTTTCAAATTGTTATAAATTTCGTAATAACTAGAAGTTATTGTATATCCATTAGTATTGATAACATTCATATAAACAAATGTCTATTTTTTTATAATAAAGAAATAAAAGAGATATTTATACATTTTTTTTCCTAAGCATGTAATGCATGTTGTCTATATGATAATTCAGGAAGAATGCATCAGATAATTTCATTCCGTCACCCATTCGATTAGTTCGTACATTCCATTCCATTCCATCCAACGAACCAAAACCTAGATATTGCAAGCTGATTCAGTTATTCAAATCACATTTTGGTTCATGAAAGATGTAGCTCAAAATATTGGATTGATTGGTTTATGCCTTTATGCAGACTGAGAAAATTGAGCTGGAAACAACTGTGGTCGATGAAACAAAAGAGAGGGATTCCTCTTGTGGGCAAGATAGAAGATTCAGTGGTAAGTTAATTAAGAGATTATCTTCTCAATGACTGTTAGGGATACATGTGTTGCTACAGACGTCCTTTAGTAAGTCTTGTATCCAGTATCAACATTAAAAAATAACTAAAATGGAAACGCCTAAAATGGGTAAAGCACTAAAAGTAGAAAGGTTCTAAAGTTGAAACAGGTTGAAAATTACTGAAAGTGCATTTGTAATGCAATCAATCTCCTAAATTTCTATTAAAAAATTATATTTTTATTGGAATAGTATAATCTTATATATAAAATTGGTGGCAGCTCACTAGTGACTAGACCTGTATCAAACTGTATCGAAGTTGACTGCTTTGACCCGGGGGACGTGTCCCCCCACTCACCCGTTTTCCACCTCTACATACGAATCTAGGGACCAGACAAGTCAAGAAGAATATGTCTTGCAGATTAAAAACAAATTAAATGGAATGCTGATTATTTGTTCTGAAATCATTCACTTATGTTGCAAACAGATTTTTATTCAATTATGTCGGAAGGCAGTGGAACTGATTCTGATGCGGACAATGAAAGCCGATATGGAGTCGACATTGAATCGGATGAAGAGAATGGAACTTTTTTTGACACAAATGAATTCATGTCAGCTGATGTTTTAAGATGTGCTTCTTATCGAAGCAGAGAAAATTTAGGAACAAGTTCTTTATCAAATGAGAAGGACCCTTTCTTTTCAGGTCGGGTTGGAACCGAAATTAATTTAATTCAGTATCCTCATATTAAAAGAAGGGACAGTTTACCTGAACCTAAGGAAAAAGAAAAACCGGTTGGTTTATGGTCCATAATTAAAGATAACATTGGCAAGGATTTATCTGGTGTCTGTCTCCCTGTTTATTTTAATGAACCACTTTCTTCTTTACAAAAGTGCTTTGAGGATTTGGAGTATTCTTGTTTGGTTGATCGGGCGTTGGAATGGGGAAAGCAGGTCAGGTACTCAAGTTATGCTTTTTTTTTCATGGAAATTCCATTGAGATCTGTGGTTTTTGTGACATCGATTTACTCCATGATAATTTGCAAATTTTGTATTTGTTATCAACTAAGGACCTAAGGTTGATTGTCTTCTTCAATAGCTTGCATGAAAGGGCTATCGACTTCGGAACAAACCATCTTGAACTTCTTTTACATGCTGCTGAATTGGTGTTCATGAGACACTTAGATACTGGTTACATGCCTTCAAAGATGATGATTTTCTTAAAATTCTGAAAGTTTGACGACTTGTTAGTTATTTCGAATCAAATTTGATGAATGTTTGTTGCCTTTTTATTCCATAGCACGTTGTGAATCAAACATGCATGGTTGATTGGAAGTCACTGTTTTAGGCAATTTCAAGAATTTGATGTTTATGCTTGTAACAGCCCTCAGGACTCCTTATGCTACCTAACCCAACATTTGTGGTTATCATGTCCTAATAAATGTTTAGCTTTCAAGAATTTGACATCTTCTCTTGGTTCAAAATTATGTTTTTATTTGGCCTTCTGAAGTTTGCCTGCTTATGCAGGGGAATGGTTTGATGAGAATATTAAGCATTGCAGCTTTTGCTGTTTCTGGTTATGCATCAACTGAAGGTCGACAATGCAAACCTTTTAATCCTCTTCTTGGGGAGACCTATGAAGCAGATTATCCAGATAAGGGCCTACGCTTCTTTTCTGAAAAGGTAAAATATCTGGTTAAAGACACAATATAATATCTTCCATTTGCTTTTAAATTTACATTGTTGGATAATTATAAATTAAGGGATAATGTATGACAATATGTGGAAGCCACCCATGTATTCAACCTTTTTCATTAAGGCCATTGGCCACCTAAAGGCTGAAACTGCTTTTATATTGCCACCCACATTTTACTTATACCAAATCCAGCCAAAATATTGCGTACTGTCTTGTAACAAAAATGCCCTTTAAGCACCCTCATATCATTTAGGCATTTTTGTTTACAGGGGTGTTTTCAGATATTTTAAGGAAATTTTCATCATTAGGAATGCTTTGGATGGAGCTTTTATCTATGCAAGCAAAGCAATTCATACTAGGTTGCCATTATAAAGTAGTTTTTGTACATTGGTGGCCTTAATGAAAAAAAAGTTGAATACTTGGATGACCTCCTCTCACATAATATATTATTATCCCTTAGAAAAAAATCGAATGATGGTGTAATCTTGGTATGGTTTTTGCACTTTTATAGGTGAGTCACCACCCTATGATTGTTGCCTGTCATTGTGAGGGCAGAGGCTGGAAGTTTTGGGCAGATTCAAATCTTAAGGGAAAATTTTGGGGGCGCTCTATTCAGCTTGATCCTGTGGGGACCCTTACCCTGCAATTTGAAGACGGTGAAACATTTCAGTGGAGCAAAGTGACCACCTCTATATACAATATTATTCTTGGTAAAATTTATTGTGATCACTATGGTACCATGCGGATTAAGGGTAGTGGTAACTACTCTTGCAAACTCAAGTTCCAGGAGCAGTCAATTATAGACAGAAATCCACATCAGGTGACATAACTTTTTAATTCTGGGTTTCAAATGGGTTGGGACCGTTGGGTTACAAGTCAAATGGGCCTGGATTAAACAGAGGTTGGTCTTATATACGTGTCTAGATTGGCTAGGCTGTGTTGAACTGGCCTCTTCACACCTTTGGAAATTTGTAATTAGTGAATTAATATATTAAACTTCCTCTAGAGGTCAGTCATTTATCTATGCTCTTGGGTAATAGGTCAAACGGATCTGGATCAAATGGCTGGCCTTTAACATGGGTTCAATGGGGTTGGGTGACCGGTTGGACGGAAGTCACGAACTACCCACACTTTCTTCTTGAAATCTATAAATAATTAATGTATTAAATAAGCTTTTGCAAACTATATTGTGATAAGGTTGTTTTTTTTTTCTTTAATGTATTAAATTTGCTTTTACAAACTTATTTTCAGTTTTTCACTTACGCCATCGTTTAATGTATAAAATGTACAAAACATCTTCTTGAAATCTATAAATAATTAATGTATTAAATAAGCTTTTACAAACTATATTGTGATAAGGCTATTTTTTTGTTTAATGTATTAAATAAGCTTTTACAAACTTATTTTCAGTTTTTCACTTGCACCATCGTTTAATGTATAAAATGTACAAAACATGTACAACATCTTCTTGAAATCTACAAATAATTAATGTATTAAATAAGCTTTTACAAACTATATTGTGATAAGGTTATTTTTTTTTGTTTAATGTATTAAATAAGCTTTTACAAACTTATTTTCAGTTTTTCACTTACACCATCGTATAATGTATAAAATGTATTAAACATGTACAATACCACTATTAGACAATCTAAAATAATAATAATCTGTTATATTTTCATAGTTAAAGAAAAGCGTGTACATGTACAATACCACTATAAGACACATCTGAAATAATACTCTTATATTTTCATAGTTAAATAAAAGCCGTTTTAGAGGTTTTTAAAAATAAAAGAATGCTTTGGTTGTCTTGTAAGCCAGTCAACTAATTCGACTCATTTCTTTCCTGCAACAAATCCGTTATTATACAAATTACAGGTACACGGGTTTGTGCATGACAACAGAACAGGAGAAAAGGTAGCAATGTTAATAGGAAAATGGGACGAAGCTATGTACTATGTAGTAGGAGATCCAACAACAAAACCAAAAGGATATGATCCAATGACAGAAGCCGTATTACTATGGGAAAGAGATAAATCTGCTACCAAAACCAGATACAATCTCACACCATTTGCAATATCTTTGAATGAAATTACACCCGGTTTAAGGGAGAAACTGCCACCAACTGACTCCAGGCTTAGACCAGATCAACGCCACTTGGAAAACGGCGAATATGAGCTGGCAAATAAAGAGAAACTAAGACTTGAGCAGTTACAGAGACAGGTATGCATTTAGTTTTTGTGAGTTTAAGTAATTATTGTCACTTGCTATATCAAAATTATGACTGTCGGTAAGTGTGTCTATGTTTACTTTTTCTTTAAGCGGCGCATAAAATTCACGCTAATTGCTATCAAGGTAGAAGATTTACCCTGAGTAGTTTATTTTAAAGTTTGTTAGTTTTATTGATGAGAACAAAGATGGTTACTTAATTACCTAAAACTCAAAATCAAGCCCATGTAAGCCAGCCGTACATTACTTTATCCAGTGGGTATCCTAGTAATGGTTGGGCTCGTGAGTTAGCTTAAAGGGTCATGGTCAACAAAAAAAAATGAAAGTTGGTTACAACTTATATCCTGGTTCTTTTATTTATGTGAACAGGCAAGAAAGCTGCAAGAAAGAGGATGGCAACCGAGATGGTTTAAAAAAGACGAAGATGGTTGTTTTCGTTACATGGGTGGTTATTGGGAAACAAGAGACAAGAAAGATTGGAAGGGAATTCCAGACATATTTGGGCAGAGTGTTGCTGAAGAAAATGAAGAGTGATGTTTTAGTCTTTACAAAGTCTTGTAAGTTGTAACATAAATAAAAAAGGTAATCATGCAAACATTATGTTTAAAAACCGTTCTTTGTCATTTTCAGTCTTAAACGATTAGTTTGATTACCCATCGAGTTCGTCAATGATTACAGAGGATCTCAGATCCTTGTTCTTTCATCCTCGTGTTAGCATTTTGACAACAATGCTCATGTTTTGTATCTTCCTACGTATTGTAATCCAGGCTTTTGTAGTTTACTTGTTCTAGGTCTGCAATTAGAACCATGCTCGAGTTCACTTGCGTATCACATTTAAAACATTATATAGGTGGAGTAAATTGCAAAAATGGTCCATGTGGTTTAAAGGTTTTTGCAATGATCTTTTTTTTTTTCTCATATACATCTGTTATCGTAAAAGTTGTTGTCACTTTAGTCCCTATAACTAAACATAAACCACAGATTACGATTGGCACCGATTACCTAACCTGACTAAACACTTACAAACCCGAGTTTAGTCCAATTGTGCTTGATTTCACCATGATTTGAAGCCACAATGGGTTAGATTTTGGTGGAGATGGTTGTTGTGGGGAACGAAAAGGTTTTTTGTGGTGGTAGTCTGTTTTTAGGGGTGGTGTTTGGTGTAGGTGATAGGTGCTTGAGTGATTGAAGTAGTGAGGGTATGGTTGGGTGGTGATAGTGGATTTCTTAAAAATGCGGGGGGTGAAGATAAGACGTGCGTAAGGGGCTGACAATTTCTGACACTAACACGATAACACGACATGAAATTAATAGGTTTTGTGTTTGACCTAAACAAGTGCCGTGTTATTAATATGTTAATACGATAAAGACAAGTTAATTATTGTGAGAAATTATTGCAAAAAACCAGAAATCACATGAACCATTTTTACAAATTTCTGATATGAGTGTCTATGTCGTAGTATTTTATGGCATTCTTATGTTTCTCGTTATATACTTTTGTACATAATATCGGTTGAGTGGAAACGTGATTATGTTATGTGATATATTATTATAAGATAAATATATATACCACTTTATTTTAGAGATGACACCAATATCTAGAGTAATTGAAAGGCTAGTGCATAATATAAGAGCATAAATAAGTAATTTGATGAGCGAGCATTATTGAAGGAAGTGTTGTTGGTCTAATTTTAAATTTAGTAGGAGACACACCCGCCCATAAAATCCTTTTTCCACTACCAAAGCCACATCACACCACACCACACGTACGTAAAAAACATGGTTCCCAAGGCACACCTAGAGACACTAATGCTTGCCACCATGAACCCTTGTAACAAGGACAAACATACAACATTTTAATGCTCTTATCAATCAATCTTCCTTTCTAGTTATGGTCTTTGTATTTAAAATAACTACATAGTGATTCTTCCACTTATGTTCTCCATGACCATGTGTCGGTTTTCATTTTCTTCTTAAAATATTATAATACATGTTAAAAATAAATGGTTATTTGTTTTATGTAGTGACGACTCGTGAGATGGTATAAGATAGTAAAAATACAAGACTAAATTTCTTTTGACATTGACCTAATGACACTACTATCTTTTTCTAAAAAACTTGTGTCAAATAGCTTACTTTCTCATTTGTTTATTTTTTTTACAGAAAATAAGGATACTTGTTATCCATGTTAAATAAATAAAATATTAGTGTTTAATATAATATGCTCTATAATTAGACACAATTTTGATAATTCTAGAAACAACATTAAATAATAACCGAATATAAGGGGTGCTCAGTATTAGATTTCAAACTAATTAAATCGCAAACTAAACTTAAACTGAAACTGTTTGAAACCAGATTGAATAACATATTTGGTTTTTGGTTTGGTTCAAACTGTAAACCAAATTATGTGATAACACTATTTTAATTCATATTTTATAGTTTATCTAGTTCATTTATATCCATAACTTTACTGTCAGTAATAAAAAATAGAATGTGTTTTATTGAAGGAAAAAAATTTTATTTTAGTTATTATGACTAATTCGGTTTGTCAGGCTCAATTCAAAAACCAATCCAAATTAAAAAGTTTTTCGGTTCATATTAGGTTTTCACAAATTAGGTTCAGTTTAGATTGCAGTCTCAAGCAAAAAAAATCAAACTAAATAAACAAAATAATACACAAATCAAACGATGAACACCCCTAAATGCCACCACTCTCTAGTCTCCACCACCCCTTCCAACGAGAACGTTTCGTTTCACTCAACAAAAATATCATAAAGAACATTTACATTTACATGTAAATTATATGTATATATACATACTTATATAGGGTAGGAAAAATAAGCTAGTGGTTGAGTGAGCAAACATACAAATACATGAGATAGTTTGATTTCATGTGTTGGAAGGTAACATAAGAAATGGTTGTTTTTGGCAAAAAGACATCCCTTTCAAGTTTCATCCACCTACTTTTTTCCTTTGTAGGGCATCAAAAAGGGACTTTAATCCTATGCAAATATTCTTACACAACATATGTGGTGGGTCATGCATGTATGGATTGAGTGGGACCCTACTTTATGTGTTATTTGATGGGGGAACACTACTTTTTACCTTTTTAGTGATTTTTAATCTCTCTTTTTAACCTTGAACATACTCAAATGTTTTCTTTTTGAACTCTTTGAAACAAGATTTGTTAGGGCTTTATTTTCAATTAAAAACAAAATTTATATAAAGAAAAACGCACAATATCAATTAGAAAAGTAAACTAAGTTTTCTACCATACAAATAATCCAGTCATCAATGACTAAACCAGGGTCCTTCTAATCAAAGAACTTTTAAGTTAATTATTTAATGATATGCAACTTTAAAACACCTTGAAATTAAGTATATGTGTCAAAGTTCACGATTCACCAACAAGTAATTAAATAAAGAGTATGTTATTGTATTACTCTTTACATAACAACAATGTTATATTAATTAAAAAATTGGAGGTCGACTTCTTGACTAGGTAATTTATCTAACAGGAGAAAGTAAACTTATAAAAAGCTCTTAATACGAATATAACACCAGCACCTGATGAATATAATTGGTGTCATGCCATAATTGAGAGGTAGAAGGATCCACACAAGGTATTAGAACATCACTTTATCATCACATAAAAAAACTGATAATATTTATACATATAGAAAATCTTTTTTATAAAAGACTATTAATTATATTTTATTTCTAAGCCGTGAATAACACCATTCAACTTCTTTCTTAAAATGAAAAGAAACTATATTTCATATATTCTTCAGACAACTTTCTTTCTAGGTTGATTTTTTAAATAATGCCAACGTTGTGGTGTTTAGGGCATTATTGGACATTTTGGGGGCATTATGTGAGGGTTTAACGCTCCATTATTAAGCAAAGTTGAAAAAATGGTAAATAAAGTTTTATACGATACAAATAAATGAGTTATCAATGATTACAGTCGGCGACAAAGGATCTGTAAAGTAAATGATTTGTAAGTTTAAAACACCGTGAATTTGAGGATATACACACGTCAGAGTTAATGATTAACCATGAGTATTAAAAAGCATGGTGGTGTATTACTTTTGACCATGTTATATTATTTAAGCAATCAACGTTCGGCTTCTTCGCAAGATAAGATACCTAAGAAGTATAATAAGACCAAGAGCCAAAAGATCACACCCAAGAGTCTAAATTCTAATTGGAGAGACATTAGAACATCTATTTATCAGGAAAAAAAATTCCTTCACTATAAGAAAGTATTAATATAGTTTATCTCAACCATAAATTACAAATAAATACTCCAATATTAACATTCAACTTGTTTCTTAAAATAAAAGAAACATGTACATTTCATATCTTCTTCAAAACAACTCAATCCTATATAGTTTTATTTTAATTTTGTACATAAAACAAACACAAACTCCTCATATGATATTATAAGTAATCCTACATTCATACATGATACATGTAGTGTGATTGTTTATATGAAATAAGAATGTTTTAATAAAATAATAATTGTAATTATTCATAAATAGAAATAAACATAGTGGTAAAGATTTGAAGCATTAATAGCAATAAACAAGTCATTCAAAAGTTGAAAACCCCTTACTTACCTAGCTAGCTTCTTTTTAATTTGTTCCACCCAAAAGACACACTTACACATTCACCGTGAGTGTCCACCGGAAAATCAACTCCGATCCGATGATGTCTCAACCCACATTTCACCCACTCCCTTTAAACCCAACGGCACAAGAGTATCGACCAACCCACTTCCCGTTAATATTTCTCATTCCGGTGGCACCATCACCCACACGTGCACTTCTCCTCACCTCCGTTCCACCCACCGTCAGCGAATCAACCATCCGCCGTGAACTTGAACTCTTCGGCCACGTCAGAGCCGTACAAATGGACCGTCTCCGACACGGGATCGTCACCGTTCATTTCTACGATCTCCGACAAGCGACTGAAGCGTTAAACAAGATTCAACAACAACACTTTGATCGTCTTACTGTTTCCGGTCCACTTGAACCGGCGCCGGGTTTAATCTCCGGTAGAGTTGTTTGGGCGCAGTTTGTTTTCCCCGGACTTACTGACCGTTATAATCAAGGCACTGTTGTCGTCACTTCCGATTCAAACGTTTCCACCGCTCTTATTAGAGACGTTTTTCAAGCTTTTGGTAACTCACTTTCAACATATATATATATATTATATTAATTTACTTTCCTAGCTAGCTAGCTTTATATATATATATATAAAATAAATTAGTCGTCAATCGGTCGATCTCTATTTTTATTTAATAAAGATGATCGATCGATCGATGCGTCGCTTTCTTGAACATCTGATGATGTTGATATGCTTTTGCTGTTATGTAAGCTAGGTAGGTGCATCAGCATGTGTGTGATCGATCTATATATTATAATTAAGTTATAACCCCTCCTACGTACACCACCAGTGTTAAGTTTTTTTTTTTTATCCCAAACGTACGTACGTACGTACGTATATTAAGTTTGCCAAAGTTTTAAACGCCCATTTGGCCGGTTAAAACGTTTGAGTAGTGTGTGTATGTGGATGGTGTAGCTCTATACAGCCATTTAATTGGGTGTATAAAAAATCTTTTTAAACTGCAGCCTTTTGAATGTGTCCGTATATCACTAGCTAGCTAGGTAGCTTTTTGAATTGGATCGAGTATTATTTTAAGATCGAATTATGGGCCTTATTTAATTGTTTTGTTTTGTTTTGTTTTGTAGGGGAAGTGAAGGAAATAAGGTGGTCAAGTAGTCCATTGAAACCAAATGAAAGATTGGTAGAGTTTTACGACATACGAGATGCAACCAAGGCTGTACATGCCAAACAAATCAACATCAACGGGAAGCCGGTCACTGTTGAATTATTCAATGGACACAAACCTCAATATTATTTCAAACACATCATTTCTAATCAAGTTCATCATGTTGTCCCAGAGGTCAATTCTTCTAACAAGAATAATATTGTTTATAGGCGTCGCCATTCACCAGATAAATTATGTCAAGGTGGCCGGTCTAAGCTATGGAAATCGACGCGGGACAAATCATGTGATGATCCAAGCTTTTTGATTAAAGCTGATGATGTTTTTCAAGATTCAAGAACAACTGTGATGATCAAAAACATCCCAAATAAATACAGGTAGCTAGCTAGGTTAATTAATATATATGTTTGCATTATTATACACTTGAAGTTTGTTTAATTAAATTGTTTGTTGATGCGCGCAGTCAGAAACTGTTGTTGAACATGTTGGACAATCATTGCATAAAATGCAACGAGAACGAAGGCGATAATCAACCCTTGTCTTCTTATGATTTTGTCTATCTACCCATTGATTTTGTGTATGTTTTCGCTCAATCTACCCATTATATATATAATGTTTTGAAATTTAATTAAGCTAGAATGATGATTAAATTGTTTGTACATATATATAAATAATAATAATAATAATAATAATATTAATGCATGCAGGAACAAATGCAACGTGGGATATGGGTTTGTGAACATGACATCGCCGGAGGCAACATGGAGGTTATATAAAGCTTTTAACCATCAAAATTGGGAGGTTTTTAATTCCAAGAAAATATGCCAGGTTTCTTATGCTAGGTTACAGGTATTATATATATATATATATTTCTATTTGAAATTAAAATAATATTTATATATATATATTCTAAGTTTATTAGTAAAAATTAATTAATATTCTGAGTGAGATTGTGGCCGGCCGGAAGAACATATATATATATAAAATAGGATAGGATAGGAATTACCACATATATATATATATAGTGGTTGAGGTGAGACACCAAGATTCAAATCTCGACCTAGCTACTTATTTCTGGAATGGTGAGTATTTGACTCCCAACCAATTAAGTTGGTTAGAAAAGAGTACGTACGTTGTGAATGGGAATAGGAATGTGAATATATGTATGTATGTATGATGGTGGTGGTGGTGCAGGGAATAGAGGCATTAAAGGAGCATTTCAAGAACTCAAAGTTTCCTCCATGTTCAGCAGAGCAGAGTACATGCATGATGCCGATTGTTTTCACGCCACCACGGGATGGTCGAACACTCACACATCCCACTCCGATCATTAACTGCCGTCCTACATCTTCTTCCTCATCCGATCACACATCTTCTGCTGCTGCTGCTGCTGATAATAATACTACGGAGTAATAATATTTAATATATATGTGTCTCACTGATATGCTGCATAATATGAAATGAAATGATGTTGAATTTAATTACTTGATTTGAAGTCGATCTGGTGAGTGTACGTGTAGGTGTGAAGTCGTAGTGGGCTGGACATTCATATATATGGCCGGAGTAGATATCTTTTTTTCTTTTGTAGTACTGTGCATGGATAGATAATGGTGTGGGATAACCACCCATCCTGAAAGGCTAACTACATATCCAATCATTACAGTTAATACGATTTGTATTGGTCAATTTGGGTCGTATTGATCTATATGACTCGTATTAGATTGAATATGGTCATATTGACCTATATGACTTGTATTAGATTGAATACGAGTCGTATTGATTCAGCACATGACTCGTATTAGATTGATATGGATCGTATTGGTTCAAAAATTAATTTTTTCTATATGTCCCCGACATATTCACCACCATAAAAGTCGCAACCATATTATTTGTCGTAATTGATGTTTACTGAAAATAACTATCATCCTTATTTTCATTTTTACCATTAAATATATAATTACCATTTAGATATAGATTTTTTTTAAAGTTGGATAAATCTCGATAATATATATAAGTGTATTAACAAATGAATTCGTTTTGAATATCGAATTTGATAGATCAAACGATCATTTATATTTGAATTTTAACATAATATTATATCATGTCAAATAAGCATTAAGTTTTCAAAATTTCATACGTTCAAATAATTTTTTACCATTAAGCAAATACGACTCATATTGTACTTAATAGAAGTTATATTGTCAGGTAATATGACTCATATCAAAACTAATACGAGTCATATTGTCAGGTAATACGACCCATATCAAATCTAATACGAGTAATATTGTCAGGTAATACGACTCATATCAAATCTAATACGAGTCATATTGTCAGGTAATACGATCCATATCAAATCTAATACGAGTCGTATTACTGTCTGACCTGCAATCTCTGCAAGATTCGGCTTTTTCGTCTGACAACAAAGCAATACGACTCATATCACCTGATACGAGTCGTATTGAAGGTATACTGGCTAGCCTTTCAGGTGTCCGGTTAGAATCACTCTAGATAATAGATAGATGGATGGTCACATCTAGGGATGAGCTTTTGGTACCGATTACCGGTACCCTACCGACTTAACAATATCGGTACCGGTACCGGTACCCACCTTTTCTGAAATTCGGTACCGATATCGGTACCCACTTTTCCTGACTCACATCACCGCTAGTACGTCTATTTTTAAAAACACAAACTATTTCATATATATATATATGTATATGTTTAAGATCTTCATTATAATCACCTTATTTTTTCTATTTTTCTCCATCAAATAATACACTTACTATTATTATTATTTTTAATGGATAAATATAATGAGGTAGTAAATACATATAATTTTTATATACATTTTATAATTTACAGATAAAAAAGTTACGATAGCTAGCTATGTTAGTTTTTATTTTCCTATATTTTAAAGACTAGTTTAGTGCCCGCGCTACGCTCGAGAATATAATTCAAGTAATGCTTTTAAGAATGTTCATGAATGTTCAATTCAGTTTTGAGACAAAATCGTGATAAACCGGAACGCATGATATATTTTTAAAATTAGATTTTTAGTATAGCAATATTATACTCAAATTAAAGAGAATAAAATGCTCAGTTTTATGATGTAGTTTATTTTTAAAAAAAATCGTATAAAAATGTTATGTATATTTATAAAACATTGAGTTCTTTAATTGTATGTTATTATTAACTTTATTCATAAGTTTCATTTTTAAACCCTATAAAATATAAACCGACTCATGTACATCCCTTGTAGTAAAGGGTTAAAAATATAAACTCTTAAATTTTTTATAATTCTTCAAAATATTAGGGGACCAAAAATGTAATTAGTTTTATTATAATATATTTTATATACATATTTTAAATAATAAAAATCTTTATTGTGAGATAAACTCTCAAATAATGTTACATAAGCTAAAAGCGTTGAAAAGATACCACATAAGTTTTTTATGTTTTGCTATATTATATAAGAATAAGGTAGGGACTCTACTTACTGTGAGTGCTACTACTTATTGTGAGTGCTATAAGTTGCGAGCAATTTTTAACGGTTTTTGGTTTAACAAATGGGTTCGAATTGTTTTTTGGTTCAACATAACTAGTTTTTTTCTTTATTACTATTATGCTAAACCTTATAGGTTTAAATACATATTGGCATGGTTTAAATGTAAATCTCCTTATACTAATAGATAAGTAAATTTCACTATCTTATTATTGTTACCTTATTTTATTTTATGTGTCACTCCACATTAAATATCTTAATTAAATTAACAATCTTTGTAATTGATTTAACCAATTTTTCATAATTATATATTAAAATTTATTTTTTTTAATATGATAAAGTTTGATTTTAAAATTCAACTATAATTTTATTACATAGTTTAAACAACCTTAATGAATTTTATACTTAATGGTTTAACGATGAGTCCTACAGTTTCGCCACCAAATCAGATAGTTTAAATTTTGTTAGGTTTTATTAAATTTATATTTGAAAAAAAAATATATTTATACATCTTAAATTTTTTAAAGAAATAAAGTTTTGATTTTTTATTCATAAATGTGTAATTACATTAGAATGGAGTCAATATTTAGATAAAGTTTTGGTTTTCTATTCATAAATATTTGGTTACTTAGGTTGACTTCAATACAAGACCAAATGCTTTAAATACAAAAGTTTTATTAGTGGATCACCAATCCCCTTACCAAGTTACCCCGATTATATTTTTCAAATGATGAAATTAACACTAAGCGGCCATTTTAATCTCATCGTTATGACTTGAAAGTTCTTTTAATGATGAAAATTTAAAGGCCCATAAAAGTTATTCTTTAATATAAGAACTAGGTTTAATACCCGTGTGTTACATTCGGATTAATCCTTATATAATATAGCAAAACAAAAAAATCCTATGTGGCATGTTTTCATAACTTTTAGCTTATGTGGCATTATTTGAGAGATTATCTCACAATAATGATTTTTTAATTTAAAATATGTATATGGAATTTATTATAATAAAACTAATTATATTTTTGGTCCCCTAATATTTTGGAAAATTCTGAAAAATTTATGAGTATTTATATTTTTAACCCTTTACTACAAGGGGTATACGTGAGTCGGTTTATATTTGATAGGGTTTAAAAATGAAACTTATTGATAATGTAAATAATAACATACAATTAAAGACCTCAGTGTTTTATAAATATACATAACATTTTTATATGATTTTTTTAAAAAAATAAACTACACCATAAAACTAAGCACTTTATTCTCTAATTTTTATATGATTTTTATAAATATACATAACATTTTTATATGATTTTTATAAATTTACATAACATTTTTATATAATTTGAGTATAATATTGTTATACTAAAAATCTAATTTTTAAAAATATATCATGTGTTCCGTTTTACCATGTTTTTGTCTTAAAACTGAATGAAACATTCATGAACATCTTTAAGAGGATCACTTGAATTGTGTTCCCGAGCGTAGCGCGGACACTAAACTAGTTAATAATATTTATAAAAAAATTAAAATCATTATGTTTAAAAAATTATAAATATTAAATAAATGGGCTCCATCAACTTATATGCATGGTGAAAAAATTGCACTAAATTTCCCTCTTAAATTTCCTATTATAAAACAAAAAAATAATTCCCCTAAAAAAATAGCATCTCCTAAAACCTTAAAATATTATATAGATTAATTTGGCGCCCATATAATATGATCCAAAGGACACATGCTAAATACTCGTAACTAGATAAGTAAAATGCAATGCGGCGATCGTGTCTTAGTTTTGGCGTTTTAAGTTCAACACATGTTATGCGTTGCAACGGAGTCTCATGCTTGTGACCTAGATACACACAATGATAAAAATGTTTTTTTTTTGTCTAAAGATTAAACATCAAAAGTTAGGAATCAAAATGATAGTTAGGTCAAAGTCGGTGATAAATGTTGCAAATATGTCAAGTAGAGAGACCAAGATTGCAAGTATTTGAAAATCCAAATTATGGGGATTAAAGTGACAAAAGTTAAGACTGAGGAACTAAAACTAACGAAAGTTGAAACTTGTGGACTAAGTTTGACAAATTAAAAAGCTCAGTAAATGACAAAAATTAGAGGGGCACCGACTCCCTGTTTTAGTAGTTTCGAGAATACCGCAATATATGAATCACATGGTCTTTTTCACTTTCATACCTAATAATTGATGGCCCAAGCTTAATTTTACAAGCAATGGCTTCTATGAAGACGTTTGTAGTTGCCTTATAACTCCATTTCACTTCTATTATTAATGAAAGATAAACGTTAATTAGATGGAATATTATGTATTGTATCGTGTCTATGATATGTAAAAGATGTTATGGACCTAATTATTGTAAGGTATGAAACTTGTTTCATATTGGTTGAAATGACAATTGATGTTAGATTTATAACCTAAATGGTCTCATCTCTCATCATATTAGTCTTTTGAGATGAGTTTTACCGTTTGGGTCGTAACAATGGTATCAAAGCCAAACTCGTAGTGGTGGCCCACAGAGTGGTGGCCTAAAGGAAGCCAGACGTGTGACCAACGAGGACGTTAGACCTTAAGGGGGTCGAATGTTATGGACCTAACTATTGCAAGGTATTAGACTTGTTCCACATTGATTGAATGAACAACTGATGTGAGATTTATAACAAAAATGATCCTCTTTCTCATCAGATTTGGCTTTTGGGTTGAGTTCTACCGTGTGGGTTGTATAAGTGGTATTGGAGCCAAACTCGTAGTGGTGGCTTGGAGGAAGCTAGCCATGTGATCAACGTGGCCGTGACCACGAGGACGTGGACCTTAGGGGGGTCGAATGTTATGGATCTAATTATTGCAAGATATGAAACTTGTCTCACATTGGTTAAATGGACAATTGATGTGAAGTTTATAACCTAAATGGTCCCGTCTCTCATTTGATTAATCTGTCGGGATGAGTTCTATCGTTTAGGTCGTAACAGAATACATCTAAAAATAGTTGGTGAAGCAAGATTATGAAATTAGTTTTAAAAGACTAGATTTTGCCATTTAAAAATAGTTAGTGACGTAACTTATTGCCCATTTGCCTACTATTTCAATGTAATTAAGAATTTAAATCATAAACATATTCAACTTTTGCATTAATATCACAAACTACTCAACCCCAATTTATATCATTTATACCACATACCAATTACGAAACTACTCATAAACCAAATTTATTCCACTTAACCAAGTACAAAGATAAAGCACACTAAAATTATACATTAGTGACGTATAATTTCAGCCAAGTAGTTTTTCTAGTTGTGCTTCTACTACCAACAATTACATAAATCGTTGGTCATTCAACAAGTTTTTTCACAATCGGTTTTAAAGATATCATTAAACAGAAAACCGCCTTTTTTATTTCTTTGTTTTGATAATCCTATTTCTGTCTAATAGGTAACATGACATTTACTTGGTAAATAGGGCCTTCCATTCCTTGTTCTAAGCACATCCACCTATAGTCTAATCTTAAAATAATTAATTACCAAATCAGATAAAAAAAACAAGATATAATCATCAAAACACATCAAAGTTTAGTGAAGCAAAAGCAATTTACCAATTGTTGAGGACACAAGGTAGCTATTAGAAGACAAACTTATTCAACAACAGTTATGGGTGTCTTCTTAATGCAAAAAGACTCAAACCTCAGGCAAATCAAACAGCATTGTCGGGGAGAAAACATAGATGTATTGCAAATAATGACATTTTAATCAAGCTACTAAGCAAGTGGCTCTCTATCTTTGTTCTCTTGTAGCAATTGTTCCCTCACCCTCCTGATCTCTGCTTCCTTCTCCATTCTTTCTTTCTGCAGTGTATACCCGAATGATTACAATTATTATTATGTTAATATAGATATTATACAATTTCAATAACAACCTCTCTCCAAATCCAAGAAGGTAAAACTTAGGCCACGTTTGTTAGGTAATGGATTTGGGTCAAAGCAGGTAAATTGGAACCAGTTGAAACTGGGCAGGTTCGCCCAAATCATTTATTTCTACTGAACTCTCTGGCTTTTTAACATATAGATAGCATGCCAAATATGATTACAATTTTATGTTATTCTGATAAAATCAATATATTCAATTTAAACTATTTACGTGGTTTTATTCTTTTATACAATTTTGTTGCCAACTGACTGTCATCTGTTAAGTTAGTCTTTTTGTTATTAGTTTACTTGTTGTGACTCGTTAACAATAATAAATAAGCAAAATTGAGCCAGTCATGAGCAACCATGTCAAAATCATAGTTATCAAAAGCCCTCGCCTAAGGGACTAGGCGACCAAAAAAAGCGAGTCCCTGTAATTGCGCTTTTCTTTGCTACGAAGATTTAGTCCCTGAAAAAGCTCATATACATCTATTTTTTTTAATTAATCTAAATTAAAGAAACTAAACACATTTAGACTTTAAACTTGAACAGATTGTCTCACAATCCTTGCACCGACCTTTCCATTTATAGTTTTTATCCTCAAACATTAGAGTAGGTATTAAAGTGGGCATGTGCCACTAAAGAGCAGACAAGTTTCATCATTGTTCCACTAAGTTCACCCAAACGAGGTGAAACCATGAAAGACCCCACCCCCCCTCCACACACACAGAGAGAGGCAATCATCTGTTCAGCTAAGATTTTTCAAGGAAGCCATTTCATCGTGGAGACACTACACACACATTCACGTGCATACAATTCAAACAATTAGTTTTTGATAAATATTTTTTCACTATATTTGAATTTGGAACATATATTGAAACCTAAGTTGTTAACTCTCTTAAGAAAGGCATCAATTTTGCAAACTCGCTAACCAGTCCATTATAGGTCAACTTCAGAAAAGTAGTATTGTGCTACTAGCCTTAGTTATAACAAAAAGCTGTTCATCATAAAAAAGATATCCGTAACAACTATATCATATACAATTTACATTTCATATACTCAAGGAGTATTTGCGATTACTTATTGCAGCTCATTGCCTTTTGACATAAACAATTTGAACATTGGAACAAACTGCTTATTCAAGGCAGCTTATTTCATTTCAAATAAAGAGATAAGTAGGTTTCATAAGCAATCCCCAACACCCAAAACCGTAAACAATCCAACCATGACTGATTCATAGCCATCCTGAAATGCCTAAGTTCAGTATCTATTTGCTTGAACCCTAGACACTAGAAAACAACAACTAATATCATCTTATTTGGAGCTATTCAGTATTCAGATGACCTGAAATCATTAAAATACCCAATTTTAGATCTGGAGTTGAAATACAGCTGATTTTATCCAATCCATGGAGTTAGCCCCAATTTTATTTAACCCTAAATCAAACATTAAAATGGTATTATTTCTGTTTAGCAAAAGGATAAGCTATTCGTTTGATTGATAATGCGTGAGTTTGTTTTTGCGAGATTTACAATCGGAAACATTGATTTATAAAATAAAACAAATTTAAATGAAACAAACACACTCAAATATCTAGATAGATAGATAGATATATATATATGCATAAAGATAATAAAATAGGAATAGGAAAAATGAGACCTTTTCGTCCTGGTGAAGAGCGATCCAGACATGAACTTTATCCATAGATTGCCAAAACACAAAAGCACCAAGTGACATACCGAAAAACGTCGTCATGTTCACCATCTTTAATTTGCTTTGCTCTTGATGCCACCGCTCTGCTCTGCTCAGATCAATTCTTAGCCCTAATTTTCGATTTAGGCGTAAAACAACGACGGAACCACGAATGCTCCAATACGTCGTCGTATGCTGATATACACCAAACCAATTTACAATTTTCTTTTTCCTACATTTTTTTAACAAAAAAAAATCATAAGCCACCTAAAGAGTATGGTGTAATTTTAATCTATGTCTTTTGATACCATTAATAGTTTTAATGTTATCTTAACGGTTTTGGTTCATGTAATTTTATTTTCTAAAAGAAATAGTTACGAACACTAACTTCGTTCAATTTTTCGTTAAGTCTTCCTAACATGCTAAGTAAAATTAATTTCCCCAGCTCTTTTTGGCATGCAACAAAATAAAAATGTAAACTTACATGATAACCTAGATAAAAGAGGAAGAAAACTGATATTTTTACCCCTCAATTGCGGGGTGCGTGAGAGATTTAACGAAAAATTGATAAAATTAGTGTTCAGAAGTATTTATGTCAGAAATGAAAATCACAAGACCAAAACTATTAAGGTAAGACCAGTGTTTTGAAACCCGGACCGGACCGGCCGGTCGGACCGGTCGGACCGGGATTCGGTGGTAGTAGCGGTCCGGTTGGATGCCTGAAAACGGTTCAGAAAATAACCGGGCGGTCGGCAAGAAGTTCCGGTTGAACCGGTGGATCGGATCGCCGGTCAAACCGGATTTGAAGATGAAGAGGGTGATGAAGCTTGAAGACAATGGTGAAGATGAAGATGGAGCTTGAAGAAGAAGATTTACAGCCTTCTAGTGGAGTTTGACAATGGTGAAGATGAAGATGGAACTTGAAGACGAAGATGATAGTTTAGCACCGAATCTTGAAGATAAAGATAACAATTTTTGTATTGGGTTTGAAACATGATTTTGAAGATGAAGAGTAAATTCATCCATTCATGTCCTGTAATAATGGTAAAAGACATTAATAGTGCAACTTGAAAATGACAATATAGATAGCTAGAGTTAAGTTCCCCATTAAATATTGAGTTTTTGTTTTATTTCATATTCAGTTTTATATATTGTTAAATCTAATATTTTTTTATAATCTTATTCTTTGTAGCAATTATAATAAAACTTAATTATATACATTTAAAGCTATAAATTATTTAAAAAATAGTCGGTTCGTAAATCCGGTTCGACCGGTCTGACCGGTCCGACCATTGGACCAGTAATCTCTCCGGTTCGCTGTCCGGTCCGGTTTTCAAAACATTGGGTAAGACCGAAACTGTTAATGATATCAAAACACAATGATCAAAACTGTAGTTTACTTCTACCTAATTACGCCACATTTTTCTTCTTTTGTTGAAAATTACAATTTTGATGCTTTCAAGTTTAAACACAAGTATACTCTATTTAATTGTATCATTTATTTAGAAAGCTTTTATGGATTTCGTCTTTTTAATTAGAGGACGCTAACCTTTTATAGTTTAGAGGACGATTATCTTTTTTAGTTAGTCACCTCATGTGTCTGATCTCACATGCAATGTATATTTGAACATTTTAGCCATTTTATCCTAAAAGGTAATTTCGACTATAATCTACCTATTCTAATAATTGAGTAACTTATCCATATGTCATTAATTTAACTACTTCACATAGGATTTTGCTTAGGTGTCATGTTCTAAATTAATTTGATGGAGAATTTTTAGACGGATCATGGTATGCTCCATATTCGAAATAACCCGATATGTTTAAATTAAAAATTCACAAATTATCATAAATTATCTCCTAGCCCGATATGTTCAAATATAAAGTTTACCAATTATCATCATCTATATCTTAACTCGATATGTACCAATTATCATTAATTATCTTCTAACATAATATGTTCAAATAAAAAACTTATCAATTATTATGATCTATCCTAACCCGATATGTTCAAATTAAAGTTTTACCAATTATCGTTAACTATATCCTAACTTGATATATTCAAATACAAAATTAACAATTATCATGAATTATCTCCTAACCCGATATGTTTAAATAAAAATTTACCAACTATTATAAATCATATCTTTTAATGTAACATATGATTTTTTATATGAATATATTTGTAAATATCCAAATCGATTTAATAAGAGATATGCTAAAAATAAATTTGATATCTAAATTGAGTTGAACTCTATAAAACTAAAATCCGTGTAGTACACAGGTACTAATCTAGTTAATATAAAAAGGCTAGAGCCCATATGGTTGTCCACGTGATTGTCTTCATCTTTCCTTCCACTCTCACTTGATATTCATACTCTCTACGCATAAAACGTTGATCAACACACGTACGAATCCATTTGTTCTGATCGTATTCATCTTGAAGAGTTAATCCCGATTTGTTTGGGATTTGAATTTTAAAGATAATTAGTATAATTAGTTTGTTATTTATCTAGGGGAGTTTGAATTAGATTAGGATTGAGTTTCTTTATTTATTTGATTTAATAGTCTTTTAGTTGGTTTAGGATTAGTATCTTTTTAGTATAAATATAGGGTTTAGGGTCATTGTAATGTGTGGTTTTGTTCATAATAATACTTTTGTAGAGTTGAGACGGGTAGTCTCCTAATTCCCGGTGTGTTCTTATGTTAATGTATTGAATCTGGGCCAACAATTGGTATCAGAGCTAAGGTGTAGCTCGTATCCAGAAAAAAAAAGGTTTGTTGTTTGCTCGATAGAGAGACCAAAAACGCAACCGACGGACTGGTGGTGCGAGTTCTACGATCGACGGACTGGTCGGGAACGGGTCATGGATTAATCGAGTTAGGGGGAACCGGAAACAACATAACTAGTGGTAAGAGAAGAACAAGGGAGGAATAAAACCACCAAAGAAGAAACTTGTCTGTGATTGTTTTCGTGAAGAGCTACACGGAAATTTTTTGTGTGGCTTAAGCTTTCAAAGAAAGATAAAATATTTTTTATGAGTTTTTTACTAAGAGACCAGTAGGAGAAAGAAGTCTGTATGATCTTGTGTGAGGTGTTTGATGGAAAAATAGAAGGCATAAGGATGACTGAAAGGATGCAACTTATGATCATGATTATCATGATGATGGTAAAAGAGTTACTGTTGTTAAAGCAAGAATACCAAGTCGGTTGCTCGGGGTTTGATTTCGAGCCTGAATCAGGGACGAACCACGAACTCGTATGGGAATCTTTGAGGAGAAATCGGATGACATGCGGGTCTAGTCCAAGAACTAAAGTTGAAGAGTTGCGGGTATTACATGGAGATCTTGGAGGTGCAAATCAGGATTAAGGGGGTGAATGAAGAGTTAATCCCGATTTGTTTGGGATTTGAATTTTAAAGATAATTAGTATAATTAGTTTGTTATTTATCTAGGGGAGTTTGAATTAGATTAGGATTGAGTTTCTTTATTTATTTGATTTAATAGTCTTTTAGTTGGTTTAGGATTAGTATCTTTTTAGTATAAATATAGGGTTTAGGGTCATTGTAATGTGTGGTTTTGTTCATAATAATACTTTTGTAGAGTTGAGACGGGTAGTCTCCTAATTCCCGGTGTGTTCTTATGTTAATGTATTGAATCTGGGCCAACACATCTTCGTCGGCCCAATCCCCCGTTCTAAGCAAACCCATCATCATCATCGACCCCGACTATCAATTAACAAAAACGAAATGATTGCCTTCAACCAAAACAATACATGAGGAGGTCAAATCTATGTGATCGTAATGCTTAATTCACTATTTTTAAGAACATCAACACGTACATCTCTGAATCTATAAAACAATTAACCGGTTTATATTTGATACATCCAAAACCTACAAACAGTGACGGATCTAGAAAAAAAGTTCAGGGGTAGCGGAAAATTGGATTTTTGGACCTATAGGTATACCGATATATAAAACGAAGAGGAAAATTGAATTTTTACACTATTTTTACTCTTCGTCGGAAAAGTTGAGGGGTAGCGGCCGCTACCCCTCCTTATAAGCTATGTCCGTCCCTGCCTACAAACATACACACAAGAACCAAAAACTAATGTGTGATAGACGATCTAAGTCCAAAATGGACACGAGTCAACAACTTTTGATTTGAATTTAGTCCAAAGATTGCTTTCAATCTCTTTGATTTCATATTGATAATGCAATTAACAAGATGTAATTGTTCTTACTTGGTAGCTAGGGATGAACCATCCGAAATCCATTAGTGCTAATCTTTACATTTTTAGTGTTGTTTGATAAATGTAAGATTTTATCATTGACAAAACCAAGAAATAACTATATTATCTTGTACAAATTGTGGATAACAAGATAATAACTAATATTGTGATTAAGTAAGTTTATAGTAAACTAATTATACGAAAAATATATATATATAATTAGTATAAAACCGACGCTTAGCCAATAACCGGGCACCACATTTATGGAAGCGTTCCTATTGGCCTATTGTTAGTTCGTAAAATAACAAGAAAAAAACAAAACAACAAATCAACTAACTAATTATTTAACCATTAAATCATTAAGATAACATATCTTGATTTCACTTTCTAAGATAAAAATTAACATGCAAAAACATCGTCATTTCAGACGACATCTTGTTTTTAATATTTATTATATATAAAAGTTAAGCTAGTGTTGTCGTTTTTATTAGCACTTTCCTAAAGTTATATATCCTGAAAGTCATTATCGCTGAAAATGATACAAAATATTTATTTGATGTTAGATTTACACACTTAAATGCAAGTAGACAGATAACAATTATTGCATTATTAACTATATATATAACTTATCATTATCATTACTTGTTCCGGACAATTAAAATAATATCGGCCCCTTTATCGTGTATATCATACAACTATATATCAAGTGCCATCATTTGGTAACAACTTAAAAAAAACTGTTTTAAAAGATTTTTTTTACATCAAAATAAAATGCAAATTAATGAACAACGACAAACTGATCGAACCGTTGATGCATACTTGATTTGTGACATCGACATAGATTCTTATGTTTTTACATCATCTTTTGCGACATCGACATAGATTCGTTTTTACTTCACTTTTGGAGGATATATTTCTTTTGTAATCGTGAACTCATATATACACCCTCTAGATATGCTATTAAATATATATAAGTCTAAGGTTTTACATGGAATGGTTAAAGGTTCATGCTGAGTTTTTCCTTGGAACAGTTGGTTGACGAGCTTCGACTCCAATCAACTTGGCCCGTAAAGATAGTTGTGGTGAGCCTCCGCTGCGTACGTAGTAATTGGTGTTAGAGGCGGGGTTTCAATCTCGATCCTTACACCTTTGAGTGTTTCGGTTATATGCCGTTGCACCAACCGTCGTTCTAAAAAAAATATAAATCATTAATTTATCGTGACATTAGAACCTTCAACCACTTGAAAAATAACATATGTATATATACTACACATCATAATATCAGTAGGAGATAGATAATATGCTTAAAAACAAACTACACTTTTTAGTTTTTTAATCAGCATGATTATTATTAAAAATATAATATGGCAAGGTGAAACACTAGCTAGTGACACTTTTAGACTAAAATGAATATTAAATGAAATTAAAAGTAAATGAGTCTCGATCATATATATTTTTAATAACTATTTGTTTGAAGAATAGGTTGTTGTCATTACATTTAAACAGTCATGAATTCAATAGGTAGCATACTAGCTAGTTAATACAAGACGGCTTTGACATGGCCAAATTATAGAACTAATTAATTAATTTATATATATACCAAAACATGCCTTTATCATTGAAAACGAACTACTACCTTTTAAATTATGAAAATTGAGAGCCAAAACAAGGGATAAAAACACAAATCGTTTGTGGTCTTAGGACAAGTCGTCGACAAATGGATAATCGACCAAAATAACAAGACAAAAATCATGACATTAATTCGACTTAATTGATTCAATTAGGAAAGAAGGTGCATGTATTTCAAATTTGAAAGTCATGATAGTGATAACATGCATGATCATTTTTATACCAATGGTTGACGTAACCATGCATACTAGTTATGGTCATATATAAAATAAAAGAAATGATCGATCAGTACGTACGTATTGTGTATATATGGTTGTAGATCGATGAAAGTTTTGATTTGGAGCATCTCATTCCGGCCATATGGATGCTAAAATTTGTGGTCGTAATGTTAGCTTTCTATAGAAACGGTAAAGTACTTATGACATAAATAAGTATCTTTTAAATATGCACTTCTCATATAGCTAATTAGAATATTTCTTTATCTAGCAATGGTTGTTATACATATAATACTATAATAATTTTTAATATAATTAAAATAAAAGAAAACTTGAATGACTTAATTGGAACAAAACTTAAAGATAAGTTACCGAATTGAAACAAAACAAACTTTAAATAACTTAATTAGAACACAATGAAAGTTTCGTTATATTTCTGTGACTTTTTCCATTTTTAATATCGTCTTTCTATAATATTACTAAGCCAAACATTTTAGTTATGCTTTTTTATAGGGTTTTATCTAAGCCGTATGTTACTTTACATATATTTTTATGTTAGATCGATTAACTAGCCTAGCGTCTCGGGTACACACGAGTTTTGCTAAAAACTCATGATATTAATTATATTTTTTTATAAAAGAACACTATATTAAATTCTATTTTTTATTATAAAAAGCCATGTGTAATATAGATATAAAATCGAATTTGATTTTTATAATGGTCTTAACTAATTAATATGTAATACACTCTTAATATGGACAAGAAACTAATTTAAAATTTAAACTCAGTAGAGAGATACAAAAGAAAATAAATTTAATTATTATGAAATGATATACTGATAATATTTAACCTGAATAGGATAAATGTGCTAAATGAAATGAGAGTTTTCCAAATATGATATTTTTTCTACGTGACATTTATAAAATGTTGAAAAGTTAATAAGTTATTCAATTATTTAAATAGTTAAAATGATAGAGTATGTATAAATCTCTATAAAGAAAATCATATCAGATATTTATTTATAAAATTATAATTAGCTTATTAAAATTATTTCGAATCAAAGAAAAACATGCATGCATATTGTATGTATTACCTAACCGAGCTTAAATAATACTAACTTGTTAACAAAAATCTTTGAAGAAAATCATACAAAATTCAGGTGGTCTCACGTCTTTTTCACCTGTATGTTTATCTCAACTAATTATATAAAGAATTCCAAAGATTATTATTTGTGTTATTATAGTGTAACTAAGGATTAATCCTTGTAATAAATTAAAGTGGTAAATAGCTTTTTATTTTCTTTAGAAAATTACTTAAATGAACTTATATAGTTTACCATGGTTTATAGTTCAGACTTCAGATCATGAAAAATTAGCCAACATCTTTTGTTGTCAAATATAATCCTAGTGTCTATTTAGGTAAGAATGTATATCGGTACGATTTAACCATTCAGAAGCATGTAACCTCATACAAACAAGTTGGATGAGTTATTGGGTCAGCTTTTGCTTAGCCGACGTTCTTCTCAGCACTTTGTTAGTCAATCATGTCCGCTTAGCCGATGCTGTTATTGGGTCATAACAACATCGGTTAAAGGCTGAACTAAAAACGTTTATACTAGTGTTTTGAAATCTAGACATATTTGGGGTTCGAGAGTTAAACTGGTCTAGTTATATGTGTTTGAATCTTTTTCAGTTGGCTGACTAGTTGAGTCGGAAATCGATGTAATTAAACTAGTCAGTTGAACCATTTGTATATTTTGATTTTTTGTAAATTCTTATTTTATATATATTAGTTTATATAACTTTTATGACGTCATATAATTTTAAAATCTAGTCATTATTCAATGTTCATCAAGATTATGAACGTATCGATGTATAAGAAAGACGTAGTAAAATAGTAAAATATATTTAAAGGAAAACAAAGAATATATCCACGTTTGAGGGATCTTCGATGCTCGCTCTATATATCGATCGTTTCCTTCCCTTTCTTCTCCAATATTTCCATTTTCAAACACAACTTAACTCGATCGATCTCCGACCATGAAGCTGCTCCCTTCATTCCTATCAACATGCTCCGCCACCATCTGCACCACCACCGACGACGTCACAACCACCCTACACCAATCTCCACCGGCGAAACACCACCTATTCTCCGACACAGCAAGCATCATCTCCGACACCACCACCGCCACAAGTCCATCACTCGACACCAGTTACAGCTACAACACCAGCCTCCACAGCAACCTCTCTCTTCAAACCCTACCTTCAATTCCTTCTCTTCAAAAACTCTCGCCGGAAACTCTCAACCTCACCGTCACCCACCGCCACCTCACCTCCCTCAAACCCTCCCCCACCGCACACATCAACTTCCTCACCGTCAACAACCACCTCCTCTACGCCGCCTCCGGCAACCTCATTCACGTTTTCGACACCACCTCATTCATCCTCATCGATACATTCACCGTCAACGATTCCTCATCAGGTACAGTCAAATCCGTTACGTTTCTTAACGGAACCGTTTTCACGTCTCATCAGGATACTAAAATCCGTGTATGGAAACTAACGGAAAAAAAACGTCATAAACAGATTACAACGTTACCCACGTTAGAAGATCGGTTTCTCAGATCGTTTTTTAACAGAAACTACGTAAACGTGCGGCGTCATAGACGCCGGTTATGGATCGAGCATCACGATGCCGTTTCTGGAGTCGCCATGATCAACGATCTGTTAATGTGTTCGGTTTCATGGGATAAGTACTTAAAAATATGGAGAACTTCAAATCTTAGATGTGTAGAGAGTATTAAAGCACACGATGATGCGATTAACGCGGTCGTTGTGGCGAACGACGGGACTATCTACACGGGATCCGCCGATCGACGGATTAAAGTGTGGGGGAAACCGATCGGGGAAAACAAACACTCGTTGATTGCCACTTTGGAAAAGCATAAATCAGCGGTGAATGCACTTGCCCTAAACGAATCTGGATCGGTGTTATTTTCGGGTGCTTGTGACCGGTCGATTTTAGTATGGGAGAAAGAGGATAGTGCAAATCATATGGTGGTTACTGGTGCCTTACGTGGTCATTCGAAGGCGATATTGTGTTTGATCAACGTCTTGGATTTGCTGTTTAGTGGATCAGCCGACCGGACGGTTAGAATTTGGCAACGAGGGATTATGGGAAAGTTTTGCTGTTTAGCTGTGTTGGACGGGCATAAACAACCCGTCCGGTCACTGGTGGCTGACATAGATTCGGATGGTGCAGCATCTGAAGCATCCGAATCTGTAAAGAGGATAAAAGTTTTTAGTGGGAGTTTTGAAGGAGAAATTAAGATTTGGAGGGTTGAGGTTTTGAAATTTGATAGTCCTATTTCAACTCCAATCCGGCCTCTTCTTAAAATGAGATGATCGATAAACATATTTGAATTAGGTATTGGTATTAATTAACCGTTTTTATGTGTTGAATAATTACAATAAAAGATTGTTATGAGTTTTAGTTAGAGTTGATGAAATTAGTAACATAATTCTCATAGCTAGTGGATTATTTATTTAAGGTATTGTTTTGAGTGAAGTGTTTTAATTAAGAGTTGTCATGTATTTCAAGATTTTGTGGTTAGTGTATTTAAAACACCTTGTAGCTCATAACTTAATTAGGTAAAAAATGACTAGTATATATGAGCTTTGAGCTAAAGTGAGCTTGCTCAAGAATATATGAAGAGTCCAACTACAAAGACTTGAACTCTTTCTAAATTCCAACTTTGTACTTGTGATTTGTAGAGCTAACTTGACACTAAACAAGCCTAATTTGACCTTGAATTTCAGTTTAATAGAACGAATTCGAGTCGAGTTGAGTCGAGCTGATTTGTATTTTCTTTTAATTAAACTGAAGTTAGTATGACTCGGTTTGTGAACAACACTATTTGTTGTATGATATTTTTGATTGAATACAAGGCTGCGTATTATTAAAGTATGATAATCTCAATATAAACAACTACCCCAGTTAATTAGCATAATATAAAATTAGCTAGGAAGAATGAAATGATTGGAAGGGCGGAAATTATAACATGGGGGTTACAATGTTACATGCATATATGCATTTATGCGTTTCAAAGCATCAATATTTTCTAAAGATACATCTCATTGAAAATAACTAAGATTTTTTGTTCCCATTGTTCACTACAATTACCATTGTTCTTGTTCAAGTACAACTAATTCAGACTCAAATTCTAATATAATCCGTTTAAGGCATCAAATGTTATTGTAAGCTAGTTGTTGTTTTTTTTTTATAAAATAAACTAAACATATATGATTACAATTTACACCGTTTTAGCATCAAACCGACGAATAACATTCTAACGCTACTTTAAGTTGTGTATCTAATAAAACAATCTTATATTAATTAAAGACGACATATATATTCTACTTGACAATTTTTGACTTGTTTGTTATAAAACTTAATGTGCGGGACTCATTTTTATCATGATCGATCATTGACATAATTAAAAGTTTTATTAAAAACAATCAATTGGATAAAACTTGCTGAAAGTTATTCCAAATGCATGTATTCATGCTACTATAACGTTATAGATTATTTAATTTAAACTATGGAGCGTAAGTCGTTGTACAACTTCATTTAATCTAAACTTCTTGACTAGGGTTCAGCGGGTCATTCATAACAATGTTTCGACACTTAAGGGCCAATGTTACGTCTTCAGCAGGCTAGGTTTTGCTATTCAAAAGGGGGTGGCAGCACAACTTGTTGCCCGTTTACCTGCCACTTTATTGTAAATTCTTTGAAAGATGTTAATGGAAAGAATGTCATTATTATTAAAAAAAACTAACATATTGATTTATACCTCTAAAATATGTTTAGTGGATCAATCTAACATTTGACATGCATTAATTTAAGTATTCATTAATTTAACTTGTTTTAAAAGTTAACTTTGTCGATCCAAATATAAATTTGGATATATTTTTAGTGTTTTAGCAAAAGATCATAAAGATTGAGACAAAAGAAGGGTCATGTAGTTATATAAAATGAAATGAAAAGCCACAAAAAATGGAATTAAGAAAAGAAGCACACAAACTCCGGCCACCACAAGTATTGAGCTACTTGTCATGTGCCAACACCTTCATAGGTCAACAAACCTTAAACATTTCCAATTTGCATTCACGAAATTCTAATTTACTTTCTTAAATCGTGCATTTCAAGAATTACATGTAAGCATATTATTTAAATAATACTTGTTTTCGAAGTATGTGATCATGTTGGACCAATCATGTGTGATCATAGCATCCATACGTATTTCTATTATCCTTTTGTAAACAAATAAACTAATTAACAACATATAAGACAACAAATAAACAAACAAATTACATGCACTATTTTTTTAATTTACTCTGTTAAGAAAACAAACTCTATGTAAAAACTTGTGTATTTGTACATTTTATTTTAGCAATTAATACGTACTATTATACTAATTTAAAAACTAAGATGTGTTACAATTAATAATATTTAATTAGCTTAATTGTTGGGTGATAGTAAACCTAAAATACTAATACTACTACTAATAATACCATCATTATCGTGTGATATAAAGGTTGCTACTTATTAGAACAAAAATCAGATATATTCCTTATTAAAATGTGAGTAGTGAGGGATAAAAACGCATTGAAAGATCAAAATTAACAAATGTATTAACTATTTAAGCCGGTTGAATTCAAATGTTATAAACAATTTATATCATAATTTATGCGTTCTTTTATAGGTACAAATAATTACCGATACAAAAGTCAATCAAATACATCATTATTGGCTGAAGTCATACCACGTACCCAAACAAACATTTTATTTTTATTTATAAATTAGAGTAAATTACTATTTTAGCTCCTGTGGTTTAGTCCTTTTAACCCTTTTGGCCCATAAATGAAACTTTTAACATATTAGCCCCTAACATTTTAATTTTTAACTGTTTTGGCCCAAAACACTAACTTTGTTAACTTTTTATGTTAAGTGCAATAAAGTTTTGGTCTTTAAATATTTTAAGGGTTGTTTATGTAAATTATAAAGTCTTTACATACTTAAGGGACTATTTATGTACATGCATAAATTACAAATATAACACCATAAAATTTAAAATCTTAAAAAAATAATAATAATAATAATAACAGTAATAATAAAAATAATAGTAATAATAATAATACTATATTATTAATACTAGAGGTGTACACGGTTCGGTCATCGGTTTGGTTTCGCGGTCGGTTTATAATTATACAAAAAACGTTCGTAAAAAACCGGACCGGACCGTTATGAATGGTTTGGTTTACGGTTTATACCAAAAAACGTTTGTAAAAAAACGGACCGGACCGTACGCTCACGTGTGTGTGTATATATGTTAGATCTCATATGGTTCGGTTTAGGTTTGGTTTTTTACTGTAAACGGTTCGTTTTTGGTTTTTAATGGCAAAAAACCGCAAGTAACGGTTTGGTTACGGTTTTATCCAAAAACCGTAAAAACCGGACCACGTACACCCCTAATTAATACTATTATAGTATTAATTTTTATTATTACTATTATTATTATTATTTAATTTTGTAAGATTTTCAAATTTTATAGTGTTATATTTGTAATTTATGTATGTAAAGATTTTATAATTACATAAACAACCCTTGAAGAGTTTAAAGACCAAAACTTCATTGCACTTAACATAAAAAGTTAACAAAGTTAGTGTTGTGGGCCGAAACAGTTAAATAATAAAACGTCAGGGGCTGATATGTTAAAAGTTTCATTTTTGGGCCAAAAGGGTTAAAAAGACTAAACCACAGGAGCCAAAATAGTAATTTACTCTATAAATTAAATTGAGTTCTTGAGCACCACAAACACCGTGTATTTGGGTTATCAATCGAGTGAGATAAAAACAAAATCATGTGTTGGTTTATTTAATCAAAATTAATGAGTTTTTTTTATTGGTCAAATGGCAACATGCATGCATGCATACTTTTTTCCTATAAAAACCATTTATTAATGAACCCCAATAGTTTATTAATCAATCTGATGAATGGCAACTGATTATTCAATAACTGAATTTGAATTAAAAATATAAAAAATTGCCCCCATGCAGGATCGAACTACAGACCTCCAGTTTACAAGACTGGCGCTCTACCACTGAGCTATAGGGGCAACTACATTTCTCATTTCTAGTTATCAAAATGTTCTAGTGTTTCACAAAAGGTCCATACAATGTTACATATAACATCAAAACTTACAAAATAATGAAAAAACAAACAAACCAAGCTTATCTCTCCCACATTTCGGTGGTTATGTAATATGTGTGTCTGACGGTGAGGCACCGTCGGTTTCAAGAAAATTTCAAGGGAAGAAAATAATAAATGTATATATACGAATAGAATGAAAGTTTTGTTTTTAAAAACACAAATTTTATTATAACAAAGCTAGCAAAGAGCTAGACAAACAAACACGGAACAACTATACTAATTTAGCTAATATACGTTTCTAAAATAGAATCTATTTTTTATCTATCTAATAAATCAAACTTTTAGGGGGCAATTTTTGGAGGGATTTTTTTTCTATAATAGGAAGTTTGGGAGGTAAAATTTAGCTAAATTTTTCACCATGCAAGTTGATGGAGCCAACTCCTTAAATGTTATATATTTATAAATTGTTAAATATAATGGTTATAATTTCTTTATAAATATTACTATTTAACCCGTGTGTAACACACGGGTATTAAACCTAGTTCATGAATAAGAGGACGACTTGATATCGTGAAATAGCCTTTGTAGGTTAACTGGGGTGTTATTGAAGATAATGTCGTTGCGAGCTCTATAGATACACCAAACAGCCGTAACAATGATAACATGAACCACCTTCTTAACTCTCTTTAATAAGCCACTTAATTTATGAATGTTGAGCAACTCGTGAGTCGAGAATGCAAAAATAGGAGGAAAGTGGATCCAAACGGCAATTCGACTCCAAATCTGACTCGTGGTAATACATGAGGTCAAAAGATGACCAATGTCTTCTTCGGAATCACATAGAGAGCATGATGAGTGGTCTATGAAATTTCCTCTTAAGATCAACGCCTTTCTTGTGGGATTCCTTTCTTTCAGTGTTCTTCAACCAAAGATGTTTATTTTCTGTGGAAACCAATTGTTCCAATGGTGCGAAGTTTGAATGCTCACAACTGAATGTGCTTGTAAAAGTTGCTTCATGGATTTAGTAGAGAAGCCATGCTCCTTGTCTTGAAGCCAGATCTAACGGTCTTTGTTGTGGATAGTTTGCATCGAGTTCAAGAGAAATCTGCAGGAGGTAACTTGTTTTCTTGCTGATATGCAGGGGGTGTTTCAATCTCCACTTCCATTGAACATTAAGATCCTAAAAAACATAACAATCAAACACAAGAATAGACTTAAAGGATAATGACATAAAGATTTAGGAAGAGCTCTTTGAACAGAATGTCTGAAGCCCGTGCATCAAGCCAAAATATGATGGAAGATCCTTCACCCAGTTGCCCTTTAGAGAGAAGATTAAGATTAATACTGTTTTGACCCAATGAGTTATCGATTTTGGCAATTGTGTTCCAAATGCAGTATATTGTTTCTGATGCACTAAAGCTGGCCATGATCGATTAGAACTGTGAAATAAGTGAATCAATTTCCTCCAAAGACGATGTTCATCTATTTTATATAACCATAACCACTTAGATAGTAAGGCGATAATAAAAAATCCTATAAAGGGGTTAGCCCAAGACAACCTACTTTCTTTGGTTTGGTGACTAAATCCCACGCCACCCATGATTTGAATATTAGTGTAAAGTACATGTTTTTGGTATATTGAATGTGTGTTAATTATTAAAGTAATGATTTTGGATGATTTTCCATGCTCATTACTTGAATTGATTGATTGATTATCATATAAATTCTCGTTCTTAAGTCGTTTACTTTGTGTTCTTGATTTAAGTAATGAATTGCTAGACGTAGTGAACATTAGAATTGGTAAAATCATTAATTGGAACTTTTATTATCTACCTAACTTAAGATTGAAAAAGGAGAGTTAGACTATTAGTTTCGATAATTAAATATTTAGGAAATGAATGGTTCGAGAGGAGGTTTGCCTAATTACTTGATATCGTGTTAATTCTGTTCAATATTTCATCTACATGTTACCCCTTGCATGATGATGTATTGTGTCAATTAGATCTAGAGATTAATTGCCGTTAGGGTATGCTAGTATTGTTGGAGATATTGAAAGGTAATTCAACTATACCAATAGTTTAATACATGCTTTTAGGATTCATCTTCGTCACACCTGAAGAATGATCTGGGGTCCATTAGATTTCTTAGAGTTCTCATATTTAGAAGCTCGGTTCCATCGCATTTAAATTAACTAAACCAAGCCCACAAGTTGCAATAGGGATTCATCTAGATGGTATTCTTTCTAATCTTGGTTATCAATTCAAGTCTTCGTTCGTCTCGTCTTTAGTTAATTATTTCCATTAAATTTAATTATTTAAAAGTAATTTTCATTTCCTTATGTTATTAGAAACTCCCTCCCCCCATCAATTATTTCCTTTTCAATAAGTATATTTCAATTATTTATTATTTGGGTTCGATATCCGGTCTTCCACAAGCTTTACTACGATCGAAAGGTACACTTGTATGTCTGCTAGGTCTAGTAACTGCCAAAGCTAAGTGTTGAAAACGAAATAATGAGTCTTATAGGTAATCCTAAGGTAGGAAATAATGTTTGTGCGGGAACTAAGCGGTTTGAAGTTAATTTGGTTTGTGTGGTAGATGAAACTACAAACAACTTCACCCTATGGTTTCTTATGGAAGGAACAAAATATGTTTTCTCACACTTTGGTGGCGTAGCCAAGCTTTATAAATTATAACTTAACCTTCAGGGATTTTGTTGAGTTCTCTCTTAAGGAATTCGGTGAAAAATTAAAAATTACGTTCTCGTTTACCCGTGGACATTCTCCTATTGTATCACCAAGGCAACGAAGGCAACACAGATGATCAATAACAATTGGCTAATGTATGTTGATCAACTTTTTTACATATGCTATAAAGGTGCTCTAGAGTTAACTTGCATCTATTACGTAAAATATTTCTGTATCTTTAATTTATGTGTCTTTAGCTATATGAATTAGGGGCGGTTTGTTGAGCATTTAATAGGACCAAACATTTGATTCATTAGAGTCAATCTATTCAGAGACTGTTAATTAGTATTATACTTTAGACCTCTTTTAACTTTTAAGGGTGTGCATGATGGACAATTGCACATGACCCACGTTTTAGATGGGCCCCAAAAATTTTATTTCGTTTTGTTTAAAATATTGCTAAATAAATAAGGGAATCTACCTAATAAATCAAGGTTTTAGGGGACAACTTTTGGGGGGAATTTTTTAATCTATAATAAGAAGTTTGAGAGGGAAAATATTAAGTGTCATGCATGAGTTGGTGGAGGAATATTATTAAATATTAAATATTTACAAATTACAAATCTTTAAACATAACGATTTTCTTTATAACTTTTATTATTTAACCCGTGTGTAACACACGGGTGTTAAACCTAGTTATTGTATATAATTCTATGATAATAGTGTTTCTATAATCATATTCCAAGCATTATGCGTATAACCAAACTATTTTGGGTCGACCCGACCCATTTGACCTTTTACACCCCTTACATTATATGTTTCAAGATATAGATTAGGATTTATTTCATGTTATACTGAAAGAGGGGAAGGATACTCAATAACAATATCATCAACACCAAGAGACACAATGGATTTGTACTCGTTTGACTGTCCATCTAAGGTGCAAACATTCCTAACATGCTTAATAATGTGGGGTTTTGACAATGCCGCCACCCCATCACCGGTTTGGTTTTGATGATTTATGTAGTTTTGTTTCGATGGTTTACACGATTTTTGTCCATGAAATATTTTCTCAATTTTGCAAAATTATCGAATTTTATAGAAAGTAATTTACGAGTAGAACTAAATCTTCAAGTAAGATTTAACTTAGCCATAATGTATATTTCCTCTTCAAAATAATTAACTCTACGAACATATTTTACCTCTATAATTTAATACTCGATAAATTAATAACCTCAATAATTATCTCTAATGTAAATATATATATATAAGTCCTGGAGAAACTATAAATTAATAATTACTAAAATATTCTAAAATTCTAAGATTGTCTTGTAAAACATAATCTATAGTTAGTTTTTTTTTGTGAACTTTAAATCTATATTGAGTTCATATTAATCTTTTCATTGCACTTAAGAGTTGAGGCACTTTATTCTCGTATTGCCACAAAAAGTTGTGAAGAGTTGTTGTCGCTTGCAATGCCTCTTTCCAACTGATTGGTCCAAAGGTACTTAAATAGACAAGTTTATTAATGTGTGAATATACATGAGAATTTTGAAGGTTATTGTTTATGTTTTATTAAAGTGAATGGACATGGAAATTTTGAAGGTTGATATATTAATTTGTAAGTTCCTCACGAATATAAGCCAACTTTTTAAATTAATAATTTATTAATTTATCAATATAATAATATTTGACTAAATTAATAAAATATCTGAATCCTAACATTATTAATTTATAAAGGTTCTCCTAATGAACTCTATGAACATTAAATCTATATTTTCAATAAAGGTTATAGAGGTACTCAAATTATGACCTGCTAAATCATAACTTTTAATAAAAAATAATATTTAACCTCTCAAGCTTCTCTGGTAGCTTTGAAATCTGTTTTTCTATTTGTGGTAGAGTAATATCTTTAAGGATGACCCACTTTTCTTCGGATGTGGTGGAGATCTGCATTTACCTTAAAGAGCACTTGGACCCAGTGAATCGCAAACAAGACCGAACGACCTTAGAAGACGAAATTGAACTAGAGCAAAAAATACACAAGGAAGAGATTGAGAAGGGACTATCCTCCCGAATATCCGACGAATAACTCGCAAACGATGCGCGTTGCGAAGCATTAAATATGATGATTGATGAAGAAGAAATTTCAATTAAAATATATAATGCACTATTTATATAATAATTTTTTACATCGTAACTTTAATATCTTTTGATAACTCTTTTAATTTATGATAAATCGTATTTAATTAATAACTACATATTACACAAAGTCCAATTTTTTTTAATAAAAATAACTAATACTCGATTTGCATCAGGAATCGGGTTGTACCCGTACTAGAGCCTACCTAGGTACACTGGGTATGCAACCCTCCCAACTTAGAGTCTGAGAAAGTATTTGGTTCCTAGGTGGAATGAACCGACTGAACCCGGAGACCTTGTACCAGGTTTCTACCCGGAAGGCCGGAACCATTTCCAACCCAAAAACCCGATATATGCATAGCTTTTAACTAGCCGTGCACAAACCGAGTTTTTTTAGGAACCGGTTCTGGGTAGGAATCGGTTCCGGTTTTGGTCAACAAAGTCAAGAACCGGGTAGGGTCGGGTTCGGTTCCGGGTATGATCGGGTATTTGACCGGGTTTTGACCGGTTTAGCCGGGTTTTTTTGGTTCCGGGTAGGTTCGGGTCCGGTTTTGACCGGGTTGAGGTGGAACCGGTTCCAACGGTTCCGGTTCGGTTCCGGGTACGGTTCCACTTTCTTGGAGAAACCGGAACCCATGTGTACCCTACGGTTCGGGTATGACCGGTTCCGGTTCCAGTTCGGTTCCTGAACCGGTTTTTTTGTGCACGGCTACTTTTAACCACATAAACGTAGAACCCATAGTTTTTACCCGTTTAGACTTAAATGGGCTTTAACTATCTCAGGCCCACCTGAGTTTAGGTACATTATCCATCGTCATCTTCTTCTTCGTTCTTCTTCTTCTTCTTTTTTCACAGTTAACTCTCAGACCTAACTCAACCCTTAAACCTTTAACTCCAATCTCCGTTTCCAATCGTTAATCACGATGAATCGTAAAAAGCTTAAAACTAAAAAACTGCAGAATCAAAATGCACACAAAACTAAGCGCTTCAAACCAGACTCGTTTTTCGACGGTGATTCAAAGCTCCGAAGAAAACATGATGAAGACAGCATTAAAAGCAGTGATTCCGACGACAACGATCTGGTGGCGATGGAAAACGACGGAGATGAATTGGTGGATGAGGAGACTGTGGCGGAGAAGAAGAAGAGAGTAGCGGAGGCGTATTTGGAGAAATTGAGAGAAGCTGCGAGGAGAGAAGAGGATGAAAGAGGTGGAATTGAAGATGGAGTTGCTAGGATGTTGCAGGCACAACAACTTGAAGACAGTGGACGTCTTCGTAAACTCATTGCTTCAAGGTATAATGTTAGGTTAGATTTTACATAATCGACGTGCAAAGTTATAGTTGTTTTTTCTAGTTAGACTTAACAATTGTATTCTGAAAGCTCTCATGAATTATGTTGGTGAAGAAGGTATGATTTGATAAGCTACAAATTAACAAATGAGTTATCTTGGTTTCAGATTAACTGATTAAGGATTGGTTTGATTTTTTATGGGTCAAGGGGTGATATCAAGTCTCCTCTCTATTTCTCGTCACAAAAATGTCTTTTTTTACCTTCTTTTTAAAATTGTGTTAAATTTTCCAAACAATCGCATCTGAATCATCCAACCTGAAATTGGGCTGGGTACGTCTACTTATTATTCATTACATGTGTTGTCAAAAGCAATTCGGGGATGCCTAGGCCCTCAGATGCAGGAAAGCGTCTTCCAGGCGCATCAGCTAGGTTCCGCCAAGGTTCTGGAGACCGGCCAAATCTTGGTAATTTCAGCCAGCTTCTGCAAATTCTGGTTAAATGTATCTGAAACATTCAAAAATGGCCTGGAACCTAAACTAGCCTAAAACATGTCTAGAACCCTAAAAGTGCTTTGTTTATGCTATGCGCCTTGCTTATAGCCTTTTAAGCGACTTGCGCCAAGGCCCAACTGCCCAAGGCTCACCCTTTGCGCCTTCGGTAGCTATGTTTATTACCATTCCACATTTCCACTATGCTATCAATCCCCCATACCAATAATGATTCCTATCTACCAACCAAACCCCCCCCCCAAATATTACAAATCCAAACAATATCTTCTCTTACTCTTTTGTTATAGCCACTTACATGATTCTAGTTATTTAAAATCATATAAACTCTATACGAATTTACACTTAAGTTTACACAAACACATGGAGCTATTTTTGCTAATGACTCGTGTTTGTTAGGGTTAAAGCTCCAAAAACAACAGATGCATTTCAACTTCTAGTAAAACACCGACAATCTGTAACTGCTGTGGTTTTATCGGAGGATGATTTTAAAGGATTTTCAGCTTCTAAAGATGGTTATATTGTTCATTGGGACATTGATAATGGGAAAACAGAAACGTATGTTTGGCCTACTGAAGAAATATTAAAATCTCATGGTGCAAAGGATCCACAAGGTCGAGCTACAAAACGGAGTAAACATGTTTTAGCTTTGGCTGTAAGTTCTGATGGTCGGTATTTAGCAAGTGGTGGCTTTGATCGTCATATTCATTTATGGGATACGCGTACACGAGAGCATATTCAAGTATTGGTTTAGATGTTCAAAATTTTGAATTTTATATATTATATTTTTTAACAAGATTATAAATCCCATTTGCCGAAGTTATTTTTGGTTAAGCCCAACCATATACTAACAGTCTGAATCCACAGAAGTATGCATCTTGATTTGTTTATACAAAATCAGGCTACAATTATGCCAAATGATGGAACCCTTTTAAAATTTTTGAAAAAACAAAAATAGTTTTGTGTTTACTACTTGAGTTATCAATAAGCAGTGATTTAGTGTGAACCAAATTGTTGTATACTAGATTAGCGTCCCGTGTAACACACGAGTTGGGTAAAAATATATGATATTAAATTATATTTCTAATAAAAAACACGTGTGATGTAGATGTAATATAAAATTTGAACCCCACAATGATTATAATTACTATCTTATCCACCGGTTAATATGGATAAGAGAATATTTTAAAATTTAAACTATGTAGATATATATATATATATATATATATATATATAAAGAAGAGAATTTAATTTAAAAAAACAATGTGCGGGTAGTATTTGACCCGAATAGGATCCGTACGCTAAGTTAAAGGAGAATTTGCTACGTAGGATTTTTCCTATGTCGCGTGTTTAAGATCATGACAACTGGATGAGTTATTCAATTCTTAGAATAGGTAGATTTGTCATTTTTCAATAGTCTGACATGTCCTTAGTGGGATTTAGCATAATTAATACTGAATAGTCTGGCATGTCTTTACTCTTTAGTGAGATTTAGCATAAATAAAACTGGATACATAATTGGGTCAGTGGTCATAAGTGATTCCCCATATATTGAAAATACTTCATAGGCCATCAAAATATGCATCCAGTTTCGTTTATAACCTTATACCAATTCCATAATAAAAACTTGCCAGATGAGATCAATGCCCTTACAGTTTTTGAAATAGATACATACCTTTAGTGAGGCGTTATAGGTTCTTAATTGATGTCTGGATCAAGACAACCCATTTGTGAGCCATTATTGTGTTTTAGTATTATATTAACCAAAGTCCCAAAATGACCCATTTTTACATATGGGCTGTAAACTGCCACATCTTCATTTGGTTGATGATGTCATTTTTGCAGGCGTTCCCAGGCCATAAAGGGCCTGTTTCTTGCTTGACTTTCAGGCATGGGACTTCCGAATTATTTTCTGGTTCATATGATCGAACAATTAAAATATGGAACGCAGAAGACCGGTCTTATATAACCACATTATTTGGTCATCAAAGTGATGTTTTAACTATTGATTGTTTAAGAAAAGAACGGGTGTTAACCGTTGGGCGTGACAGAACCATGCACTTATGGAAGGTACAGTGATATATTATTTAAAAAAAAACCTGTTTTAGTTTGGGCACACTGCAGGAAAACAAAGTTTTACAATTTCTTCCTGAAAATAGGAACCAACTTACATTTTGTTACTAATTTTAACAACCGGCGCCATTATAACTGGTTTATCTGATAACGTGCCACATTCACAGACACTATTATGACATTCAAGATGCCACACCAAGCTGTCAACTATTTTTTTGCAAAACTCAAAATAAAATGACTTGCTACGGGTTTAGAAATAAATTTTTTTTTGTAAAGAGTTATGTTATTATATTATAATATATTGTTACATCAGATGCAATGTGGAAATACATGTACATTAAAATGACAACACAATGCTGCATCAACAATTGTTGAAAATCAGCAAAAGAAAATGACAGATTACTGTTTAAACAGGGTAGTGACTTCTAAAATCAGTAATAAAATGCAATTATGTTTTATTTTGCGCTTAATTTTAGTTGGTTGTTAAACTCGGGAAGAAACCTCTTGAGGTCGTGTCTTGCAGTTTACCGTTTAACTAGCTGTTAGTTATTCAAACACCATCAATATTTTCTTTCTTTTTATTTAAACCAGGTGCCTGAGGAGTCTCAGCTAGTCTTTCGGGCCCCTGCATCATCATTAGAGTGCTGCTGTTTTATTAATAATGATGAATTTTTATCAGGCTCAGATGATGGTAGTATTCAGCATTGGAGTGTATTGAGGAAAAAACCGCTTCATATTATTAAAAATGCACACCCTTCATTGACCCATTTCAATCAAGTACAAAGTTGTGATTTGTCAAATGGAAATTTAGGTAATTAACTTTTAAACTTTCTTTAATTTTAGTATTAATCTGGCGTTTCGTAAGTGATACATGATATTGAAATAATATGATACAATTAGTCAGATATCTGAGTCTTATATCAGATGCTCGAGTATTAATCTTGTGTTTTGAAAGTGATTATCAATGGGTTCGATCATAACCTGTTTTATTTGGGAAACTAATTAAGTGTTGTTATCAACTATAATTCATAAATGCTCATTTGAAAGTGATTATATCTTTGTGGACACACAACTTAAGTTGGTAAACTAGTAGTTTGTAAAAGTGTTAATCTGATAAGAAAAACATATATTGTTTTTAGTATTTGGATAATCAATTTTAATAACCATGGATGCTGATTTTATTAGCCATTTAGATCATGATTCTGGTTAAAAGATGCATTAATTTTCTTTTTTTTTCCAGATAATTTAGATCATGTCTCTGAGATGGTGGACTCGTCTGCATGTTCTTGGGTTAGCTCGGTCGCTGTTTGTAGAGGTAGTGATCTGGCAGCATCAGGAGCTGGTAATGGTGTGGTTCGTCTTTGGGAAATAGAAAATGATGCAAAAGGTGTTCACCCACTTTTCGAGCTTCCGTTGGTAAGTTATCTGTTTTTTTTCAACGTTAGCTTAAACAGTTAATACCGACTGAATCATCCAAATCAACACAAGTTATACAGTTCGGGTGGTTTGACATTTTAACAGTTCAGTTCAAGATTTGGAAAATTGGGTTTAATGGTGCTCCTGGCGGTTTGGAACTTGGAACTGTGTTATTATTTTTTTTATTTATTGGAATAGGCGGTTATGTATATCTATAATATTCATGAACCATCTTTTTATCATTTAAGAAGCTTAATGCAAACTAGCAGAAAGTATACCAAAATTGGACCGCTTTAAATAACAAATGAATTGGAACATGTGGTTATATATGTATAACAAAAAACTGTTTATATTTTTGTTTTTTCACATATAGTTCTAACATCTGGCTAGCTTTTATATGTATATAGGTTGGATACGTAAATTCTTTAGCGTTTGCCAAATCAGGGAAATTTTTGGTTGCTGGAGTTGGCAAGGTGAATCTTATTAACCTTTTATTTTAACTTCTAAATTCTTATTATTATTCATGGTTTATTGCAACGAAATGTAACAAAGTTCATACTTTGTTATTGTTTGTAATCGTATTATACTCTATATATGCACCATGCCGTTCGATGTTACAAAGTTTTGTACCATTTGATGTAATTGACTATAATAGGGAAAAAAAGGTAAAATGGAATCAGTTTTGACTTGCTATAACCTGTAAAAAGTTAAGTTGTGGATCGGCTTATTGCATTTAGATACAATCATAGGCAGCTTGAAGCTGCGTATTTTCATGTTTATAATTAAACTATCTGTTGTACTTACAGTTTTTTTTTTTAAATTTTACTCAGGAACCTCGGTTAGGTCGATGGGGGTCCCTTCCAGCTGCTCGGCATGGTGTTGCAGTATTTCATTTGCAACTCTCATGATCTTGAGATTCACGCAGGTTAACCTGTTTACAATTTGCATAAACCCAAGATTCAAGTTAAAACAACACCCTGACAGGAAAAAAAAAACACAGCATCTGACTGAGTTAGGAACGGATTTGGGTTTGTTACTTTTATTTGTTGTATTAGTTAAAATCAATTTTGGTTACATTTTTGTTATCAGTATCAATTTGTATTGATTTCTGAAATCCCAAAAGACCTAAAAGAGTTGTGTTGGTAACGGCCGTTTAGAATAGAAAATTGAGCATTGTTGTTATTTTTGTTTGCTTTTTTGAAGTATAGTTTTACCATTGGCTGTAGTCTGTAGGAATATGTTTCAAGATTATTCATACAACACAATTCTATGTTACGTAACAATCTAATTAACGGGACATGCACGTTCAATATTTCTTACATTTATCTTTGTTAATTTATCATAATATAGTCTTTCAATATTTCTTTTGTTTGGTTTGTGGAGTCATGCAATCGTAATTATTACATGTATTTAGGAATCATGAGGTTAGTGGCTAGTTTAAGTTAGTGGTTAGTTTAAGTCATGCATTATTTATTTGAGTTTGTACTTTATTATTGGGAATATGAATGAATGAACCATTTCTAACTTTTCTCTCAAATATTCTGTCTGGTTTTCTCTTTGTATTTCTTCTGGCCAACGAGTAGGCGTTGGAACCACAACATTCTACATAATAAATATACTAATGAGTTGGTTTATGTTTGGTTTGTATCAGAAGTGGCAAGTGCCTAAGTTCATGGGTACAAGTACACAAACTAATCTAAAAAAACATAGATAGTCAATGCGGTTAAACACCCTTTGGTCCTAAGAGTTTAAAAGTTTGGGCTTATGCCTTTAATTTTGTAACGATTTTGGGATTTGGTTGTGTGCAAACGTGTCAAGACACTCGTGACCTGTTTGAGATTGGTCGTTAAAAACAAAAAAATTTACAACATGATCACATTTAAATATATAAAGCAATCACAAAAGCATGTTGGTTTACATGTGACCTTAACACATTTAACCAATAATTGTTTTTATGCATAACATTTTCGTATTACAATTATGCCCCTTATCTTGGCGCACTTGTATCTTGTATTTTAGTCGTTGTTTTTCATTATTCTCTTACCGGTAATAATCACATATGGAGCACAGTTACCGGAAAACATCCATGCTAAATTTGGCTTCCGTGTTATCACCACTACTACTTTTACTATCAACTAAACTCGTAATCGCCACCACTCGGTGTCATTTTCCGGCTGTTATCAACTTCGGTGACTCAAACTCCGATACCGGTGGCCTGGCTGCAGCCTTTGGTCAGCCTCCTCCACCAAATGGTGACACATTTTTTCATCGACCAGCTGGTAGATACTCCGATGGTCGTCTTCTCATCGACTTCATGGGTATGCAATGCAACCACCATCCTAATGTTTGATCTTTACAAGTCAAACTTAATAATTTCACTTTTGAATAACTAACAAGTTCTGATGTTATGTTTTCACTTTATATATATATATAGTGCAAAGTTTGGGGTTACCATATCTTAGTGCATTTCTAGATGCTTTGGGTTCCAACTTCACCCATGGAGCCAACTTCGCCACTGGTGGTTCGACCATTAGGCCGCAAAATACGACTCGTCATCAAAGCGGTTTGAGTCCCATTTCGTTAAGCGTCCAGTCGTATCAATTCAATGATTTTTACACCAGGACACCCAAAGGTATGTAACACCTCCATCATAATCACAATCTATTCTATTTTATTTACTCATGTTTTAGATTGGGTCCGAAATATATTTTTTCATCATTTAACGTGTAAATCATGGAACAGTCCAGGGGTTCTTTAAGGAATTAGTACCAAAACCAGAAGCATTTACGCGTGGTTTATACACATTTGATATCGGCCAAAATGATTTGACGGGTGGTTTGTTCCTAAACTTGACTGTTGATCAAGTGAAAGCATCCATTCCCGACATCCTCGGACAATTCAAAGCTGTTGTTAAGGATGTGCATGATAAAGGAGGGAGGTTCTTTTGGATACACAACACCGGTCCGATTGGGTGTTTGCCGTATGTTTTGGAGCATCTACCAATCAATGAACAACAGTTGGACAGCAACGGATGTGCCAATCCGTTTAACGAGCTAGCTCGATTCTTTAACCACAGGTTGAAGGATCTTGTGAACCGACTACGTGAAGAACTTCCAAAGGCAGTGATCACCTATGTCGATATTTATAAAGCAAGATACACGCTCATTAGTCAAGCACGCGAGAATGGTAGTTAAATATAGCATTGTTAGTTATTACAAAAACGTTTTATGTTTTAACGGTGGTTATACGTTTGTGGAAATGTAGGATTTGAGCATCCTCTTATAGTTTGTTGTGGCTACGGAGGAAAATACAAGTATAACATACGTGTTGGATGCGGAGGTAGAGTGAGTGACAAGGGCAAAGAGATCTTTGTGGGAGCTTGTAAAGACCCTTCGGTTACGATCATATGGGACGGCATACATTACACCGAAGCAGCAAATAAATGGGTTTTTGATCATATTATGAACGGGTCATATTCCGACCCGCCTGCCCCATTACTCATGGCTTGTAGGGGTCTAGTTTACTAGGGTTCTTATCTCCCTTACATAAACTAGACATGTTCTGTACCAGCGCACTTACTAGTAGTTTGCTGCAAGGATTGTTTAATAATTCTTATGCTATAAAACAAAACTAACACATAACAAATGTAACAAAAAGTGACCATTGTAGACAATAACATTGTTATTTCCTTCCCTTTCCCTTCCCCCTTTTACCACCATTTTTCCCAAACTTCTTCTTGGGGTTGTTCTTCAACAAAGCTGCTTTAGTTGCTTTCGTCTGCCTTTCTTTCCGAACTTGTTCAAGATTTTTGACTTCTGAACGCACATGAGCGTTAGGAACCATACGACTCTTGTTCCCACCTCTAAACCCTCCTCGCGTTTTGCACCCTCCCCCTAAAACCGTAGTAAAATTCAAAACCAAATTAGTACAATCACTGACTAGAAAAAGAGAAACAAGCTTAGACAGTGAATGTGCGTACCTCTAAGACTTGTAGATTCCATGGCACTGCCACTTTCGTTGTTTGTTCCTTGGAAAGATATCTTACTGTGAGATTTTTCTTTCCATCTTTTATATAACCCAGTTTTATTTGCCTTTGCTTTTGAACCGCTCTCTGTTATTATCTGTATACCATTGCACATAGACACTAGACTTCATATCAATCATTTCTTCATACTATATCAATGTTTAGAGTGTCAAAGATTGTAAGTAACATACCTTCCCACTAGCTGTGACACGATCACCATTGTTCAACTTAACGTACTTTTTACTCCTCTGTCATCCAGCTAAATTGGTCAGTTGAAGAACATTGATAGAAAGAGAATTACGTTTAAATTTAAAAAATTATGAAAAGAGTCCAACCTTATCCCAATGATATGAAGACTTTTGTTTTTGTAATCCCCCACTATCATCTGCAGCTAGGTCGAGGACAGCCGCATCCAATCTAAATATTGGTCAAATACAAGAATCTCAAGTCAATGCCTCAACTTCAATGTTCGAATCATAATGTGCATCATGCGTTAATTTATTAATAATAGTGTCTCTACTTTTGCAGTTCCCATTAAGATTTGAGATATGTTGGACATTAGTGTCGGATAATAATCATTAGCATCCATTGGACGTATAAGAGCCAACTAACCACAAGTATACCACCAGCATTCATAAGCATTTACCTGTTAGAAGCAAAGCCACCTTGGTTATTTCCAACTGCAAGGCCTGCCTCAAAATGCTGACATTAAGAAGAAGATATCAAGATTCAAGATCCACATATAACAATACAAAAATAGAACACGATGGGATGGTGCCAAGGAGAGTTGGTAGTTCGAAAGAAATTTACAACTGGAATTGTATTAAGATGATTAAATAAGAAAATCACAATGTGCTACTCTTGCAATATAGCAGCATGCTTGGCATCCAAGCTGTCGAATAAAATTATTATATGGCGCGAGGGAAAGATAACCTACTTGATTGGTTGGCACTGAACTTATAAAAAACTCTTCATCCTTGAAGCTACGTGCCTTCCTTTTACTTCCAGAAACTGCCAGAATTTGATGAAGTTGCGTATTAAAATGAGCTACAGATATACGAATTTCCGCACCCATGCACAAATATACATATACTGATATATGTAATACAAACACAAATAAGGAAATAACAGCAGCTTTCATTGGAACTACATGGTGGTTCCTACACAAAGCCATACTAAAGTTCAACTTCCTTCCTAAGCAAGTAGAAAACTGTGTCATAGTCTAGAATAATAAACGAGGTTGAAAGTTAAACCATCCATCAAGAATATGATTTTTTTTATCCACAGCTCTTAATTAAAAGTTTAGTTGCAGTCTAAACAGCTCAACATTAACTTTATCAAGATCAGCTATCTCACTAATACTTAAATTTTAAAGGAACAATCACTATTCTATAAATATTGAGCAAGACAAAAGATGAAATTCAAAGAATAAAAAACTAATATATACATTCAAGTGTGTGTACTACATGCACACATTTTACTAGCAAAAGAGTAATTATAATTCCACCTAAGCTTGTCAAAACTGTATGTGAGGTTGACCTTTTTAGAGGAGGGAATCTAGCCAAGTGTCCGTTAGAAGGATAAGTACATAGAAGTTTAGGATGATATAGCATCTACTGGCAAAATAAAGAGATAAAAATGGATCATTCATACTGAACTAGCAAATGACTAAGGTGCCAGTTAAATCACAAACCTTTCTTTCCTGTGCCTGTTGAAGTATTGTCTGTAGATTCGACTTCCTGTAAAGCATAAAGCCATTTCACATATCAGAAATGGAGGCTACGCTTTTCAAAAAGAAATAAAAATACTTGAGGAAATAAATTCACAAGATCTCAAAATGTAGAAAATAACATGTAATCAATCATTGATACTAATGCATGATTAGCTAATACCAACGGAAATAAATTCACATGGTATTTATGACTTCACCTTTGCTAAAATAATGTTAGAGTGCTGCTGGTTTACTTTATTAATGACCCCCTCATGTATAGCTCGTTTCATCTTCATTACATCAACCCATTGGCTAGAAGGTCCCTGAATATAATATTGTGTAAATACAACAGAATGAGATTAAAAGTAAACAAAAACACATTATTATAAGGCAACCAATAAAAAGTGTAAAGACAGTTCTTCAATTCTTCAAATCGTGGGACACAACTGCACGTTCTTAATAAAATAGCACAAGAGTGCCTAGAGATACAATTGTCAAGAAGTATAGACAAAGAGAGTAATTTTTATTACCTGCAGATGCTTTGCTTTGGCAGCATGACCTTCAGATTCAAGGACTGTTTGCTTTGCTCTGGTATTAATTAGCCAGTTATTTGTTAAAACATAATATATTAATATCTAGAATAAGTGCTAAAGAAAAGAAAGCATCGATCTCTTTTAAAAAACCAATTCACCTGTATGCTTTTAAGCCCTCAGAAAACGCTAGTGCTGATAATTCATTGCCTCCCAGCGCTTTCATAAACATTGGGTGCAACCCCTCACGAGGCATATTTTTAACTCTTTTAATAGACTCCCTAGAAGGCTTCTCTTTTGTTTTCATGTACAAACGGAACGCTCTTTCACAAGGCCTTAACAAGCAGTCCAAATCTGTGGATGAATCAAGTATTTCACGAACTCTGTCTGCAACAAGATCAATGGCTGTTTGGGGGAAACGACCATACACAGTTTCACCATTGGCCATTGCCAAATCAATATCTGACATAACCTCTTTCATATCACGCAAAACCTCTTCCTCAGTGGGTGCAGGCCTAATTGGTCTAGATAGAAAAAGATGCAAATCAAGAAGATAAGCCATGTCTTCGGATGTGACAAAAGAATATGCGGTACCAGTCCGACCAGCTCTTGCAGCCCTACCCACCCGATGCACAAAAAGTTTAGGTTTAGGAGGAAAGTCCCAATTGATAACATTGTCAAGCAGTGGAATGTCAATCCCTCTAGCTGCAACATCTGTCACAACTAAAATCATGGTCTTCCTTGATCTAAATCGTGAGACGTTGATCTTGCGATCATCTTGATCCATATCACCATAGCAAACAGAAGGCTCTATACCCTCTTCTCTCATCAGATGGTCAAGAAACTGAACATGATGTTTTGTAGAGACAAATATAATTGATTGCTCATCAGATCTGATATGCTCCCTAAGCAAATACAGCAAAGCAGCTAATTTTTCTTCCTTCCTTAGGGTAAAAAATGTAAGTTTCAAATCCGGGCTAATTCTGGTCTCCAAGTCAAGACGCACAAGTTGAGGGTCTCGAAGACCAGCTTTGGCAAACTCTGCAAGAGCACTAGGTAAGGTTGCACTAAAGAGCAAGGTCTGCCTATTGTCACTGAGCTGCGTCAGGATTCTGTGCAACTGCTCAGCAAACCCCATGCTAAAGAGACTGTCAGCTTCATCAAAAACCACATATTCAACTGATCGCAATGACATGTCATCCACTTCTTCCAGATGATGCACCAGCCTACCCGGAGTTGCAATTATGATATCAGGACTCTGTGACAATTCTTCAAATTGACTCTCCATGCTATCACCACCAACCAATAAACTAACCCGCAGGTCTGTAAGATTTAAAAGAGGAAATAGGTAAAATTATTAATATGCCGAAGTATGTAAGGTTGAAGAACAAGAGAAGCAAACATGCATAAATGGTTACAAGGAAGCAAATGAAAATAAAATATATTCACATGGCATTTGTTCCAGGCATTCAAAATCTTTTCTCGCTGCAGAAGCAGATTTACACTAATACAAACTTACTCACCTTTAACCCTGATCCATTAACAAAACTCAAAATTTGTGGAAACTAAGAACATATGGCATCTTTGGAATCAAATATGCAAAGAACTAGAATGTCAGCTTGATTTCAGTAACTAACTACTGCAAGTCAACTATAAACAAGACTGATTTTGAATGATAAAAATTACCAAATACTGTAACATAACACCATCATCGCAAGTCTACGATTGCAAAAGAAGCAATATAACTACACTATATGTTATGTTTTTACCTGTAAATTTGCCAAGCTCTTGGGTAAACTTTAGTGTTTGAAGCGCAAGATCTCGAGTGGGTGACAAAATTAGGGCTCTAACACCAGACTGAGAGACATGTTGCTGTAGCCTCTCAAGCATAGGAATCAGAAACGCTGCTGTTTTACCAGACCCGGTACGTGCCATAGCGACTACATCAGCACCAGATAGAATAATAGGCATCGTTTTCCGTTGTATTGGAGTTGGTACTCTATACCCTTTACGTTTAACGCCTCTGAACACATTGGAGCTTAAATTTAACGATTCAAACCCTCCAGACTTAGCCTTCTTATCTTTCTTCTCTTTTTTCTTTAACTCCGTTACAGAGCTTACAAGACGACCCATCTTTGTCCCTGCTACAGCATACATATAACCCAGCTAATCAAAATGACTATTCGTTTCTTTAACAACAATGACACATTTATATCTCCAAAAAGTGTTCACAAGGCAATTGGCAAACCTTGTGCCTAGATGCGCGACCCTAAAAAAGCAAGTTTAGAGCTAAAAGCACCAATTCTAAGGGTTTTAAAAGGCTTGTTTTGGGCTAGTTTAGACTGTTTATAACCTGTCAAGGTATAATTTGGTAGTAACTTGACCTAATGGTGAGCTGAAAACACGCCTAAAAATGGGAGTTAAAATCGATTTGCCAACTCTGCGATGTGTTGCGCCTGGGCGTGTAGAACTTCGACAGGAACAGAGTTCTCTACAAAAATCATTTTAAGTAACTTTCAACAAAAACTTAACATCATGTAAGCTTTTTTTCTCATCATACTTTGCTTTAGTTTAGTTTATCACTTTAGTATAAATTTAAACAAGTTGTCATTTTTAGAGGTGCAAAGTCTGTTGTTAAGCTAAATCCAATTCCAATAGATAAAAATAACAAAATATGTTGATGTAAGTAATGCCTCCATAACAAAATACGCAGCTCAAAAACATGACAAGTAACAATTATTAAAGTGAAAGTTTGTTTACCTGGCTAAGCAGTGGACTAGAGATTTGAAGAGACGAAAACTGTAATCGACTGTTTCCTAATCCTCAATTTCACTTCAAATTTAGACGACGACGACGAAAACCTTACCTGATGGTACTAGGGTTTTAGTTTTACACTGGTTTGGTTTGGTTTGGTTGCTTCAATTTTTGTTAAAAACATTTGTAGCTCACTAGGCCCGTTTACATAAACATAGGCCCAACTTAGTTTATGATTTATTTTGTTGTCAAGCCACTTTCATTTCAAACAAATTCCAACAATCCAACCCCACTCAACTCAACCTAACCTAACCTAACATCCATATAAAAGATTTGAGATTGGTTCTTAAACCTACTCGGTGAAACCGGAAGTATGATCCGGTTTTAGCCTCGATCATTTCCCTCTTTAAAGCCCCTTTGGCTTTGACTTTTATTGACTCACCCCGAACCGATTTTTACATCTCTATGTGTCATACTCGTATGGCATTAACGCATAGACCGGATATCTTGTCGGACTATTAGATAAAAGTTGTGGGTACAGGCCCGGCCCAAAATTGACGTTTTCATTGGATTATGTTTAAAAGCTTACCATTCAAAAGAAGTATAATAGTTAATTATATCGCCATAACTTCGTTTTCTAGAATCGTATAGGTGGTTATAGTATAGTTTTTACTGTATGCATCTAACTAATAATGTTATGAAGGTTACAGGTGTTGGAGTACGTACAATAGTAGGTTTTATATCATTTTTACAATGGATATGGATCATCGTTTCTTAGAGATCTTGAATACATATAACTCATTTTATTAGTTATCAGGCCGGCTAATCAAAAGAGTTATAGCTTCGTAAAGGATGAGATTTATTAGGCATGTTTGTTTACGTACTATACTATAGGTGGATAAAACATGTCTATATATAGTTAATTTATTTATAATAATAAACAAGCCAACTTCAATTAACACTACGTGGTTCAAGCCTGGATGTCTTAACGGGTTTAATAATGTAGAGTATATGTCAGGGGCGGCCCATAGGGTGTGCGGGGTAGTCGACCGCACAGGGCACTCGTTTGAACGGGGGCACCAAATTAAAAAAAAATAAAATTTATATATAATTTTGATGGCCGAATCTGAAAGACCAAAAAAACGAGTCTAAAAACCCCCTCACACGGACCCGGGTTTTTGGAGTTGCAATTGTGTCCGCAGGTCGCGCGGGCGTCGCATTTTGGGGAGGAATTCGAACCAGATTGCACCCCCCCTGCGCGCGGGTAGGTGCTAGAGTAAAACATGACAAAGGAACTTAACATGCCATGAATGCTTGAATATATAAACTAAGAATTTTTGTTTCCCCACTCCAATGTGGGACAAAGTGAATAACACAAAACTTTTAGAAATCTCATTCAGATGTCCAAACAAACAGAACCTCTTAACCATTCAGTACTTAACCATTCAGACATCTTAACCATTCAGCACTTAATCATTCAGCATTGCCAAACAGCCCCTTTGATTTTCTTATGTTTAATTATCAAACTTTTGTTTTTTGGTTAAAAATTTAGTTTATATAATTTAGTGCGTTGATGTTTCGGGTTAGGGGGCCTTTTTTTCTTGTCTCGCACAGGGCACTCGATTCCTCGGGACCGGCCCTGGTATATGTTAAGTCATCTCTATATTTCTACCACCATCGTCATGGTACAAAACAAATCATTTATCTATGATTACTTTAGCATGAAGGAAAACTTGAAATTAACGACATATATATGGTTAAAAAAACATGGAGTTAGTTTAAAAAAACAATTAATCTGAATTATATTTTCCAATAATGGAAAGGCAAAAGAAAGGGTGTTGTTGGAGATGACATGGGACAAAACACACAAAGTTAGTTAAATGTGTGTGTTTGTTTGGAGCATATCGAATTTGTAAGAGATTTGATGTCACAGGACATATATGGGTCGGTAACACTTCACACCATGTGCCCTTTGCTATCGTCTCTTATGTCTTAAACATAAACTTTATTTTATAATAAATTAAAGCTAGACACAAATATAACACAATCATATTCACTTGACGTTGTATTGTTTCTACATGATAATAATAATGAATAGTGATTATTTATGTTTCACTCCTGCTTTAACAATATATATGTAAGACTATGAAGAGTAGACAATGCCAAAATTAACTTGCACCTATTCGGAACCATGAGTATACCGATGAATGGTTTGTAACATTTAAACATGATTAGTTTGTAAATAGTCGTCAACTGTATAAAGAGTAATTTACATGTATATGTCTACCTAAGAATCAATATTCATTGGTGTTGCGCTATTGTGATATCCTAAGTGATTGCTTAAATGAATGACGTGCTTTAACGGAACAATTGCGGAAGAAATTTCATTATAATTGCCTTATACTTAAAAGTTTTGTTACAATCTTCTAATAGTAACTATTTTCATGTTTGTTCTATCTAGTTTACTTAGTTTTACTTTTAAAAGCTTACACCATTTTTAAAAAGTTTAATAATAATAGAGTAGAACCTTAAATGGATAAATTGTAGATTTAAAAACATTAAACTTTTCTTAAACTAAATTAGTATGTTTGTGTGAGACAATTAAATTAAAATTATGATGATAATTAGATACAAGCATGAGGAAAGAAGTACCTTAACGTAATCGAAGAGAAATGTGACATTTGCCGGCCTCCTAAATCTAATCAATATACTTTATAATTAAAAAGTTTCACATGTATTTATTGTTCTCTTCTGTCAGTCAAAAAGTTAATTAACAAAAGTTACACTTGGATTATCTTGTCCCTCCCTATTCGATCTGTTAAAAAAATATACTCTTTAAATAAAATATATATATATATATATACTAGTCTTAAACAGTCATAAATATCACATTTTAGTCTCTACCGGTCTCAGATAACGAATTAACTGGTAACGATACAAACATTTATCACTTTGGCAACCCCGTTAAAAAAAATTAACGGTTAATTTTGAATCCAGACTCACATTTAGGGTTTTTTATCGTAAAAAGAATACGAGTTAGCTGATGTAAAAGTTACCTCAAAACGACGCTCCGAATGACGAAGCTATGCTTCAATCAGGTGTTTAAACCTAACGATGCTTCAATGGATGTATAAATTTTGTCATTCAAATCACAGTTTCAAGATAATTTTTATGTCAATCGACTCGTATTCTCCTTCTGATTCAAACCCTTAAAACTTTGGTCTCGAATTTGAAAAAAACTTAACGTCTTTATATATTATTTTAAAAACAATGGAAAAGAATACTACGGAGTAATAATTATGGTATGATTTATAATCGTGTGTGTTAGAAGAATGATCTATTATTGATTATACGCAGTGGCGAAGCCAGGATTTTATTATTAGGGGGGCCTAAAGTTATGGTGCCCATAACAAAGGGGGTCTGAGTTTAAAAATGAGAGGGTCCGTACCCAATTTATATACCAAAATCAACTAAAAACGACAAATCACTACTACTAACCGAAAAAATGGGAGGGCCCAAACCCTCCCGGGTCTCCACTTGGCTGCGCCAATGATTATACGATTATCATTTAGAGATTGATTATCAAATTGGAAGTCATGGAAGAAATGTAAGTATTATTAGAATAATATTGTATTTATGCTTATCTATTTGTTTTACAAGGTGAAAAATAGATAACCTATTACAACTTAACATCACTATCTATTTATACTAGTTTTACATATGATTCGTTATTTTTTACTGGCTGATATGTATGCATTTTATTACTTTCTCTTCCACGTGTCACCACTTTTACCTTTACTTGAGCGCTGTCTTTATTCAAAAAATTATCGATCTATAAAGTACCGCACCTAATAAGCGTGAATTAGTGAATAATATTTTTTTCCTAGAATGATTAATTATACTAAAAGTTTAAATTATTATCGATGCATTACATTATATATGTAGTTGACATGAAAATTAACTATCTAATTATTATGTTGGTGTAAAACGATCAGCAAATATTAACACATGTCTTACTTTTTGTGACCAAATAAAAGATGGTTTTGTCATTTAGGTATGTGATTAACGTTTCCATATATCCTCAATTAGTTTAGATGATTAAGCATGGCCTTTTAAAATCATTAATTATACGAGGGGTCATATCTACTAATCAAGTGTCCTTAAGGCTTAAGGGGAATATGCTCATCTAGAGTTTGATGTTACTTTTTTTATGTCTCTATAAAAAAAATTGATACTATTAAACTAACATATCTGTCAATACCTTGCTAACAATGATTCAAACATGACGTCTCATCTACTAAAGAGAAATAAGTGCCTACATGACTACACCATCTTTTGAAGATTTAGAACTAACATATTATGATAATCTATAATATTAACATATTCATTTTTTCTCACCATCTATATTGTACTTTGCAAGCAAATACGAAAACCATGACAAATCCTATGAAACACAGTTGTAACGTGTAAAAAGACACTGACATCATATATATATATATATTCATATTATAGAACATATATGTTTAATTTTATACATACATACTTCTCATAACATAAAGCAAGAAATGTCTCTTAGGTGACTTGTTAATAGATGTACGTAAATTGTGTTGTAGATGTAGACAGAGTCATGTTAGTGTAGTCATTTACTGATAGATATACAGTGAGTGACGACAACATGTTTAGGAAGACGTTAATCATGTATATGAAAGAGTGTTTATATTCTATATATTTCTTTAAAAAGTACATATTATGATAATTGTGTTATTGAAAAGCATGATTTTGATCATTGATGACACCCAAGATGTTTGTCATCCCGTTGATACTAAAATAAAAATAAACAAAAAATTGTTTTAAATAGTATATGATTGTGATTTAAGTGAACTTTTAAACCATGGTTTTGCTATACTGAAAGAGGAACATTATGGCAAGGGGCATCCTCTTATGATTTTAACTTGGTACCAATGATAAATTAAAGGCAAAGCATTACTTCTTTCACATTTGCCTTTATTTTGTCTATCAAGTAAATGTGGTATGGAATGATTTTAGGACTATAAGCCAAAATTGTCATTTTGTTAACTTAAGGGGTAAATGAATGTTTTGTTTAATATATATATCCACAACTACCACACACCAATACACCATCCATCACACCACCAACTCCGGTCACCACCACCAACTCCGGCAACTCCGGTCACCAATACCAACTCCAGACTAGATAAGTAGAATCAGATGTTGGAGGTTTTGTAATCGGATCCAAAAAGTGTTTAATGTTCATTTACCCCCTTCGGTTAACAAAATGACATGTTTGGCCCAGACACTAACGATGTTAGTGTTTTTTAAAGACGCGAGTGATACAATAAGTGTAGTGTTAAGTTATGATCAAGTGATGAATGTGTGAATCTTAGTTGGAAGTGACATCGACAATCTATCTAATAAATCAAGGTTTTAGGGGGCTATTTTTAGGGGGAAATTTTTGCTCTATAATAGGAAGCTTTGGAGGGAAAATAAGTAAAATTTTAACAATGCATGAGTTGATGAGCTAAGTTAAATATTAATATTTATAAATTTATAAATCCATAAACATAATAGTTATAATTTTTTTAAAAATATTATAATCAACCCGTGTGTAACACACAGATATTAGACCTAGTTTAGAATAAAAAATATACACTTTGATTCACTTATTATATTATTGTCGTCATAAATGATAAATCATTACTAAATCAAGCATCTCATGATTAGCATGCTTCATAACTGACATGAGTACCTATATATATATATTTGTAATATTTTTGTAAAATTTGAGGTATAATCAACATGCAATGCAGATATTATTAAGAACCATTATTACAACTGATCACTAATATTATGGGGGGTGAAAACATAAATTTCCTTTCTTTCTTTTGAGGTCAAAGATTGGCGTGCAAAACATAGAAAGGACATGATGATGAATGTGATAGCACCATCAACCGGTCCGTATTGATGTCATTATTAATATTTTTTCAATACAATACGTTTTTAAGTTTATTTTTTTTAACGGTGGATGACAGATTCATATAAGTGTGGATCCATAACCCAGGTTTGATACGACTTAAGTATGACAAGAGCCACTCCCTAGTCATGAGCCTTGAGACCTCCCACATGACACCTCTCCCAAAGGGGGATATAGGCCGGAGATAGAAACTTCATGTCGATGAAGGATGAAACCATTTAAGACGTGAAACCCTTTTCAAGTCAGGCCGGCTAGAACATGAGACCTAGCTTTGAAAGTCTCAAGTCCTAAAATCATTCCATACCACTAAACCATGGTCTGATAGTTAATTTTAAGTTCATCTCTGTTTAAGTTCATCTCAAGAGCTAACTAAGAACCGGGGCCATCGCATCACGCGACGCATATCACGAACCTAGTTATTGGCCGTTGTAAAACTCCTAACCATGAGGTATTGACTGTTGTCACTCGCAACTAAGACTCTCACTCTCAACTTAACACTTCACTTGCTATATTACTTCTGTCATTAGAAAACACTAACATCGTTATTGTGTGTTCTTGATTTCAACAAGTTTCGTGTGTTGCGGCATCAAAATCGCGTTTGTGATTTCGTTACGCGCGTTACGATGGTGATGATGGTCACGCGTTACGAATGTCACATTAACATGTAATCCTCACATGACGCGACATGACGTGTTTGTGACTTTGTTACACGCGTTATGTTGGCCACAAAAACATGGTAAAAAATTAAAACAAAATTAAGAAGAAAAAAAATACTTGAAAAGAAAAGAAAATTTCAATTTCTATTGTGAAACAATGGCTTAATAGTAGCCATTATACATATATTCATAAGAACTTAGATAGATATCAAAATGAAAAGAGAAGAAGAGAATCCATATATATATTGAGATATCTTATACAAGTACAAAAGCCACTATAAATAGGCTAATATCATCATTAACCATAAGTAAAATGAGAGTTAAGAACGTGGATAGTCATCATATTAATATTGTATTCTTAATACTCCTCTTTGACTATCCATGTGACAAAAGAATGAGAGTTAAGAACGTGGATAGCCACAATTTATTCTATAATACACTTGATGTTCTTGTCTTGTTAAAAACCTTGCTAGAAAAACTCAGTATGATAAAACCATGGCTAAGGGAAAATGAGTGCGTGCAATCCCTATTTCTCCTCATATACTTATGGATCAATTGTGGTGTGTTGCCTCATTAGCAAACCTTGCTAAGAAACCCCGATGAGACAAAACTTAGCAAAATGAAAAAGAGTGCAACATGTGTAATATTCCCTCTCATTTTAATAGGGATCTTTTAATTGACAGTCTCTATCTTCCCTGAAAGTTACTCCAAACTTTTGTAGCCAATGGTTTGGCGCTTGATCTATAGATGTCCAAATCTTCAAGGTAAACAATGATGTATGATCTTCAAATAAGACTTCTAATATATATATATATATATGCTCTTCGATGTGAAGTTCTTTAAGCTAAGTATTCATGATGTCAGACTTTTAATGCCTCCTCTCATACATAGCGGAATATCAACCATCGTATTCAGTTACATTCCCTGCATATAAAAGACTAACCAAATCTTTTTTAAAGGTTAGTATATTATAAACTATAACTTTCATACCTTAAGGATAACAAAAAAATTGTTTATTTCATTTCAGTATCTCCTCCTGGTCACGAGTTATATCTGGTAAATATATATGATATATCTAATTGTGTATAACTAGCTAGAAACATTGCATAAATTGCAACTAACTACTATAGTTCTAGACCAAGAACGTCTATTTAGAAGACGACAAGATAAATTTTTATTTATATCAAATGTATTAACAACCTTCAACTTTCTTATAAATGAGCTTTATCCATGTTAAAATATTACAACATCTTGGATGCAATTTAATTGCTATATAAAAATATTATTAGAAAATGTTCGATCTGTATACTGTGTTACGATCTTTCATTTCAAGCTATTTCTTTAGTAATTTAGAATTCTTTCTGATCTCTTCAAGAAATTGAATGTGGCGATCAACATATATTATAATATGTATAGACATGATATTATCGATCTAATAAAATACATAGATCAAGTACACCATATTCATGTTTTTATTTTCTAAGAGAATCACCGAGTTGATTATATCATCTTTGACTTGGCTATTTTAGTTCATATATAGAACTTGTTAAGTTCATAAGATATATATATATATCTCGAGCTTTTAATTTCAATGCTTCTTGTTTTTACAATTCGTCCTAGACTTTTTTTTATGTTGACCAACCATATACGTAAATACATTCTCCATGAGTATATTACACAAACCTCCCTCATGTAGTATATCATTTTCTATATAATATTCAAAGTTCATTAATGTATAGTTGTTTCATTTTCACTATCATATTGTTCAAACATTTTTGAGATATAAATATATCATGTGTTTACTGAGGCATATTAAATCTACTAATTCATCTTAAGATTGTTCATGAAAACTAGACCAGTAGATCGAATAAACGAATATTGTAAATTATCTGATTATCTCACATATATATATACACATTTTTATGTAATATTAATTTATAATGCGTACATATAAACCATCTTAGTCGAAATATACGAATAATAAAAAGCCTAGAGAAATAAACATATACAACCAAAGACATTAATAATTTGAGGGTGAAATATGAAAAGGGGTGAAATATGAAAAGGAAAACACAAAAAGAGCAATTAATATATGAAAACAACAAGTGGGCTAATTTATACATACAAATGTAAAGTAGAAGGTGACACATCAAATGTGCACACTTGTGTGAATAATACTCAAATAATATTATCCAAATCCATCTCACAAATACATGACCCCATGTTCATCGATCTCACATACTTACAAAACTTAACAACTCAATACAAGCCACACAAAATCACTTCAAACACAATATATATATATATATATATATATATATATATATATTATTGTCCTTTTATTAGCTAGCAACTGTTAAGATTTGTTTTACGAAGTCGAACCATAGTCACAATATCAAGATGTAAAATTAAACTGTTTAAACAAAATCTAATGAAAAACATATGATCATGGATAAACATATATAGTCACAATCAGTAAACCATTTTACTAACAAGTCACATGACCTAATTAAAGTGTCTAGATACATCCCAAAATAATAGAGACCATAACTTTTTTTGCTAAATTTAATGTCAATTAAATTCTGAACATAACATGTTTCATTATAAACTATCACCATCTCTAGCCACCTTATATATGTTCTTACAACTTAAAACAATACTACAATACTCATGAACTAGGAAATTAATAATCAAACGTACAGTTATGTTCTTGAATTGGACCTTCAAGCTTAACTTAGATACATCCACACAATATATGTATCAAAACAATTGGGATGTGCTAGATGAGAACTTTTCAGATTAGGTGGGTTAGTAGCAGCAGCCAGTGGCGAAGCCAGGATTTGGATCCAAGGGGGGTCAAATCTTAAAACGCTTTGATTCGGAAGGGCCAAACCCAATATATATTTAAAAAATCAACTACCGACCAACAAACCAACACTTCGGACGGAAATAAGTGGGGGGCCGTGACCCTCCCCCGTCCCTTAATAGCTTCGCCCCTGGCAGCAGCGGAACTTGAAGATATAAACAGTGGCGGATCTTAAATTTTGGTAACGTACACGGGGCCTGAAAATCACAGGACCCGTATTTTGCATTTTACACGGGGGAAAGATCAATATATATATATATATAAATTTAAGATATCGGGGTAACAATTGAAACTTCTGGTAAGAAAACGTGCAGGGGCCGACGCCCATCCCGGCCCCTTAAAGAATCCGCCTCTGGATATAAACATGGGGCATACTTTTTCTTTTTAAGTTTTATCAAAGGAAGAAGGGGTTGAACTAAATACGTATAAAAAATTTTAAGCTGCTGAGTCAAAAGTTAAAACTATTGATGATAAAAATAGGGGGCGGTGGCCCCTCGGCCCCTCCTAGTTAAGCTTCGACCATTGTTAGTAGATTTAAAAGTACTGTTTAGGTGGTTTTCTTGATCACTGGTTTTTCTAGATAAATCACAAGGGGTCGGGTTGCGACTTTGAACCAGACAATCATGATCTCGCATGGGTATGTACATCGACATACAAGAATCTTCGTGAAAGATTAAACGCGCATGGGTACTATAACTTTGAATGAGTAAAAAATGAAGCTGTTGTGCGAAAGATGCAACTTTCAAGTATGCTTATGTAAGAAAAGTGGTGACAAAAGCTCACTTTGCTTATTAGGAAATCCGTTTAATCCGCATGAAGCACCCCATGCGAGTTCATAATCATTAGCTAGCTTCAAGACACAGGATCGATAAACAAATAAGAACTTTATTATAATTGCAAGAGAAAACTCGTTATAATAACTCTATTGTTTGTCCATACCAAAGCTTTTATCTAAGCCTTATATTTATAGCTCTAACCTACACATGTTAGACTATAATACAAATATATAGCTGAACCATGATTAATTCTAAATATTAGGGATTTGACCGAACTAGTCGCATCATATTCAAACTCTACCGACTTGTAGATTTGGTTTAGGAAATTAACTTCAACAATTAACTCAATCATTTTAACACGCTTAATATACTTTCAACCGAGATTAAATCACATTTAAAAAAAATGCATCAATGAACCAGAAGCTAGGATGAATATCATATCTATATATGATCCATGAATAAGTCACAAATACATGCATGCATGTAGTACGTGGACCATTGTTGCCAGAAATATGTACATGTTGTGCATGACAACGGACCCAATACACTGACAATACAACACTCATGCTCAGTTTAGAAACACCATACATATATATAATATTGACTTGAATTATTTCTTTCAATTCAATCTTCTTTTTTGAAAATTTAATGATCACATTACTGGAGTGATGGAGACTATACAACGGTCGGCTGACCGACAATACTAAACTAAGCCGGCCGGCCGGTCTTTTCTTCTCAGGTGGATCGTAGCTAGCTGAGGTACACAGTGTCCATTTGCGCGCATTTAAGTTCAATTTATTTAAATTATTATCAAACTAGAGTATGCATGCATGCATGCAACATACAAACCCTACCTCTTCAATATATATGTCTTCATTCACCTAACTAATTAAGGTTGGATATATAAATCAAGCTTTCATTTAGGGACACATGAAGATCACAGCTATATATAAAAAGTAAGCTTCAAAATGTATATATAATAACAAGTGGGACGTATAGACTGATCATCAAGTTATTAATTAATTGAACCTAAGTATTCATCTATTATTGTATAAAAGGAATATTATATATATGTAAATCAAGTATAAATTCAAAATTACTCCTAAAAATAAAATGAATATATAGTAGAATTGTTACGTAAATTATTTAGTTATTCAAAACTCAAATTAGTACGTACTACTAGAAATTAAATTGAATGTTATGCAACGGATTTTTTTTAACACATGTCACAAAGCTGGTTTTTGTGTCGCAGCTGTGTCATAAATTATTTAGTTATTCAAAACTCAAATTAGTACTACTAGAAAAACAAATGTTTTGCAACGGATTATATATCTTACACATTTATTTTTGTCATAAGACTGGTTTTTTAATTAAGTTGCAACTGTGTTGTGAAAAGCTTATTAGTAAAAACCTCGTCACAAACCTTTTGCGATGAGGTTATGGACGCTTGCGACAGAAAAACTATTTTTTGTCACAGTTTACTACTAAAATGGTTCAGACGGAAAATTTCGTTGCGTAGCAGTACTCAGCTTTCACAATTGTAGTAACGTATGCTATACGAAATAATTGTAAATGAATAAAACAAATAAGATAAAGATGTAAGGTAGAGAGACATATAAAATGAATGATGAGATGATATATATGGTGGAAAATGGAACCCACATGTAACCCCGTTAGGGTAACAAAACAGCCTGATCGATCATCGATGATCGTACGTACACAACATGTAACATCGATCCTTAATTCGATTTTACTTAAGTGGAGGCCACTTAATTCATCACACGCTTCATTTCCCATTTTGCCCTACTTTGTCTCACATAATTCCAAGATTGCCACACATGGGTTTGATATGATATTGTTGTTGAGTTAGCCAACTTACCCAAACTGGGTCCTGGTCACACGAGCCGTGGGGAACATTGATTGAACCAACACCTTACCTACTGTCTCTCATTAACCTTGACATTTGTTCAATAGTGTTTCTATATATATATATTATTATGTGTGGACATTGATTGAACCATTTCAACAAAAATGGCCGGTCATATTCCCCTTCCATGAGTGTTACAAAATCCGGCCTTCTACATTTAGGTCCACTTCGATCTACCACTATCATGTCTTTTTCTTTAACTTTGCTTTTTTATATACTTTTTTATGACATTTGTAATTTAGTAACGTATATTATATTGACTTTCATTGGTTCTAATTATCTTCTTTTGTCTTTTACTGGTCCCAACTATTGAATTGGCTGTCAACGGGCCCAACTTTTATCACTTTGGCAACCAATGGTCCGTTTTTAATTTTTTTTAACGCCGTTAAGTTTTTTTCATATTCAAGACCGATGTTTTTGGCCTTTTGATCGGAAAGATAAAACGAGTCGATTGATGTAAAAGTTTTCTCGAAAAGGCTCTCTGAACGATAAATTTTTTACATCCGATTGAAGCACCGTTAGGTTTAAACACCCGATTGAAGCACTATTTCGTTGTTCGGAGCGTTGTTTCGAGGTAATTTTTCCATCAATCGACTTGTATTATCCTTCCGATCAAAAGGCTTAAAACATCAGTATTGAATTTGAAAAAAAACTAACGACGTTAAAGAAAATTTAACGATGGTCCGGTGGTTACCAAAGCGATCGATAAAAATTAGAACCGTTGACAACCAATTCAATAATTAAGACCTGTAAAAGACAAAAAGTGATAGTTAAAAATAGTAAAAACCAATATACATATAGTTAACCCCCCTGTTTCCAACAACGTTAAACATATGTTACATATTGATATCTTAATTTCACAAAGCTAGCTTTATGTATTTTTATGTTACAATATTAAGACCATCAAATCCAATGTTTTAAAAACCGATTTTTTATTCCAATACTATTTCAATTTAAATATTCCAATATGGTTGTCTAATTAAAAAACAGTTACTTACAATAGTTTATCTAACCGTCCATCCATTTATTTAATTTAATTAAAGATTAATTCACACATCATAATCTTTAGGTACAATTATTTACTACATGGGATTAGGAAAGTCCAAACACTTGGTGAACTACCATCAACCACTTCTGTCACAATCTTGACTAATTACCTAACCATAAATCAATTATCTTCCAACCCCTCCCTCCCTCTTTATTAGCATTATTACATTTCACGTGACAAATTTTTAACAGCAAATTAGATCACTAACAGACCATTAATTTATTCGGTCATCTTTATTTCTCACAAGAAGAAAACCACCCATCTTAGGCAAGGAGACCACTAAAAATCTTTCAATTTAAAAAAAAAACTTAGGTACCTCACATCAACTATTTGAAATACAGATCATTAAGCCTTCGCATCACAAATACTTTTACATTTTGAGTTCATATAACCAATTATTAAAGTGTACACATTAAGAAACATCCTTATGAGACACTATTGTTATAAAAGAAGTTATTGTTTTCAAAAGTTGTTTCATATATTATATGGTAAAACATATTTTGATTAAGCTTATCTTTTAGATACATGCGGTAAATTACCATAGATCTAAGACGTTTATAATTATAATTCATAAAACCATCATATAGAGACCCGTCTGTAACATGAAACTAATGATATGACCACTATTTATTTGGAGGTAGAGCCGTCCAACTCAAGCACGAATCCTGAGGGTGCCACCAAGCGGGATCGAGACCAATCATCATTTGACATGAATAAAAGGAAGGCGTACGAGAACAAAAACTATACATGATCGACCGCGATGTATTTATTTGAAAATAAACAACTTTCATAAAAATATATATCAGGACATACAGTTAAACTTTTTTTTTACAACACTACCTCATTTTGAGATCCATAAACCAGTGATAACCGGATTTGAATATACAGGTACACATGTTTTATCAATTTCACGTTTGCACTAAGATGTTTGAACACATATATAACAAATTATAAATTCGGTCCTTTAGATACGTGGACAACCTGATCAATCCCACCAATAATTCACTTCACCCAAACAAATATCTGTCGTCGATTTGCATCCAGTTAAGCATATATAATTATTGCTAAACTAAACAACTTTGTACAATCAAATTCAATGTAACAAAATAATAAGTAGAAGGAAAATGATTTGTTGGTCTAGTAGTCTAAATAGAAGGTGAGACACATTGTCTCTTTTGAAAATCTTGGGAACCAGCATTGACGAATAACTAACTTTTAAACTGATAACAATAGAAGGCGAGCTAGAGACGTTGTCTCTTTCGAAAATCTTGAGAACGAGTCCCGATAAAAGTTGTTCTTAATGATTTTGACATCTTACTGGTTCAACACTTAATAGTTATGACCTCTTACTGGTTCAACACTTACTCATTCAAAAGTTGCCAAACAATCTTTAACTTCTTCAATGATGGGTACAAACTCTAATATTTTTAATAAAACGGCTATTGGATTTATTACTCTCAACTATAACTATTAGGTATATCGGTTGTTGTCAATCACAACTAACTCTCTTACTCTCACAACTCCAATTTAACATTTTACTTGTTTTGTGTCACTCCGTTTTTATCCACATGTCTTTTTATTCTACGTGGCATGCTTATGTGGCATAAAAATGAAGTGACACAACAATTGTATTGTTAGTTTCGCAATGATAAAAGTGAAGGTGTTAGTTGGAAATAACATCAGCTAATACCAAATAATTAAAAATAGTAAAATCCAATAAACATTTTAAAACAAATTATTTGTAGGTTAGGTTATTTGCTACCCACGAAAAGAACTACCGGTAGTTATCACCTATGCTATATCTTTGTTTATATATCCTTAAAAAATAAAAATAGGAACTTTATTTATATATCTTCTGATTGACAAGGTCGGTGCTTTGCATTGGCCAGTCACGTGACATCACGTCGCATTTCAACATTTTTATTACTTTAATGTACTTACAGTTTTAATCCCTGATTTTTTACTTATTTACGGTTTTAATCCATGACTTTTACAATTGTCATGCTAGCTCATGGTGAGTTTTCGACTTTGATCTCTTACTCTACTTTGACATATAGTATGACTTTAATATTGTTATCGTTTTAACATCTACTTTTGATATTTCATCCTTTTTTTAATATGTGACACATTACGGTTTTGCGCCGTGAGGTACCGGATATGAGACTGTTTTTTTATCAACTCATTTGAAGAAGTCACATACGCAAGAGCGGACTGTGTGACCCAGCCACCGCAATGCGTGACCCGTTCTTAAATCTAGTTTGATCTATTTTGGGGTGTAATCTTCTTGGATGGTGAAAACATGTATGAAACCATATCAAGAAACATATCCAACCATAAAAATATGCAAGTGCAACTAACACAATTATACTAACCATTCAAAATGTATTTAATAAAAATCAAGAAATGGACCATTTTGTTTAAAGAAACTTTCAATTGAATCACACTCGACCCCATTGTCATAAATGCATGAAAGGGTTACAACCAACGATTTCAAGGCAGTTTCAATTGTGGCTACTATAAATTATCCATTTGTGGCCCTTTTATATATGTAGAAAAGTATAGTTAAAACTAGTACTTTTTTTTATAATCCTGCCTCTTTCTTTATCTTTCCATCCACCTACACTCATATTCTTTTTGCTAAAAAGTATTTTGTTTTACTTAATAAATTGATTTGTTCCCTTTTGTAGACCCCCTTAAACAATTATCAAGTATTTCACTTGAATCTTTATATTTCTTATATTTTGTTTTAGGAGCAACTCATGATTAAGGGCAATAAATTAAAATCATTGCTACAAATCATTTTGTACAAGATGACTCAAGGAAGGTGAGATACAATGATTTAAATCCTTGACCCGATTCAAAACCGACCCGAAAAGGTAACCAACTTCATCATCATTATTATTCATAAAGATGAAAATAAATATGTGGTGGTGGGCTATGTATTAAAAGATTTGATATAATAGTAATAATGATAATTTAATGTTAATACACCAAGATATAAGTATTATACATTGTGTTAAAACACAATACCTGATGTATGTGTTTATTTCTTATTCATAGCATTTAAGACCATTGTTTTCAACTTTTATGTTTTAATTCTGTGTACCATGATATTTTTTTGCATTAGTTGTGCTAACCTTTTTTTTTGTATAAATATGAATTAATTAGGCATAAACATTATTTGACATGCTATAGTTGATTAAAAACAAAAGTTTTTAGATTAGCAAAACTTTATTTCCTTTTATAGTCATTACTATAATATGTAGTCCATAGAAGTTAATGGCATACATAAAGCTAATAGCATAATGGTACCAATTGCTAGGTTAAAAATATTGATTAATTATGTTACCTAGCTAGTTTGTGCATCTATTTTTCTAATTCACACCCTTTAATTCTATTTCTTAATCACACATTTGTACCCGTATAATGAGAGATAATTTTTATTTTTCATACGTTACGAGAAACTACATGTCATTTAGCTTTTGTACTTCAGTCCATTGGGCATATTTTCACTAACTTCATGTAGGTGTCACACACTCATTTTATTCGATTTTACTCCATTCACCCATAAAAAATGGTCTCATACTCTCATTCCTTTCACGTCCCTAGAAGTAATTTCAAACTATTAACACATTAACCAATCACACCCTTAACGTCCCTTAACCCATGAGAGGCACAACCTCCATTAAGACGTCTAACGATTTAACGCTTGGGGTGTTAGACCATGCTTTAGCCTAAACTTTTTTAACGGTAAAATCAGGTTCAACGACATGTCTCTCCGTGACGGGAAATCTAGTGTGGCCATTACGTAGAAAGTGGGCATAGGATAAGCACGTGGGAGTCAACTTTTTCTCAAATGCTAAAGCACGCTGGCATTTTCACACTTCTTTCTTCTTCTTCATCTTCTTATTATGTAATATGTAATGTAATGTTGTTATTACTACTTGTATTGTTCCTCTTAACACACCCTTGTTCTTCATTAATTACACCCACATAATCTCCCTCTCTTTATTCTCTCATTCAATCTTCTTCTCCACTTTCAAGATTTCAGGTCCTTCAATTTATTACTCAATTATCTCTCTGTTTTTATGATCATCTTTTCATATGTTTCTTTGCCAGAATTTTGCAATATTCTAATGCTACTCTGTTTTTAGCTAACTTTCATGGGATTTTGCCAAAAAATAAAAAAAAATTGCAACATTATAAACCCACCTTAAAATATTAAAGTTTCTTATAATTCTTTGTAAGAACTTCAAATTTTTTAAGAAATTTTAAAACTTTTTTAAAAATTTACAATTTATTTGTTCAAAATGTTCAATTAATTGTTTGCAACATTCTTATCCCACATCAAAATCTTGAAGATTTGATATGATTCTTTACAGAGTTCAAATTTAATGGTAATAGTTGATTACACGAATCTGGTGGGGTTATATATTTAGAATTTTTCACTTTTCTAATTCTGCTCTTTATATTTAGTTTGCAACATTCTAAACCCATATCAAAATCTTGATCCCTTTCATTTAATTTTTGGTGTAATTTTTTTTGGTTTTGGTTGATTTGAACTTTCAAGAATCTTTAAGGGTTGTTATGAATATTTAAAGTTTGCATTTTTTTAATTGTGCTCTGCTTCATTTGATACAGGTATTGTTTCATAAGAGAGAAAATTATTGATCTTGATTCATTGTATGTAATCATGGTATCAATCTTGAATTGAAATAAAGCCAAGATAATTTGAGAGGTGAACAAGAAAAAGATCAGCCATGAAGTTTATGAAACTTGGTCATAGACCTGATACATTCTACAATTCAGAATCAGTAAGGTATAAGCATCAAATTTACAATTTTTAATCAATTTAGATAATTTTACTTTGCAATTTACAAAATTTATTGATTTTTTTTTAAACATTTCTTTATCAATTCAGGTCAGTTTCATCTGAGGTTTCTAGTGATCTTGTTGTTCAAGTGAATGGTACAAGATATTTGCTTCACAAGGTAACAACACTCTTAAGTTGCAATTCACTTTTTTGTTAATTTTTTTAACTTCTTACTATTTTAATAATATAATGGAATAAAGCTGAAAAATTCTGGGTTTTCTGAGCAAAAAAATCTGTAAGGAGACAAATTTACAAGTGATTTAAGTTTAATTTTTTTATTATTAGCTACACAAACTATTTATTCAATTTGGGTCATGATCTGATTCTGCAAAAGATAGAAAAAAATAGAAACTTGTTAATATTCAATGGTATTATGATCTATGTTCTTTAAAACTATTTAAAATTTGAATCTTTATACTGTGTTTTTTTTTTCATTTGAAAACAGTTCCCACTTTTATCGAAATGCTTGAGGTTACAAAGACTTTGTTCTGAATCACCTGAAACCACCCAACATCAAATCATCCAACTACCAGATTTCCCAGGAGGAACAGAATGTTTTGAGCTATGTGCAAAGTTTTGTTATGGTATCACAATCACACTCAGTGCATACAACATTGTATCGGCACGTTGTGCAGCCGAATACCTTCAAATGACAGAAGAAGTAGAAAAAGGAAATCTTGTTTACAAACTTGATGTTTTCTTCAACTCTTGCATACTCAATGGTTGGAAAGATTCAATTATAACACTTCAAACAACAAAATCTTTTCAATTATGGTCAGAAGATTTGGGCATAACTAGTAGATGTATAGAAGCAATAGCTTCAAAAGTCCTTTCTAACCCTCTTAAAGTGAGTTTATCACATAGCTATTCAAGAAGAGGAAGGGACAGAGATGACATTTCAGTTAATGGAAGTAAAACTACAAGTAAAGGGTGGTGGGCTGAGGAGCTTTCAGAATTGGGGATTGATCTTTATTGGAGGACAATGATTGCCATAAAATCAGGTGGGAAAGTGCCATCAAATCTTGTTGGTGATGCATTAAGGATTTATGCATCTAAGTGGCTACCGAATATTATTTCAAGGAACCTTGAAAGTAATGGTGAAACCACAACAAATTCGAATTCGAAAAGTAGGTTGCTTTTGGAATCAATTATCAGTTTGCTTCCAACTGAAAAGGCTTCTGTTTCTTGTAGCTTTTTGTTGAAATTGTTAAAAGCAGCTAACGTTCTTCGCGCTTCATCTTCTTCAAGATCCGAGTTAGCAAGAAGAATCGCGATTCAATTAGACGAAGCAACAGTTCCTGATTTGTTGATCCCATGTCCTTCAAATGATATGACATATGATGTTGATGTAATTTCTACAATTTTGGAGCAGTTTATGTTGCAAAGTCAAAGTCCACCAACAAGCCCGCCACGGGTCAAGGGCAGATTTGAGAGGCATAGGAGGTCAAGATCAGCAAATAATGGTGATTTTGAGTTGCTAGAAAGTAGGAGGTCATCTTCAGCATCTCATAGTTCAAAGATTAAGGTGGCAAAACTTATTGATGGGTATTTAAAAGAAATTGGAAAAGATGTAAATTTGCCATTGTCAAAGTTTACTGATTTAGCTGAAGCTATTCCTGATTTTGCTAGATTGGATCATGATGATCTTTACAGAGCTATTGACATTTATCTCAAGGTAAAACAATTTCCATCAGTTTGACTTTGACTTTATATTTTGACTTTTACATGTTGCTTACTGTGGTCAAGAATCAAGTACAATTTTATTGTGTTTATAACTGATCTTGTTGCTATGCAGTCACACCCGAACCTCAATAAGAGTGAAAGGAAGCGTCTTTGTCGAACACTTGATTGCAAAAAGTTATCAATGGAAGTGTGCATGCACGCAGCACAAAACGAGCTTCTACCATTGCGGGTAGTGGTTCAAGTGCTTTTCTTTGAACAAGCCCGGGCAGCCATGGCCGGTGGTCAGTTAACTGACCTGCCCAGCAACATCAAAGCACTATTAGCCGCCCAAGACGATGCATCAAGACCACCAGGTTCACTAAGCACCAACAGAAGCATGGTGCAACCCGAAGACCAATGGAGTGTTTCCAACCTCAAGTCACCAAGTTCTAATCTTTCAACCTTAAGAATGAAGTTAGCCGAAAATGATGATTTGGATGAAAATTTTCATGATGGGATCTCAAAAGCTAATTCATCAAAAGTGAAGCAACTTTGTTCGCTTCCAACCCGCCCCAAACGAATGTTTAGTAAGTTATGGTCGACGACCAACAGAAGCGCAAGCGAAAAAAGCTAAAGAGACGCAAAAATACACTCGCGGTAAAGGTCTATTTTATTTTATTTTATTCATCTTTCTTGGAAACAATGTGTTGTAATCTTTAGAGAATTGAAAATGTTAAATTGTGGGTGTAATCTATGGTAATAAATAAAAAAAGAAGAAATATTTTTTCTTTCTTGAAATATAATGTAAATTTCAAGACTGTGATAAAAAGCATCAAACTTTACAAGTGAGTCCATGATGATGGGGGCCAAAATAGTATTGATTTCCTTAGCACTAGTCTATTACCATCAGTTTGCAGCTCAATAATTCAATCCCTTCATTTCACACTCCATTATTATTGATTTCCAATTTTCTTTTCATATATAGTAAGTATAAAGTGATGCAAAATTTGACAATCTTCAAGATTTTGGATGTTGACTTTTTGACCAAAGATAGAATCCTAGGGAAATTAGACTAGTTTATCAAATTTAGAATTGGTTACATGCATGAATGGTCATAATTAGCCTTGTCCAATCAAGAAAGCAACGTGAGTTGTAAGAATGCATGAGTGGTCTTTTTTATAAAGTGTGGTAAGTTTATCTCTTTGTTGACTATACAATAAGAAATATTAACATGTGATGTAACATTTTCACATGTTCATGTATATATAAATATTGGTATAGAGTCAAATGACATGTATAAAAAGTAGACCATCAAATTACCTTTTTCATTTGTATGTAACATGAAAGAAAAACATATCACTTAAGCACAATAATTTTTGGAGTTTTAAAGGTTCTTTAAGTTTTATTTTCTATTAAGAATATAATAGAATAATCATAGGTAAATTGATTGAAAGTCAAGGAGTAGTGTTATAAATACATTATTAACATGGTGAATATTCACATTCATCACCCTCATGTTACTTATGTTTGTAATTATGATATTAGCCCTATAAATAGTGGCTTTACATCTGATAAAAATGAGTTATCTTTTTCTTCATTATTTTCACTATAATCTTTACCTTTGTTCTTGTGTGTGTACTTTTTATATTGGTATGTTATTAGGCCGTTGTTTTACAACAATTAACTACTTAACTATGAGTCCAGAGGGAATATTTTAATCAGGGCGGACGTAGGAGGAGGCCAGGGGCCTCCCGAGGTATGGCTTAAATTTTCGTCGTTAATGTAAAAAATATTTTTGATGTAGGCAAACATCTCGGGTTTTGGAGATGCATTCGTGTCTGCGGGTCGCGTAGGCGTAGCAAAAAATTCAAATTTTACAAACGCCTACATGTGGGTTGGAATAGTTCAAATTTTACCGATCCAAGTCCCAACACCCAATCCATAACCAACTAATGATCTGGTCCATGAACTGACTCATGACCCGACCATGCCATGTCTTGATCCATGTCCTGATCCATGTATTGACCCATGTAACGAACCATAAGCCGATCCATGGCCGAACCAAGACCCGACCCATAAGCATGACTATGTATTTTTGTTATTTTTAAAGATTTGTATTTCTTTCATTTGTTTTTTCATGCCTACCAAACAACAAGAAGTATTGATTCATTTTATTTATGTAAAGTAACCAAACATGATAATGGAATGAAATAGTTCTTTTCATTCCTTTGTCCATTCATTTCATCATTCATTCTATTCAATCGTCCATTTATTACCTCATACAAAACAAACACTAATAATATAAAACAAATTCTAAGACAAACACATGCAATAAACTTGCATCTAATCATCATATAAATTATATTAGAAAACATGTAATTGTTTTTCAATTTACATGATCATGTACTTCAATTTAATTTATTTAAAAACCATATTAATTATATAAAATCAGAAGAGTCATGACAGTTTTGATGGTATCACTCTTTAACATTATTTCCGGTTCCATCTTCAATATCATCAGTCTTAGAATCTACATTAATACTCTTAGTACGTTGAATGCCACTAGGTGTACCGCGAAACCTGTAGCTGAACGAATTCCCACGAGTCGTCGGATAGAACCTTTTCGACATGCTTTCTTGTCGTGCTTTCGGTGGCAGTGATGTCGCATGAACTTGTTTCACCTCCACTTTCAACTCCTCCTTTGACGCCATCGATCTAAACCGGTATGACAAACCTACCTAATTTCGATCATGGAAATAAAACAATCCGGCCTAGTTTAGTATTTGCGCTATATTCAGGAAAACAACACCAAAGTGGTGATAATAAATTTTATTCATGAGGGCACTTGTGATTCTAATAAATTTTAAGACAAAACCCTGGTAAATCCAAAGCATAAAATTTATTTAAAAGAATTGTTTTTGGTGTATCAATTATACTCAAAATAAAGAGAATGAAATGGTTGATGTTATGATGTAGTTTTTTAAATATAATTTCGTATAAAAAGTTATGTATGCTTAAAAAATATTGAATTATAAATTATTATCATTATTATCCTTAAGTTTCATTTTTATACACTATCAAATATAAATCGACTTATGCGCATCCCTGTAGGAATCGGTAGAAATTGTACCTACTTTTAAAATTTTCAAAATTCTACTAAATATCATGAGACCAAAATATAAATAGTGTTATTATAATATATTATTATATATATACATATTTTGAATAAAAATTATTATTGTCAGAAAAACTCTCACACAATGTTACATAAGTAAAATTTATTTGATTTGTTACAATAAAGATATGGAAAATTCCCAAAATGCCAATTTTTAACAAAAAAAAAATGATACAAATTGTCCATGTTAACTTTTAATGCCCATGATGTCCATTCTTTATTAGTTATCCATGCTTAAAAAACCAATCACACACGAGACAGAAAATGTCCATAAAAATACTTGAGATTTACTTTTAAAAAAGAAATGATATTCGTACAACTAGAAAAGACAATCATGCTACTAGGAAAGATCGTTGTGCGACTAGAAAAGACAGCCGTACTACTAAAAATGACAATCATACAACTAGCAAGGAGAGTCATACGACTAGAAAGAACGATCGTTTAAAATAAAAGTTGACAAAAAATGTTCACTTTTGTTTTGTAGTCGAACAACTAATAAGTATTGAACATTTTAGATATGGAAAGTTAACATAGACATTCTTTATCAATTTTAACAAAAATAGACATTTAAAGAATTTTAACATAAATATATATACATACGTGACACAACTTTAGAATGAATGAATATCAGATCGATGTTGTTAATGTTAATTACGTACCTTGGTAAATATGAGGTTTTGCAATGGTTATGGATCTAAAAGATGTAAAGAAAATGGAGATTGAGGAAGACAAGAGCAAAAGTGACCCTTATATATACCCTATGAATCTTAAAAAATTTAATTGTAGATAATGCTCTTTAAATATCCATATATATTTCTTTAATATTATAAATGAAATATATTTTATATAAATTTAAGACCAGGTTTGCATACGTATGTGAATTCGTAACATGCGCTGACATAAAAAAAATCATATCTCGTACTTTATGGTGTAATTGTGTAAACTTGTAACGCGTTACAAATTAAAAAACTAAGATATGTTATAACTTAAAGATTAAAATAATAACCAAGTCAAAACCAAAGAGTCAAAATCGTAAACTATTTAAAGTCACGCTAAATGATTCAATATTTTTTTAAAAGGATATTTTTTCTAAAGGTTGTTAGTATTATTTCTATTTTTTTTAAACAGCAACAATAATATTTCATTGAAAAAGTAGCAAAACGCTAGCAAGTTTTATTTTCTATTAACATTGGAGTATAGTAATCATATGTGAAGTAATATGCTAAGTTAGTAGTTATATATCAACTAGATTTAACACCAGGCCGCGCGTTGCAGCGGCCGAGTCACGCAGTCGGGTCTTGCGTATTTGATTTCATAATATGTGTTGGAAAAAAAGTCTATGCCCCGTACGTCACGATGCAAAAACGTAATGTGTCACGTGTTAAAAAAAACGATGAAATATCAAAAGTTAAAGGTCAAAATGATAACAATATTAAAGTCGTACTATATATATGTCAAAGTAGAGTAAGAAAGCGAAGTCTAAAACTTATTAGGGGCTAAAATGACAATTAGTAAAATCGGAATATGTGTCAAAGTGGAGTGTGGGATCAAAGCCAATAACTCATTAAGAGCTCAAATGATAATTAGTAAAATTCGAGGACTAAAACCGTCAATGCGTTAAAAGTCGAGGATTAAAACCGTTAATACGTTAAAGTAAGAAAAAGTTGAAACGTGACGGGACGGGAGAGGCCGGTGCAAAGCACCGACCTTCCCTATTAGTAGTATATAAATATACTAGGTTAGAGACCCGTGTTTAACATGAAAATGAGTTAGAATAATTTAAATAGTTAAAGTAAAAACTTTATATTAAACTATTCAATTGTATACCTTTCAATCTAAGTTACAACTTTTTAAATACTTCCTTAAGTCTAATAATCACAAAATATGGTTTTATAAAATTTATGAAAACCAGAAATCTTTAACAATGTCATTTGTTGATAAGATAAACAAAGAAAAACTCATAAACAATAACAGTAGATGAAACAAAAAATTTAAAACGAAGATTGATGAAACATAAAATAATTTATAAGAGGTTGACAGATAAGCAATCGGTTCTAATCAATACCTGAAAAAAATAGTCTAATTGCAATAAAGTTTTTCCTCCTGATCACTCTATCAAGAGGGACATAAAAACTATATACCTGAAATCGAGCAATGTAACTTTTATTATACAAGTAAAAATTAGTAGCTGCCAAAAATTTTCCCTTGATGATCATAAAGTCAGCAAGTTAATCTTTATCAAAATAAAATTATGTCTTCAAGTAGTACTGCAGGATCCAAAAATGAATAATTAATAAACAACCAAAGTGTTAAACACGGGTCTCTAACCATCAAAACTAATAGTTAATTACTTATTTAGATTGTTAAAAAAAGACTTATTAATTATGATATATAAATTACGAAAATATTCCAGATATCGATATTATAAAAATTGGTTTTCAATTGGAAGGTAATCGAAAAATGAAACAATTTGTTTTTGGAAGATTTGGTAAAGATTATTTGTGTTATTATTATACTTTTCTAGCCGGTTTATATTAATATATATTTGTTATATTTTTCCGCCTTTAATCCTAGCTTCAACTAAACTTGGTTTTCAAAAAAACATAACAAATCTGAAAGTTAAGGAAAACAAGACACCTCATCATTGAATTAATAATATTATGCCAAGTAAGCATTTATGAGATAGGCATGGTAAGAGATTGATACTTGACAAAAATAAGTTTGTTTTATTATATTTTATAGATAGAGTGAGGTTAACTATAGAATACTAAATTTTTATGAGAAAAAAAAATTTCGATAAATAATTCGTATTTTTTTAGTTTGTACTTTTTACATATAAATGCACATGATTACGTATATAAAGGTTGAAAAAGGTTCGGCTACAAAGGCTACAAAAGCTAGAAAGGCTAAGAAGCCATAGTTTTCTTACACGTGTCCAAGGTTGGAAAATACACGGAGGGGTATTTTAGGGAATCTGCACATAACGGGTTTTGTGACATCTGCCCCGAACCCGAAATCCGGATGCCCGATTCAAACCCGAGGTTGTTTATCTTTTAATCGTAATCGTATTTATTTTCTCGAAATGTAACGTTCATTTTAATTATGAATAAATATATCGAATCTTTACGTTATTCTCATCGTATTTAATGAATCGTTTTATATCTCAAAATATTTAAAGTATACTAAATAATCACTATTTATATTATCTAAATCCAAAAATATATATATAGGGTTTCGTAAAAGAAAAATATTAAAAACGTTAAACCAAGACGCTTCTAAGTCTCGAAATAGTCTCCTAATAGCTCAAACGAACTAGAACAATAAAAACGTCTCCTATAAAAACGTTACGTCTCAACTCGATTAACTTAGTTAGTTAATATATGCAAAAACTAACCTTTGGGCCAAATATGTAATGTTTGAAAGTTAAAACTTAATAACTAAATAAAACAAACATTAAACAGCAGGGACCAAAAGTGAAAGTTAACCCAAACACCCCCCCTGCGCGTCTGCCCTCACCCGTCCCCCTGTTCACCCGACAATCCTGTCTCCGGCCAACCTCCGACCACCATGTTTCCTCTGACAACGCTGTTCCAGCGCCCCCTCCCCTCGATACCCGCATCCGAATTGCTTAATCGATCGTTTATATCACCCAAACCTCACCTCAAAACCCATAAATCGAAACCCAACCCGTCGCCGAACCCCCTTGCTCCGGCGACCTCTTTTCCGGCCCATTCCGGCACCATTTCAGGTAACTTTGGTCTCATTTTAATCCTCTTAAACATCTACAACTATCTAACACTTCAATTTCACCTCTTATCTACTCCAGATTCACGAAAATACTCCAAAACGGCCGCAACTTGTTCTTCATCCAAATCCATACCAAAACTTCACCAATCTGTAAGTTTGATGCACCAAAATAACCGCAAATCCATGGGGATCAAAAGCCCCATGGTTAATTTGTCTGAGATTACCAGATTCAAACGAATTTGGTGGTTTTGTGATCTAGGGCTCATATGGGATTTGGGTTATGGTTCAGATAATAAGTTAAAACAATTAACGATCCAGTTTAATCAACAAAAGCGCGCTTGGTTCAGCGGTGTTGCGCGTGTGTGAGGTTGTTGTTTGTGGGATAGGTCGCGTGTTCGATCCTCCCTTCAACCCACTCTTTTTAATTAATTTTGATTAACAACTTAAACCAACATTATAATAATCTAATAACCCATTAATTGTTAATAATAGTTAGTAAAGGTAAAAAAAAATATGTATAAGTGTATTTCAATTTAACAAAGATTAAAGTTTCTAATTCTTATACCAAAAACATGTTTTTATAAATGATTAAAGTTTCTAATTTTTATATAAAAACATATTCTCGTAAAATATTTAAACGAAACGTTCGAACGTTCAAACTCGTTTAAAAACCTTGATCCGAAACATTTGACTTCGGACTTAACTCCGGTTACCACGGTTCCATTTCTAAATTAAGATCTTTATACTTCTATTTATTTATATATTATATAACTTTTATTAATCAAATGATTAAGTTAATAATATGTAAAATGTATAAGTTTAAATACAAATTCTAAGTATTATTTCCAATATATTACTAATGTCTTCTAAAAAGGTTTTCTTGTAAAATACAAAGTTCTAAAGACTAATAAATCGGTTTCGTATAAAAACGCTCGGTTACGGTTCGTACCAAAAATCCCAAATCTCCGTAAATTCCTATTATTTCTATTCTAGTTTCTATACTATATGTTTTTCTAAGTTAGGATTCTCATTATTTAGGTGATACTAATATTTGGGAAATCCTCGGTTCCAGTCGATTTATTTCTATACCATTTCTGTTTCGTATTCAAGGTGAGTAAACTCACTCCCCTTTTTACTAATTACGTTTTGGGGCTGAAATACGTCTTGTTTTCTATTTGCTATGTTTTCTAAATGAGATCATACAATTGTGTTAATTCTTGTTCGCTACTTGATGCAATTTTATGTGGTAGTTTAAAGTAGTTAATTGCTTTGGTAAATCCACCGTAACAATGTTAGCGCTAATGGTTTGACAAACCCACCGGCATGTAGTACCGATCGGTGATTTAAATCGGCCATTCAAATTCTATGTTTACTATGTTTGCTATGCTATGACGGTTGTTGCTATACGTGTTGCTATACTATGCTATGTCCCTAAGTTGCAAAAATAATTATTGATAACCTATATCGAGACGGTTACGTGACGGTTACTAAAAAGGTTATCTTTAATTTACAACATGAGTTGGTTCCTCATGACAAATGATTACAAGTTGCTATACAATTGATGGTGCATTCTATTGTGGTTGTGTTCTATGTTTACAAGGGGTCATGGTAGGGCAATGTAACGAAATGACTATGTATGTAAAATTGCGAAACATATATTGTTGATCTCGGATTTCCATATTACTATTTATTAACTCGTGCTTTTACTCACTAGCTATTTATAGCTAACCGTATTATTTTCACGTATTTCAGGTGATGCTTTGATATTGTTTTGCTGCTTTTGCCAAAACATAGGATTGCCTTGGACCTAGTTAAATAATAAAGACGATTGCAATTATTGTTTCTGTTTTATTACTTTTACCGTTTCTATTTAAGACTCATGTTCCAAATATATTAATCATTATTAGACTTTAATAAATAAATACCATGTGCTTTGTTTACTATGGATATCCAATTCCAATGACAGCCCGGTGTTTTCCGCGCGCCGGGCGGGGTGTCACAGGTTTTGGCTATTAGGGTTTAGCGTTTGTTGAGGAGAGACGGAAGCGGACGAAGTTCATCAAGGTTTTTCGCTTCAACTGTCGACGATTATGAATCAATCAATTTCGATTTGTTAATTTTTATTTAATCACAGTTTTCGTTTAACGTAATCGCCATGGATGATGCAGCTGGGACTGGTAAGATTGTAATTGTGCCTTTTCTGTCATGTTTGTGTTTTTCATGTTATCTTTGTGTCTTTCAGTTTTATTGAAAGATATATACTAAATTTGTTACTAATATGTTATTGTGTCTTTTAGATCATTGTGTTTTTCCTTTTTTGTGTTAAAGATAAGCAGTAATTTTGTTAGTAATATGTGTATTTACAGTATTGTGTTATTTTACAACATTGTGTCTTTTTATTTCATTGTGTAAACATCATCTTTGTGTCTTTTTGTATTGTGTCTTTTATTTATTGTGTTAAAGATATATACTAAGTTTGTTACTAATATATTGTGTATCGTGTTATTTTACAACATTGTGTCTTTTAGTGTCATTGTTTAAACATCATTATTATGTCTTTTTGTATTGTGTCTTTTATGTATGTTGTCTATAATTATTGTGTTTTTATACATTGTGTTATAGTTATAGAGTAAAATTTGTTAGTAATATGTCTTTGTGTCTTTACTGTATTGTGTTTTTTTATATGTATGCTCTTTTAATGTCATTGTGTTATTTTATTGAATAATAATCAGTGTATCATCTTTGTGTCTTTATATATTGTGTTAAATATATATATACTAAATTTGTTACTGATTTTAAAGTGTTTCTGACATTGTGTTTATTGTTGTAGATTTTTCAACATATAAAGAAATTGGTATTGAGCTTGTGTCACCAAGTACTGGGATAAAGTATTACAAACCTGTCGCAAATAGTTCAAGTAAACCAGTGGTCGGAATGTGTTTTGATTCAGTTGATGAAGCTTTTGAGTTTTACAAGCAATATGGTCGTTCTTCTGGTTTTTCTATTAGGAGACATACAGGATATAAATTTGGTGGTGATCTTAAACTCAAGTATTTTTGTTGCAGTAGGGAAGGTTTTAATAAGGGTAAACCTTTTGATACCTTAAATTCTAAGTCTGGTAAAGGGAAGGCAAGGCGTAGGAAACCTTCTAAGAGATGTGGTTGTGAAGCAAATATTAAACTGCAGCTAACTTTAGATATGAAATATGAGATATATGAGTTCGATGAACGACATAACCACTTTTTTGTTGGTGATGAAGATTTTCATTTTTTGACTGCTGCGAGAAAAGTTACCCATCTTCAAGCAAATGCAATTGATGCTTTGTCTGCTATCAATATTGGTCCAGTAAAAACGTATAACATTTGGAAATGTTTGTATGGTGGTTTTGAGGATGTAGGTGCTACAAAGTCTGATTTTAAGAATTATAAAAGGGATTTTCATGAATATATTGGTGAGCATGATGCAGATATGATGTTGAAACGTCTTTTGAATAAGATGGAGTTCTTGCCCAATTTTACATGTCATTATACTATTAAAGAGGATGGAAGGTTAGGTAACTTGTTCTGGGCTGATGAAGAGGCAAAGAGAAACTACCTTGTTTTGGTGATGTGCTAGGATTTGATGCGACATATAAATCAAATAAGTGAGATTAAAATTTCCAATCTGTTATTATATTATGTTTTTTACCATTGTGTTATATTCTATTTGTGTTATATGTATCATTGTGTTATATTCTATTGTGTTTTATTTATCATTGTGTTATATTCTACTGTGTTATATTTTTCATTGTGTGAAATTCTATTGTGTTATATTCATCATTGTGTTTTCTCAGGTATGAAATGGTGTTTGTTCCTTTCACTTGCATAGATAACCACAATAGGAATGTTACAGTTGGTGCTGCGCTTCTTGGTAATGAGACTGCTGATTCATACCGGTGGCTGTTGTTAACATTTCTTAGCACATTTGGTGCTCCACCTCAAGTGGTTGTAACTGATCAAGATGCAGCAATGAAGAGGGCTATTAAAGATGTTTTACCACGTAGCCGACACAGGTTGTGTATGTGGCATATATGGGACAAAATTACTAGCAAGGTAATATATTGTGTTATTTTTTATGTGTTCTTAAGTATTTGTGTCTTTTGTAATATATTCTGCTGCTTTTTTGATATATTATAGGTTGGTGCAAATCTGTGTGGTACTACAGATTTCAAAAAGAGGTTGGGTAGAATAGTATGGGATGATTCTATACCTATTGATGAGTTTGAAAGGCAATGGCCTATAATACTTTCTGATTTCAATTTAAGTGAGCATGAATGGTTAGGTGATATCTATAATATTAGGCACGATTGGATTCCTGCATATTATAAGGATGAGAAGTTGTCTGGGCTTATGCGTACCACATCAAGATGCGAGAGTGAGAATCATTTTTTCAAGAAATTTTGCAATCGAAAATCTAATTTGGTTGAGTTTTTAAGTCATTTTGATTCTGCAATGGAAGTTCAAAGGTATGATCATAGAAAAAATGATCATGATACTAGATACACGGACGCACAATTGTGGACGCACAATGATCAGCTTTCTTCATTTTTTTTTCCTTAATTGTGTTATTCTTCTTCATTGTAACTTCCTTCACTTCAGATTTGCATATGCCTTCATTCTTTGTTTTCTTTTTCTTCACTTCAGATTTTTTGATTTTTCCCTTCACCATTTCCTCTTTCTCATTGTTCAGATTTAACTTAATTGTTTTTTCCAATTCAACAAAATATGTGTGATCAAACTTTTCAAGAATGTTTCCTTCTTTAGACTTGTTATAATTGACTTTCCTTTTTTCAAGTTGGTGGGCATATACAAGCTACATTAAACATAAAAAACACAATATTACATAATAAATATGTTGGGTTATATTCTACATAAGAAAACTGATCTGTTGTGTTATACTTTAAGAAAACAAAAAAACATAGTATATTGAGTATTAACACAACATAATTCTGTCGTGTGTTGTGTTATATTCTAATGTATAATTTAACACAACAGAGTTATGTTCTGTTGTGTTATATTCTAATGTATAATTTAACACAACAGAATTATGTTCTGTTGTGTTATATTACTGTTGTGTTATATTGAAATACAACTTTTTATTCTTACCGCCAGCACAAGAAGAGGGCCACTATAGAGTTCATTCTCATCACGAAGCCATGCTATTTTTGTTCTTCTAAGACAGGAAATGATATACTCACACCAATTAAGCTTTGAAATATCTGCATTCTTTGTTATTGATCTTAAAAACCTTTGGTTTACAGTGTTGCTCAACATCGATTCTGCAATAGTAGTCATATATGATACCAGAAAATTCAACTTCCAGATCCTTCCACATTCTTTTTGTAAGAGCATAGAATCAAAAAATTCTTTAATAAAGAGTTTCTTGGAAAGGTTTTGACCATATTGACTTCTCCATTCAGCAACAACTGGATCACTTGCATTTGGCTTCAACTTGTATTCAACGGTTTTTTCTCCATTAGGTATACCCAATACCTCATTCACTAAA